>OU911089.1:0-1233333 GCA_918358865.1 Melinaea marsaeus rileyi
AGCAGCTCCTCCTGCGCCCTGCGCCTCCAATCAGACTCCCCACCCTCCCCCCGAAGACGGGCATCCCTCCTCCGTCGGTACGCCTCCGCCAGCGTCAAAGCGTCCAGGTCCCACGGTGGGGTCCCGGCCAGAGCGCAGGCCGCCTCGCACGAGATGGTGCGATACCCTCGGATCACCCTGACAGCCATGACCCTCTGCGCTCTGCACAAGAGGGCCCGGTTGCGGGAGTCGAGGCTATCGGCCCATATTGGTGCCCCGTAGAGCGCCATGGACTTTACCACCCCGGTGTACAGACGCCGGCAGCTCAGGCTCGGTCCCCCGACATTTGGGAGGACGCGACACATCGCTCCGGCTGCCCTAACTAGCTTCGGCGCTAGGCGCCGAAAGTGCTCGTCGAAGCTCCATCGACTGTCGAGGACGAGTCCAAGGTACTCCAAGGAACGCCCGACGGCGATGGAAACTCCTCCGACCACCACACTCGATCCGGCAGGAGGTGCGTTCCGCGGCCCGTGAAAACACACGGCGACGGATTTGTGCAATGCAACCTCCAGCCCCAACCTTCTAATGCGCGCCACTACCTGCGCGACCCCAGCCGTTGCCAGAACACTGGCCTCCCGGTAGCTGTCGCCGCGTGCCGTTACGAGAGTGTCGTCGGCGTAACAGGTTACTTCGACACCCCGTAAGTTGGCACCGCGCAGCACCCAGTCGTAGCCGATGTTCCACAGGAGAGGTCCGAGAACCGACCCCTGAGGAACACCGCACGACACCTCCCTACGAATCCAGCCGTCGCCAGACGGGTAGCAGACGGCGCGGTCGCAGAGGTAGTCCTCTACGACGCGACGCAAGTACCCGGGCACGGCGTGGAACCTCAGCGCCTCCAAAATGGTCGCCCAGGGAAGGGTGTTGAACGCGTTGGCGATGTCGAGAGACACCGCCAACACCACCCCGCCCCGAGACACCGAGGCCTCCGCCAGGGCCCTCACCCGACCGACAGCGTCGAGGGTGGACCTGCCCTTGCGGAAGCCAAATTGATGGTCGCTGAGATCCCGACCGGACTCCCCCAAGTGCTTGACGAGGCGAGCGGATAAAACCCGCTCAAAGAGCTTGCCCGCCTCGTCGAGCAGCACTATCGGCCGGTATGCCGATGGCTCGGCAACCGGCCGCCCCTCCTTGCGCAACAGCACCAGTTTCCCACCCTTCCACGTCCGCGGGAACCGGCCCTGCCGCAAACATGCGTTGAAGAGGCGCAGCACTAGAGGCTCTAAATCCCCTAGGGCCAAGGCCCAGGCGCGCCCGGGGATGCCGTCGGGTCCCGGCGCAGTGTTCTTCGACCGAAGCCGAAGCACTGCAGCCTCCAACTCACCCTCGGAGACATCCCGTGCTGCATCCCAACGCTCCTCCTCTACCTCCTCAGTCGCCGGCGCCATACGAGGTACCCGATGGTCGGTACCTCGAGGGAACAATGCCGTGACTACGGACTCCAGCAACGCCGGTTGGAGAGTCTTGGTCAGCGGAGGGGCCCACGGTCGAAGCTTTCGCCTCACCATTTTGTACGGCCTCCCCCACGGGTCCCTGTCCAGGGACTCCACCATCTCCGCTTCGGCCAGGTCTTTGGCTTTGGCAATGGACGCTACGAAAGCCAGCACTGCCTCCCGATATCGAGTATAGTGCTGACTCTCAAGCTCTTGGTCTCGTCGCCGCCGCCTCCGACATCTGGTGTACTGGCGCCTGAGAGCCACGCAGGTCTCTCGGAGCCGCGATAACTCCTCAGACCACCAGTAGACGCCGCGCCTCGGAGTCGCAGAGCGTACGCGGGGCATCGCCGCATCGCAGATGTGCGACATGGTCTGGCCCAGACGCGCAGCTTCCGCCTCTACATTCACAGCGCCTTCCGGCGCTCCTACCCAGGCCTGGACCAGGGCAGCCTCCGCCAGCGCCTCCCTGTCCAGACGCTTCAGAGCCCATCGCGGGCCCTCCTCGCGCGAGGGTCGACTCGGGGCACTCGGCGGGGCGGGGAGTGCGGAGACGTCGAACCTCACGTAGCGGTGGTCCGACAACGTCTCCACATCCTCCATCACCCGCCAGCCTCGGATACGGCGCGCCAGGGCGGGATCGGCGAACGTGATGTCGACGATCGAACCACCCTGTTGCCGCACGCACGTATGTACCGACCCGCGGTTCAGGACGACAAGACCGGACGCGACTACCCAATCTTCGAGGAGCTCTCCACGTGCATCCGTGGCCGGGCAACCCCAAGCCATGGATTTGGCATTGAGATCCCCGACCACAAGGACCCGACCGGGGCCACTCCTCCCGACGAGGGCGCCGACTTCGACCAGAAACTGTTCGAAGTCGGCGACGCTGCGGTTCGGAGAGAAGTAGACCCCGATCAGTGTCACGTTTCCGACGAGAGCCGAGACGTAGCCTCGACCCTTCGTCACTCCTCCGAAGACCGGGGATCCGGCCGCTGTCCGGGTCCCGATCGCCACCACACCGTCCCTGTCACCGGTCCAGTCGTCCCCCGAAGGGACGTAGTAGGGCTCGGCGATCACGACTACGTTCACCAACCACTCCGCCATGCTTTGGAACAATAGGTCCTGAGCCCTGGCGCAGTGGTTGATGTTCGCCTGTAGAATCCGCATGGCCATCTTATTCGATGACCATGGGATCCTCTACGGGCCTGGAAGGCTGCTTTGAGGCCCTAGGACCCCTGCCAGCCTTGCCCGGCTTCCTTCCCTTCGGGGCGGGGACGCACTCCTTGGTCCCCACCCGATGCTTGGCCGGTCTGCCGGCCGCTGCGCACGTGACGCAGTGCGGCTCGGCAGAGCACTCCTGGGCCTTGTGCCCGGGCTTTCCGCACCGATAGCAGAGGTCGCTCCTGTCGACCTCCGCAGTGCACTTGGCCCTGACGTGCCCCATCTCCAGGCACCGGAAGCACCTGAGGGGCCGATCGTCCAAGACACGGACCTGCGCCGACACCCATCCGACGAGGAGTCTACCGCCGCCGGACACCTTCTTGGCCGCCGCGACCGGGCAACGAACCCACGCAGCACCGAGGCCACCGGCGCCGACGGTGACAGCCCCGCTCCGGACTTCGCCGACGTCGCACCCACCAACCCTAGCGACGGCCGTAGCCACGTCGACGCTGGACACGGAGTCGTCCAGTCCCGAAATGCGCATTTCTGCGCACTTCGTGGGTCTAGAGACCCTGACCTGCCCTACGGGCAGTGACTCTCTCAGCTTGTTAGCGAGAGAGTCCGCCATACCCCCGGTATTCGCTCCGGGCAGTTCCAGGATGCGGCCACCAGTGACCGCCTTCCTAAACCTTAGGTCTCTTATACCCAGGTCGGCCAGGTTGACCTTCTGCTTCGCCTCCGCCAAGACCTGGGCGTAAGTCACGCCATTGGCCTCGGCTTCGGGATGCAGGGTCAATACCACAGCCGTGGATCGTTCTGCCCGGAGCTTTCTTTTGGGAGCGGTCCCTGGCTTCTGCGACTGCGGTTTAGACCGCGATGCAGAAGGTCCAGCAGGGCCCTTTCCCTGTCCCTTCTTGGCCGGCTTTGCCGCTTTTGGCTTCGCCTGAGGCTCGGTAGCCTTCGGCTTTGCCTGCGGCTGAGCCGCTTTCGGCTTCGCCTGCGGCTGAGCCGCTTTTGGCTTCGCCTTCGCTCCCTTAGACTTCTTCTGCGCCGATCCGCTGGGGCCCGCAGAGGGTGGGGCGGCGGTCTTAACAGACTCTGTGGTCTGCACCGCCTCCCGCCTCTTGTCGGCCGCCAGCGGAGGCCGAAGCCTCTTCTCCGGCAGGAGCCGGTCCTCTATGGAGGCCAGTCGGGCGGTCACCATGGTCCCCACCTGGGACATGACCGCCCGACAGATCTCCTCCAGCGAGGTTGTCTGAGGCTGCGTTGCAGGGGACGCAGCCTCCGTCAATCCGGTAGGAGTGGGCGCCGGACAACCCTGCTTCCGTGCCCTCTCCATGTCCTCACGCAAAGTGGACATCTCCTTGCGGAGAGTGTCCATCTCGGCTTGCAGGCGAGCATTGTCCGCCTGCAGCCGCCGCGTCTCTTCAGTGAGAGTCCGCGATCCCAGGACTTCCACGGCCTCGGCTATTGAAGCCACCGCGTCCTTAAGCTCGCGGACTATGGTCCCCTTCAGGTTTTTGGACTTTGTGGCTATTTTCGCAATAATAGCCAAGTCCTCTACGACCTGCTGCTTGCTCAGGGCCGTGGACCTATTGCTGGGTCCGACGCCCGACTCTGATACCTGCCCCGAGGTCGATGCTAGTTCAGCGGCTCGCTGTTCCCGCCTCTTGCGAGTTACAGCGACGCTCTTCTCTAGCTCTTCCTCTACCAACGCCTTGAACTCTTCCCGCTTTGCAGCGAGAAGCGCTCTTTTGGCATCGGCCAAACCTACGTACTCCCCCGTCGTCGGGGGCCGCCCTCGGCCTCTTGACGCAGACGCAGACCGCTCCGAATCCTCGTCGTCGGACAGCTCCAACTCGGGGTTCGGGCGTCGCCTCTTGCGCCAAAGCTTCCCGCCCGTAGCGGGGCTTTGGGACCGTCCAGTTGCGAAGCTGCAGTCGGAGTCCATGTCCTCGTCCTGCCGCCCCGCACTAGACTCCCTACTCGTGACGCTCCTCGTCACCTGCCTCTCCTTATTCTCTCCCCTCCTCGTCCTCCTCTCCTCTCTCTCAACGTCGTTTTTGTGTTTAAGATTTTCCATAACAAATCCCACGAGTATTGAGGAACTAAAATGTCAGCCCCGGCAGAGCCTCTTGCCCGGGTAACCCTAATACACCTGGAAGGTCGGGTGGTATTCCAGGGTTGTGCGCTAGCGACTGATGAACTCCCCAGCCTCTCTTTCGAGCACCCCGACGTCACGCAACGAAACGCCGAGAATTGAGGATTTTTTATAGAGGTTTACTCCTCGCGGTCCGGCCAATTAAGGCAAGACCCTCGCTCCCCTGCAGGCTGCTTCACATGACCGCCACACCTGCAGGAGTTTACGACTCGACGGTGGCAAAAAATGCCTGTCCGGCTGCACAGTTAAGTACCTACCGGACTCGCCGACCGACCGGCAACAGAGCCACCGCTAACGACGGCCACTGATCCGGACATGCCCTCGACCATTCGCCACTGGCATCGGGTCCGGGCCAAAACGTCCCTTAAACTAGAACTAGCTACTTCTAACTACCGCTAACTACTTCTAGCTACGGCTTCCCAGATCCATTCGCCACCGAGCACGTTGATGAACACCACACCGGCAACCGGCATCGGGATCGGTCCGCCGCTAGCCAGACCGAGGTATCTATCGCACAGCCAGCTCTGCCGGAGGCAGGAGGACCGGGACCGACACCCTAGTCTAGCTACCTAACTACTAAAGCCACAAACTAGACTACCTATGGCCTCCGCATTCGAGCAAGTTGGATAATCCAAACAGGGCTCACTGCGGGTCAGCCGGGCCAACACTAGAAGCAAGCTTAAGCACCACTACGAACTAGTACTACTACTATGCCAAGCCTCTAACTAGACTACCTATGGCCGCTCGCCCGGAAGCTAACGACCGGGCCTAAAACTAGTGAAGCATGGGCAGCAGCACTACGCCCCAAACCTACAACCCTCGAGAGCAGCGCAAGCACCACCCCCAAGAGACCGGCCGTAAGGTTCGACCCACCTCTGCGAAGGTCTGAACTCCGTCCACAGCGGACCCGCGAACAAGCCCGCTGCAGGGAGAGACGGGACCCCGCATCCCAATACCCCGAGACCGAGCGCCGAAACACTCACTAAGGGGTACCGGGCCCCCCCGACCAGCCAGGAGCAATCACTCAAGGTCTGGCCTCCCATCGACTGCCCCAGAAGGAGGCAGCCGAAAACACCTCCCCACGCTAGCCAAGAACCTCCGTTCTGATCGCCACGGACACGAAGACCATGAAAACCAGACCAAGGCACCTTGGTAGCGTTTCGTCGGCTATGTTCCTCATAGCCGACCCCCGCGCTGGACATTAGCAGACGGCTAACGCGATCCCGAAAGACCGCATTAACCGTCCCCCAGGGAGCACCGGCCCGTACCGCTTCCAATCCCGCCGGACGAATCCGGACAACATTGGTAGCGGACGGGCACACGAGGAGGTTTCCAGCATGGCCCCCCAACCTAACCTAACCTAACCTTTTTTTTTTTTTTTTTTTTTTTTTTTTTTTTTTTTTTTTTTTTTTTTTTTTTTTCGTCTGGAACCCTCATGGGTTCCACCGCATTCCAGGGGAGCGGAAGGCGGTGGGTATGTGAGACTCCTACTCACTAAACCAGACGGTCAACACATCGCCGTATGGAGGAGCGCCACGGGAACGCCGAAGCATACATCCGCGTTGCTCCAACGGCAGGCAACGCCAAGTAGGCGGCCACCACCCCCCCAAATGGAGCGGCGCAAACTGTTGACCGGGATGCGCCCCACTCCGATGGTCGGCTTGTTTTCTGGCGAGGAGCTCCCCTGCTCCCCGCCCAAGCCGACCGAGCCAGATCGTTTTGGACGACCTTCTATCTCCGAGCCGACGGCAGGCCGTCCAGCTCAGAATCAAGGAAGTCCGATCCGACTCATACCCACTAGAGCCCCGGCCCCGAGATGGGACCGTGGCGAGTGGCGGACTTCGCAGTCCTCCACCCTTACCGGGGGCTACGGCGGCAGACGGCGCTCGTGAGCGGCACGCCTGCGCCCCACCCTCCTCCGGCGCATCGGTAGAGCGGCTCCGTCCTCCTCCCTGAGCCTCTCCGCCGCCTCCTTCTGCGACATCACGACCTCGCAGAAGGAACGCACCGCACCCCACGCCTCTTCGCTCGAGACCATGGCCTTGACCACGGCCGGGAGCGAGAGGTCCGACCCGATGGAAGCCACGAGTGTAGCACGCGGCTCCGCCCAGTGCGGGCACGAAGCCAGCGTGTGCTGCGCCGTATCCTCGGCGCAGCCGCACTCGTGGCACATCATCGTGGGCTCACGACCCGCCACCCTAAACAGATACCTTCCGAAGCATCCGTGCCCCGAAAGGATCTGCGTCAGGTGGAAGGTCATCACCCCGTGCCTACGACCGACCCAGTCCGAAAGGATGGGACCGATCGCCAGGGCAGTCGATTTACAAGCGCCGGGCACTCTGAGCCTCTCTCGCCATGTGACGAGCAGCTCCTCCTGCGCCCTGCGCCTCCAATCAGACTCCCCACCCTCCCCCAGAAGACGGGCGTGCCTCCTCCGTCGATACGCCTCCGCCAGCGTCAACGCGTCCAGGTCCCACGGTGGAGTCCCGGCCAGAGCGCAGGCCGCCTCGCACGAGATGGTGCGATACCCTCGGATCACCCTGACAGCCATGACCCTCTGCGCTCTGCACAAGAGGGCCCGGTTGCGGGAGTCGAGACCATCGGCCCATATTGGTGCCCCGTAGAGCGCCATGGACTTTACCACCCCGGTGTACAGACGCCGGCAGCTCAGGCTCGGTCCCCCGACATTTGGGAGGACGCGACACAGCGCTCCGGCTGCCCTTACTAGCTTCGGCGCTAGGCGCCGAAAGTGCTCGTCGAAGCTCCATCGACTGTCGAGGACGAGTCCAAGGTACTCCAAGGAACGCCCGACGGCGATGGAAACTCCTCCGACCACCACGCTCGATCCGGCAGGAGGTGCGTTCCGCGGCCCGTGAAAACACACGGCGACGGATTTGTGCAATGCAACCTCCAGCCCCAACCTTCTAATGCGCGCCACTACCTGCGCGACCCCAGCCGTTGCCAGAACACTGGCCTCCCGGTAGCTGTCGCCGCGTGCCGTTACGAGAGTGTCGTCGGCGTAACAGGTTACTTCGACACCCCGTAAGTTGGCACCGCGCAGCACCCAGTCGTAGCCGATGTTCCACAGGAGAGGTCCGAGAACCGACCCCTGAGGAACACCGCACGACACCTCCCTACGAATCCAGCCGTCGCCAGACGGGTAGCAGACGGCGCGGTCGCAGAGGTAATCCGCTACGACGCGACGCAAGTACCCGGGCACGGCGTGGAACCTCAGCGCCTCCAAAATGGTCGCCCAGGGAAGGGTGTTGAACGCGTTGGCGATATCGAGAGACACCGCCAACACCACCCCGCCCCGAGACACCGAGGCCTCCGCCAGGGCCCTCACCCGACCGACAGCGTCGAGGGTGGACCTGCCCTTGCGGAAGCCAAATTGATGGTCGCTGAGATCCCGACCGGACTCCCCCAAGTGCTTGACGAGGCGAGCGGATAAAACCCGCTCAAAGAGCTTACCCGCCTCGTCGAGAAGCACTATCGGTCGATATGCCGATGGCTCGACAACCGGCCGCCCCTCCTTGCGCAACAGCACCAGTTTCCCACCCTTCCACGTCCGCGGGAACCGGCCCTGCCGCAAACAGGCGTTGAAGAGGCGCAGCACTAGAGGCTCTAAATCCCCTAGGGCCAAGGCCCAGGCGCGCCCGGGGATGCCGTCGGGTCCCGGCGCAGTATTCTTCGACCGAAGCCGAAGCACTGCAGCCCCCAACTCACCCCCGGAGACATCCCGTGCTGCGTCCCAACGCTCCTCCTCTACCTCCTCAGTCGCCGGCGCCATACGAGGTACCCGATGGTCGGTACCGCGAGGGAACAATGCCGTGACTACGGACTCCAGCAACGCCGGCTGGAGAGTCTTGGTCAGCGGAGGGGCCCACGGTCGAAGCTTTCGCCTCAACATCTTGTACGGCCTCCCCCACGGGTCCCTATCCAGGGACTCCACCATCTCCGCTTCGGCCAGGTCTTTGGCTTTGGCGATGGCCGCTACGAAAGCCAGCACTGCCTCCCGATATCGAGTATAGTGCTGACTCTCAAGCTCTTGGTCTCGTCGCCGCCGCCTCCGACATCTGGTGTACTGGCGCCTGAGAGCCACGCAGGTCTCTCGGAGCCGCGATAACTCCTCAGACCACCAGTAGACGCTGCGCCTCGGAGTCGCAGAGCGTACGCGGGGCATCGCCGCATCGCAGATGTGCGACATAGTCTGACCCAGACGCGCAGCTTCCGCCTCTACATTCACAGCGCCTTCCGGCGCTCCTACCCAGGCCTGGACCAGGGCAGCCTCCGCCAGCGCCTCCCTGTCCAGACGCTTCAGAGCCCATCGCGGGCCCTCCTCGCGCGAGGGTCGACTCGGGGCACTCGGCGGGGCGGGGAGTGCGGAGACGTCGAACCTCACGTAGCGGTGGTCCGACAACGTCTCCACATCCTCCATCACCCGCCAGCCTCGGATACGGCGCGCCAGGGTGGGATCGGCGAACGTAATGTCGACGATCGAACCACCCTGTTGCCGCACGCACGTATGTACCGACCCGCGGTTCAGGACGACAAGACCGGACGCGACTACCCAGTCTTCGAGGACCTCTCCACGTGCGTCCGTGGCCGGGCAACCCCAAGCCATGGATTTGGCATTGAGGTCCCCGACCACGAGGACCCGACCGGGGCCACTCCTCCCGACGAGGGCGCCCACTTCGACCAGAAACTGTTCGAAGTCGGCGACACTGCGATTCGGAGAGAAGTAGACTCCGATCAGTGTCACGTTTCCGACGAGAGCCGAGACGTAGCCTCGACCCTTCGTCACTCCTCCGAAGACCGGGGATCCGGCCGCTGTCCGGGTCCCGATCGCCACCACACCGTCTCTGTCGCCGGCCCAGTCGTCCCCCGAAGGGACGTAGTAGGGCTCGGCGACCACGACGACGTTTATCAACCACTCCGCCATGCTTTGGAACAATAGGTCCTGAGCCCTGGCGCAGTGGTTGATATTCGCCTGTAGAATCCGCATGGCCATCTTATTCGATGACCATGGGATCCTCTACGGGCCTGGAAGGCTGCTTTGAGGCCCTAGGACCCCTGCCAGCCTTGCCCGGCTTCCTACCCTTCGGGGCGGGGACGCACGCCTTGGTCCCCACCCGATGCTTGGCCGGTCTGCCGGCCGCTGCGCACGTGACGCAGTGCGGCTCGGCAGAGCACTCCTGGGCCTTGTGCCCGGGCTTTCCGCACCGATAGCAGAGGTCGCTCCTGTCGACCTCCGCAGTGCACTTGGCCCTGACGTGCCCCATCTCCAGGCACCGGAAGCACCTGAGGGGCCGATCGTCCAAGACGCGGACCTGCGCCGACACCCATCCGACGAGGAGTCTGCCGCCGCCGGACACCTTCTTGGCCGCCGCGACCGGGCAACGAACCCACGCGGCACCGAGACCACCGGCGCCGACGGTGACAGCCCCGCACCGGACTTCGTCGACGTCGCACCCACCTACCCTTGCGACGGCCGTAGCCACGTCGACGCTGGACACGGAGTCGTCCAGTCCCGAAATGCGCATTTCTGCGCACTTCGTGGGTCTAGAGACCCTGACCTGCCCTACGGGCAGTGACTCTCTCAGCTTGTTAGCGAGAGAGTCCGCCATACCCCCGGTATTCGCTCCGGGCAGTTCTAGGATGCGGCCACCAGTGACCGCCTTCCTGAACCTTAGGTCCCTTATACCAAGGTCGGCCAGGTTGACTTTCTGCTTCGCCTCCGCCAAGACCTGGGCGTAAGTCACGCCATTGGCCTCGGCTTCGGGATGCAGCGTCAATACCACAGCCGTGGATCGTTCTGCCCGGAGCTTTCTTTTGGGAGCGGTCCCTGGCTTCTGCGACTGCGGTTTAGACCGCGATGCAGAAGGTCCAGCAGGGCCCTTTCCCTGTCCCTTCTTGGCCGGCTTTGCCGCTTTTGGCTTCGCCTGAGGCTCGGTAGCCTTCGGCTTTGCCTGCGGCTGAGCCGCTTTCGGCTTCGCCTGCGGCTGAGCCGCTTTTGGCTTCGCCTTCGCTCCCTTAGACTTCTTCTGCGCCGATCCGCTGGGGCCCGCAGAGGGTGGGGCGGCGGTCTTAACAGACTCTGTGGTCTGCACCGCCTCCCGCCTCTTGTCGGCCGCCAGCGGAGGCCGAAGCCTCTTCTCCGGCAGGAGCCGGTCCTCTATGGAGGCCAGTCGGGCGGTCACCATGGTCCCCACCTGGGACATGACCGCCCGACAGATCTCCTCCAGCGAGGTTGTCTGAGGCTGCGTTGCAGGGAACGCAGCCTCCGTCAATCCGGTGGGAGAGGGCGCCGGACAACCCTGCTTCCGTGCCTTCTCCATGTCTTCTCTTAATATGGACATCTCCTTGCGGAGAGTGTCCATCTCGGCTTGCAGGCGAGCATTGTCCGCCTGCAGCCGCCGCGTCTCTTCAGTGAGAGTCCGCGACCCCAGGACTTCCACGGCCTCGGCTATTGAAGCCACCGCATCCTTGAGCTCGCGGACTATGGTCCCCTTCAGGTTTTTGGACTTTGTGGCTATTTTCGCAATAATAGCCAAGTCCTCTACGACCTGCTGCTTGCTCAGGGCCGTGGACCTATTGCTGGGTCCGACGCCCGACTCCGATACCTGCCCCGAGGTCAACGCTAGTTCAGCGGCTCGCTGTTCCCGCCTCTTGCGAGTGACGGCGACGCTCTTCTCCAGGTCTTCCTCTACCAACGCCTTGAACTCTTCCCGCTTTGCAGCGAGAAGCGCCCTTTTGGCATCGGCCAAACCTACATACTCTCCCGTCGTCGGGGGCCGCCCTCTGCCTCTTGTCGCAGACGCAGACCGCTCCGAATCCTCGTCGTCGGACAGCTCCAACTCGGGGTTCGGGCGTCGCCTCTTGCGCCAAAGTTTCCCGCCCGTAGCGGGACTTTGGGACCGTCCAGTGGCGAAACTGCAGTCGGAGTCCATGTCCTCGTCCTGCCGCCCCGCACTGGACTCCCTACTGGTGACGCTCCTCGTCATCCGCCTCTCCTTATTCTCTCCCCTCCTCGTCCTCCTCTCCTCTCCCTCAACGTCGTTTTTGTTTGTAAGAATTTCCATAGCAAATCCCACGAGTACTGAGGAATAGTAAGTCAACCCCGGCAGAGCCTCTTGCCCGGGTAACCCTAATACACCTGGAAGGTCGGGTGGTATTCCAGGGTTGTGCGCTAGCGGCTGATGAACTCCCCAGCCTCTCTTACGAGCACCCCGACGTCACGCAACGAATCGCCGAGAATTGAGGATTTTTTAAAGAGGTTTACTCCTCGCGGTCCGGCCAATTAAGGCAAGACCCTCGCTCCCCTGCAGGCTGCTTCACATGACCGCCACACCTGCAGGAGTTTACGACTCGACGGTGGCAAAAAATGCCTGTCCGGCTGCACAGTTAAGTACCCACCGGACTCGCCGACCGACCGGCAACAGGGCCACCGCTAACGACGGCCACTGATCCGGACATGCCCTCGACCATTCGCCACTGGCATCGGGTCCGGGCCAAAACACCCCTTAAACTAGAACTAGCTACTTCTAACTACCGCTAACTACTTCTAGCTACGGCTTCCCAGATCCATTCGCCACCGAGCACGTTGATGAACACCACACCGGCAACCGGCATCGGGATCGGTCCGCCGCAGAGGTATCTATCGCACAGCCAGCTCTGCCGGAGGCAGGAGGACCGGGACCGACACCCTAGTCTAGCTACCTAACTACTAAAGCCACAAACTAGACTACCTATGGCCTCCGCATTCGAGCAAGTTGGATAATCCAAACCGGGCTCACTGCGGGTCAGCCGGGCCAACACTAGAAGCAAGCTTAAGCACCACTACGAACTAGTACTACTACTATGCCAAGCCTCTAACTAGACTACCTATGGCCGCTCGCCCGGAAGCGAACGACCGGGCCTAAAACTAGTGAAGCATGGGCAGCAGCACTACGCCCCAAACCTACAACCCTCGAGAGCAGCGCAAGCACCACCCCCAAGAGACCGGCCGTAAGGTTCGACCCACCTCTGCGTGGGTCTTAACTCCGTCCACAGCGGACCCGCGAACAAGCCCGCTGCAGGGAGAGACGGGACCCCGCATCCCAATACCCCGAGACCGAGCGCCGAAACACTCACTAAGGGGTACCGGGCCCCCCCGACCAGCCAGGAGCAATCACTCAAGGTCTGGCCTCCCATCGACTGCCCCAGAAGGGGGCAGCCGAAAACACCTCCCCACGCTAGCCAAGAACCACCGTTCTGATCGCCACGGACACGAAGACCATGAAAACCAGACCAAGGCACCTTGGTAGCGTTTCGTCGGCTATGTTCCTCATAGCCGACCCCCGCGCTGGACATTAGCAGACGGCTAACGAGATCCCGAAAGACCGCATTAACCGTCCCCCAGGGAGCACCGGCCCGTACCACTTCCAATCCCGCCGGACGAATCCGGACAACATTGGTAGCGGACGGGCACACGAGGAGGTTTCCAGCATGGCTCCCCAACCTAACCTAACCTAACCTAACCTAACCTAACCTAACCTAACCTAACCTAACCTAACCTAACCTAACCTAACCTAACCTAACCTAACCTAACCTTTTTTTTTTTTTTTTTTTTTTTTCGTCTGGAACCCTCATGGGTTCCACCGCATTCCAGGGGAGCGGAAGGCGGTGGGTATGTGAGACTCCTACTCACTAAACCAGACGGTCAACACATCGCCGTATGGAGGAGCGCCACGGGAACGCCGAAGCATACATCCGCGTTGCTCCAACGGCAGGCAACGCCAAGTAGGCGGCCACCACCCCCCCAAATGGAGCGGCGCAAACTGTTGACCGGGATGCGCCCCACTCCGATGGTCGGCTTGTTTTCTGGCGAGGAGCTCCCCTGCTCCCCGCCCAAGCCGACCGAGCCAGATCGTTTTGGACGACCTTTATCTCCGAGCCGACGGCAAGCCGCCGAGCTCAGAATCAAGGAAGTCCGATCCGATTCATATCCACTAGAGCCCCGGCCCCGAGATGGGACCGTGGCGAGTGGCGCACTTCGCAGTCCACCACCCGTACCGGGGGCTACGGCGGCAGACGGCGCTCGTGAGCGACACGCCTGCGCCCCACCCTCCTCCGGCGCATCGGTAGAGCGGCTCCGTCCTCCTCCCTGAGCCTCTCCGCCGCCTCCTTCTGCGACATCACGACCTCGCAGAAGGAACGCACCGCACCCCACGCCTCTTCGCTCGAGACCATGGCCTTGACCACGGCCGAGAGCGAGAGGTCCGACCCGATGGAAGCCACGAGTGTAGCACGCGGCTCCGCCCAATGCGGGCACGAAGCCAGCGTGTGCTGAGCCGTATCCTCGGCGCAGCCGCACTCGTGGCACATCATCGTGGGCTCACGACCCGCCACCCTAAACAGATACCTCCCGAAGCATCCGTGCCCCGAAAGGATCTGCGTCAGGTGGAAGGTCATCACCCCGTGCCTGCGACCGACCCAGTCCGAAAGGATGGGACCGATCGCTAGGGCAGTCGATTTACCAGCGCCGGGCACTCTGAGCCTCTCTCGCCATGTGACGAGCAGCTCCTCCTGCACCCTGCGCCTCCAATCCGACTCCCCACCCTCCCCCCGAAGATGGGCATCCCTCCTCCGACGATACGCCTCCGCCAGCGTCAAAGCGTCCAGGTCCCACGGTGGGGTCCCGGCCAGAGCGCAGGCCGCCTCGCACGAGATGGTGCGATACCCTCGGATCACCCTGACAGCCATGACCCTCTGCGCTCTGCACAAGAGGGCCCGGTTGCGGGAGTCGAGGCTATCGGCCCATATTGGTGCCCCGTAGAGCGCCATGGACTTTACCACCCCGGTGTACAGACGCCGGCAGCTCAGGCTCGGTCCCCCGACATTTGGGAGGACGCGACACAGCGCTCCGGCTGCCCTAACTAGCTTCGGCGCTAGGCGCCGAAAGTGCTCGTCGAAGCTCCATCGACTGTCGAGGACGAGTCCAAGGTACTCCAAGGAACGCCCGACGGCGATGGAAACTCCTCCGACCACCACACTCGACCCGGCAGGAGGTGCGTTCCGCGGCCCGTGAAAACACACCGCGTCCTTAAGCTCGCGGACTATGGTCCCCTTGAGGTTTTTCGACTTTGTGGCTATTTTCGCAATAATAGCCAAGTCCTCTACGACCTGCTGCTTGCTCAGGGCCGTGGACCTATTGCTGGGTCCGACGCCCGACTCCGATACCTGCCCCGAGGTCGACGCTAGTTGAGCGGCTCGCTGTTCCCGCCTCTTGCGAGTGACCGCGACGCTCTTCTCTAGGTCTTCCTCTACCAACGCCTTGAACTCTTCCCGCTTTGCAGCGAGAAGCGCTCTTTTGGCATCGGCCAAACCTACGTACTCCCCCGTCGTCGGGGGCCTCCCTCGGCCTCTTGTCGCAGACGCAGACCGCTCCGAATCCTCGTCGTCGGACAGCTCCAACTCGGGGTTCGGGCGTCGCCTCTTGCGCCAAAGTTTCCCGCCCGTAGCGGGGCTTTGGGACCGTCCAGTGGCGAAACTGCAGTCGGAGTCCATGTCCTCGTCCTGCCGCCCCGTACTGGACTCCCTACTAATGACGCTCCTCGTCATCCGCCTCTCCTTAATCTCTCCCCTCCTCGTCCTCCTCTCCTCTCCCTCAACGTCGTTTGTGTGTTTAAGATTTTCCATAACAAATCCCACGAGTAGTGAGGAACTAAAATGTCAGCCCCGGCAGAGCCTCTTGCCCGGGGCCACCAATAAACCTAACCTAACCTTTTTTTTTTTTTTTTTTTTTTTTTTTTTTTTTTTTTTTTTTTTTTTTTTCGTCTGGAACTCTCATGAGTTCCACCACATTCCAGGGGAGCGGAAGGCGGTGGGTATGTGAGACTCCTACTCACTAAACCAGACGGTCAACACATCGCCGTATGGAGGAGCGCCACGGGAACGCCGAAGCATACATCCGCGTTGCTCCAACGGCAGGCAGCGCCAAGTAGGCGGCCACCACCCCCCCAAATGGAGCGGCGCAAACTGTTGACCGGGATGCGCCCCACTCCGATGGTCGGCTTGTTTTCTGGCGAGGAGCTCCCCTGCTCCCCGCCCAAGCCGACCGAGCCAGATCGTTTTGGACCACCTTTATCTCCGAGCCAACGGCAAGCCGCCGAGCTCAGAATCAGGAAGTCCGATCCGACCCATACCCACTAGAGCCCCGGCCCCGAGATGGGACCGTGGCGAGTGGCGGACTTCGCAGCCCACCACCCGTAGCGGGGGCTACGGCGGCAGACGGCGCTCGTGAGCGACACGCCTGCGCCCCACCCTCCTCCGGCGCATCGGTAGAGCGGCTCCGTCCTCCTCCCTGAGCCTCTCCGCCACCTCCTTCTGCGACATCACGACCTCGCAGAAGGAACGCACCGCACCCCACGCCTCTTCGCTCGAGACCATGGCCTTGACCACGGCCGGGAGCGAGAGGTCCGACCCGATGGAAGCCACGAGTGTAGCACGCGGCTCCGCCCAGTGCGGGCACGAAGCCAGCGTGTGCTGCGCCGTATCCTCGGCGCAGCCGCACTCGTGGCACATCATCGTGGGCTCACGACCCGCCACCCTAAACAGATACCTCCCGAAGCATCCGTGCCCCGAAAGGATCTGCGTCAGGTGGAAGGTCATCACCCCGTGCCTACGACCGACCCAATCCGAAAGGATGGGACCGATCGCCAGGGCAGTCGATTTACCAGCGTTGGGCACTCTGAGCCTCTCGCGCCATGTGACGAGCAGCTCCTCATGCGCCCTGCGCCTCCACTCCGACTCCCCACCCTCCCCCCGAAGACGGGCATCCCTCCTCCGTCGATACGCCTCCGCCAGCGTCATAGCGTCCAGGTCCCACGGTGGGGTCCCGGCTAGAGCGCAGGCCGCCTCGCACGAGATGGTGCGATACCCTCGGATCACCCTGACAGCCATGACCCTCTGCGCTCTGCACAAGAGGGCCCGATTGCGGGAGTTGAGTTTATCGGCCCATATTGGTGCCCCGTAGAGCGCTATGGACCTTACCACCCCGGTGTACAGACGTCGGCAGCTCATGCTCGGTCCCCCGACATTTGGGAGGACGCGACACATCGCTCCGGCTGCCCTAACAAGCTTCGGCGCTAGGCGCCGAAAGTGCTCGTCGAAGCTCCATCGACTGTCGAGGACGAGTCCAAGGTACTCCAAGGAACGCCCGACAGCGATGGAAACTCCGCCGACCACCACTCTCGACCCGGCCGGAGGTCCGTTCCGCGGCCCGTGAAAACACACAGCCACGGATTTGTGCAATGCAACCTCCAGCCCCAGCCTTCTAATGCGCGCCACTACCTGCGCGACCCCAGCGGTTGCCAGAACACTGGCCTCCCGGTAGCTGTCGCCGCGTGCCGTTACGAGAGTGTCGTCGGCGTAACAAGTTACTTCGACACCCCGTAAGTTGGCACCGCGCAGCACCCAGTCGTAGCCGATGTTCCACAGGAGAGGTCCGAGAACCGACCCCTGCGGAACACCGCACGACACCTCCCTACGAATCCAGCCGTCACCAGTCGGGTAGCAGACGGCGCGGTCGCAGAGGTAATCCGCTACGACGCGACGCAAGTACCCGGGCACGGCGTGGAACCTCAGCGCCTCCAAAATGGTCGCCCAGGGAAGGGTGTTGAACGCGTTGGCGATATCGAGAGACACCGCCAACACCACCCCGCCCCGAGACACCGAGGCCTCCGCCAGGGCCCTCACCCGACTGACAGCGTCGAGGGTGGACCTGCCCTTGCGGAAGCCAAATTGATGGTCGCTGAGATCCCGACCGGACTCCCCCAAGTGCTTGACGAGGCGAGCGGATAAAACCCGCTCAAAGAGCTTACCCGCCTCGTCGAGGAGCACTATCGGCCGATATGCCGATGGCTCGGCAACCGGCCGCCCCTCCTTGCGCAACAGCACCAGTTTCCCACCCTTCCACGTCCGCGGGAACCGGCCCTGCCGCAAACAGGCGTTGAAGAGGCGCAGCACTAGAGGTTCTAAATCCCCTAGGGCCAAGGCCCAGGCGCGCCCGGGGATGCCGTCGGGTCCCGGCGCAGTGTTCTTCGACCGAAGCCGAAGCACTGCAGCCCCCAACTCACCCCCGGAGACATCCCGTGCTGCGTCCCAACGCTCCTCCTCTACCTCCTCAGTCGCCGGCGCCATACGAGGTACCCGATGGTCGGTACCTCGAGGGAACAATGCCGTGACTACGGACTCCAGCAACGCCGGCTGGAGAGTCTTGGTCAGCGGAGGGACCCACGGTCGAAGCTTTCGCCTCACCATCTTGTACGGCCTCCCCCACGGGTCCCTGTCCAGGGACTCCACCATCTCCGCTTCGGCCAGGTCTTTGGCTTTGGCGATGGCCGCTACGAAAGCCAGCACTGCCTCCCGATATCGAGTATAGTGCTGACTCTCAAGCTCTTGGTCTCGTCGCCGCCGCCTCCGACATCTGGTGTACTGGCGCCTGAGAGCCACGCAGGTCTCTCGGAGCCGCGATAACTCCTCAGACCACCAGTAGACGCTGCGCCTCGGAGTCGCAGAGCGTACGCGGGGCATCGCCGCATCGCAGATGTGCGACATAGTCTGGCCCAGACGCGTAGCTTCCGCCTCTACATTCACAGCGCCTTCCGGCGCTCCTACCCAGGCCTGGACCAGAGCAGCCTCCGCCAGCGCCTCCCTGTCCAGACGCTTCAGAGCCCATCGCGGGC
Organism: Melinaea marsaeus rileyi; assembly: GCA_918358865.1. Lineage (NCBI taxonomy): Eukaryota > Metazoa > Arthropoda > Insecta > Lepidoptera > Nymphalidae > Melinaea > Melinaea marsaeus. Next base: position 18,525 of record OU911089.1, read on the forward strand.
CCTCCTCGCGCGAGGGTCGACTCGGGGCACTCGGCGGGGCGGGGAGTGCGGAGACGTCGAACCTCACGTAGCGGTGGTCCGACAACGTCTCCACATCCTCCATCACCCGCCAGCCTCGGATACGGCGCGCCAGGGTGGGATCGGCGAACGTAATGTCGACGATCGAACCACCCTGTTGCCGCACGCACGTATGTACCGACCCGCGGTTCAGGACGACAAGACCGGACGCGACTACCCAGTCTTCGAGGACCTCTCCACGTGCGTCCGTGGCCGGGCAACCCCAAGCCATGGATTTGGCATTGAGGTCCCCGACCACGAGGACCCGACCGGGGCCACTCCTCCCGACGAGGGCGCCCACTTCGACCAGAAACTGTTCGAAGTCGGCGACACTGCGATTCGGAGAGAAGTAGACTCCGATCAGTGTCACGTTTCCGACGAGAGCCGAGACGTAGCCTCGACCCTTCGTCACTCCTCCGAAGACCGGGGATCCGGCCGCTGTCCGGGTCCCGATCGCCACCACACCGTCTCTGTCGCCGGCCCAGTCGTCCCCCGAAGGGACGTAGTAGGGCTCGGCGACCACGACGACGTTTATCAACCACTCCGCCATGCTTTGGAACAATAGGTCCTGAGCCCTAGCGCAGTGGTTGATATTCGCCTGTAGAATCCGCATGGCCATCTTATTCGATGACCATGGGATCCTCTACGGGCCTGGAAGGCTGCTTTGAGGCCCTAGGACCCCTGCCAGCCTTGCCCGGCTTCCTACCCTTCGGGGCGGGGACGCACGCCTTGGTCCCCACCCGATGCTTGGCCGGTCTGCCGGCCGCTGCGCACGTGACGCAATGCGGCTCGGCAGAGCACTCCTGGGCCTTGTGCCCGGGTTTTCCGCACCGATAGCAGAGGTCGCTTCTGTCGACCTCCGCAGTGCACTTGGCCCTGACGTGCCCCATCTCCAGGCACCGGAAGCACCTGAGGGGCCGATCGTCCAAGACGCGGACCTGCGCCGACACCCATCCGACGAGGAGTCTACCGCCGCCGGACACCTTCTTGGCCGCCGCGACCGGGCAACGAACCCACGCAGCACCGAGGCCACCGGCGCCGACGGTGACAGCCCCGCACCGGACTTCGTCGACGTCGCACCCACCAACCCTAGCGACGGCCGTAGCCACGTCGACGCTGGACACGGAGTCGTCCAGTCCCGAAATGCGCATTTCTGCGCACTTCGTGGGTCTAGAGACCCTGACCTGCCCTACGGGCAGTGACTCTCTCAGCTTGTTAGCGAGAGAGTCCGCCATACCCCCGGTATTCGCTCCGGGCAGTTCCAGGATGCGGCCACCAGTGACCGCCTTCCTAAACCTTAGGTCGCTTATACCCAGGTCGGCCAGGTTGACCTTCTGCTTCGCCTCCGCCAAGACCTGGGCGTAAGTCACGCCATTGGCCTCGGCTTCGGGATGCAGAGTCAATACCACAGCCGTGGATCGTTCTGCCCGGAGCTTTCTTTTGGGAGCGGTCCCTGGCTTCTGCGACTGCGGTTTCGACCGCGATGCAGAAGGTCCAGCAGGGCCCTTACCCTGTCCCTTCTTGTGTGGCTTTGCCGCTTTTGGCTTCGCCTGAGGCTCGGTAGCCTTCGGCTTTGCCTGCGGCTGAGCCGCTTTTGGCTTCGCCTGCGGCTGAGCCGCTTTTGGCTTCGTCTTCGCCCCCTTCGACTTTTTCTGCGCCGATCCGCTGGGGCCCGCAGAGGGTGGGGCGGCGGTCTTAGCAGACTCAGTGGTCTGCACCGCCTCCCGCCTCTTGTCGGCCGCCAGCGGAGGCCGAAGCCTCGTCTCCGGGAGAAGCCGGTCCTCTATGGAGGCCAGTCGGGCGTTCACCATGGTCCCCACCTGGGACATGACCGCCCGACAGATCTCCTCCAGCGAGGTTGTCTGAGGCTGCGTTGCAGGGGTCGCAGCCTCCGTCGATCCGGTGGGAGAGGGCGCCGGACAACCCTGCTTCCGTGCCTTCTCCATGTCTCCTCTTAATGTGGACATCTCCTTGCGGAGAGTGTCCATCTCGGCTTGCAGGCGAGCATTGTCCGTCTGCAGCCGCCGCGTCTCTTCGGTGAGAGTCCGCGATCCCAGGACTTCCACGGCCTCGGCTATTGAAGCCACCGCGTCCTTAAGCTCGCGGACTATGGTCCCCTTGAGGTTTTTCGACTTTGTGGCTATTTTCGCAATAATAGCCAAGTCCTCTACGACCTGCTGCTTGCTCAGGGCCGTGGACCTATTGCTGGGTCCGACGCCCGACTCCGATACCTGCCCCGAGGTCGACGCTAGTTGAGCGGCTCGCTGTTCCCGCCTCTTGCGAGTGACCGCGACGCTCTTCTCTAGGTCTTCCTCTACCAACGCCTTGAACTCTTCCCGCTTTGCAGCGAGAAGCGCTCTTTTGGCATCGGCCAAACCTACGTACTCCCCCGTCGTCGGGGGCCTCCCTCGGCCTCTTGTCGCAGACGCAGACCGCTCCGAATCCTCGTCGTCGGACAGCTCCAACTCGGGGTTCGGGCGTCGCCTCTTGCGCCAAAGTTTCCCGCCCGTAGCGGGGCTTTGGGACCGTCCAGTGGCGAAACTGCAGTCGGAGTCCATGTCCTCGTCCTGCCGCCCCGTACTGGACTCCCTACTAATGACGCTCCTCGTCATCCGCCTCTCCTTAATCTCTCCCCTCCTCGTCCTCCTCTCCTCTCCCTCAACGTCGTTTGTGTGTTTAAGATTTTCCATAACAAATCCCACGAGTAGTGAGGAACTAAAATGTCAGCCCCGGCAGAGCCTCTTGCCCGGGTAACCCTAATACACCTGGAAGGTCGGGTGGTATTCCAGGGTTGTGCGCTAGCGGCTGATGAACTCCCCAGCCTCTCTTTCGAGCACCCCGACGTCACGCAACGAAACGCCGAGAATTGAGGATTTTTTATAGAGGTTTACTCCTCCCGGTCCGGCCAATTAAGGCAAGACCCTCGCTCCCCTGCAGGCTGCTTCACATGACAGCCACACCTACAGAAGTTTACGACTCGACGGTGGCAAAAATGCCTGTCCGGCTGCACAGTGAAGTACCCACCGGACTCGTCGACCGACCGGCAACAGGGCCACCGCTAACGGCGGCCACTGATCCGGACATGCCCTCGACCATTCGCCACTGGCATCGGGTCCGGGCCAAAACGTCCCTATAACTAAAACTAGCTACGGTACTACAACTACTACTAGCTACCGCTAACTACTTCTAGCTAACTATCTACTTCTAGCTAACTACTTCTAGCTACCTAACTACTAAAGCCACAAACTAGACTACCTATGGCCTCCGCATTCGAGCAAGTTGGATAATCCAAACAGGGCTCACTGCGGGTCAGCCGGGCCAACACTAGAAGCAAGCTTAAGCACCCCTACTAACTAGTACTACTACTATGCCAAGCCTCTAACTAGACTACCTATGGCCGCTCGCCCGGAAGCGAAGGACCGGGCCTAAAACTAGTGAAGCATGGGCAGCAGCACTACGCCCCAAACCTACAACCCTCGAGAGCAGCGCAAGCACCACCCTCAAGAGACGGGACCCCGCATCCCGATACCCCGAGACCGAGCGCCGAAACACTCACTAAGGGGTACCGGGCCCCCCCGACCAGCCAGGAGCAATCACTCAAGGTCTGGCCTCCCATCGACTGCCCCAGAAGGAGGCAGCCGAAAACACCTCCCCACGCTAGCCAAGACCCTCCGTTCTGATCGCCATGGACACGAAGACCATGAAAACCAGACCAAGGCACCTTGGTAGCGTTTCGTCAGCTATGTTCCTCATAGCTGACCCCCGCGCTGGACATTAGCAGACGGCTAACGCGATCCCGAGAGACCGCATTAACCGTCCCCCAGGGAGCACCGGCCCGTACCACTTCCAATCCCGCCGGACGAATCCGGACAACATTGGTAGCGGACGGGCACACGAGGAGGTTTCCAGCATGGCTCCCCAACCTAACCTAACCTTTTTTTTTTTTTTTTTTTTTTTTTTATTTTTTTTTTTTTTTTTATTTCGTCTGGAACCCTCATGGGTTCCACCGCATTCCAGGGGAGCGGAAGGCGGTGGGTATGTGAGACTCCTACTCACTAAACCAGACGGTCAACACTTCGCCGTATGGAGGAGCGCCACGGGAACGCCGAAGCATACATCCGCGTTGCTCCAACGGCAGGCAACGCCAAGTAGGCGGCCACCACCCCCCCAAATGGAGCGGCGCAAACTGTTGACCGGGATGCGCCCCACTCCGATGGTCGGCTTGTTTTCTGGCGAGGAGCTCCCCTGCTCCCCGCCCAAGCCGACCGAGCCAGATCGTTTTGGACGACCTTTATCTCCGAGCCGACGGCAAGCCGCCGGGCTCAGAATCAAGGAAGTCCGATCCGATTCATATCCACTAGAGCCCCGGCCCCGAGATGGGACCGTGGCGAGTGGCGGACTTCGCAGTCCACCACCCGTACCGGGGGCTACGGCGGCAGACGGCGCTCGTGAGCGACACGCCTGCGCCCCACCCTCCTCCGGCGCATCGGTAGAGGGGCTCCGTCCTCCTCCCTGAGCCTCTCCGCCGCCTCTTTCTGCGACATCACGACCTCGCAGAAGGAACGCACCGCACCCCACGCCTCTTCGCTCGAGACCATGGCCTTGACGACGGCCGCGAGCGAGAGGTCCGACCCGATGGAAGCCACGAGTGTAGCACGCGGCTCCGCCCAATGCGGGCACGAAGCCAGCGTGTGCTGAGCCGTATCCTCGGCGCAGCCGCACTCGTGGCACATCATCGTGGGCTCACGACCCGCCACCCTAAACAGATACCTCCCGAAGCATCCGTGCCCCGAAAGGATCTGCGTCAGGTGGAAGGTCATCACCCCGTGCCTGCGACCGACCCAGTCCGAAAGGATGGGACCGATCGCTAGGGCAGTCGATTTACCAGCGCCGGGCACTCTGAGCCTCTCTCGCCATGTGACGAGCAGCTCCTCCTGCACCCTGCGCCTCCAATCCGACTCCCCACCCTCCCCCCGAAGACGGGCATCCCTCCTCCGTCGATACGCCTCCGCCAGCGTCAAAGCGTCCAGGTCCCACGGTGGGGTCCCGGCCAGAGCGCAGGCCGCCTCGCACGAGATGGTGCGATACCCTCGGATCACCCTGACAGCCATGACCCTCTGCGCTCTGCACAAGAGGGCCCGGTTGCGGGAGTCGAGGCTATCGGCCCATATTGGTGCCCCGTAGAGCGCCATGGACTTTACCACCCCGGTGTACAGACGCCGGCAACTCAGGCTCGGTCCCCCGACATTTGGGAGGACGCGACACATCGCTCCGGCTGCCCTAACTAGCTTCGGCGCTAGGCGCCGAAAGTGCTCGTCGAAGCTCCATCGACTGTCGAGGACGAGTCCAAGGTACTCCAAGGAACGCCCGACGGCGATGGAAACTCCTCCGACCACCACACTCGATCCGGCAGGAGGTGCGTTCCGCGGCCCGTGAAAACACACGGCGACGGATTTGTGCAATGCAACCTCCAGCCCCAACCTTCTAATGCGCGCCACTACCTGCGCGACCCCAGCAGTTGCCAGAACACTGGCCTCCCGGTAGCTGTCGCCGCGTGCCGTTACGAGAGTGTCGTCGGCGTAACAGGTTACTTCGACACCCCGTAAGTTGGCACCGCGCAGCACCCAGTCGTAGCCGATGTTCCACAGAAGAGGTCCGAGAACCGACCCCTGAGGAACCCCGCACGACACCTCCCTACGAATCCAGCCGTCGCCAGACGGGTAGCAGACGGCGCGGTCGCAGAGGTAATCCGCTACGACGCGACGCAAGTACCCGGGCACGGCGTGGAACCTCAGCGCCTCCAAAATGGTCGCCCAGGGAAGGGTGTTGAACGCGTTGGCGATATCGAGAGACACCGCCAACACCACTCCGCCCCGAGACACCGAGGCCTCCGCCAGGGCCCTCACCCGACCGACAGCGTCGAGGGTGGACCTGCCCTTGCGGAAGCCAAATTGATGGTCGCTGAGGTCCCGACCGGACTCCCCCAAGTGCTTGACGAGGCGAGCGGATAAAACCCGCTCAAAGAGCTTACCCGCCTCGTCGAGAAGCACTATCGGCCGATATGCCGATGGCTCGGCAACCGGCCGCCCCTCCTTGCGCAACAGCACCAGTTTCCCACCCTTCCACGTCCGCGGGAACCGGCCCTGCTGCAAACATGCGTTGAAGAGGCGCAGCACTAGAGGCTCTAAGTCCCCTAGGGCCAAGGCCCAGGCGCGACCGGGGATGCCGTCGGGTCCCGGCGCAGTGTTCTTCGACCGAAGCCGAAGCACTGCAGCCCCCAACTCACCCCCGGAGACATCCCGTGCTGCGTCCCAACGCTCCTCCTCTACCTCCTCAGTCGCCGGCGCCATACGAGGTACCCGATGGTCGGTACCTCGAGGGAACAATGCCGTGACTACGGACTCCAGCAACGCTGGCTGGAGAGTCTTGGTCAGCGGAGGGGCCCACGGTCGAAGCTTTCGCCTCACCATCTTGTACGGCCTCCCCCACGGGTCCCTGTCCAGGGACTCCACCATCTCCGCTTCGGCTAGGTCTTTGGCTTTGGCGATGGCCGCTACGAAAGTCATCACTGCCTCACGATATCGAGTATAGTGCTGACTCTCAAGCTCTTGGTCTCGTCGCCGCCGCCTCCGACATCTGGTGTACTGGCGCCTGAGAGCCACGCAGCCCTCTCGGAGCTGCGATAGCTCCTCAGACCACCAGTACACGCCGCGCCTCGGAGTCGCGGAGCGTACGCGGGGCATCGCCGCATCGCAGATGTGCGACATGGTCTGGCCCAGACGCGCAGCTTCCGCCTCTACATTCACTGCGCCTTCCGGCGCTCCTACCCAGGCCTGGACCAGGGCAGCCTCCACCAGCACCTCCCTGTCCAGACGCTTCAGGGCCCATCGCGGGCCCTCCTCGCGCGAGGGTCGACTCGGGGCGTTCGGCGGGGCGGGGAGTGCGGAGACGTCGAACCTCACGTAGCGGTGGTCCGACAACGTCTCCACATCCTCCATCACCCGCCAGCCTCGGATACGGCGCGCCAGGGTGGGATCGGCGAACGTGATGTCCACGATCGAACCACCCTGTTGCCGCACGCACGTATGTACCGACCCGCGGTTCAGGACGACAAGACCGGACGCGACTACCCAGTCTTCGAGGAGCTCTCCACGTGCGTCCGTGGCCGGGCAACCCCAAGCCATGGATTTGGCATTAAGGTCCCCGACCACGAGGACCCGACCGGGGCCACTCCTCCCGACGAGGGCGCCGACTTCGACCAGAAACTGTTCGAAGTCGGCGACGCTGCGATTCGGAGAGAAGTAGACCCCGATCAGTGTCACGTTTCCGACGAGAGCCGAGACGTAGCCTCGACCCTTCGTCACTCCTCCGAAGACCGGGGATCCGGCCGCTGTCCGGGTCCCGATCGCCACCACACCGTCCCTGTCGCCGGCCCAGTCGTCCCCCGAAGGGACGTAGTAGGGCTCGGCGATCACGACGAGGTTTACCAACCACTCCGCCATGCTTTGGAACAATAGGTCCTGAGCCCTGGCGCAGTGGTTGATATTCGCCTGTAGAATCCGCATGGCCATCTTATTCGATGACCATGGGATCCTCTACGGGCCTGGAAGGCTGCTTTGAGGCCCTAGGACCCCTGCCAGCCTTGCCCGGCTTCTTTCCCTTCGGGGCGGGGACGCACTCCTTGGTCCCCACCCTATGCTTGGCCGGTCTGCCGGCCGCTGCGCACGTGACGCAGTGCGGCTCGGCAGAGCACTCCTGGGCCTTGTGCCCGGGCTTTCCGCACCGATAGCAGAGGTCGCTCCTGTCGACCTCCGCAGTGCACTTGGCCCTGACGTGCCCCATCTCCAGGCACCGGAAGCACCTGAGGGGCCGATCGTCCAAGACACGGACCTGCGCCGACACCCATCCGACGAGGAGTCTACCGCCGCCGGACACCTTCTTGGCCGCCGCGACCGGGCAGCGAACCCACGCAGCACCGAGGCCACCGGCGCCGACGGTGACAGCCCCGCACCGGACTTCGTCGACGTCGCACCCACCAACCCTAGCGACGGCCGTAGCCACGTCGACGCTGGACACGGAGTCGTCCAGTCCCGAAATGCGCATTTCTGCGCACTTCGTGGGTCTAGAGACCCTGACCTGCCCTACGGGCAGTGACTCTCTCAGCTTGTTAGCGAGAGAGTCCGCCATACCCCCGGTATTCGCTCCGGGCAGTTCCAGGATGCGGCCACCAGTGACCGCCTTCCTAAACCTTAGGTCTCTTATACCCAGGTCGGCCAGGTTGACCTTCTGCTTCGCCTCCGCCAAAACCTGGGCGTAAGTCACGCCATTGGCCTCGGCTTCGGGATGCAGGGTCAATACCACAGCCGTGGATCGTTCTGCCCGGAGCTTTCTTTTGGGAGCGGTCCCTGGCTTCTGCGACTGCGGTTTAGACCGCGATGCAGAAGGTCCAGCAGGGCCCTTTCCCGGTCCCTTCTTGGGCGGCTTTGCCGCTTTTGGCTTCGCCTCAGGCTTGGTAGCCTTCGGCTTTGCCTGCGACTGAGCCGCTTTTGGCTTCGCCTTCACTCCCTTAGGCTTCTTCTGCGCCGACCCGCTGGGGCCCGCAGAGGGTGGGGTGGCGGTCTTAACAGACTCTGTGGTCTGCACCGCCTCCCGCCTCTTGTCGGCCGCCAGCGGAGGCCGAAGCCTCGTCTCCGGGAGGAGCCGGTCCTCTATGGAGGCCAGTCGGGCGTTCACCATGGTCCCCACCTGGGACATGACCGCCCGACAGATCTCCTCCAGCGAGGTTGTCTGAGGCTGCGTTGCAGGGGACGCAGCCTCCGTCGATCCGGTGGGAGAGGGCGCCGGACAACCCTGCTTCCGTGCCTTCTCCATGTCTTCTCTTAGTGTGGACATCTCCTTGCGGAGAGTGTCCATCTCGGCTTGCAGGCGAGCATTGTCCGCCTGCAGCCGCCGCGTCTCTTCGGTGAGAGTCCGCGATCCCAGGACTTCCACGGCCTCGGCTATTGAAGCCACCGCGTCCTTTAGCTCGCGGACTATGGTCCCTTTCAGGTTTTTGGACTTTGTGGCTATTTTCGCAATAATAGCCAAGTCCTCTACGACCTGCTGCTTGCTCAGGGCCGTGGACCTATTGCTGGGTCCGACGCCCGACTCCGATACCTGCCCCGAGGTCAACGCTAGTTCAGCGGCTCGCTGTTCTCGCCTCTTGCGAGTTACAGCGACGCTCTTCTCTAGCTCTTCCTCTACCAACGCCTTGAACTCTTCCCGCTTTGCAGCGAGAAGCGCTCTTTTGGCATCGGCCAATCCTACGTACTCCCCCGTCGTCGGGGGCCGCCCTCGGCCTCTTGACGCAGACGCAGACCGCTCCGAATCCTCGTCGTCGGACAGCTCCAACTCGGGGTTCGGGCGTCGCCTCTTGCGCCAAAGCTTCCCGCCCGTAGCGGGGCTTTGGGACCGTCCAGTTGCGAAGCTGCAGTCGGAGTCCATGTCCTCGTCCTGCCGCCCCGCACTAGACTCCCTACTCGTGACGCTCCTCGTCACCTGCCTCTCCTTATTCTCTCCCCTCCTCGTCCTCCTCTCCTCTCTCTCAACGTCGTTTTTGTGTTTAAGATTTTCCATAACAAATCCCACGAGTATTGAGGAACTAAACTGTCAGCCCCGGCAGAGCCTCTTGCCCGGGTAACCCTAATACACCTGGAAGGTCGGGTGGTATTCCAGGGTTGTGCGCTAGCGACTGATGAACTCCCCAGCCTCTCTTTCGAGCACCCCGACGTCACGCAACGAAACGCCGAGAATTGAGGATTTTTTATAGAGGTTTACTCCTCGCGGTCCGGCCAATTAAGGCAAGACCCTCGCTCCCCTGCAGGCTGCTTCACATGACCGCCACACCTGCAGGAGTTTACGACTCGACGGTGGCAAAAAATGCCTGTCCGGCTGCACAGTTAAGTACCCACCGGACTCGCCGACCGACCGGCAACAGAGCCACCGCTAACGACGGCCACTGATCCGGACATGCCCTCGACCATTCGCCACTGGCATCGGGTCCGGGCCAAACACCCCTTAAACTAGAACTAGCTACTTCTAACTACCGCTAACTACTTCTAGCTACGGCTTCCCAGATCCATTCGCCACCGAGCGCGTTGATGAACACCACACCGGCAACCGGCATCGGGATCGGTCCGCCGCTAGCCAGACCGAGGTATCTATCGCACAGCCAGCTCTGCCGGAGGCAGGAGGACCGGGACCGACACCCTAGTCTAGCTACCTAACTACTAAAGCCACAAACTAGACTACCTATGGCCTCCGCATTCGAGCAAGTTGGATAAACCAAACAGGGCTCACTGCGGGTCAGCCGGGCCAACACTAGAAGCAAGCTTAAGCACTACAAACTAGTACTACTACTATGCCAAGCCTCTAACTAGACTACCTATGGCCGCTCGCCCGGAAGCGAACGACCGGGCCTAAAACTAGTGAAGCATGGGCAGCAGCACTACGCCCCAAACCTACAACCCTCGAGAGCAGCGCAAGCACCACTCCCAAGAGACCGGCCGTAAGGTTCGACCCACCTTTGCGAAGGTCTAAACTCCGTCCACAGCGGACCCGCGAACAAGCCAGCTGCAGGGAGAGACGGGACCCCGCATCCCAATACCCCGAGACCGAGCGCCGAAACGCTCACTAAGGGGTACCGGGCCCCCCCCGGCCAGCCAGGAGCAATCACTCAAGGTCTGGCCTCCCATCGACTGCCCCAGAATGAGGCAGCCGAATACACCTCCCCACGCTAGCCAAGAACCTCCGTTCTGATCGCCACGGACAGAAGACCATGAAAACCAGACCAAGGCACCTTGGTAACGTTTCGTCAGCTATGTTCCTCATAGCTGACCCCCGCGCTGGACATTAGCAGACGGCTAACCCGATCTCTAAAGACCGAATTAACCGTCCCCCAGGGAGCACCGGCCCGTACCGCTTCCAATCCCGCCGGACGATTCCGGACAACATTGGTAGCGGACGGGCACACGAGGAGGTTTCCAGCATGGCTCCCCAACCTAACCTAACCTAACCTAACCTAACCTAACCTAACCTAACCTAACCTAACCTAACCTAACCTAACCTAACCTTTTTTTTTTTTTTTTTTTTTACGTGGGGAAATCCAGGACGGATACCCTGCCGCCTCGGGGGAGGCGACCTGGTTATGCCGGGCTCTAACCGGCTAAAACCCCACGGTGTCCCTCTCGCCGCCATATGCCGGGGTCACGGGAACATCCAGACTGGCAATCTTCCGCGACCCGGCGACGATGCGGTCTCGTCAGACCCCTGCTCGTTAGGGGTGGAGGACAGATGGTCGTCCTTCCACACTCCTCGGATCAGAGTGGCGTGCAGGAACACGCCCACGCCTACTCGGGCTAGTTTTGCAGGACTGATGGACCCCCCCGAGTCCACCAGCCACTAGCTGATATTAGGGAGGAAGGTTGCGGATGAAGACCTCCCTCCTTCGACCTCTCTTGCGACGGCGCATAGCGAGTGAGCTAATTGCCTCCCTCGCTCTTTCTGCATCTTCCTTTTTGAGCAAGACTTGCTCACAGAAATGCTTAACTGCTGCCCAGGAACCCTTACTCGCAACCATTTTGCTCACCAGCGTTGGCAAGGTAAGGTCTAAACCAATAATGTTGGTTAACGCCATTCTCTCTTCGTCCCAAGCTGGGCAGATTTCCAGCGTGTGTTGAGACGTATCAACTGAGCAACCATCGCAGTGGTGACAGATAGCGGTCGGCTCTCTTCCTGCTACCCTGTACAGGTACTCACCGAAGCAACCATGCCCGGTGAGGACCTGCGTGATCCGGAAAGACAGGGAACCGTGGCTTCTTGTCAGCCACTGATGAAAAACTGGGAGAATTGCCTCAATTGTACCAGTGCCGGAACTGGAATCTGCCAGTCTTACTTCCCACGCAGCGTTTACGTGGCGGTAAATTTGCTTCCGTTTCCTCACCCCTATCTTCGATCGCACGCCTTGGGCTAGCGCCTCCCCACGTTGATGAAACATCATTGTGAGGGCTCTCGCTTCGAGATCCCAAGGCAGTGCATTTGCCAGGAGACAGGCCGCCTCGTATGAAACCGTGCGGTAGCCACGAATCAACCTGATCGCCATCGCCCTCTGCGGCTTACGCAAGAGAGCGATATTCCGGCTATTCAGGGACTCGGACCACACTGGCGCTCCATACAAGGCCATCGATTTCACTACTCCAGCATACAGACGCCTGCTTAATGCGTTTGGCCCTCCTAAATTAGGGAGCAATCGGCTGAAAGCTGCTGATGCACCCAGGACTTTCGGTATGAGTTGTTCGAAGTGAGCGGTGAACTTCCATCTGCTATCGAGGACGAGACCGAGATATCTCATCGTCGACCCGATACAGATGCGAGTACCGCCCACTGTGATGTTAGCATCCCAGGATGGCGAGTTCCGAGGGCCGTGGAAACAGACGGCCTCGCATTTATTCAGAGCCACCTCGAGGCCGATGCGACGAATGCGCCCTATCACGTGCTCTACTCCAGCTGTGGCAAGGATTGAGGCTTGTCTGGGTGTTTCAGCTCGAGCTGTGACCAAGGTATCATCAGCGTAACACGTTACATTAATTCCTCTTATATTACTACCTCGCAAAACCCAGTCATATCCGATATTCCACAGGAGTGGTCCGAGAACCGACCCCTGTGGAACACCGCATGACATCTGTCGTCTTTGCATACCCTCTTGCGTTGGATAGGCGATGTACCGGTCGGACAGGTAGGCACTGACAATTCGTCTTAGATAGACAGGGACGCGATGGTATCTGAGGGCTTCCCTGATACAGCTCCAGGGTAAAGTATTAAAAGCATTGGCGATGTCCAAAGACACCGCCAAAACTACTTCCCCACGGCTCACCGCTTCTTCCGATGCAGTCTTCACCCGCAGAATAGCATCCACCGTCGACCTACCACGGCGGAAACCAAATTGGTTCTCTGACAGATCCGGACCAGTGATGTGGAGGTGGCTTATTATTCTCTCTGCGATGATGCGCTCGAATAATTTTCCCGTTTCGTCGAGAAGAACGATCGGGCGATATGCTGAAGGAGTTTCAGCCGAGCGTCCTTCCTTCCTGAGGAGCACCAGGCGGCCTGTTTTCCACTGTCGTGGAAACTGCGCCTGCGACAGGCAAGCGTCCAAAAGACTCCTCAGTCTTGGCTCAAGCTCACTTAGTGCTAGTCCTAACACCCGACCGGGTATGCCATCAGGGCCGGGAGCGGTATTCTTGGCGTTGAGCTTAACCACCGCTGCACCGATTTCCCTTTCGGTCACCCTGGGAATTTCGGACTCTTCAACTAACTCCGGCGAAGAGGTCATTTGTGGTGCGTCATAATCATCCCTGTGCGGAAACAATGCCCTTACAATGTTGTTGGACAACTCGGATGGAAGAGTTTGCGTCAATGGGGGAGCCCAGGATCTGAGCTTCTCTCGCACTAACTTGTAAGGGCGGCCCCAAGGGTCTCTGTCCACGGATTGCAGCAGCTCTGCTCTTGCTGCGTCTTTGGCAAGGGTTATGACACCTTTGAGTTCCTCTTTTAAGGCGATATAGGAAGAGTATAGCTCCGCTTCTAGAGTCAAGTTTCGACGCCTGCGTCTACGGCTACGAGTATACTGACGTCGAGCAGACACGCATGCCACACGTAGCTGCGCGACTTCTGTCGACCACCAGTATACCTGTTTCAGGGGAGGATTGAACATGGCGCGGGGCATGGCCGCATCGCAGATGCATGTCATTGCCCCACGGAACCAGTCCGCTTCTTCCTCAACCACCACCGGTTCTTCGGGCACGGGCACCCAGGTTTGAACAATTGCCGCTTCTATAACTTTGCTCTTATCTAGGCGCTTTAACTGCCACCTTGGACCTTGCTCTCTCGGGGACCTGTTATGCTGGGTAATGGAGGAGGAGGAGACCTCGAACCGGATATATCGATGATCCGATAGGGTTTCGCAATCCTCGAGGACCCTCCAACCTTTAATACAGGTTGCCAAAGCAGGACTTGCAAACGACACGTCTACAATTGACCCGCCCTGCGCTCGCACGCATGTGTGAACTGCTCCCCTATTTATAACAACTAGACCGGCAGATGGCAACCACTCTTCTAGAAGTTCGCCTCGAGCGTCCGTAGTTGGGGATCCCCAGGTGGTAGACTTAGCATTAAGATCCCCAGCTACCAGTATAGCACAAGGTGATAACTGTGCTATAACAGTGGCAATCTCAGTTATGAACAGTTCAAATTCTGTCAAGGGTCGGTTCGGTGAGAAGTATGCGCCAAAGATGGCTATGTTATTTATTATGGCCGCGACGTAACCTTTCCCTTTAACGAATCTCGCAAAAGTAAGCGATGGAGCTGCAACGATTGCCACTAGACCATCTCTGTCCCCAACCCAATTCGTGCTAGACGGGACATAGTACGGCTCTGCTATGACTGCCACCTGTATCGACCACTCTGCCAGACTTTGGAGGAGCAGGTCCTGGGCTCTGGCACAGTGGTTAATATTGCCCTGAAGAAAAGTCATCAGCGCCATTAGTGGGCATTTGTTGATATCTCCTCTACCCTTGACATTTCTCCCGATGATGGTGGAGGAGATAATTGGGACTTTGTGACTCTGGCCTCATGAGATCTAAAATTAGCTAAACAGGCAGTGCTGCCGACCATGTGGCCCGCGTTTTGGTTGGAATCAGCGCAGAGAGCACAGTGTGGCTTTGCTGAACAAGAGCTTGCCTTGTGACCAGGCTTGCAACACCGAAAGCAAAGATCACTGCGATCGATTGACGACGAGCATGCACCTTTTAAATGCCCTACTTCCAGACAACGGTAACAGCGTTTAGTTCTTGCTGCTAATAATTTCACCCGCGCGGAGACCCATCCGATGAGCAATCGTCCACTCTCTGTTACCTTCTTTGCCGCAGCAACTGGGCAACGAACCCAAACTGTCAGCAACCCACTGTTGTCCTTGCGCATATTGCCGGCTCTAATCTGGCTTTCCGGGCATCCTCCATTGCTAGAGAGAGCCGTGACGACTTCCTCCTTAGTGACTGAGTCGTCCAGATCCGAAATGCGTAACTCTACGCATTTCGTTATCCTGGATACTCGAACGTCTTCCGTATTAAGGGTGGTTTGGAGACGTTTTGCCACCTCGTCTGCTTTTTCGCCACTGGCTATTCCGGGAATTTCAAGAATTCTGGCTCCAGTAGCGGTTTTCCGGATTCGAAAGGAGGTAAGTCCTATTCCGGAAAAGTCGGTCGCTTTTGCCTGTCGGAGGACGCTCGCGTAGGACAAACCTCTTTCTTCAGCTTTTGGCTGCAGGGTCAGTATTATAGCAGATGAACGGGGAGGGCGCAGGTTGGTAGACTTTGCCTTCGTTGCCTTCTTTTTTCCATTTAATGGTAAAGCTCCTGTTCCCTTGCGCTTTATTCGACGTCTGTTCACTTCCACCCACTCACCATTTGAGGAATGAGAGGGTATTGTTACCTCTGGGACCTCCACTGGTGTAGCCTTGACGGTACCAATTTTCTTCCGTTGCTTCTTCTTGGTTTTTGTATTAACCTTATCGTTCGGCTCTTTACTGGATCCTGTAGTTTCTGCTCTCATTGGTTCGAGGTCTGCATTACCTGTGGTCCTAACTGCGGGCTTTTGCATTCTATTGGCATCTATCGAGAGTATGTTGTTGAGATGTCCCGTTAACAGCCTTTTCTCAATTTCCTCAAACCGAGAGTTTATAATGGATGCCACTTGAACCATGATGGTGTCCGATAACTTGGCAATGTCCAAGTTATTGCTGCTCAAGACGGGAACAACCTCGACTTCCTTCACCTGACGAGCACGTTCGCTAGATTCTCGGAGCTCAGTAATCTCATTCCTCAGTTCCGAGATTTCTGACTGTAGGCGAGCGTTAGCCACTTGTAGCTGCCGCGTCTCCTCATTCGTATTCCTTTCGGTGAGAGTCTCTACACAAGCCCTTATACAGGTAGCTGCGTCTTTGAGGGCTCTTTGAAAGGTGCCCTTTAGGTTTTTGGATCTTGTCGCGACCCTGCAGACAAGATCCAGATTCTCCTCTACCTTCTTGCGGAGATCTACAATATCCCCAACTTTTGGTGATATTCGAGAGTCGCGTCGGACTTGTTGATGCTGTCGAATGCGTTCTTGTAGGTCCCTCTCGGCTTCTAGCTCCATTTCCTTTCTTTGGAGTCTGAGGTAGTCCTCCTTTGCCTTCCGTAGACCAACGTATTGGCCTGTGGTAGGAGGACGACCTCTCCCTCTCTTAGGTGTCACTATCTTTTTAATTATAGTAACATCTTCACCGCTCGAACATTCGCCCGAGCTTGAACGGCTCCTTTCCTTCGCGCAAGGCCGTTTTTTGCTGCATGATAACGGCGGTGGGGACTCCCTTGATCCAGCCGTTATCATACTTGAATCTGATTCATTTGAATGGCGGTCTTTTCCCCCCCCAGAATACGAGGGGAAGACGGAGGCCGAAGCGTCCGTGAGGGATTGCCCGTCTGCTGAGCAGCCGGAACCCTCCTGGGGTAAATTTCTATTTAGAGTCGCCTTCATATTGAGTTCCTTTTTTTTAAGGGTGTGGTCCCCAGGCGACGCCCTCGCCATTACGCAACCCTTCGGCAGGCGCCAGACCTAAGGGTTGACATGTAACAATAACACCTTCCGACTCAAAGACAACACAAGACATTCTCGACACGTGGGACAAGAGACAAAGGACGCAACAAGACAAAACAAACACAACATATTTCCCCCCGATTTGTCAGCTATGTACCGGGTAAGAACCCCATAGCTGACCCCCGCGCTGGACATTAGCAGACGGCTAACGCGATCCCGAAAGACCGAATTAACCATCTCCCAGGGAGCACCGGCCCGTACCGCTTCCAATGCCGCCGGACGAATCCGAGCAACATTGGTAGCAGACAGGCACACGAGGAGGTTTCCAGCATGGCCCCCCAACCTTTTTTTTTTTTTTTTTTTTCGTCTGGAACTCTCATGAGTTCCACCGCATTCCAGGGGAGCGGAAGGCGGTGGGTATGTGAGACTCCTACTCACTAAACCAGACGGTCAACACATCGCCGTATGGAGGAGCGCCACGGGAACGCCGAAGCATACATCCGCGTTATGGCCCCCCAACCTTTTTTTTTTTTTTTTTTTTCGTCTGGAACCCTCATGGGTTTCACCGCATTCCAGGGGAGCGGAAGGCGGTGGGTATGTGAGACTCCTACTCACTAAACCAGACGGTCAACACAACGCCGTATAAAGGAGCGCCACGGGAACGCCTAAGCATACATCCGCGTTGCTCCAACGGCAGGCAGCGCCAAGTAGGCGGCCACCACCCCCCCAAATGGAGCGGCGCAAACTGTTGACCGGGATGCGCCCCACTCCGATGGTCGGCTTGATTTTTGGCGAGGAGCTCCCCTGCTCCCCGCCCAAGCCGACCGAGCCAGATCGTTTTGGACGACCTTTATCTCCGAGCCGACGGCAAACCGCCGAGCTCAGAATCAAGGAAGTCCGATCCGACTCATACCCACTAGAGCCCCGGCCCCGAGATGGGACCGTGGCGAGTGGCGGACTTCGCAGCCCACCACCCGTACCGGGGGCTACGGCGGCAGACGGCGCTCGTGAGCGACACGCCTGCGCCCCACCCTCCTCCGGCGCATCGGTAAAGCGGCTCCGTCCTCCTCCCTGAGCCTTTCCGCCGCCTCCTTCTGCGACATCACGACCTCGCAGAAGGAACGCACCGCACCCCACGCCTCTTCGCTCGAGACCATGGCCTTGACCACGGCCGGGAGCGAGAGGTTCGACCCGATGGAAGCCACGAGTGTAGCACGCGGCTCCGCCCAGTGCGGGCACGAAGCCAGCGTGTGCTGCGCCGTGTCCTCGGCACAGCCGCACTCGTGGCACATCATCGTGGGCTCACGACCCGCCACCCTAAACAGATACCTCCCGAAGCATCCGTGCCCCGAAAGGATCTGCGTCAGGTGGAAGGTCATCACCCCGTGCCTACGACCGACCCAGTCCGAAAGGATGGGACCGATCGCCAGGGCAGTCGATTTACCAGCGCCGGGCACTCTGAGCCTCTCTCGCCATGTGACGAGCAGCTGCTCCTGCGCCCTGCGCCTCCAATCCGACTCCCCACCCTCCCCCCGAAGACGGGCATCCCTCCTCCGTCGATACGCCTCCGCCAGCGTCAAAGCGTCCAGGTCCCACGGTGGGGTCCCGGCCAGAGCGCAGGCCGCCTCGCACGAGATGGTGCGATACCCCCGGATCACCCTGACAGCCATGACCCTCTGCGCTCTGCACAAGAGGGCCCGGTTGCGGGAGTCGAGGCTATCGGCCCATATTGGTGCCCCGTAGAGCGCCATGGACTTTACCACCCCGGTGTACAGACGCCGGCAGCTCAGGCTCGGTCCCCCGACATTTGGGAGGACGCGACACATCGCTCCGGCTGCCCTAACTAGCTTCGGCGCTAGGCGCCGAAAGTGCTCGTCGAAGCTCCATCGACTGTCGAGGACGAGTCCAAGGTACTCCAAGGAACGCCCGACGGCGATGGAAACTCCTCCGACCACCACACTCGACCCGGCAGGAGGTGCGTTCCGCGGCCCGTGAAAACACACGGCGACGGATTTGTGCAATGCAACCTCCAGCCCCAACCTTCTAATGCGCGCCACTACCTGCGCGACCCCAGCCGTTGCCAGAATGCTGGCCTCCCGGTAGCTGTCGCCGCGTGCCGTTACGAGAGTGTCGTCGGCGTAACAGGTTACTTCGACACCCCGTAAGTTGGCACCGCGCAGCACCCAGTCGTAGCCGATGTTCCACAGGAGAGGTCCGAGAACCGACCCCTGAGGAACACCGCACGACACCTCCCTACGAATCCAGCCGTCGCCGGACGGGTAGCAGACGGCGCGGTCGCAGAGGTAATCCGCTACGACGCGACGCAAGTACCCGGGCACGGCGTGGAACCTCAGCGCCTCCAAAATGGTCGCCCAGGGAAGGGTGTTGAACGCGTTGGCGATATCGAGAGACACCGCCAACACCACCCCACCCCGAGACACCGAGGCCTCCGCCAGGGCCCTCACCCGACCGACAGCGTCGAGGGTGGACCTGCCCTTGCGGAAGCCAAATTGATGGTCGCTGAGATCCCGACCGGACTCCCCCAAGTGCTTGACGAGGCGAGCGGATAAAACCCGCTCAAAGAGCTTACCCGCCTCGTCGAGAAGCACTATCGGTCGATATGCCGATGGCTCGGCAACCGGCCGCCCCTCCTTGCGCAACAGCACCAGTTTCCCACCCTTCCACGTCCGCGGGAACCGGCCCTGCCGCAAACAGGCGTTGAAGAGGCGCAGCACTAGAGGCTCTAAATCCTCTAGGGCCAAGGCCCAGGCGCGCCCGGGGATGCCGTCGGGTCCCGGCGCAGTGTTCTTCGACCGAAGCCGAAGCACTGCAGCCCCCAACTCACCCCCGGAGACATCCCGTGCTGCGTCCCAACGCTCCTCCTCTACCTCCACAGTCGCCGGCGCCATACGAGGTACCCGATGGTCGAAACCTCGAGGGAACAATGCCGTGACTACGGACTCCAGCAACGCCGGCTGGAGAGTCTTGGTCAGCGGAGGGGCCCACGGTCGAAGCTTTCGCCTCACCATCTTGTACGGCCTCCCCCACGGGTCCCTGTCCAGGGACTCCACCATCTCCGCTTCGGCCAGGTCTTTGGCTTTGGCGATGGCCGCTACGAAAGCCAGCACTGCCTCCCGATATCGAGTATAGTGCTGACTCTCAAGCTCTTGGTCTCGTCGCCGCCGCCTCCGACATCTGGTGTACTGGCGCCTGAGAGCCACGCAGGTCTCTCGGAGCCGCGATAACTCCTCAGACCACCAGTAGACACTGCGCCTCGGAGTCGCAGAGCGTACGCGGGGCATCGCCGCATCGCAGATGTGCGACATAGTCTGGCCCAGACGCGCAGCTTCCGCCTCTACATTCACAGCGCCTTCCGGCGCTCCTACCCAGGCCTGGACCAGGGCAGCCTCCGCCAGCGCCTCCCTGTCCAGACGCTTCAGAGCCCATCGCGGGCCCTCCTCGCGCGAGGGTCGACTCGGGGCACTCGGCGGGGCGGGGAGTGCGGAGACGTCGAACCTCACGTAGCGGTGGTCCGACAACGTCTCCACATCCTCCATCACCCGCCAGCCTCGGATACGGCGCGCCAGGGTGGGATCGGCGAACGTAATGTCGACGATCGAACCACCCTGTTGCCGCACGCACGTATGTACCGACCCGCGGTTCAGGACGACAAGACCGGACGCGACTACCCAGTCTTCGAGGACCTCTCCACGTGCGTCCGTGGCCGGGCAACCCCAAGCCATGGATTTGGCATTGAGGTCCCCGACCACGAGGACCCGACCGGGGCCACTCCTCCCGACGAGGGCGCCCACTTCGACCAGAAACTGTTTGAAGTCGGCGACACTGCGATTCGGAGAGAAGTATACTCCGATCAGTGTCACGTTTCCGACGAGAGCCGAGACGTAGCCTCGACCCTTCGTCACTCCTCCGAAGACCGGGGATCCGGCCGCTGTCCGGGTCCCGATCGCCACCACACCGTCTCTGTCGCCGGCCCAGTCGTCCCCCGAAGGGACGTAGTAGGGCTCGGCGACCACGACGACGTTTATCAACCACTCCGCCATGCTTTGGAACAATAGGTCCTGAGCCCTGGCGCAGTGGTTGATATTCGCCTGTAGAATCCGCATGGCCATCTTATTCGATGACCATGGGATCCTCTACGGGCCTGGAAGGCTGCTTTGAGGCCCTAGGACCCCTGCCAGCCTTGCCCGGCTTCCTACCCTTCGGGGCGGGGACGCACGCCTTGGTCCCCACCCGATGCTTGGCCAGTCTGCCGGCCGCTGCGCACGTGACGCAGTGCGGCTCGGCAGAGCACTCCTGGGCCTTGTGCCCGGGCTTTCCGCACCGATAGCAGAGGTCGCTCCTGTCGACCTCCGCAGTGCACTTGGCCCTGACGTGCCCCATCTCCAGGCACCGGAAGCACCTGAGGGGCCGATCGTCCAAGACGCGGACCTGCGCCGACACCCATCCGACGAGGAGTCTGCCGCCGCCGGACACCTTCTTGGCCGCCGCGACCGGGCAACGAACCCACGCGGCACCGAGACCACCGGCGCCGACGGTGACAGCCCCGCACCGGACTTCGTCGACGTCGCACCCACCTACCCTTGCGACGGCCGTAGCCACGTCGACGCTGGACACGGAGTCGTCCAGTCCCGAAATGCGCATTTCTGCGCACTTCGTGGGTCTAGAGACCCTGACCTGCCCTACGGGCAGTGACTCTCTCAGCTTGTTAGCGAGAGAGTCCGCCATACCCCCGGTATTCGCTCCGGGCAGTTCTAGGATGCGGCCACCAGTGACCGCCTTCCTGAACCTTAGGTCCCTTATACCCAGGTCGGCCAGGTTGACTTTCTGCTTCGCCTCCGCCAAGACCTGGGCGTAAGTCACGCCATTGGCCTCGGCTTCGGGATGCAGCGTCAATACCACAGCCGTGGATCGTTCTGCCCGGAGCTTTCTTTTGGGAGCGGTCCCTGGCTTCTGCGACTGCGGTTTAGACCGCGATGCAGAAGGTCCAGCAGGGCCCTTTCCCTGTCCCTTCTTGGCCGGCTTTGCCGCTTTTGGCTTCGCCTGAGGCTCGGTAGCCTTCGGCTTTGCCTGCGGCTGAGCCGCTTTCGGCTTCGCCTGCGGCTGAGCCGCTTTTGGCTTCGCCTTCGCTCCCTTAGACTTCTTCTGCGCCGATCCGCTGGGGCCCGCAGAGGGTGGGGCGGCGGTCTTAACAGACTCTGTGGTCTGCACCGCCTCCCGCCTCTTGTCGGCCGCCAGCGGAGGCCGAAGCCTCTTCTCCGGCAGGAGCCGGTCCTCTATGGAGGCCAGTCGGGCGGTCACCATGGTCCCCACCTGGGACATGACCGCCCGACAGATCTCCTCCAGCGAGGTTGTCTGAGGCTGCGTTGCAGGGGACGCAGCCTCCGTCAATCCGGTAGGAGTGGGCGCCGGACAACCCTGCTTCCGTGCCCTCTCCATGTCCTCACGCAAGGTGAACATCTCCTTGCGGAGAGTGTCCATCTCGGCTTGCAGGCGAGCATTGTCCGCCTGCAGCCGCCGCGTCTCTTCAGTGAGAGTCCGCGACCCCAGGACTTCCACGGCCTCGGCTATTGAAGCCACCGCGTCCTTGAGCTCGCGGACTATGGTCCCCTTCAGGTTTTTGGACTTTGTGGCTATTTTCGCAATAATAGCCAAGTCCTCTACGACCTGCTGCTTGCTCAGGGCCGTGGACCTATTGCTGGGTCCGACGCCCGACTCCGATACCTGCCCCGAGGTCAACGCTAGTTCAGCGGCTCGCTGTTCCCGCCTCTTGCGAGTGACGGCGACGCTCTTCTCCAGGTCTTCCTCTACCAACGCCTTGAACTCTTCCCGCTTTGCAGCGAGAAGCGCCCTTTTGGCATCGGCCAAACCTACATACTCCCCCGTCGTCGGGGGCCGCCCTCTGCCTCTTGTCGCAGACGCAGACCGCTCCGAATCCTCGTCGTCGGACAGCGCCAACTCGGGGTTCGGGCGTCGCCTCTTGCGCCAAAGTTTCCCGCCCGTAGCGGGGCTTTGGGACCGTCCAGTGGCAAAGCTGCAGTCCGAGTCCATGTCCTCGTCCTGCCGCCCCGCACTTGACTCCCTACTAGTGACGCTCCTCGTCATCCGCCTCTCCTTATTCTCTCCCCTCCTCGTCCTCCTCTCCTCTCCCTCAACGTCGTTTTTGTTTGTAAGAATTTCCATAGCAAATCCCACGAGTACTGAGGAATAGTAAGTCAACCCCGGCAGAGCCTCTTGCCCGGGTAACCCTAATACACCTGGAAGGTCGGGTGGTATTCCAGGGTTGTGCGCTAGCGGCTGATGAGCTCCCCAGCCTCTCTTACGAGCACCCCGACGTCACGCAACGAAACGCCGAGAATTGAGGATTTTTTAAAGAGGTTTACTCCTCGCGGTCCGGCCAATTAAGGCAAGACCCTCGCTCCCCTGCAGGCTGCTTCACATGACCGCCACACCTGCAGGAGTTTACGACTCGACCGTGGCAAAAAATGCCTGTCCGGCTGCACAGTTAAGTACCCACCGGACTCGCCGACCGACCGGCAACAGGGCCACCGCTAACGACGGCCACTGATCCGGACATGCCCTCGACCATTCGCCACTGGCATCGGGTCCGGGCCAAAACACCCCTTAAACTAGAACTAGCTACTTCTAACTACCACTAACTACTTCTAGCTACGGCTTCCCAGATCCATTCGCCACCGAGCACGTTGATGAACACCACACCGGCAACCGGCATCGGGATCGGTCCGCCGCTAGCCAGACAGAGGTATCTATCGCACAGCCAGCTCTGCCGGAGGCAGGAGGACCGGGACCGACACCCTAGTCTAGCTACCTAACTACTAAAGCCACAAACTAGACTACCTATGGCCTCCGCATTCGAGCAAGTTGGATAATCCAAACCGGGCTCACTGCGGGTCAGCCGGGCCAACACTAGAAGCAAGCTTAAGCACCACTACGAACTAGTACTACTACTATGCCAAGCCTCTAACTAGACTACCTATGGCCGCTCGCCCGGAAGCGAACGACCGGGCCTAAAACTAGTGAAGCATGGGCAGCAGCACTACGCCCCAAACCTACAACCCTCGAGAGCAGCGCAAGCACCACCCCCAAGAGACCGGCCGTAAGGTTCGACCCACCTCTGCGTGGGTCTTAACTCCGTCCACAGCGGACCCGCGAACAAGCCCGCTGCAGGGAGAGACGGGACCCCGCATCCCAATACCCCGAGACCGAGCGCCGAAACACTCACTAAGGGGTACCGGGCCCCCCCGACCAGCCAGGAGCAATCACTCAAGGTCTGGCCTCCCATCGACTGCCCCAGAAGGGGGCAGCCGAAAACACCTCCCCACGCTAGCCAAGAACCACCGTTCTGATCGCCACGGACACGAAGACCATGAAAACCAGACCAAGGCACCTTGGTAGCGTTTCGTCGGCTATGTTCCTCATAGCCGACCCCCGCGCTGGACATTAGCAGACGGCTAACGAGATCCCGAAAGACCGCATTAACCGTCCCCCAGGGAGCACCGGCCCGTACCACTTCCAATCCCGCCGGACGAATCCGGACAACATTGGTAGCGGACGGGCACACGAGGAGGTTTCCAGCATGGCTCCCCATGGCCCCCCAACCTAACCTAACCTAACCTAACCTTTTTTTTTTTTTTTTTTTTTTTCGTCTGGAACCCTCATGGGTTCCACCGCATTCCAGGGGAGCGGAAGGCGGTGGGTATGTGAGACTCCTACTCACTAAACCAGACGGTCAACACATCGCCGTATGGAGGAGCGCCACGGGAACGCCGAAGCATACATCCGCGTTGCTCCAACGGCAGGCAACGCCAGTAGGCGGCCACCACCCCCCAAATGGAGCGGCGCAAACTGTTGACCGGGATGCGCCCCACTCCGATGGTCGGCTTGTTTTCTGGCGAGGAGCTCCCCTGCTCCCCGCCCAAGCCGACCGAGCCAGATCGATTGAGACGACCTTTATCTCCGAGCCGACGGCAAGCCGCCGAGCTCAGAATCAAGGAAGTCTGATCCGACTCATACCCACTAGAGCCCCGGACCCGAGATGGGACCGTGGCGAGTGGCGGACTTCGCAGTCCACCACCCGTACCGGGGGCTACGGCGGCAGACGGCGCTCGTGAGCGACACGCCTGCGCCCCACCCTCCTCCGGCGCATCGGTAGAGCGGCTCCGTCCTCCTCCCTGAGCCTCTCCGCCGCCTCCTTCTGCGACATCACGACCTCGCAGAAGGAACGCACCGCACCCCACGCCTCTTCGCTCGAGACCATGGCCTTGACCACGGCCGGAAGCGAGAGGTCCGGCCCGATGGAAGCCACGAGTGTAGCACGCGGCTCCGCCCAGTGCGGACACGAAGCCAGCGTGTGCTGCGCCGTATCCTCAGCGCAGCCGCACTCGTGGCACATCATCGTGGGCTCACGACCCGCCACCCTAAACAGATACCTCCCGAAGCATCCGTGCCCCGAAAGGATCTGCGTCAGGTGGAAGGTCATCACCCCGTGCCTACGACCGACCCAGTCCGAAAGGATGGGACCGATCGCCAGGGCAGTCGATTTACCAGCGCCGGGCACTCTGAGCCTCTCTCGCCATGTGACGAGCAGCTCTTCCTGCGCCCTGCGCCTCCAATCGGACTCCCCAACCTCCCCCCGAAGACGGGCGTGCCTCCTCCGTCGATACGCCTCCGCCAGCGTCAAAGCGTCCAGGTCCCACGGTGGGGTCCCGGCCAGAGCGCAGGCCGCCTCGCACGAGATGGTGCGATACCCTCGGATCACCCTGACAGCCATGACCCTCTGCGCTCTGCACAAGAGGGCCCGGTTGCGGGAGTCGAGGCTATCGGCCCATATTGGTGCCCCGTAGAGCGCCATGGACTTTACCACCCCGGTGTACAGACGCCGGCAGCTCAGGCTCGGTCCCCCGACATTTGGGAGGACGCGACACATCGCTCCGGCTGCCCTGACTAGCTTCGGCGCTAGGCGCCGAAAGTGCTCGTCGAAGCTCCATCGACTGTCGAGGACGAGTCCAAGGTACTCCAAGGAACGCCCGACGGCGATGGAAACTCCTCCGACCACCACACTCGACCCGGCAGGAGGTGCGTTCCGCGGCCCGTGAAAACACACGGCGACGGATTTGTGCAATGCAACCTCCAGCCCCAACCTTCTAATGCGCGCCACTACCTGCGCGACCCCAGCCGTCGCCAGAACACTGGCCTCCCGGTAGCTGACGCCGCGTGCCGTTACGAGAGTGTCGTCGGCGTAACAAGTTACTTCGACACCCCGTAAGTTGGCACCGCGCAGCACCCAGTCGTAGCCGATGTTCCACAGGAGAGGTCCGAGAACCGACCCCTGAGGGACACCGCACGACACCTCCCTACGAATCCAGCCGTCGCCAGACGGGTAGCAGACGGCGCGGTCGCAGAGGTAATCCGCTACGACGCGACGCAAGTACCCGGGCACGGCGTGGAACCTCAGCGCCTCCAAAATGGTCGCCCAGGGAAGGGTGTTGAACGCGTTGGCGATGTCGAGAGACACCGCCAACACCACCCCGCCCCGAGACACCGAGGCCTCCGCCAGGGCCCTCACCCGACCGACAGCGTCGAGGGTGGACCTGCCCTTGCGGAAGCCAAATTGATGGTCGCTGAGATCCCGACCGGACTCCCCCAAGTGCTTGACGAGGCGAGCGGATAAAACCCGCTCAAAGAGCTTACCCGCCTCGTCGAGAAGCACTATCGGCCGATATGCCGCTGGCTCGGCAACCGGCCGCCCCTCCTTGCGCAACAGCACCAGTTTCCCACCCTTCCACGTCCGCGGGAACCGGCCCTGCTGCAAGCATGCGTTGAAGAGGCGCAGCACTAGAGGCTCTAAATCCCCTAGGGCCAAGGCCCAGGCGCGCCCGGGGATGCCGTCGGGTCCCGGCGCAGTGTTCTTCGACCGAAGCCGAAGCACTGCAGCCCCCAACTCATCCCCGGAGACATCCCGTGCTGCATCCCAACGCTCCTCCTCTACCTCCTCAGTCTCCGGCGCCATACGAGGTACCCGATTGTCGGTACCTCGAGGGAACAATGCCGTGACTACGGACTCCAGCAACGCCGGCTGGAGAGTCTTGGTCAGCGGAGGGGCCCACGGTCGAAGCTTTCGCCTCACCATCTTGTACGGCCTCCCCCACGGGTCCCTGTCCAGGGACTCCACCATCTCCGCTTCGGCCAGGTCTTTGGCTTTGGCGATGGCCGCTACGAAAGCCAGCACTGCCTCCCGATATCGAGTATAGTGCTGACTCTCAAGCTCTTGGTCTCGTCGCCGCCGCCTCCGACATCTGGTGTACTGGCGCCTGAGAGCCACGCAGGTCTCTCGGAGCCGCGATAGCTCCTCAGACCACCAATAAACGCCGCGCCTCGGAGTCGCAGAGCGTACGCGGGGCATCGCCGCATCGCAGATGTGCGACATGGTCTGGCCCAGACGCGCAGCTTCCGCCTCTACATTCACAGCGCCTTCCGGCGCTCCTACCCAGGCCTGGACCAGGGCAGCCTCCGCCAGCGCCTCCCTGTCCAGACGCTTCAGAGCCCATCGCGGGCCCTCCTCGCGTGAGGGTCGACTCGGGGCACTCGGCGGGGCGGGGAGTGCGGAGACGTCGAACCTCACGTAGCGGTGGTCCGACAACGTCTCCACATCCTCCATCACCCGCCAGCCTCGGATACGGCGCGCCAGGGTGGGATCGGCGAACGTGATGTCGACGATCGAACCACCCTGTTGCCGCACGCACGTATGTACCGACCCGCGGTTCAGGACGACAAGACCGGACGCGACTACCCAGTCTTCGAGGAGCTCTCCACGTGCGTCCGTGGCCGGGCAACCCCAAGCCATGGATTTGGCATTGAGATCCCCGACCACAAGGACCCGACCGGGGCCACTCCTCCCGACGAGGGCGCCGACTTCGACCAGAAACTGTTCGAAGTCGGCGACGCTGCGGTTCGGAGAGAAGTAGACCCCGATCAGTGTCACGTTTCCGACGAGAGCCGAGACGTAGCCTCGACCCTTCGTCACTCCTCCGAAGACCGGGGATCCGGCCGCTGTCCGGGTCCCGATCGCCACCACACCGTCCCTGTCACCGGTCCAGTCGTCCCCCGAAGGGACGTAGTAGGGCTCGGCGATCACGACTACGTTCACCAACCACTCCGCCATGCTTTGGAACAATAGGTCCTGAGCCCTGGCGCAGTGGTTGATGTTCGCCTGTAGAATCCGCATGGCCATCTTATTCGATGACCATGGGATCCTCTACGGGCCTGGAAGGCTGCTTTGAGGCCCTAGGACCCCTGCCAGCCTTGCCCGGCTTCCTTCCCTTCGGGGCGGGGACGCACTCCTTGGTCCCCACCCGATGCTTGGCCGGTCTGCCGGCCGCTGCGCACGTGACGCAGTGCGGCTCGGCAGAGCACTCCTGGGCCTTGTGCCCGGGCTTTCCGCACCGATAGCAGAGGTCGCTCCTGTCGACCTCCGCAGTGCACTTGGCCCTGACGTGCCCCATCTCCAGGCACCGGAAGCACCTGAGGGGCCGATCGTCCAAGACCCGGACCTGCGCCGACACCCATCCGACGAGGAGTCTACCGCCGCCGGACACCTTCTTGGCCGCCGCGACCGGGCAACGAACCCACGCAGCACCTAGGCCACCGGCGCCGACGGTGACAGCCCCGCTCCGGACTTCGCCGACGTCGCACCCACCAACCCTAGCGACGGCCGTAGCCACGTCGACGCTGGACACGGAGTCGTCCAGTCCCGAAATGCGCATTTCTGCGCACTTCGTGGGTCTAGAGACCCTGACCTGCCCTACGGGCAGTGACTCTCTCAGCTTGTTAGCGAGAGAGTCCGCCATACCCCCGGTATTCGCTCCGGGCAGTTCCAGGATGCGGCCACCAGTGACCGCCTTCCTAAACCTTAGGTCTCTTATACCCAGGTCGGCCAGGTTGACCTTCTGCTTCGCCTCCGCCAAGACCTGGGCGTAAGTCACGCCATTGGCCTCGGCTTCGGGATGCAGGGTCAATACCACAGCCGTGGATCGTTCTGCCCGGAGCTTTCTTTTGGGAGCGGTCCCTGGCTTCTGCGACTGCGGTTTAGACCGCGATGCAGAAGGTCCAGCAGGGCCCTTTCCCTGTCCCTTCTTGGCCGGCTTTGCCGCTTTTGGCTTCGCCTGAGGCTCGGTAGCCTTCGGCTTTGCCTGCGGCTGAGCCGCTTTCGGCTTCGCCTGCGGCTGAGCCGCTTTTGGCTTCGCCTTCGCTCCCTTAGACTTCTTCTGCGCCGATCCGCTGGGGCCCGCAGAGGGTGGGGCGGCGGTCTTAACAGACTCTGTGGTCTGCACCGCCTCCCGCCTCTTGTCGGCCGCCAGCGGAGGCCGAAGCCTCTTCTCCGGCAGGAGCCGGTCCTCTATGGAGGCCAGTCGGGCGGTCACCATGGTCCCCACCTGGGACATGACCGCCCGACAGATCTCCTCCAGCGAGGTTGTCTGAGGCTGCGTTGCAGGGGACGCAGCCTCCGTCAATCCGGTAGGAGTGGGCGCCGGACAACCCTGCTTCCGTGCCCTCTCCATGTCCTCACGCAAAGTGGACATCTCCTTGCGGAGAGTGTCCATCTCGGCTTGCAGGCGAGCATTGTCCGCCTGCAGCCGCCGCGTCTCTTCAGTGAGAGTCCGCGATCCCAGGACTTCCACGGCCTCGGCTATTGAAGCCACCGCGTCCTTAAGCTCGCGGACTATGGTCCCCTTCAGGTTTTTGGACTTTGTGGCTATTTTCGCAATAATAGCCAAGTCCTCTACGACCTGCTGCTTGCTCAGGGCCGTGGACCTATTGCTGGGTCCGACGCCCGACTCTGATACCTGCCCCGAGGTCGATGCTAGTTCAGCGGCTCGCTGTTCCCGCCTCTTGCGAGTTACAGCGACGCTCTTCTCTAGCTCTTCCTCTACCAACGCCTTGAACTCTTCCCGCTTTGCAGCGAGAAGCGCTCTTTTGGCATCGGCCAAACCTACGTACTCCCCCGTCGTCGGGGGCCGCCCTCGGCCTCTTGACGCAGACGCAGACCGCTCCGAATCCTCGTCGTCGGACAGCTCCAACTCGGGGTTCGGGCGTCGCCTCTTGCGCCAAAGCTTCCCGCCCGTAGCGGGGCTTTGGGACCGTCCAGTTGCGAAGCTGCAGTCGGAGTCCATGTCCTCGTCCTGCCGCCCCGCACTAGACTCCCTACTCGTGACGCTCCTCGTCACCTGCCTCTCCTTATTCTCTCCCCTCCTCGTCCTCCTCTCCTCTCTCTCAACGTCGTTTTTGTGTTTAAGATTTTCCATAACAAATCCCACGAGTATTGAGGAACTAAAATGTCAGCCCCGGCAGAGCCTCTTGCCCGGGTAACCCTAATACACCTGGAAGGTCGGGTGGTATTCCAGGGTTGTGCGCTAGCGACTGATGAACTCCCCAGCCTCTCTTTCGAGCACCCCGACGTCACGCAACGAAACGCCGAGAATTGAGGATTTTTTATAGAGGTTTACTCCTCGCGGTCCGGCCAATTAAGGCAAGACCCTCGCTCCCCTGCAGGCTGCTTCACATGACCGCCACACCTGCAGGAGTTTACGACTCGACGGTGGCAAAAAATGCCTGTCCGGCTGCACAGTTAAGTACCCACCGGACTCGCCGACCGACCGGCAACAGAGCCACCGCTAACGACGGCCACTGATCCGGACATGCCCTCGACCATTCGCCACTGGCATCGGGTCCGGGCCAAAACGTCCCTTAAACTAGAACTAGCTACTTCTAACTACCGCTAACTACTTCTAGCTACGGCTTCCCAGATCCATTCGCCACCGAGCACGTTGATGAACACCACACCGGCAACCGGCATCGGGATCGGTCCGCCGCTAGCCAGACCGAGGTATCTATCGCACAGCCAGCTCTGCCGGAGGCAGGAGGACCGGGACCGACACCCTAGTCTAGCTACCTAACTACTAAAGCCACAAACTAGACTACCTATGGCCTCCGCATTCGAGCAAGTTGGATAATCCAAACAGGGCTCACTGCGGGTCAGCCGGGCCAACACTAGAAGCAAGCTTAAGCACCACTACGAACTAGTACTACTACTATGCCAAGCCTCTAACTAGACTACCTATGGCCGCTCGCCCGGAAGCTAACGACCGGGCCTAAAACTAGTGAAGCATGGGCAGCAGCACTACGCCCCAAACCTACAACCCTCGAGAGCAGCGCAAGCACCACCCCCAAGAGACCGGCCGTAAGGTTCGACCCACCTCTGCGAAGGTCTGAACTCCGTCCACAGCGGACCCGCGAACAAGCCCGCTGCAGGGAGAGACGGGACCCCGCATCCCAATACCCCGAGACCGAGCGCCGAAACACTCACTAAGGGGTACCGGGCCCCCCCGACCAGCCAGGAGCAATCACTCAAGGTCTGGCCTCCCATCGACTGCCCCAGAAGGAGGCAGCCGAAAACACCTCCCCACGCTAGCCAAGAACCTCCGTTCTGATCGCCACGGACACGAAGACCATGAAAACCAGACCAAGGCACCTTGGTAGCGTTTCGTCGGCTATGTTCCTCATAGCCGACCCCCGCGCTGGACATTAGCAGACGGCTAACGCGATCCCGAAAGACCGCATTAACCGTCCCCCAGGGAGCACCGGCCCGTACCGCTTCCAATCCCGCCGGACGAATCCGGACAACATTGCCCCCCAACCTAACCTAACCTAACCTAACCTAACCTAACCTAACCTAACCTAACCTAACCTAACCTTTTTTTTTTTTTTTTTTTTTTTTTTTTTTTTTTTTTCGTCTGGAACTCTCATGAGTTCCACCGCATTCCAGGGGAGCGGAAGGCGGTGGGTATGTGAGACTCCTACTCACTAAACCAGACGGTCAACACATCGCCGTATGGAGGAGCGCCACGGGAACGCCGAAGCATACATCCGCGTTGCTCCAACGGCAGGCAGCGCCAAGTAGGCGGCCACCACCCCCCCAAATGGAGCGGCGCAAACTGTTGACCGGGATGCGCCCCACTCCGATGGTCGGCTTGTTTTCTGGCGAGGAGCTCCCCTGCTCCCCGCCCAAGCCGACCGAGCCAGATCGTTTTGGACCACCTTTATCTCCGAGCCAACGGCAAGCCGCCGAGCTCAGAATCAGGAAGTCCGATCCGACCCATACCCACTAGAGCCCCGGCCCCGAGATGGGACCGTGGCGAGTGGCGGACTTCGCAGCCCACCACCCGTAGCGGGGGCTACGGCGGCAGACGGCGCTCGTGAGCGACACGCCTGCGCCCCACCCTCCTCCGGCGCATCGGTAGAGCGGCTCCGTCCTCCTCCCTGAGCCTCTCCGCCACCTCCTTCTGCGACATCACGACCTCGCAGAAGGAACGCACCGCACCCCACGCCTCTTCGCTCGAGACCATGGCCTTGACCACAGCCGGGAGCGAGAGGTCCGACCCGATGGAAGCCACGAGTGTAGCACGCGGCTCCGCCCAGTGCGGGCACGAAGCCAGCGTGTGTTGCGCCGTATCCTCGGCGCAGCCGCACTCGTGGCACATCATCGTGGGCTCACGACCCGCCACCCTAAACAGATACCTCCCGAAGCATCCGTGCCCCGAAAGGATCTGCGTCAGGTGGAAGGTCATCACCCCGTGCCTACGACCGACCCAATCCGAAAGGATGGGACCGATCGCCAGGGCAGTCGATTTACCAGCGTTGGGCACTCTGAGCCTCTCGCGCCATGTGACGAGCAGCTCCTCATGCGCCCTGCGCCTCCACTCCGACTCCCCACCCTCCCCCCGAAGACGGGCATCCCTCCTCCGTCGATACGCCTCCGCCAGCGTCATAGCGTCCAGGTCCCACGGTGGGGTCCCGGCTAGAGCGCAGGCCGCCTCGCACGAGATGGTGCGATACCCTCGGATCACCCTGACAGCCATGACCCTCTGCGCTCTGCACAAGAGGGCCCGATTGCGGGAGTTGAGTCTATCAGCCCATATTGGTGCCCCGTAGAGCGCTATGGACCTTACCACCCCGGTGTACAGATGTCGGCAGCTCATGCTCGGTCCCCCGACATTTGGGAGGACGCGACACATCGCTCCGGCTGCCCTAACAAGCTTCGGCGCTAGGCGCCGAAAGTGCTCGTCGAAGCTCCATCGACTGTCGAGGACGAGTCCAAGGTACTCCAAGGAACGCCCGACAGCGATGGAAACTCCGCCGACCACCACTCTCGACCCGGCCGGAGGTCCGTTCCGCGGCCCGTGAAAACACACAGCCACGGATTTGTGCAATGCAACCTCCAGCCCCAGCCTTCTAATGCGCGCCACTACCTGCGCGACCCCAGCGGTTGCCAGAACACTGGCCTCCCGGTAGCTGTCGCCGCGTGCCGTTACGAGAGTGTCGTCGGCGTAACAAGTTACTTCGACACCCCGTAAGTTGGCACCGCGCAGCACCCAGTCGTAGCCGATGTTCCACAGGAGAGGTCCGAGAACCGACCCCTGCGGAACACCGCACGACACCTCCCTACGAATCCAGCCGTCACCAGTCGGGTAGCAGACGGCGCGGTCGCAGAGGTAATCCGCTACGACGCGACGCAAGTACCCGGGCACGGCGTGGAACCTCAGCGCCTCCAAAATGGTCGCCCAGGGAAGGGTGTTGAACGCGTTGGCGATATCGAGAGACACCGCCAACACCACCCCGCCCCGAGACACCGAGGCCTCCGCCAGGGCCCTCACCCGACTGACAGCGTCGAGGGTGGACCTGCCCTTGCGGAAGCCAAATTGATGGTCGCTGAGATCCCGACCGGACTCCCCCAAGTGCTTGACGAGGCGAGCGGATAAAACCCGCTCAAAGAGCTTACCCGCCTCGTCGAGAAGCACTATCGGCCGATATGCCGATGGCTCGGCAACCGGCCGCCCCTCCTTGCGCAACAGTACCAGTTTCCCACCCTTCCACGTCCGCGGGAACCGGCCCTGCTGCAAACATGCGTTAAAGAGGCGTAGCACTAGTGGCTCTAAATCCCCTAGGGCCAAGGCCCAGGCGCGCCCGGGGATGCCGTCGGGTCCCGGCGCAGTGTTCTTCGACCGAAGCCGAAGCACTGCAGCCCCCAACTCATCCCCGGAGACATCCCGTGCTGCGTCCCAACGCTCATCCTCTACCGCCTCAGTCGCCGGCGCCATACGAGGTACTCGATAGTCGGTACCTCGGGGGAACAATGCCGTGACTACGGACTCCAGCAACTCCGGCTGGAGAGTCTTGGTCAGCGGGGGGGCCCACGGTCGAAGCTTTCGCCTCACCATCTTGTACGGCCTCCCCCACGGGTCCCTGTCCAGGGACTCCACCATCTCTGCTTCGGCCAGGTCTTTGGCTTTGGCGATGGCCGCTACGAAAGTCATCACTGCCTCACGATATCGAGTATAGTGCTGACTCTCAAGCTCTTGGTCCCGTCGCCGCCGCCTCCGACATCTGGTGTACTGGCGCCTGAGAGCCACGCAGGTCTCTCGGAGCCGCGATAGCTCCTCAGACCACCAGTAAACGCCGCGCCTCGGAGTCGCGGAACGTACGCGGGGCATCGCCGCATCGCAGATGTGCGTCATGGTCTGGCCCAGACGCACAGCTTCTGCCTCTACATTCACAGCACCTTCCGGCGCTCCTACCCAGGCCTGGACCAGAGCAGCCTCCACCAGCGCCTCCCTGTCCAGACGCTTCAGGGCCCATCGCGGGCCCTCCTCGCGCGAGGGTCGACTCGGGGCATTCGGCGGGGCGGGGAGTGCGGAGACGTCGAACCTCACGTAGCGGTGGTCCGACAACGTCTCCACATCCTCCATCACCCGCCAGCCTCGGATACGGCGCGCCAGGGTGGGATCGGCGAACGTGATGTCGACGATCGAACCGCCCTGTTGCCGCACGCACGTATGTACCGACCCGTGGTTCAGGACGACAAGACCGGATGCGACTACCCAGTCTTCGAGGACCTCTCCACGTGCGTCCGTGGCCGGGCAACCCCAAGCCATGGCTTTGGCATTGAGGTCCCCGACCACGAGGACCCGACCGGGGCCACTCCTCCCGACGAGGGCGCCGACTTCGACCAGAAACTGTTCGAAGTCGGCGACACTGCGATTCGGAGAGAAGTAGACCCCGATCAGTGTCACGTTTCCGACGAGAGCCGAGACGTAGCCTCGACCCTTCGTCACTCCTCCGAAGACCGGGGATCCGGCCGCTGTCCGGGTCCCGATCGCCACCACACCGTCCCTGTCGCCGGCCCAGTCGTCCCCCGAAGGGACGTAGTAGGGCTCGGCGATCACGACGACGTTTACCAACCACTCCGCCATGCTTTGGAACAAGAGGTCCTGAGCCCTGGCGCAGTGGTTGATATTCGCCTGTAGAATCCGCATGGCCATCTTATTCGATGACCATGGGATCCTCTACGGGCCTGGAAGGCTGCTTTGAGGCCCTAGGACCTCTGCCAGTCTGGCCCGGCTTCCTTCCCTTCGGGGCGGGAACGCACTCCTTGGTCCCCACCCGATGCTTGGCCGGTCTGCCGGCCGCTGCGCACGTGACGCAGTGCGGCTCGGCAGAGCACTCCTGGGCCTTGTGCCCGGGCTTTCCGCACCGATAGCAGAGGTCGCTCCTGTCGACCTCCGCAGTGCACTTGGCCCTGACGTGCCCCATCTCCAGGCACCGGAAGCACCGGAGGGGCCGATCGTCCAAGACGCGGACCTGCGCCGACACCCATCCGACGAGGAGCCTGCCACCACCGGACACCTTCTTGGCCGCTGCGACCGGGCAACGAACCCACGCAGCACCGAGGCCACCGGCGCCGACGGTGACAGCCCCGCAACGGACTTCGTCGACGTCGCACCCACCAACCCTAGCGACGGCCGTAGCCACGTCGACGCTGGACACGGAGTCGTCCAGTCCCGAAATGCGCATTTCTGCGCACTTCGTGGGTCTAGAGACCCTGACGTGCCCTTCGGGCAGTGACTCTCTCAGCTTCTTAGCGAGAGAGTCCGCCATACCCCCGGTGTTCGCTCCGGGCAGTTCCAGGATGCGGCCACCAGTGACCGCCTTCCTAAACCTTAGATCCTTAATACCTAGGTCGGCCAGGTTGACCTTTTGCTTCGCCTCCGACAAGACCTGAGCGTAAGTGACGCCAGTGGCCTCGGCTTCGGGAAGCAGAGTCAATACCACAGCCGTGGATCGTTCTACCCGGAGTTTTCTTTTGGGAGCGGGCTTTCCCTGTCCCTTCTTCGGCGGTTTTGCCGCTTTTGGCTTCGCCTGAGGCTTGGTAGGCCTCAGCTTTGCCTGCGACTGGCCCTCTTTAGGCTTCGCCTTCACCCCCTTAGCCTTCTTCACGGGCTCCGAACGAGTCTTCTGCGCCGACCCGCTGGGGCCCGGAGAGGGTTGAGATGCGGTCTTAACAGACTCTGTGGTCTTAACCGCCTCCCGCCTCTTGTCGGCCGCCAGCGGAGGCCGAAGCCTCGTCTCCGGCAAGAGCCGGTCCTCTATAGAGGCCAGTCGAGCGGTCACCATGGTCCCCACCTGGGACATGACCGCCCGACAGATCTCCTCCAGCGAGATTGTTTGAGGCTGCGTTGCAGGGGATGCAGCCTCCGTCAATCCGGTGGGAGAGGGCACCGGACAGCCCTGCTTCCGTGCTCTCCCCATGTCTTCTCTTAATGTGGACATCTCCTTGCGGAGAGTGTCCATCTCGGCTTGCAGGCGAGCATTGTCCGCCTGCAGACGACGCGTCTCTTCTGTAAGAGTCCGCGATCCCAGGACTTCCACGGCCTCGGTTATTGAAGCCACAGCGTCCTTCAATTCGCGGACTATAGTCCCCTTAAGGTTTTTGGACTTTGTGGCGATTTTAGCAATGATCGCCAAGTCCTCGACAACCTGCTGCTTGGTCAGGGCCGCGGACCTATTACTGGGTCCGACGCCCGACTCAGCCTTCTCACCCGAGGCCGACGCTAGTTCGGCGGCTCGCTGTTCCCGCCTCTTGCGAGTGATAGCGACGCTTTTCTCAAGGTCTTCTTCGACCAACGCCTTGAACTCTTCCCGCTTTACAGCGAGAAGCGCTCTTTTGGCATCGGCCAAGCCGACGTACTCCCCCGTCGTCGGAGGCCGCCCTCGACCTCTGGTTGCAGACGCAGACCGCTCCGAATCCTCTTCGGACTGCGCCAACTCGGGGTTCGGGCGTCTTCTTTTCCGCCAAAGTTTCCCGCCTGTAGCGGGGCTTTGAGATCGTCCAGTGGCAAAGCTGCAGTCGGAGTCCATGTCCTCGTCCTGCCGCCCCGCACTGGATTCCCTGCTTGTGACGCTCCGCGTCATCCGCCTCTCCTTACTCACTTCCCTCCTCGTCCTCCTCTCCTCTCCCTCAACGTCGTTTGTTTCTGTTGAATTTACCATAATAAATCCCACGAGTAGTGAGGAAATAAAAAGTCAACCCCGGCAGAGCCTCTTGCCCGGGTAACCCTAATACACCTGGAAGGTCGGGTGGTATTCCAGGGTTGTGCGCTAGCGGCTGATGAACTCCCCAGCCTCTCTTTCGAGCACCCCGACGTCACGCAACGAAACGCCGAGAATTGAGGATTTTTTATAGAGGTTTACTCCTCGCGATCCGGCCGATTAAGGCAAGACCCTCGCTCCCCTGCAGGCTGCTTCACATGACCGCCACACCTGTAGGAGTTTACGACTCGACGGTGGCAAAAAATGCCTGCCCGACTGCACAGTTAAGTACCCACCGGACTCGCCGACCGACCGGCAACAGGGCCTCCGCTAACGACGACCACTGATCCGGACATGCCCTCGACCATTCGCCACTGGCATCGGGTCTGGGCCAAAACACCCCTAAAGTACAAAACACCCCTAAGTAAAAATTATATAATTAATTACTAATTACTACCTGAATTTCGCTTCGTGGAGTTGGGCCGGACACGAGTCGCAAATACCTGCTCCCATGTACCCACGCTGTCCGTACCACTCCGTACCGTACCTGCCAGTACCGGGCACATGTCCCGACTACCTGCTCCCGTCCGCGCTGTCCGTACCATTCCATACCGTACCGGCTAGTACCGGACACATGTCCCGACTACCTGCTCCGCGTACTACTCCATACCGTACCGGCCAGTACCGGGCACATGTCCCGATTACCTGCTCCCGCCCGCGCTGTCCGTACCATTCCATACCGTACCGGCTAGTACCGGACACATGTCCCGACTACCTGCTCCGCGTACCACTCCATACCGTACCGGCTAGTACCGAACACATGTCCCGACTACCTGCTCCGCGTACCACTACGTACCGTACCGGCCGGTACAGGCCAGTACCATACGGGTCCAAAGAACCCATAGTGATAACAATTGTCAGTGAAATGAAAGAAGCCGACAAGACTCAAGATTCCTGGAAAGACACCTGCGCTGCTAAGGTGTCATAAACTCCGGCGTCGCCCTAGCCAGGTTATACAATCCGATCCAAGTCTTCGTCGTACAGTTTGCGTTGAGTAAGAACACCCAAAACAAATACACCCACCACTTCTGAAACACTAACAAGACACTCTCGACACAGACAGCCGTAACAAAGGACCAAACGCAGCAATGACATCTGAATCGCGAAAGCTGCACAGCGAAAGCTCTGGCGAAAACACGCGAACCGGCGCAGGAGCTCGCTTCACGCTCTAACTGAACATCACACAACCGGAAGCTCCACAAAACAACTTTATACACTACACATCACGAAAGCTCGCACAAAACTTTTCTATACACGAGCACCCTCTCTGGCACCCCTTCCTCGTCTTGCCGCCTTGGAACTAAAAACACAACACACACCTACACAGACACACACAGACACACGCGACACGAAAAACAAACAAAAATAATATAGTTCACAACCGCATCCCGGGCGCGAGAGCGGAGCGCGCGCGGGCGCGCGTGCGCTCGCGGCGGCTGCCGGCGGACGACCCCCCCCAACCTAACCTAACCTAACCTAACCTAACCTAACCTAACCTAACCTAACCTAACCCTTTTTTTTTTTTTTTTTTTTTTTTTTTTTTTTTTTTTTTTTTTTTTTTTTTTTTTTTTTTTCGTCTGGAACCCTCATGGGTTCCACCGCATTCCAGGGGAGCGGAAGGCGGTGGGTATGTGAGACTCCTACTCACTAAACCAGACGGTCAACACATCGCCGTATGGAGGAGCGCCACGGGAACGCCGAAGCATACATCCGCGTTGCTCCAACGGCAGGCAACGCCAAGTAGGCGGCCACCAACCCCCCAAATGGAGCGGCGCAAACTGTTGACCGGGATGCGCCCCACTCCGATGGTCGGCTTGTTTTCTGGCGAGAAGCTCCCCTGCTCCCCGCCCAAGCCGACCGAGCCAGATCGTTTTGGACGACCTTTATCTCCGAGCCGACGGCAAGCCGCCGAGCTCAGAATCAAGGAAGTCCGATCCGACTCATACCCACTAGAGCCCCGGCCCCGAGATGGGACCGTGGCGAGTGGCGGACTTCGCAGTCCACCACCCGTACCGGGGTTACGGCGGCAGACGGCGCTCGTGAGCGACACGCCTGCGCCCCACCCTCCTCCGGCGCATCGGTAGAGCGGCTCCGTCCTCCTCCCTGAGCCTCTCCGCCGCCTCCTTCTGCGACATCACGACCTCGCAGAAGGAACGCACCGCACCCCACGCCTCTTCGCTCGAGACCATGGCCTTGACCACGGCCGGGAGTGAGAGGTCCGACCCGATGGAAGCCACGAGTGTAGCACGCGGCTCCGCCCAGTGCGGGCACGAAGCCAGCGTGTGCTGCGCCGTGTCCTCGGCGCAGCCGCACTCGTGGCACATCATCGTGGGCTCACGACCCG
This sequence comes from Melinaea marsaeus rileyi, assembly GCA_918358865.1. Lineage (NCBI taxonomy): Eukaryota > Metazoa > Arthropoda > Insecta > Lepidoptera > Nymphalidae > Melinaea > Melinaea marsaeus. The sequence goes on from OU911089.1 coordinate 58,114, forward strand.
CCACCCTAAACAGATACCTCCCGAAGCAGCCGTGCCCCGAAAGGATCTGCGTCAGGTGGAAGGTCATCACCCCGTGCCTACGACCGACCCAGTCCGAAAGGATGGGACCGATCGCCAGGGCAGTCGATTTGCCAGCGCCGGGCACTCTGAGCCTCTCTCGCCATGTGACGAGCAGCTCCTCCTGCACCCTGCGCCTCCAATCCGACTCCCCACCTCCCCCCCGAAGACGGGCATCCCTCCTCCGTCGATACGCCTCCGCCAGCGTCAAAGCGTCCAGGTCCCACGGTGGGGTCCCGGCCAGAGCGCAGGCCGCCTCGCACGAGATGGTGCGATACCCTCGGATCACCCTGACAGCCATGACCCTCTGCGCTCTGCACAAGAGGGCCCGGTTGCGGGAGTCGAGGCTATCGGCCCATATTGGTGCCCCGTAGAGCGCCATGGACTTTACCACCCCGGTGTACAGACGCCGGCAGCTCAGGCTCGGTCCCCCGACATTTGGGAGGACGCGACACATCGCTCCGGCTGCCCTAACTAGCTTCGGCGCTAGGCGCCGAAAGTGCTCGTCGAAGCTCCATCGACTGTCGAGGACGAGTCCAAGGTACTCCAAGGAACGCCCGACGGCGATGGAAACTCCTCCGACCACCACACTCGACCCGGCAGGAGGTGCGTTCCGCGGCCCGTGAAAACACACGGCGACGGATTTGTGCAATGCAACCTCCAGCCCCAACCTTCTAATGCGCGCCACTACCTGCGCGACCCCAGCCGTTGCCAGAACACTGGCCTCCCGGTAGCTGTCGCCGCGTGCCGTTACGAGAGTGTCGTCGGCGTAACAGGTTACTTCGACACCCCGTAAGTTGGCACCGCGCAGCACCCAGTCGTAGCCGATGTTCCACAGGAGAGGTCCGAGAACCGACCCCTGAGGAACACCGCACGACACCTCCCTACGAATCCAGCCGTCGCCAGACGGGTAGCAGACGGCGCGGTCGCAGAGGTAATCCGCTACGACGCGACGCAAGTACCCGGGCACGGCGTGGAACCTCAACGCCTCCAAAATGGTCGCCCAGGGAAGGGTGTTGAACGCGTTGGCGATATCGAGAGACACCGCCAACACCACCCCGCCCCGAGACACCGAGGCCTCCGCCAGGGCCCTCACCCGACCGACAGCGTCGAGGGTGGACCTGCCCTTGCGGAAGCCATATTGATGGTCGCTGAGATCCCGACCGGACTCCCCCAAGTGCTTGACGAAACCTAACCTAACCCAACCCAACCCAACCCAACCCAACCTAACCTAACCTAACCTAACCTAACCTAACCTAACCTTTTTTTTTTTTTTTTTTTTTTTTTTGCGTTGGAAAAATCCGTTACGGATACCCGCCGGCCAGGAAGGTGATGGCCGGAGGGTTATGTGGGACTACCCGGCGGCATAGAGGACGCCGCCATTTTTAAGGCTACCCACTAAAAAACCAACGGTTGCCCTCAACGCCTTAATGGGACGACACGGGATCGCGTTAGCACTCACCGTGCCGCCCCGGCGGTTACCCCCCGAGCGAGGGTGCCCCGAGCAACTTAGGACACCCCCACGGCGTAGGCCTATGGCTGGTGAGAGGGGTCACCCCCCCCTCTCACCAAGGCCTACTGCTGGGAGAGGAAGCGGCGGGCGTACTCCCGCCTCCTTCTTCCCAGCCTCCCCCGGCGGAGCGGATCAGAGGGAGAGGCTTGCTCCCTGACCCGCTCCGCGGCCTCCTTCGCGGCGATGACTTGCTCGCAGAAGGAGGCCATAGCGGCCCAACACCTCTCACTGCCGATCATCGCGCCAACAAGACGCGGCAGCGAGAGGTCCCCGCCAACCACAGCCACCAGCTCAGCGCGCTGATGACCCCAGGCTGCGCACTCCGCCACGGTGTGACGAGCCGTGTCGACGGACTCGTCACAGTGGTGGCAGGACGGGGCCGCCTCCCTTCTTGCAATCTTGTGCAGGTACGCACCGAAGCATCCGTGCCCCGTGAGCACCTGCACAAGACGGAACGTCAGAGTCCCGTGTCGCCGGTTGATCCAACGATCCAAGTGGGGGCGGACTGCCCCCACTGTCGTCAGACCGGCGGCAGGGGACTCTAAGTCCCTCGTCCACAACCTAACCTAACCTAACCTAACCTAACCTAACCTAACCTTTTTTTTTTTTTTTTTTTTTTTTTTTTTTTTTTTTTTTTCGTCTGGAACCCTCATGGGTTTCACCGCATTCCAGGGGAGAGGAAGGCGGTGGGTATGTGGGACTCCTACCCACTAAACCAGACGGTCAACACATCGCCGTATGGAGGAGCGCCACGGGAACGCCGAAGCATACGTCCGCGTTGCTCCAACGGCAGGCAGCGCCAAGTAGGCGGCCACCACCCCCCCAAATGGAGCGGCGCAAACTGTTGACCGGGATGCGCCCCACTCCGATGGTCGGCTTGTTTTCTGGCGAGGAGCTCCCCTGCTCCCCACCCGAGCCGACCGAGCCAGATCGTTTTAGACGACCTTTATCTCCGAGCAGACGGCAAGCCGCCGAGCTCAGAATCTAGGAAGTCCGATCCGACTCATACCCACTAGAGCCCCGGCCCCGAGATGGGACCGTGGCGAGTGGCGGACTTCGCAGTCCACCACCCGTACCGGGGGCTACGGCGAGACGGCGCTCGTGAGCGACACGCCTGCGCCCCACCCTCCTCCGGCGCATCGGTGGAGCGGCTCCGTCCTCCTCCCTGAGCCTCTCCGTCGCCTCCTTCTGCGACATCACGACCTCGCAGAAGGAACGCACCGCACCCCACGCCTCTTCGCTCGAGACCATGGCCTTGACCACGGCCGGGAGCGAGAGGTCCGACCCGATGGAAGCCACGAGTGTAGCACGCGGCTCCGCCCAATGCGGGCACGAAGCCAGCGTGTGCTGCGCCGTATCCTCGGCGCAGCCGCACTCGTGGCACATCATCGTGGGCTCACGACCCGCCACCCTAAACAGATACCTCCCGAAGCATCCGTGCCCCGAAAGGATCTGCGTCAGGTGGAAGGTCATCACCCCGTGCCTACGACCGACCCAGTCCGAAAGGATGGGACCGATCGCCAGGGCAGTCGATTTACCAGCGCCAGGCACTCTGAGCCTCTCTCGCCATGTGACGAGCAGCTGCTCCTGCGCCCTGCGCCTCCAATCCGACTCCCCACCCTCCCCCCGAAGACGGGCATCCCTCCTCCGTCGATACGCCTCCGCCAGCGTCAAAGCGTCCAGGTCCCACGGTGGGGTCCCGGCTAGAGCGCAGGCCGCCTCGCACGAGATGGTGCGATACCCTCGGATCACCCTGACAGCCATGACCCTCTGCGCTCTGCACAAGAGGGCCCGATTGCGGGAGTTGAGTCTATCGGCCCATATTGGTGCCCCGTAGAGCGCTATGGACCTTACCACCCCGGTGTACAGACGTCGGCAGCTCATGCTCGGTCCCCCGACATTTGGGAGGACGCGACACATCGCTCCGGCTGCCCTAACAAGCTTCGGCGCTAGGCGCCGAAAGTGCTCGTCGAAGCTCCATCGACTGTCGAGGACGAGTCCAAGGTACTCCAAGGAACGCCCGACAGCGATGGAAACTCCGCCGACCACCACTCTCGACCCGGCCGGAGGTCCGTTCCGCGGCCCGTGAAAACACACAGCCACGGATTTGTGCAATGCAACCTCCAGCCCCAGCCTTCTAATGCGCGCCACTACCTGCGCGACCCCAGCGGTTGCCAGAACACTGGCCTCCCGGTAGCTGTCGCCGCGTGCCGTTACGAGAGTGTCGTCGGCGTAACAAGTTACTTCGACACCCCGTAAGTTGGCACCGCGCAGCACCCAGTCGTAGCCGATGTTCCACAGGAGAGGTCCGAGAACCGACCCCTGCGGAACACCGCACGACACCTCCCTACGAATCCAGCCGTCACCAGTCGGGTAGCAGACGGCGCGGTCGCAGAGGTAATCCGCTACGACGCGACGCAAGTACCCGGGCACGGCGTGGAACCTCAGCGCCTCCAAAATGGTCGCCCAGGGAAGGGTGTTGAACGCGTTGGCGATATCGAGAGACACCGCCAACACCACCCCGCCCCGAGACACCGAGGCCTCCGCCAGGGAACCTAACCTAACCTAACCTAACCTAACCTTTTTTTTTTTTTTTTTTTACGTGGGGAAATCCAGGACGGATACCCTGCCGTCTCGGGGGAGACGGCCTGGTTATGCCGGGCTCTAACCGGCTAAAACCCCACGGTGTCCCTCTCGTCGCCATATGCCGGGTCGCGGGAACATCCAACTGGCAATCTTCCGCGACCCCGCGACGATGCGGTCTCATCAGACCCCGTCTCTTAACTTGTGGAGGACTAGTAAATGTCTTCCCACAGTGCTTCACTTTGGAGTGGCGCGCAAGGACACGCCCGCGCCTACTCGGGCTAGTTTTGCGGGCGAAGGATTCCCCCGAATCCAGCACCCCCTAGCCAGTGTCAGGGGGGGAGGTGGCGATTGTGAGCCTCCCTTCGACGACCTGGTCTTCGGCGTCGTCTGGCTAACGTGCTGTTAGCCTCCCTGTCTCTCTCTGCAATTTCCTTTTGGAGCATGACTTGCTCACAAAAGGAAAGTACTGCATCCCACGACCTCCTGCTTTCGGTCATTCTGCGAACCACAGTCGGTAAAGAGAGATCCACCCCGATCTCAGCGCTTAAGAGTGCTCTTTGTGCGACCCAGGCTGGGCATTCTTGGAGCGTGTGTTGAGCAGTTTCGACGGGACAACCGTCGCAGTGGTGACAGATCGCACTTGGTTCTCTCCCCGCGACCCGAAACAGGTAACTCCCGAAACAACCATGTCCGGTAAGCACCTGCGTCGACCGGTAACTCAGGGCACCAAAGCGTCTGTTCAACCACTGTCGAAAGACGGGGGCAACTGCCTCAATTATCCTGGTACCCGCATTAGGTTCACTTAGTCTTATCTGCCAAGCTGCGTTAGCGTGACCAAGTATTGCACGCCGCATACTATCCGTAACTCCTGGACGGAGGCCCGAGACTGACGCTTCCCCACGAAGATTATAAATCGTCGTGAGGGCCACCGCGTAAAGGTCCCAGGGCAACGAGCCGGCCAGGACGCAGGCGGCCTCATATGAGACGGTGCGGTAACCGCGAATCAACCTGATCGCCATCGCTCTCTACGGTTTGCGCAGGAGAGCGATATTCCGGCTATTCAGGGATTCGGACCACACCGGAGCTCCATACAAGGCCATTGACCTCACAACGGAAGTATACAAGCGCCTGCTCAAGATGTTAGGTCCACCCAAGTTTGGCAATAATTTCCCCAGAGCTGCCGCAGCCGTAAGCAACCTAGGAGAAAGACGTTCGAAGTGGGCGGTAAAACTCCATCTGCCATCGAGGACGAGACCGAGATATCTCATCGTCGACCCGATACAGATGTGGTTACCGCCCACATTAATGTAGGCTTCAGAGGACGGCCTGTTCCGAGGTCCATGGAAACATAGAGCCTCGGACTTGTTGAGAGCCACCTCAAGGCCTAAACGACGTATTCGCTCTACTATGTGCGCCACACCAGCTTCAGCAAGAATTACTGCCTGCCGGAAGGTTTTTGCGCGAGCCGTGACCAAAGTATCATCTGCATAACAGAGTACTTCGATCCCCCTGATGTTACTGCCGCGTAGAACCCAGTCGTAACCGAGGTTCCACAGTAGCGGTCCAAGAACTGAACCCTGTGGAACCCCGCAAGACATTCTTCTGGTCTGCTGCCCATCATGTGTTGGGTATGCAACAGAGCGTTCGGAGAGATAATTCCCGACTATGCTACGCAGATAGAGAGGAACCCTATGGTATGTGAGTGCCGTTCTTATGCAACTCCAGGGCATGTTGTTAAATGCATTGGCGATGTCTAAAGACACCGCCAATACTACCTCCCTTCTTTCGACTGCCTCCTGTGCCAGGGTTTTAACCCGCAGGATGGCGTCTACGGTCGATCGGCCTGCTCGAAATCCGTACTGATTCTCCGCCAGGTTGGGTCCGGTATTTTCGAGGTGGCTTACTATGCGTGTGGCTATTATCCGCTCGAATAGCTTACCTACCTCGTCTAGTAGCACTATAGGTCGATAGGACGAGGGGGACTCCGGAGGACGTCCATCTTTTTGGAGCAGCACTAGGCGGCCTGTTTTCCATTGACTTGGAAATCGCGACTGCTCCAGGCACGCATCTAGTAGCCTCCTAAATCTGGGTTCTAGTTCCCGCAGAGCCAATCCTAGCACCCGACCGGGTATCCCGTCCGGACCGGGGGCAGTGTTTTTGGCTTTGAGCCTCGCCACCGCTACCCCGAATTCGGAATCGGTTATCCCAGGTGTTTCGGCAGCCTCGTTGCCATATACTGGAGGGGGCATCGAAGGTGGTGAAATCTCCATTGTGAGCGGGAATAGTTTTGCTACTATATTCTGTGTTATTTCTGGTAGAAGAGTCTCGGTAAGTGGGGGGGTCCATGGTCGAAGCTTTCCTCGCACCATCCTATACGAGCGCCCCCACGGGTCTCTGTCGACCGACGCTATAAGTTCTGCTTTCGCTGCATCTTTCGAGCGCGTTATGCAGTCCTTAAGCGTATTTTTTGAGGCGACATAAAGAGAATACAGCTCACTTTCGAGATTCAGATTTCTGCGTCTTCTTCGGCGGCTGCGAGTATACTGGCGTCTCGCTGACACGCAGTCCCTACGGAGCTGCGCGATTTCCACGGACCACCAGTATACTTGTTTAAGGGGAGGATTGAGCCTGGCTCGGGGCATAGAGGCATCACAGATCTGCGACATTGCCCCACGGAACCAGTCCGCTTCGTCCTCAACCTCACAAGATTCGCCATCTGCAGGCATCCAGGTTTGGACGATTGCTGCTTCAACGATCATGCTTTCGTCCAGGTGTTTCAGTTGCCACCTCGGACCTTCTTCACCGGCAATCCGCGTTTGGCGGCGTTGAGGGACGGTTTGGGAGAGTACCTCGAACCGGATGTATCGGTGATCCGACAAGGTTTCGACATCCTCGAGGACTCTCCAACCTTTCACACGGCTCGCCAACGCAGGGCTTGCGAACGAAATGTCCACGATGGATCCGCCTTGCGACCGCACGCACGTGTGAATAGACCCCTTATTAAGGATGACCAGGCCAGCGGATGGCAACCATTCCTCCATCAACTCGCCTCGAGCATCTGTAGCTGGTGAACCCCATGCCTGAGATTTGGCATTGAAGTCTCCCGCTACAATCACCTGATACGGGTGCAATTGTCCTATGACTGCTCCTAGCTCCGTCACGAAAACTTCAAATTCTGCCAGAGATTTGTTAGGAGAGAAATAAACTCCGACAACAGCAGTTTCGCCTATCAACGCTCCGACGCATCCCCGTCTGATAATGATTTTTGTGAAGGAGTGTTGAAGAAATCTGGATTTGACAATTGCCACTTGATCGTCTTGGTCGCTGATCCAGTTAGATGATTGGGGAATCGAGTAAGGTTCGGCAATTACTGCTATGTCGATCGACCACTCTGCTAGGCTTTGGATAAGTAAATCCTGGGCTCTAGCACAGTGGTTGATGTTGCTCTGAATATAGTGCCACCTAGCCATCACAGGGGGTCTATTTGTACCTCTACCCTAGATCTCGTACTTAGCGCCGAAATGTCTACCCGTTTTTCTTTGACCTTGGAAACAGTTGCGTTCTCTTTCCTCTGAGGTTTCCTCGTACGGTAAGATGCACAAAGCTTGCTGCCGATCGTGTGGGTTGCAGGTCTTCTATCATCTGCGCATAACACACAATGTGGTGCTGCCGAGCAGGTATTCGCCTTGTGGCCAGGCATACCGCAACGAAAACAGATGTTGCTTCGGTCTGTCTCGGAAGTGCATCCATCTCTTAAGTGGCCCGCTTTAAGACACCGCCAGCAGAATCTCGCTTTCGGAGCCAACAACTTAGCTCGAGCAGAGACCCAACCAATTAGGATACGCCTATTCTCCATGATCTTTTTAGCTGCAGCGACTGGACAGCGTATCCATGCGGTAAACATGCCACTCCTATCTTCCCGTAGTTCTCCGCACTTAATGTGACTTTCCGGGCAAACTCCTATGCGGGAAATAGCGGTGATAACTTCCTCTTTTGTGACGGAGTCGTCTAGGTCAGAAATACGCATTTCTACGCATTTCATGACCCTAGATACTCGTACATCACCATTGTTAAGAGTAGTCTCTAATCGCTTCGCCATTTCATCTGCTTTTTCACCACTGGTGGCACCCGGTATTTCGAGAATTCTACCACCGGTGGCAGATTTCCTAACGCGGATAGAGGTAAGACCTATTCCGGTTAAATTTGTTGCCTTTGCGTCTCGAAGTACACTAGCATATGTGACGCCTCTTTCCTCGGCACCGGGCTTTAAAGTCAGCACTATTGCTGCTGAACGAGGAGGACGTAGTTTAGGAGGTGCTTCTTCTCTTTTCGGATTGCCTTGTGGGGCGCCAGTTTTCTTTTGACGATTGAGGCGTCGTTTGGTAACCTTTACCCAGTCATCTTCCGTGCTAACGGGGACGCTGGGAAGAGGGTGAGGGATTGTGTCAGCCTCTGTCTGTCTAGCTCTGGTAGTAGTAGTGTTTTTCTTTTCCTTTTTCTTCTTGGGTCTCACTTTGACTTTATCTTTACTCGCTATCGATTCCAGACGTTCAGGTTCTACAGTCCTTTGCTGCGGCTCCGGCGCAAAAGTCTCCGCTGTGCCTAGAATCGAATCCTCCCTAACTCTGTCATTGGGTAAATGTGCACTAAAGCTCTTTTCTGGAAATAATTTTTCCTCGAGAGCTGTGAATTTAGAAATCATGATATTTCCAAGTTCAGCCATAACAGAGCGGGAGAGTTGCTGAATATCGATATCAAGTCTTTGAGTTGCTATATCGTTTTCTTCAGCACGACTCCTGGACATCTGCTCACTAAGGACACGAAGCTGGGCAACTTCCTTTTTTAATTCAGCTAGCTCCGATTGCAAGCGGGCGTTGGCTTCCTGCAGTTGTCGCGTCTCTTCTGTGATATTTTTCCCCGCTATATTTTCCACACAAGATCTTATGGCAGACGCCGCATCCTTGAGGGCTCGCTGGAATGTGCCCTTTAGGTTTTTTGATTTAGTCGCAACGCTGCAGACTATCTCTAACTGCTCTTCCACCTGTTTTTGTAGGTCAATGACTGACCCATTTTGAGGTGATGCTGGTGGGCCACGTGCGCTTCTGGACTGTTGGCGCACACGTATTTGCTCCTGCATATCTTTCTCGGCCTCTAGCTCTAACTCCCTCCGTTGGAGTCTGAGGTAATCCTCCTTGGCCTTTTTCAGGCCCACATAATGGCCTGTGGTAGGAGGACGACCTCGCCCTCTCTTAGGTGTCACTATTTTCTTAACTGTGACAGCAGATACCTCATCTTCGCTCGAAGTATCGTCCGAGCCCGAACGGCACCTGTCTGTGACACCGGTCCGTTTTTTAGAGCATGATAACGGCGGCGGGGACTCCCTTGATCCAGCCGTTACCATGCTGGAGTCTGATTGTTCATTGTAGCTTGAATGGCGGTCTTTTCCCCCCCCAGAATACGAGGGGAAGACGGAGGCCGTAGCGTCCGTGAGGGATTCTCCAGCTGCGGAGCAGCTGGTACCCTCCTGGGGTAGTTTTCTCTTTAGAGTCGCCTTCATTTATATTTCCTTTAAGGGGTGAGGTCCCCGGAGGACGCCCTAGCCATTACACAACCCCTCGGCAGGCGCCAGACCTCGGGGTTGACACAAAACACTGACACCCACGACTCTTAAAACAGAACAAAACACTCTCGATACATAGACAAAAGAGACAAGGACTAAACAAACCGAAGACGACACAAACGTTTACCCCCCATTGTCAGCTATGTACCGGGCACGAACCCCATAGCTGACCCCCGCGCTGGACATTAGCAGACGGCTAACACGATCCCGAGAGACCGCATTAACCGTCCCCCAGGGAGCACTGGCCCGTACCGCTTCCAATCCCGCCAGACGAATCCGGACAACATTGGTAGCGGACGGGCACACGAGGAGGTTTCCAGCATGGCTCCCCAACCTTTTTTTTTTTTTTTTTTTTTTTTTTTTTTTTTTTTTTTTTTTACGTGGGGAAATCCAGTACGGATACCATGCCGCCTCGGGGGGGACGACATGGTTATGCCGGGCTCTAACCGGCTAAAACCCCACGGTGTCCTTCTCGTCGCCATATGCCGGGGTCACGGGAACATCCAGCTGGCAATCGTCCGCGACCCGGCGACGAGGCGGTCTCGTCAGACCCCGTCTCTTTCTAGGTGAAAGAATTGAGGAGTTCCTTTCACGTTACCTTGGTTTCGAGTGACGCGTAAAGACACGCACGCACCTACTCGGGCTAGTTTTGTGGGTGGTAAATTCCCCCGAATCCATCACCCCTAGCTGGTGTTAGGGCGGAAGGTGGCGAATGTGTGCCTCCCTTCGACGACCCATTCTTTTGCGTCGGATAGTCAGCGAGGTGGTAAGCTCCCTCTCTCGTTCCGCATCTTCTTTCTTGAGCATAACTTGTTCGCAGAAAACTTTGACAGCTTCCCACGACCCACTGTTTTCGGTCATCTTGCTAACCACAGTAGGTAGTGACAAATCATGCCCTATCGCTGCACTGAGAAGGGCTCTCTCATCCTCCCAAGCTGGACAATCTTCTAATGTGTGTTGGGCCGTCTCAGTAGAGCAAACGTCACAGTGGTGACAGACTGCGTCTGGCTCTCTCCCCGCAACCCGGCACAAGTATTCTCCAAAACACCCGTGTCCTGTGAGCACTTGCGTCAATCGGAAACTCAGGGCACCAAAGCGTCTATGTATCCACTGTCGAAAAACTGGGGTAACTGACTCAATAGTTCTTTTCCCAGCAGTAGTCTCCGCTAATCTCATCTCCCATGCTGCATAAGCGTGACCCATTACGGTTCGCCTCCTCCTTTCCCGTGCTCCTGGACGGAGGCCCGAGACTGACGCCTCCCCACGAAGATTATACATCGTCGTGAGGGCTACCGCGTAAAGGTCCCAGGGTAACGATCCGGCCAGGACACAGGCGGCCTCATATGAGACGGTGCGGTACCCGCGAATCAACCTGATTGCCATCGCTCTCTGCGGTTTGCGCAAGAGAGCGATATTCCGGCTATTCAGGGACTCGGACCACACCGGAGCTCCATATAAGGCCATGGACCTCACGACCCCAGAATAGAGCTGTCTGCTTATTGCGTTGGGTCCGCCTAAGTTAGGCAACAACCATCCCAAAGCTGTTGAGGTACGCAGTAATTTCGGGATTAATTGCTCAAAGTGGGCGGTAAACTTCCATTTGCTATCGAGGACGAGGCCGAGATATCTCATCGTCGACCCGATGCAAATGCGAGTACCGTCCACCGTGATGCCCAGCTCTGAAGATGGCGCATTCCGAGGCCCATGGAAACATAGAGCCTCGGACTTGTTGAGAGCCACCTCTAGGCCAAGGCGACGAATACGACCAACCACATGCTCCACACCAACCGTGGCAAGAATAACGGCCCTCCTGGGAGTCTTGGCCCGGGCTGTCACCAGAGTATCATCGGCATAACAGGTGATATCGATACCTGTGATGTTACCTCCGCGCAGAACCCAATCGTACCCGATGTTCCACAAGAGTGGTCCAAGGACTGACCCCTGGGGAACTCCGCAGGTCATCTCTCTCTTACGCCAACCCCCTTGTACCGGGTACGTGACGAAGCGATTGGAGAGGTATGAAGCGACTATACGACGGAGATAAGGAGGTACTCGATGATACCTTAGCGCCTCTCTGATGCAGCTCCAAGGCAGGGTATTGAATGCATTGGCGATGTCAAGAGATATCGCCAGGACGACTTCGCCGCGACTCACGGCTTCCTGCGCAGCGGTCTTCACTCGCAAAATTGCGTCCACCGTTGACTTGCCAGATCGAAATCCAAATTGGTTATCCGATATGTTTGGACCGGTAATTTGGAGGTGGGTCACAATTCTACCGGCTAGTATGCGCTCGAATAACTTTCCCGCCTCGTCTAGCAGAACAATGGGTCGGTAAGATGAGAATGAGTCTGGAGAACGACCTTCCTTACTGAGGAGCACTAGACGGCCTGTTTTCCACTGTTGTGGAAACTGCGACTGCAACAGACACGCATCCAAAAGACTCCTCAGCCTTAGTCCGAGTTCACTCAGAGCAAACCCTAGTATCCGTCCTGGAATTCCATCGGGACCGGGAGCGGTGTTCTTGGTCATTAGCCTTCCCACAGCTGCACCGAATTCCATTTCGGTTATAAGAGGTACATCAAGCTCCTCCGTCACATCCCTGCGAGCAGCCATCGGCGGCGGAGAAAATACACTTCTACGAGGAAATAGAGAACTAACAACCTGGTCCGTTAGTTCAGGATGCAGAGTCTGTGTTAATGGGGGGGTCCAGGAGCGAAGTTTACCTCTAACCATCAAGTACGGCCGCCCCCATGGGTCTCTGTTTATTGACTCTAACATTTCCCTCCTAGCTGTTTCCTTCTCGCGCGCGATGCACATTTTAAGCGCGTCTTTTGCGGCCGTGTAAGAAGAGTACAGCTCAGCCTCGACATCTTGGTTTCTTCTCCTTCTTCTGCGGCTACGTGTGTATTGTCGCCTAGCCGACACGCATGCTGCACGTAGCTGCGATATCTCCAAGGACCACCAATACACTTGTTTGAAGGGAGGGTTCAGCCTGGCCCGAGGCATGGAAGCATCGCATATGTTTGTCATTGCATCACGGAACCAATTCGCCTCTTCCTCAACCTGAAAAGATCCTTCGGGCATGGGCACCCAGCTTTGGACCACTGCAGCCTCCAGAAGCATCTCCTTATCTAACTTCTTCATCTGCCACCTTGGTCTATCGTCGTTAGAAGATCGTGAGGATTCTTGTCGTCTATCAGAGGGGGAGAGAACCTCGAACCGGATATATCTGTGGTCCGATAAGGTTTCCACGTCCTCGAGGACTCTCCAGCGTCTTACACGGCTCGCCACTGCAGGGCTTGCGAATGACACATCGACGATAGATCCGCCTTGCGGTCGCACGCACGTGTGTACAGACCCTCTATTTAAAACCACTAGCCCAGCGCTCGGCAGCCACTCTTCTAGCAATTCTCCGCGGGCATCTGTAGCTGGAGATCCCCATGCTGTTGATTTTGCATTTAAGTCACCGATCACTAATACCGGACAGGGAAGGAATTGCCCTATAATCGCTGTAATCTCCGTCAGAAACGCTTCGAATTCTGCAAAGGTTTTGTTGGGTGAGAAATAAGCACCGACAATAAGGATGTCACCCAGCAGAACTGCTACACATCCTTTGCCCTTAATAACTTTTGCAGAATTTAATACACCAGAACTAACGATAGCTACCAAGTCATCCCTGTCACCGATCCAGTTCGGCCTGGATGGAATAAAGTAGGGTTCCGTTACAACCGCTACCTGTATCAACCACTCTGCCAGGCTCTGGAGAAACAAGTCCTGAGCCCTGGCACAGTGGTTGATGTTGGCTTGAAGAAAAGAGAACTTAGCCATTATCTTTATTTATTGGTACAACCTCTTTCTCTGATCCCCCACTAGGTGTTATTGTCTGTCGTTGAGGCTGGACACTAGTCGCGCACCTTGTCAACCGAACTTTTCTAATGGGCTTGATGGAACAGGATTTGCTACCCACCGTGTGATTGGCAGGTCTATTGAAGTCAGCACAGAGCAGGCAATGCGGTGCTGCAGTGCAAGTGTTTGCCTTGTGGCCAGTTCTTGAGCACCGAAAACATAGTCCACTGCGATCTTTCGGGGAAGAGCAACTTTCTTTTAAGTGCCCTTCTTCGAGGCACCGCCAACAACGTCTGGACCTAGTCGCCAGCAACTTCACTTTTGCAGAAACCCATCCAATCAGTATCCGACCACAACCAACGATTTCTTTAGCGGCAGCTACCGGACATCGTACCCAGATTGTGTATAGGCCTCTGAAATCTTTCCGTATTTCTCCGCTTATAATATGGCTTTCGGGACAACGACCAACGCGGGAAATCGCCAAGACCACTTCCTCCTTGGTAACCGAGTCATCCAGATCGGAAATGCGCACTTCTACGCATTTCCTAACCCTGGTCACTCGAACGTCATCGATTTTGAGAGTAGTGCCCAGACGCTTCGCAATCTCATCGGCTTTTTCGTTGCTACCAGAACCGGAGATTTCCAAGAGCCTTGCTCCTATGGCAGTCTTTCTCACTCGGATTGCGGTGGGCCCTAATCCCGAAAGATCCGTTTTCTTTGCTTGGCGAAGAATACTCGCATAGGACTCTCCTCTCTCCTCTGCTCCTGGCTGCAAGGTAAGAACTATTGCGGCCGATTTCGGTGGCCGCAGTTTATTCGTATTTACCTTTTTTGTTCGGGTATCTGTCCTGTCTCGCGAGTCAGCCAATTTTTGGGTCTTCCTTTTACGTTTAGAGACCTTGATCCACCCTTCATTGTCAGTAAGAGGTTGGCCTGGTTCCATTTGCGGCTGTGCTGAGGACTTTTTAGACTTTCTCCTGGTTTTACCTTTGTTCTTCGGTTCTACCATAATCGGTTCTCGATGACGATCTTCTGCTACAATTGGCATAAACGTGTGCTCTGGGCCTAGAGAGTCTGTTGGTTCCGGGAATTCCTCAACGTTTGGAGGCGGATCGATATGCTTTCGGCTCGTGAGCCTTTCCTCTAGCGCCTCAAGTCTTGCATTCACCTGGACCATAATCGACTGGGAAATTTTCTCAACGACATCGTCGTGGTTAGTTGCAGCTTGAACACTTTTCCCTGCCTGAGACTTGGAGTTCATCTCGCTAACAATACGGAGCTGGGCCACTTCCTTCTTTAACTCTGATAACTCAGATTGTAGCCGTGTATTCGCCTCCTGCAATTGTCGCGTCTCTTCTGTAGAGTTTCTCAAAGCGAGACTCTCAACGCAAGATCTAATAGAAGACGCTGCATCTTTCAGAGCTTTCTGAAAGGTTCCCTTTAAGTTTTTAGATCTCGTTGCTATACTGCAAACGAGATCTAATTGCTCTTCTGCTCTTTTCTTCAGGTCGATGATGGCATCTACCTCAGGTGATAACCTCTGGACATGCTTCGATTGAAGACGATCCCGTATGCGTTCCTGAAGATCTCGTTCGGCCTCAATTTCCAACTCTCTTCTTTGGAGTCTGAGGTAGTCCTCCTTGGCCTTCTTAAGACCAACGTATTGGCCTGTTGTAGGAGGACGACCTCTCCCTCTCTTCGGTGTTAAGCGCTTCTTAATAGTAAGCGCTTCAGCTCCGCTCGAACGCTCGTTCGAGCTAGAACGGCTCCCCTCCTTGGAGCAGGGCCGTTTCTTTGTGCATGATAACGGTGTTGGGGACTCCCTTGAACCAGCCGTTATCATGCTCGAGTCTGAGTGGTCAGACTCTGCAGTAGAAGTTGTTTGGTGGTCTTTTCCCCCCCCAGAATACGAGGGGAAGACGGAGGCCGGAGCGTCCGTGAGGGATTGCCCGGCTGCTGAGCAGCCGGAACCCTCCTGGGGTAGTAACTTTTTTCTTGAGATCACCATTATTTAATCCTTTAAGGGGTGAGGTCCCCGAAGGACGCCCTCGCCATTACCCAACCCCTCGGCAGGCGTCGAACCTTAGGGTTGACATGTAACAGATACACCCACAACTCCAAAGACACAACAAGACATTCTCAAAACGAAACGGCAGTGACAAAGGACTAAACGCGACAAAACAAAACAAACACAAACACATCCCCCCTATTGTCAGCTATGTACCGGGCACGAACCCCATAGCTGACACCCCCGCGCTGGACATTAGCAGACGGCTAACGCGATCCCGAAAGACCGCATTAACCGTCCCCCAGGGAGCACCGGCCCGTACCGCTTCCAATCCCGCCGGACGAATCCGGACAACATTGGTAGCGGACGGACACACGAGGAGGTTTCCTTTTTTTTTTTTTTTTTTTTTTTTTCGTCTGGAACCCTCATGGGTTTCACCGCATTCCAGGGGAGCGGAAGGCGGTGGGTATGTGAGACTCCTACTCACTAAACCAGACGGTCAACACATCGCCGTATGGAGGAGCGCCACGGGAACGCCGAAGCATACATCCGCGTTGCTCCAACGGCAGGCAGCGCCAAGTAGGCGGCCACCACCCCCCCAGATGGAGCGGCGCAAACTGTTGACCGGGATGCGCCCCACTCCGATGGTCGGCTTGTTTTCTGGCGAGGAGCTCCCCTGCTCCCCGCCCAAGCCGACCGAGCCAGATCGTTTTGGACGACCTTTATCTCCGAGCTGACGGCAAGCCGCCGAGCTCAGAATCAAGGAAGTCCGATCCGACTCATACCCACTAGAGCCCCGGCCCCGAGATGGGACCGTGGCGAGTGGCGGACTTCGCAGCCCACCACCCGTACCGGGGGCTACGGCGGCAGACGGCGCTCGTGAGCGACACGCCTGCGCCCCACCCTCCTCCGGCGCATCGGTAGAGCGGCTCCGTCCTCCTCCCTGAGCCTCTCCGCCGCCTCCTTCTGCGACATCACGACCTCGCAGAAGGAACGCACCGCACCCCACGCCTCTTCGCTCGAGACCATGGCCTTTACCACGGCCGGGAGCGAGAGGTTCGACCCGATGGAAGCCACGAGTGTAGCACGCGGCTCCGCCCAATGCGGGCACGAAGCCAGCGTGTGCTGCGCCGTATCCTCGGCGCAGCCGCACTCGTGGCACATCATCGAGGGCTCACGACCCGCCACCCTAAACAGATACCTCCCGAAGCATCCGTGCCCCGAAAGGATCTGCGTCAGGTGGAAGGTCATCACCCCGTGCCTACGACCGACCCAATCCGAAAGGATGGGACCGATCGCCGGGGCTGTCGATTTACCAGCGCCGGGCACTCTGAGCCTCTCGCGCCATGTGACGAGCAGCTCCTCATGCGCCCTGCGCCTCCAATCCGACTCCCCACCCTCCCCCCGAAGACGGGCATCCCTCCTCCGTCGATACGCCTCCGCCAGCGTCATAGCGTCCAGGTCCCACGGTGGGGTCCCGGCTAGAGCGCAGGCCGCCTCGCACGAGATGGTGCTATACCCTCGGATCACCCTGACAGCCATGACCCTCTGCGCTCTGCACAAGAGGGCCCGGTTGCGGGAGTCGAGGCTATCGGCCCATATTGGTGCCCCGTAGAGCGCCATGGACTTTACCACCCCGGTGTACAGACGCCGGCAGCTCAGGCTCGGTCCCCCGACATTTGGGAGGACGCGACACATCGCTCCGGCTGCTCTAACTAGCTTCGGCGCTAGGCGCCGAAAGTGCTCATCGAAGCTCCATCGACTGTCGAGGACGAGTCCAAGGTACTCCAAGGAACGCCCGACGGCGATGGAAACTCCTCCGACCACCACACTCGACCCGGCAGGAGGTGCGTTCCGCGGCCCGTGAAAACACACAGCGACGGATTTGTGCAATGCAACCTCCAGCCCCAGCCTTCTAATGCGCGCCACTACCTGTGCGACCCCAGCGGTTGCCAGAATACTGGCCTCCCGGTAGCTGTCGCCGCGTGCCGTTACGAGAGTGTCGTCGGCGTAACAAGTTACTTCGACACGCCGTAAGTTGGCACCGCGCAGCACCCAGTCGTAGCCGATGTTCCACAGGAGAGGTCCGAGAACCGACCCCTGAGGAACACCACACGACACCTCCCTACGAATCCAGCCATCGCCGGACGGGTAGCAGACGGCGCGGTCGCAGAGGTAATCCGCTACGACGCGACGCAAGTACCCGGGCACGGCGTGGAACCTCAGCGCCTCCAAAATGGTCGCCCAGGGAAGGGTGTTGAACGCGTTGGCGATATCGAGAGACACCGCCAACACCACCCCGCCCCTAGACACCGAGGCCTCCGCCAGGGCCCTCACCCGACCGACAGCGTCGAGGGTGGACCTGCCCTTGCGGAAGCCAAATTGATGGTCGCTGAGATCCCGACCGGACTCCCCAACCTAACGTAACCTTTTTTTTTTTTTTTTTTTTTTTTTTTTTTCGTCTGGAACCCTCATGGGTTCCACCGCATTCCAGGGGAGCGGAAGGCGTTGAGTATGTGAGACTCCTACTCACTAAACCAGACGGTTGCCGTCGCCGTCATGATGGGACGCCGCGGGAACGCTTGCGCATACAACCGCGGCGCCCCGACGGACACCACGTAGAGGGCACCCCGCAACGAGAGGCCCCCTCCATAGTCGGCAGGCTTGATAGATCGCGGGGGGGTCCCCTCCCCCCCACCCAAGCCCACCTTAAGAAGAAGGCCGAAGCCCCCTTCTAGCCAGGCCCGGTCCGGAACCCAAACGCCCGGGGGAGTCTATGCTCAACCCCAAGACGCCTGGGGACCTCGTCCAGGCCCAGCTCCCTCGGCGGTGATCTCCCCGAAGGAAGACCACCGTTCGGACTCCACATGAGCGGAGAGTAAAGCACGACCCGGCTGGCTGACAGGGCCGAAACTGCCAACGGACCGCCGCCGCGCAAGACCACCACTTAAAAAGGGAGCCCGACCTCGAACCCGACAGGCCTCTACCGCCGAACACGGTGGTCAACCGAGTCCAGCAAGAAAGAGGCATAAGTCGGGGACCCACCAAGCCGGGACTAACGATCGCCGAGCAAGACCGTGGTGTCTCGCTCCACGAAGGTTAATCCGGGCACCATCTTTTGCAAGGGGAAACAACCGTCCGAACCGCTCTTTAGAGAGCGACTCGAAAGGAAGAACCCCAAGCCCTATCCGCCCCAAAAACCCCGCAACCACGAAGCCACCCCAAGGTCAACTCTGCAAACAGAGGAGTACCCGGAATGACCCCGCGGCTGTCCCCCGGAAAAGAGGGCCTTTGCCCTCCCACCGAAACGCCCAGGCCCACTTTCCAACGGCTGAGGCCGAAGGAAAGGGACCCGAGCCCGCCGCCGCAGACGGACCACCCCTAAGGGCAGACCGCCGCGTGAACCCCCCCTTGTCAACCATGAGCCAGACTCGGGCACCTCATGGCTGACAACCCCGCGCTGGACATTAGCAGACGGCTAACGTGATCCCGAAAGACCACATTAACCGTCCCCCAGGGAGCACCGGCCCGTACCGCTTCCAATCCCGCCGGACGAATCCGGACAACATTGGTAGCGGACGGGCACACGAGGAGGTTTCCAGCATGGCCCCCCAACCTAACCTAACCTAACCTAACCTAACCTAACCTAACCTAACCTAACCTTTTTTTTTTTTTTTTTTTTTTTTTTTTTTTTTTTGCGTTGGAAAAATCCTTTACGGATACCCGCCGACCAGGAAGGTGATGGCCGGAGGGTTATGTGGGACTACCCGGCGGCATAGAGGACGCCGCCATTTTTAAGGCTACCCACTAAAAAACCAACGGTTGCCCTCAACGCCTTAATGGGACGACACGGGATCGCGTTAGCACTCACCGTGCCGCCCCGGCGGTTACCCCCCGTGCGAGGGTGCCCCGAGCAACTTAGGGCACCCTCACGGCGTAGGCCTATGGCAGGTGAGAGGGGTCACCCCCCCCTCTCACCAAGGCCTACTGCTGGGAGAGGAAGCGGCGGGCGTACTCCCGCCTCCTTCTTCCCAGCCTCCCCCGGCGGAGCGGGTCAGAGGGAGAGGCTTGCTCCCTGACCCGCTCCGCGGCCTCCTTCGCGGCGATGAAACCTAACCTAACCTAACCTAACCTAACCTTTTTTTTTTTTTTTTTTTTTTTAACGTCTGGAACCCATCATGGGTCCCACCGCATTCCAGGGGAGGAAGGCGTTGGGTATGTGAGACTCCTACTCACTAAACCAGACGGTTGCCGTCGCCGTCATGATGGGACACCGCGGGAACGCTTGCGCATACAACCGCGGCGCCCCGACGGACACCACGTAGAGGGCACCCCGCAACGAGAGGCCCCCTCCATAGTCGGCAGGCTTGATAGATCGCGGGGGGGTCCCCTCCCCCCCACCCAAGCCCACCTTAAGAAGAAGGCCGAAGCCCTCTTCTAGCCAGGCCCGGTCCGGAACCCAAACGCCCGGGGGAGTCTATGCTCAACCCCAAGACGCCTGGGGACCTCGTCCAGGCCCAGCTCCCTCGGCGGTGATCTCCCCGAAGGAAGACCACCGTTCGGACTCCACATGAGCGGAGAGTCAAGCACGACCCGGCTGGCTGGCAGGGGGTGACTACCAACGGACCGTCGCCGCGCAAGACCACCACTCAAAAAGGGAGCCCGACCTCGAACCCGACAGGCCTCTACCGCCGAACACGGTGGTCAACCGAGTCCAGCAAGAAAGAGGCATAAGTCGGGGACCCACCAAGCCGGGACTAACGATCGCCGAGCAAGACCGTGGTGTCTCGCTCCACGAAGGTTAATCCGGGCACCATCTTTTGCAAGGGGAAACAACCGTCCGAACCGCTCCTTAGAGAGCGACTCGAAAGGAAGAACCCCAAGCCCTAAACGTCCCTAAAACCCCGCAACCACGAGACCACCCCAAGGTCAACTCTGCAAACAGAGAAGTACCCGGAATGACCCCGCGGCTGTCCCCCGGAAAAGAGGGCCTGTGCCCTCCCACCGAAATGCCCAGGCCCACTTTCCAACGGCTGAGGCCGAAGGAAAGGGACCCGAGCCCGCCGCCGCAGACGGACCACCCCTAAGGGCAGACCGCCGCGTGAACCCCCCCCTTGCCAACCATGAGCCAGACTCGGGCACCTCATGGCTGACAACCCCGAGCTGGACATTAGCAGACGGCTAACGCGATCCCGAAAGACCGCATTAACCGTCCCCCAGGGAGCACCGGCCCGTACCGCTTCCAATCCCGCCGGACGAATCCGGACAACATTGGTAGCGGACGGGCACACGAGGAGGTTTCCAGCATGGCCCCCCAACCTAACCTAACCTAACCTAACCTAACCTAACCTAACCTAACCTAACCTAACCTAACCTAACCTTTTTTTTTTTTTTTTTTTTTTGCGTTGGAAAAATCCGTTACGGATACCCGCCGGCCAGGAAGGTGATGGCCGGAGGGTTATGTGGGACTACCCGGCGGCATATAGGACGCCGCCATTTTTAAGGCTACCCACTAAAAAACCAACGGTTGCCCTCAACGCCTTAATGGGACGACACGGGATCGCGTTAGCACTCACCGTGCCGCCCCGGCGGTTACCCCCCGAGCGAGGGTGCCCCGAGCAACTTAGGACACCCTCACGGCGTAGGCCTATGGCAGGTGAGAGGGGTCACCCCCCCCCTCTCACCAAGGCCTACGGCTGGGTGAGGAAGCGGCGGGCGTACTCCCGCCTCCTTCTTCCCAGCCTCCCCCGGCGGAGCGGGTCAGAGGGAGAGGCTTGCTCCCTGACCCGCTCCGCGGCCTCCTTCGCGGCGATGACTTGCTCGCAGAAGGAGGCCATAGCGGCCCAACACCTCTCGCTGCCGACCATCGCGCCAACAAGGCGCGGCAAACCTAACCTAACCTTTTTTTTTTTTTTTTTTTTTTTTTTTTTTTTTTTTTGCGTTGGAAAAATCCGTTACGGATACCCGCCGGCCAGGAAGGTGATGGCCGGAGGGTTATGTGGGACTACCCGGCGGCATAGAGGACGCCGCCATTTTTAAGGCTACCCACTAAAAAACCAACGGTTGCCCTCAACGCCTTAATGGGACGACACGGGATCGCGTTAGCACTCACCGTGCCGCCCCGGCGGTTACCCCCCGAGCGAGGGTGCCCCGAGCAACTTAGGACACCCCCACGGCGTAGGCCTATGGCTGGTGAGAGGGGTCACCCCCCCCTCTCACCAAGGCCTACTGCTGGGAGAGGAAGCGGCGGGCGTACTCCCGCCTCCTTCTTCCCAGCCTCCCCCGGCGGAGCGGATCAGAGGGAGAGATAAACCTAACCTAACCTAACCTAACCTAACCTAACCTAACCTAACCTAACCTAACCTAACCTAACCTAACCTAACCTAACCCAACCAGTTCCGCACTCCCCGCAGTCGCGACAACACGCTAACAACTCAGCTCCGCTACCTAAGTGTTTGAAAAATAACTTTAAAATTCAAGAAAAGTGGTAAAAAGTTTAAGTGCAGTGAGGTGTGATACATCGAATTGTGCGTAAAAATACGCCCTACATGACTGTGAAAACTGTTCAAAAATCGGACAATTTTTTGAAGAGATTTTGACATAAAAACAGTGAAAATCAAAATTTTCAAAACTTTAAAAAAATAACGCTGCCTAAACGAAAGCGGTGACATACTGTTATTATTGTGTTTTCGGGTACCTGTTGTGGTGCTCTACCAACGGAGTGCAAGTTTGGATTTTTTTCCGCCCACGAGGGCGGAATAAAACCCAAAAAAAAAAAAAAAAAAAAAAAAAAAAAAAAAAAAAAAAAAAAAAAAAAAAACAAGTCACACGTGGCCACGAGGTCCGACTTCTAGACGCGTGCGACTGGTTTCAACCACGGATCCTGACGCACCACGACGAGCCCAGAAGACCACCGTTTGGAGCCTGAAAAAATATCAAGTCGTTAAAGAGTTATAAGGTTTTTAATTTTTGCTATATTTTCAAAAAATCATAAGGTGCGCTACCCCAGCAGGGTGGCAGAGGCAAGGGCCTGTCTCTCGAAAGGGAAGCTCCACCTAAGCAATTCAAGGAACATAAAGAATGAGATCAAAAACCGCGGTAATAGACGTCTTGGACAGGCTTTTCCAACTGGTGAAGGAAGCAGAGAAGGACCCCAAACCGACTGGCATAACAGGAGCCAACAAGACAACGGTAGGTGAGGAGGATACGGCGGCCAAGCCCACCGACTCCACATTCCTGGTGGATCAGTCTATAGGAAAGGATATAAAGGAGCTCAGGAGGCAAATAGAGTTACACTCCAAACTAATTGAGGAGAATAACAATCGAGCGAGCGAACTAAAAAAACCAAAATGGAGGAACACAAGGAGTATATAAACCAGACCAAGACCTATGCGAATGTCACCGCTGCCGGTGCAGGGGCCCCGCAACCAGCGCGGAGCGCAATGCACACGGTAGTGGTGGCATCCAAAATAGGTACGGAAACCGGGGAGGAAGTGCTGGAAAAGGTGAGAAAGGCAGTGGACGCAAAAGACGGGTGGGTAAGAGTGGAAAGGGTACGTAAGGCAAAAGATAGGAAGGTCATTATGGGTTTTGGGAGCAAGGAGGACAGGGATAAGGTTAAGGCGAGGCTAGAAGAGGAAGGAATGGGGCTAACGGTTGAGGAAGCGAAAAATAAGGACCCCCTTCTGATCTTAAGGAACGTCCTGACGGCAAACTCCAATGAGGATGTAGTCAGGGCATTCCGAAATCAGAACAGAGGATTACTCAGCGGACTCGACGAGGAGGAACACCGTATGGAGGTGAAATACAGGAAAAGGACGAGGAATCCCCACACCTGCCACGTCGTGATCTCGGTTTCCCCCAGGCTGTGGCAGAAGGCCGTTGCGGTTGGATTCGTCCACATAGATCTGCAGAGGGTGAGAGCGGAAGACCAGTCGCCACTGGTCCAGTGCACCCGCTGTCTGGGCTACGGACACAGTAAAAAGTTCTGTAAGGAGACTGCCGATCTATGTAGCCACTGCAGCGGCCCCCACCTGAGGGAGACATGCCCGGACTGGTTATCAGGAATAGAGGCAACCTGCAAGAACTGCAAAGCGGTTAGGCACGATAATGTGTCGCACAACGCTTTCAGCGACATGTGCCCTATCCGAAAGAGGTGGGATGCTCTAGCACGCTCGTCAGTGGCGTATTGCTAAGGGCACCACAGAACGAGCAAGTAAACACCTTATCCTCCAGGCCAATTTACAAAGAAAGAGGCTCGCCACTGACGAGCTTGTCATTGAGGCGATGAAGAGACGGGCATCAATAGCGCTGATTCAGGAGCCGTATGTAGGCAACGTCGGGAGGCTAAAATCGTACAGGGCTGCCAGGATCTTCCAGAGCGCCGGCACTGATACGGTTAAAACCACCATAGCGGTATTTAACCCGGACTTAGCGGTCATTCAGCACCCACACCTCACCACGCCCAACATCACAGCGGTGAGCGTTCAAGCCGGAGCATTGAAGATAAACCTGGTATCCCTGTACTTTGAGCCCGACCAGCCCATAGAAGCCTACATCGCCCAGATTAGGAAGATTGGCAGCGAACTGGGCACTGACTTCCTACTCATTGGTGGAGACGTTAACGCCAGGAACACCTGGTGGGGTGGCACGGCAACGGACGCCAGAGGCGAAGATG
Organism: Melinaea marsaeus rileyi; assembly: GCA_918358865.1. Classification (NCBI taxonomy): domain Eukaryota; kingdom Metazoa; phylum Arthropoda; class Insecta; order Lepidoptera; family Nymphalidae; genus Melinaea; species Melinaea marsaeus. The sequence continues at coordinate 82,421 of OU911089.1, forward strand.
TTCTGGGCATTCTGGATGAACTGGAGTTGCATGTCCTAAACACTGGCGACCAGCCAACCTTCGATACCATCAGAGGCGGGAAGAGAATCACCAGTTTTATCGACATCACGGCCTGCTCCACAAAGTTAATGGGTGGTGTGGAAGGATGGCGCATAGATGGTGAGGTGAGAGGGGTCACCCCCCCCTCTCACCAAGGCCTACTGCTGGGAGAGGAAGCGGCGGGCGTACTCCCGCCTCCTTCTTCCCAGCCTCCCCCGGCGGAGCGGGTCAGAGGGAGAGGCTTGCTCCCTGACCCGCTCCGCGGCCTCCTTCGCGGCGATGACTTGCTCGCAGAAGGAGGCCATAGCGGCCCAACACCTCTCGCTGCCGACCATCGCGCCAACAAGGCGCGACAGCGAGAGGTCCCCGCCAACCACGGCCACCAGCTCAGCGCGCTGATGACCCCAGGCTGCGCACTCCGCCACGGTGTGACGAGCCGTGTCGACGGACTCGTCACAGTGGTGGCAGGACGGGGCCGCCTCCCTTATTGCAATCTTGTGCAGGTACGCACCGAAGCACCCGTGCCCCGTGAGCACCTGCACAAGACGGAACGTCAGAGTCCCGTGTCGCCGGTTGATCCAACGATCCAAGTGGGGGCGGACTGCCCCCACTGTCGTCAGACCGGCGGCAGGGGACTCTAAGTCCCTCGTCCACCGTCGAATCAGGGCTCGGTGAGCTGAAGCCCTGATTCGAGCTACCTCGGGCTTAACCCCCGTGGTCCTGGCTTCCGCCCGGTGCCAATACACCCCGGCGAGCACCTCCGCCTGCAGCTCCCAAGGCGGATCGCTCGGATCGGATCGGACAGTAACTTCGGGGCCAGAAGGGAGAAATGAGCCCCGAAGTTCCATCTTCCGTCCAGGGTGAGGCCCAGATATTTTAGCTGGGCCTTCACCACCACCTCCTCACCCTGGACGGAGACGGACGCCCGGCGAGGGGGACCCCGGCGAGGGCCGTGGAAGAGGATGGCCTCCGTTTTGGATACGGAGACCTCCAATCCCAACAGCCCTATGCGGTCCGCAACCAGCGTAGCGCCGACTGTTGCCAGACGGGCCGCCTCCGCATACGTCTCTCCCCTGCATGTGACGAGGGTGTCGTCTGCGTAACACAACACCCTCATCCGCGGCAGGAGAGGACAGCGGAGCAGCCAGTCGTACCCGAGGTTCCACAAGACCGGTCCCAAGACGGACCCCTGTGGAACCCCGCGGCATACGCTACGCCGGTGTATACGCTGGTCGCCGCCAACCCACAGGACCTCTCTGTCCTGCAGGTAGGCCCACAACAGTCTCCGAAGATAGGGAGGCACTCCATGGAACCGGAGTGCCTCAACCAATGTCTCAAACGGAAGACTGTTGAAGGCATTGGCGACGTCCAGTGACACCGCCAGGACCACGTCCCCCTCGCGAGTTGCCTCTTGGGTCAGGTCTCTCAGAGCCTTCAGGGCGTCGATCGTCGATCGACCCGCCCTGAAGCCGAACTGGGCATCCGAGAGACCCGGCCCCACCTCCTCGAAGTGTTGGACGAGACGGGCAGAGAGAATTCTCTCGAAGAGTTTGCCCGTCTCGTCCAGCAGCACGATTGGCCTGTATGCGGAAGGGGAGTCGGCAGAACGACCCTCCTTCCGCAACAGGCACAATCTGCCCTCTTTCCAGGCCTTCGGGAACTGTCCAGTGCGCAAACAAAGGTTGAACAGTTCCCGAAGCCTGCCCCCCAGGTATACCAGGGCGAGGAAAAGAACTCGCCCCGGAATACCGTCCGGCCCCGGCGCAGTACTACGGGCTCGGAGACGACTCAAGGCGACCTCCAGCTCGTCCTCCGTGATGTCTGGGACAGAACCCACCCCCCCATTAGAAGAAGGGGGGGCCATCACGGGAGGCGTCGCGGAGTTTTCCGCGCCACCCGATACGGGCGCCCCCATGGGTCCCTATCGAGACCTGCCAGGATCTCCTCCCGAGCCAGGTCCTTCGCCTTCCGAATCGCCAGCCGCAGAGTCGACTTCGCTTCGCGATAACGACTCCGCAGCTGGGCCTCCAGATCCGGGTCGAAGCCGTGACGACGGCGACACCGGACGAAGGCCCTCCGAGCCCTGCAACATGCTGTCCGAAGTTCGGCTATTTCGGACGACCACCAGTACACTGCTCTGCGCCGGGGCCTAGACCCTGGCCATTTCCCGATCCAAACGCTTAATTGCCCAACGAGGAAAGCGACTCCGCCCCCGCGGTGGCCCGGCCTGGTCCGGCCGGGAGGTGGAGATCTCAAATCGGACGTAGAGATGGTCCGATAGAGTCTCCACCTCCGTCTCTACTCTCCAGTCGACGACCCTGCGTGCGACAGCTGGGGTGGCGAACGAAACGTCCACCACGGAACTCCCTTGCTGTCGCACGCAGGTCGCATCGGTCCCTCTATTGAGGAGGGACAGACCGGAGAGGAGCGACCAGGCCTGGACGGCCCTACCCCTAGGCCGCGGATTTGGCGTTCAGGTCGCCGAGGAAGATGAGCTTCCTCGACGCCTGTCTGCCAATCGCCGCACTGACGGAGTCGAGGAAAGTCTCGAACTCCACCAGTCGACGATTGGGAGAGAAGTACGCGCCTATGACTACGTACTCCCCCCACCGCGCCACGACCAAACCCGGGCCAGTCTCCAAGGTGGAGAAAGGGGGACCGGGACCAGAACCCGCAACCACAGCCACGGAACCGCTAGTGTCCCCCGCCCAGTTGGAATTAGGGGGGACATAGTAGGGCTCACAGGCCACCGCTACACTGATTTGCCACTCCGCCATGGCCTGGATGAAGAGATCCTGGGCCCTGGCGGAGTGGTTCAGATTCGCCTGTAGGAAGCCATGTCGTCGTCTATTCATGACGACATGGCTTCCGCAGGCGTCTGCTAACGTGCACCTCTTGTTGCAGCTGGGGAGGAACCAGCTGCGTTGCCTCGTTTACGGGGAGCCTTGCAGGCGCGACTCCCCAACTCGTGTCCTGCCTGGAGACCGAGGTCTGCGCAGACAGCACATCTCAGTACTTCGGTGCAGCTGTCGCGGGTATGCCCCGACAAGCCGCACCGGAAGCAGACGTCGCTCCTGTCGACTCCCGATGGGCAGAGCGCCCGAGTGTGCCCCGGTTCTTGGCACCGGTAGCACCTCATCGGACGCTCCTCTAGAAGCTCGACCCTCCTCCTCCTCCTCTAGGAGCTCCAACCCACCAGGAGTCTGCCTGCACCCAAAACCGTCTTCGCGACATCGACGGGGCAACGGGCAACAACGGAGCCCGTGGCCCCGTAGCCCCAGCGAATCTCGCCCACAGGGACTGATTCGCTGGGGCAGTTTGCAGCACGGCAAATTGCCACCTCCACTTTTTCGGAGGTGGCGGAATCGTCCAGGCCCCCAACTCTCACACTGACCCGTTTGATGGGCTGGACGACGTCCGCCACCCCGTCCAGCACCGAGTGGAGGGAGCGGGCCAGTTTCTCGGCCTTGTCTGGAGCCGCCTTGGGCAACTCCAGAAGTCGGGCCCCCGTGGCAGACCTACGAATTTTAAGCCCAGCCTCGAGCCCAATCTCGCCGAGATCTATTTTCTCTCCGGCGCGCTCGAGGACCTGTGCGTAGGTCACCCCCTTAGCTGCAGCCCTGGTCTGCAGCGTGATAATCACTGCCGGAGACCGAGAGGACGGCAGTTTCGGAAGGGGCTTTTGGCCCTGCAAAGGCTGGTTGGCCTTATTGCCCTTCCCTCTCCCTCCCTTCTTGCTCTTCCTCGTCTGGAGACAAGCCGGTGCCGGCTGGACCGTCTGTGGAGCCGCGGATGACTGGGCCACCGAAGCGGGGAACACAGTCCTGGGGCCCCTCTTAGGACCCCGCCGTACCACAGAGGACCAAGCCTCAGTGGTGACAGGAGCAGGTGCCGGCGTTAAAACTACCGGCGTTCCAGCCGGCACCGGACCCCCAGCAGGTCTCGCCGCACCCGGTTGGCGAGGGGCAATAGGGGCTGCCACACTCGCCCTGCGATCTGCCGCCAGAGGCGGGCGCATCAACCTCTCGGGAAGGAGGCGCTCCTCGATGTTGGCAAATCTGGCATTTACCATGTTACCAACAGGGGATACGATGGAGCGCCTCATTTCCTCCACAAAATCCGCATCGCGGGAGGGAGCTTCACGGGGGGCCTTAGCCGCTGCCGACTTCATCTCGGCAAATTCGCGGCGGTGGGCCTTTACCTCCGCTTTAAGGCCTTCGACCTCCTTTACTAGGCGCGCATTAGCGGCCCTTAGCCGGCGGGTCTCGTCCGCCTCGGTGCGACTGAGGAGGGTGTCCACAACCTCAAGGAGATCCCTCGATGCCTCTTTAAGGGCCTTTATCATCGTCCCCTTGAGGTTACCCGACTTCCGGCTTACCTCCAAAATGGAGGCTGCACACTTTCCTGCCAGTGCCCGAAGCTCCTCGGGCCCCAGCACCTCTGGGTCTGGCCTCGGAGCAACACCCCGAGCAGTTTCTTCCTCCGAACACACTAATGTTTCGGAGGAAGAAGCAGCCTTATGGAAGGCCCGCGAACTAAGAGCCCTCTCTAGCTCCTCGTCCTCAGCTTCGACGGCAAGGGCCCGTAAGTCGGCCTTCGCCCGAGCAAGCCCGGTCCCTCGTACGCTCGCAGCGGAACGACCACGACGAGCGGTGTTGCATTTACCTGCAACACCCAGCTCAAAGTCGCTGTCGGTCGCGTCGCTGGGAGAATCTACGACCCCGCTAAGGGGGCGCTTGCGCGTGCCTGTGACCTCGTGGTCGGACATGATGTCCGAGCCACAGAGGTCTCAGCGAAAACACAAAAACCCTACAAAAAGACTACAAAAACACGAAAAGAAAATACACACACGAAAGAAGAGAAAACCACGAAAACAACAACAAAACCACGGAAAAAAAAATTAAGAAAGAAAAGAAAGAAAGAAAAGAAAAAAAAAATAAAAATAAAAAAGAAAAAAGAAAGAAACGAAACAGAAACAACCAACGGGGCCCTGAAAAGGGCCTTTTGAAACACCGAAGGGAACAACACCACAAAACACCGAAACAAAACCACTAAGCATCAAAAACCACGAAAACATCCAACCTCAAAAAATCCTAAGGTCAACCTAACCTCCCCCAACCTAACCTAACCTAACCTTTTTTTTTTTTTTTAACGTCTGGAACCCATCATAGGTCCCACCGCATTCCAGGGGAGGAAGGCGCTGGGTATGTGAGACTCCTACTCACTAAACCAGACGGTTGCCGTCGCCGTCATGATGGGACACCGCGGGAACGCTTGCGCATACAACCGCGGCGCCCCGACGGACACCACGTAGAGGGCACCCCGCAACGAGAGGCCCCCTCCATAGTCGGTAAGCTTGATAGATCGCGGGGGGGTCCCCTCCCCCCCACCCAAGCCTACCTTAAGAAGAAGGCCGAAGCCCTCTTGTTCGCCGTTCGGACCCCACATGAGAGGAGAGTCAAGCACGACCCGGCTGGCTGGCAGGGGGGACTACCAACGGACCGCCGCCGCGCAAGACCACCACTCAAAAAGGGAGCCCGACCTCGAACCCGACAGGCCTCTACCGCCGAACACGGTGGTCAACCGAGTCCAGCAAGAAAGAGGCATAAGTCGGGAACCCACCAAACCGGGACTAACGAGCCGGACGCCGGAGGACGCCGGAGGACGCGGAGCAAGACCGTGGTGTCACGCTCCACGAAGGTTAATCCGGGCACCATCTTTTGCTAGGGGAAACGACCTTCCGAACCGCTCCTTAGAGAACGACTCGGCAGGAAGAACCCCAAGCCCTAACACCCCTAAAACCCCGCAATCACGAGGCCACCCCAAGGTCAACTCTGCAAACAGAGAAGTACCCGGAATGACCCCGCGGCTGTCCCCCGGAAAAGAGGGCCTGTGCCCTCCCACCGAATTGCCCAGGCCCACTTTCCAACGGCTGAGGCCGAAGGAAAGGGACCCGAGCCCGCCGCCGCAGACGGACCACCAATAAGGGCAGACCGCCTACTCGGGCTAGTTTGGCGGGTGAAGGATTCCCCCGAATCCAGCACCCCCTAGCCAGTGTCAGGGGGGGAGGTGGCGATTGTGAGCCTCCCTTCGACGACCTGGTCTTCGGCGTCGTATGGCTAACGTGCTGTTAGCCTCCCTTTCTCTCTCTGCAATTTCCTTTTGGAGCATGACGTGCTCACAAAAGGAAAGTACTGCATCCCATGACCTCCTGCTTTCTGTCATTCTGCGAACCACAGTCGGTAATGATAGATCCAGTCCTATAATAGCACTCAGACGTGCTCTTTGTTCGTCCCAGGCCGGGCATACTTCAAGCGTGTGCTGTGCAGTGTCGAGGAGGCAATCGATGCAATGATGACAGATCGCAGATGGTTCTCTCCCCGCGACCTGACACAGGTAACTTCCAAAACAACCATGCCCGGTAAGCACCTGCGTTGACCGGTAACTCAGAGCACCAAAGCATCTATTCGTCCATTGTCGAAAGATTGGGGCAATTGCTTCTATTATCCTGACCCCTGCAGTAGGCTCCGCTAGTCGCATCTCCCATGCAGCGTTAGCGTGACCAAGTATAGCACGCCGCATACTTTCCGTAACTCCTGGACGGAGGCCCGAGTCCGACGCTTCCCCACGAAGATTATAAATCGTCGTGAGGGCCACCGCGTAAAGGTCCCAGGGCAACGAGCCGGCCAGGACGCAGGCGGCCTCATATGAGACGGTGCGGTAACCGCGAATCAACCTGATCGCCATCGCTCTCTGCGGTTTGCGCAGGAGAGCGATATTCCGGCTATTCAGGAACTCGGACCACACCGGAGCTCCATACAAGGCCATTGACCTCACAACAGAAGTATACAAGCGTCTGCTCAAGATGTTAGGCCCTCCCAAGTTTGGCAATAATTTCCCCAGAGCTGCCGCAGCCGTAAGCAGCCTAGGAGAAAGAATTTCAAAGTGGGCGGTAAAACTCCATCTGCTATCGAGAACAAGACCGAGATATCTCATCGTCGACCCGATACAGATGTGGTTACCGCCCACATTAATGTAGGCATCAGAGGACGGCCTGTTCCGAGGTCCATGGAAACATAGAGCCTCGGTCTTGTTGAGAGCCACCTCAAGGCCCAGGCGACGGATTCGTTCTATTACGTGCGACACTCCAGCCTCTGCGAGAATTGATGCCTGCCGGGGGTTTTTAGCGCGGGCAGTGACCAAAGTGTCGTCAGCGTAGCAGAGCACTTCGACCCCTCTGATGTTGCCGCCACGCAAAACCCAGTCATAACCGAGGTTCCACAGAAGCGGACCGAGAACCGAACCCTGTGGAACCCCGCAAGACATTCGGTGAGTCCGTAGCCCCCCCATGTGTTGGATATGCCACAGAGCGGTCGGAGAGATAGTTGGCGACAATGCGATGCAGGTAGAGTGGAACTCTGTGGTATGTAAGTGCCGTTCTTATGCAACTCCAGGGCATGTTGTTAAATGCATTTGAAATGTCTAAAGATACCGCCAATGCTACCTCTCCACTGGAGGTGGCTCGTTATTCGTGTGGCGATGATCCGCTCGAATAACTTACCTACTTCGTCAAGTAACACAATAGGGCGATGTGATGAGGGGGATTCCGGTGGGCGTCCAGGTTTTTGGATCAGCACTAAGCGACCGGACTTCCATCGCTTTGGATACCGTGACTGCATTAGGCAATCATCTAAAAGATCCCTGAATCTAGGTGCCAGCTCCCTCAGAGCCCTAACACCCGACCGGGTATCCCGTCGGGACCAGGAGTAGTGTTTTTGGCCGCGAGCCTCGACACCGCTACCCTGATTTCCGAGTCGGTTATCCCAGGTGTTTCAGTGAGCTCGATTCTATTTATTGGAGGAGGAGCCATGGGGGGTGGAGCGAATTCTACCGTATTTGGGAAAAGTTTTGCCACAATACGATGTGTCAGAGCTGGTTGCAGAACCTGGGTCAACGGAGGGGTCCAAGGTCGGATCTTACCTCGCATCATCTTATATGGCCGCCCCCATGGGTCTCTGTCGACTGACGCTAGAAGTTCTGCCCTCGCTGCATCTTTCGAGCGCGTTATGCAGTCCTTAAACATTTCTTTCGCCGCGACATAGAAGGAATGGAGCTCTGCTTCACGATCCAGGTTTCTGCGCCTTCTTCGACGACTCAGAGTATACTGGCGTCTCGCTGACACGCAGTTCCGACGGAGCTGCGCGATTTCCACGGACCACCAGTATACTCGTTTAAGGGGAGGATTGAGCCTGGCTCGGGGCATTGACGCATCACAAATCTGCGTCAGTGCTTCACAGAACCAATCCGCTTTGTCCTCAACCTCAACAAATTCTCTATCCGTAGGCATCCAGGTTTGGACGATTGCTGCCTCCTCAGCCATACTCACGTCTAGGAGTTTAAGTTGCCACCTCGGGCCTTCCGTAGTGGTGTTCTGAAACTGGAGGCGTTGAGGGACCGTACGGGAGAGAACCTCGAACCGGATGTATCGGTGGTCCGACAAGGTTTCGACATCCTCGAGGACTCTCCAACCTTGCACACGGCTCGCCAGGGCAGGGTTTGCGAATGCAATATCCACAATAGATCCGCCCTGCAACCGCACGCACGTGTGCACAGACCCCTTATTAAGGACGACCAGTCCAGCAGATGGCAGCCACTCCTCGATTGAGTCACCTCGGGCATCTGAAGCAGGACAACCCCACGCCTGAGATTTGGCATTGAAGTCTCCAGATACAATCACGGGATAAGGATGCAACTGTGCTATTACCATTTCGAGATCCGTTACGAAGGCTTCGAATTCAGCCAGGGACTTGTTGGGAGAGAAATAAACTCCAACAACAGCGGTATCACCTATCAACGCCCCGACACAGCCCCGTCTCTTGATGACCTTCATGAAGGAGTGTTGAAGAGACCTATTGGATTTGACGATGGCCACTTGATCTTCCTGGTCGCTAATCCAATTGGGTGCTGGGGGAACGAAGTAAGGTTCGGCTACCACTGCGATGTCTATCGACCACTCCGCTAGGCTTTGGATCAGTAAATCCTGGGCTCTAGCGCAATGGTTGATATTGCTCTGAAGGAAGTACCACTGAGCCATCACTGGGGGTCTATTTGTACCTCTACCCTGGACCTAGCACTAAGAGCCGAGAGGTCTACCCTTCTTCGTTGGGACTTCGCAACGGTTGCATTCTGCTGCCTCTGAATTCTCCTCGTATGGTGAGAGGAACAGAACTTGCTGCCGACTGTATGACTTGCAGGTCTTCCGCCATCTGCGCATAATACGCAGTGTGGCGCTGCCGAGCAGGTATTTGCCTTGTGGCCAGGTATCCCGCAACGGAAACAGTGGTTACTGCGGTCGATCTCGGATGTGCATCCTTCTCTCACGTGGCCCGCTTTAAGGCACCGCCAATAGAATCTTGTCTTCGGCGCCAACACCTTCGCTCGAGCAGAAACCCAGCCAATTAGGATTCGCCCGCTCTCCAGGATCTTTTTGGCTGCGGCAACTGGACAGCGTACCCATGCCGTAAACATGCCGCTCCTGTCCTCCCGTAAATCTCCGCACTTAACATGGCTTTCAGGGCAACTACTTATGCGTGAAATAGCGGCGGCCACTTCCGCTTTTGTGATGGAGTCATCTAAGTCTGAAATACGCATTTCTACGCACTTCATGACCCTAGATACCCTTACATCACTACTGTTAAGAGTAGTCTCTAGCCGCTTTGCCATTTCATCTGCTTTCTCGCCACTAGTAGCACCTGGTATCTCGAGGATTCTAGCACCGGTGGCGGTTTTCCTCACTCGAATACAGCTGAGACCTATTCCTGACAGATCAGCGCTCTTTGCATTTCGGAGTATGCTGGCATATGAAACTCCTCTTTCCTCAGCTCCGGGCTTCAGTGTCAGCACTATTGCCGCTGAACGAGGAGGTCGTAGTGTAGGTTTTGTCCCTACCTTTTTCTGTTTGCCTTGTGTGGCTTCAGACTTTTGACGATTAGGGTTTGATGACGATCGTTTGGTTACCTTTATCCAACCATTCTCGGTAGTGACGGGGACGGCGGTAAGAGGGTGAGGTTTTGTAACAGCCTGGATCTGTCTATCTTTAGCGGAACTTCCCTTCATATTCCTCTTTTTCTTTTTGGATCTCTTTTTCACTTCGTTTCTGGTCAAAGGTTCCGAAACTTCTGGTACTATGACCTCTTGTTGAGACACCGGTATTACAGTATCAGCTGGTCTTGGGAAAGATTCCGGAACAGAGCCCTCCCTGGCCCTGTGATTGATTGCAGGTGTACCAAAACTCTTTTCTGGAAATAGTTTTTCCTCGAGAGCTTTGAATTTAGAATCTATGATATTTCCGAGGTCAGCCATAACAGAGTGGGAGAGCTGTTGTATAATAACGTCGTGGCTTTTAACTACAATACCGTGATCATTGGTTTGACCTCCACGAGCTAGCTCACTAGCTAAACGAAGCTGCGCAACCTCTTTTCTTAATTCGGCCAGCTCCGATTGCAAGCGGGTGTTCATTTCTTGGAATTGTCGCGTCTCCTCTGACACGTTTCTTTCGGCTATGCTCTCCACGCAAGTTCTAATGGAGGAAACCGCGTCTTTCAGGGCTCGTTGGAAAGTGCCCTTTAGGTTTTTAGATTTCGTCGCGACATTGCAGACGACCTTTAGATTCTCCTCTACCTGTTTATGGAGATCCATAACTGACCCATTTCGAGGCGAAGGTGGTGGGCCACGTACGCTTCTGTACTGTTGGCGTACTCGTATCTGTTCCTGCAGATCTCTCTCGGCCCGTAATTCTAACTCCCTCCGTTGGAGTCTGAGGTAATCCTCCTTGGCCTTCTTCAGGCCCACAAATGGCCTGTGGTAGGAGGACGACCTCGCCCTTTCTTAGGTGTAACTGCTTTCGTAACAATGACAGTTTCCATCTCCTCTTCGCTTGAACTTTCGTCCGAGCCCGAACGGCACCTCTCTTTGAGGCTGGTCCGTTTTTTAGAGCACGATAACGGTGGCGGGGACTCCCTTGATCATGCTCGAGTCTGATTGATCAGAAGTATTTGAATGGCGGTCTTTTCCCCCCCCCAGAATACGAGGGGAAGACGGAGGCCGTAGCGTCCGTGAGGGATTCTCCAGCTGCGGAGCAGCTAGTACCCTCCTGGGGTAGTTTTCTCTTTAGAGTCGCCTTCATTTATATTTCCTTTATGGGGTGAGGTCCCCGGACGCCCTAGCCGTTACGCAACCCCTCGGCAGGCGCCAGACCTCGGGGTTGACACAAAACACTAACACCCACAACTCTTAAAACAGAACAAAACAATCTCGCTACATAGACAAAAGAGACAAGGACTGAACAAACCGAAGACGACACAAACGTTTACCCCCCATTGTCAGCTATGTATCGGGCACGAACCCCATAGCTGACCCCCGCGCTGGACATTAGCAGACGGCTAACGTGATCCCGAAAGACCGCATTAACCGTCTCCCAGGGAGCACCGGCCCGTACCGCTTCCAATCCCGCAACCTAACCTAATCTAACCTAACTTAACCTAACCATGTAAATGCAAAATATAGTCTTACACTTTAAAAACACACGTTTAATGTCGCACTTCAATTTAGACAGTAAGTCCTAATCATTGATTTCTTAAGGTAATCTGCGGCGTCAAGACCTTATCTATAACAATTTATTCTAAAATGTAAGTAATAGAACTTAATTTGAGATTAAAACCTAACCATGTAACTGCAAGCTATAGTCTTAGCCTCGAAAAACACACGTTTAATGTCGCACTTGAATTTAGACAGTAAGCCAGAATCATTGATTTCTTGTGGTAATCTGCGGCGTCAAGACCTAATATCTAACAATTAACGCTAATGTGTAAGAAATAGAACTTTCTTTGAGATTAAAACCTAACCATGTAACTGCAAGATATATTCTTAGACTCTAAAAACACACGTTAAATGTCACACTTAAATTTAGACAGTAAGCCCTAATCATTGATTTCTTGTGGTAATCTGCGGCGTCCAGACCTAATATATAACAATTAACACTAGTGTGTAAGAAATAGAACTTACTTTGAGATGAAAACCTAACCATGTAACTGCAAGATATAGTCTTAGCCTCTAAAAACACACGTTTAATGTCGCACTTGAATTTAGACAGTAAGCCAGAATCATTGATTTCTTGTGGTAATCTGCGGCGTCAAGACCTAATATCTAACAATTAACGCTAATGTGTAAGAAATAGAACTTTCTTTGAGATTAAAACCTAACCATGTAACTGCAAGATATATTCTTAGACTCTAAAAACACACGTTAAATGTCACACTTAAATTTAGACAGTAAGCCCTAATCATTGATTTCTTGTGGTAATCTGCGGCGTCCAGACCTAATATATAACAATTAACACTAGTGTGTAAGAAATAGAACTTACTTTGAGATGAAAACCTAACCATGTAACTGCAAGATATAGTCTTAGCCTCTAAAAACACACGTTTAATGTCGCAATTAAATTTATAAGGTGGTAGAGCCTAGCTGTAGTGTATCTGACTGCAGCTCGTATTGGGCTGGCTCGACCGGGGAAGGACCACCCTCTCACAGAAGACCGACGTGTAGTAACCAAATTAATTTGGTTATGTTTCGTCGGTGAGTGAGAGAATCCGGAAGCCCAACCCCCCCCCCACGCCAAACATGAAAGCGATGCCTACAAGAAAAATACCCCAGGAGGGTACCGGCTTTGATGAAGCCGGGGACCCCCTCCCCGAGCAAAATCGGGGAAATGATTCTCGGGCTTTGGTCGGGCTGCCCGTCGTATCTGGGGCGGGCAAAGTATCGCCTTTTGTGTTTTATGAGGGCAAACGACGAGTCAACGCAGCGGCACCCCGACCCACTCTAAATGTGGACTTTTGCAACATCCGGGGACTTCATTCCAACTTGAACGCCGTCCATTATCATCTAGAGACGGCGCAGCCGGCCTTGTTGTTTCTGACGGAAACGCAGATATCTCGACCTAGCGACACAGCGTACCTGTCATACCCCGGGTATAAACTAGAACACCATTTTATACCACACGCCGGGGTATCTGTGTTCGTAAGGGAGGATATCTGCTACCGTCGCCTTCAGGTTTTTGAAGGTCGGGACCTGTCTATACTCTGGCTACGCGTGGACATGGACGACCATGTCAGAGTCTACGCGTGCCTCTACAGGTCCCATAGTGGTAATGCAGAAACGGATCAACTCTTGGGCCATGTTCAGGCGAAGATTGACGATCTGCTTTCACAGACTCCCTCCGCCGAAGTCGTAGTCCTAGGGGACTTTAATGCGCACCATGCCGATTGGCTAGGGTCACGTGCCACCGACTACGCGGGGAGATCTGTGTTTGACTTTGCTCTGGCAAATGGTCTGTCCCAGCTGGTAAAGACGCACACTCGTCTACCGGACGTGGACAGCCACACGCCCTCTTTGTTGGATCTTCTGCTGACTACACATCCAGAAAAGTACCAGATCACTGTCGAGGCTCCCTTAGGTTCCTCTGATCACTGTCTGGTACGGAGTGTAGTGCCCATTCAACGGTCGGGTCGCACAACACCTGCGACTCGACGCGTTTGGCACTACAAGTCAGCGGATTGGGATGGAATGCGGTCCTTTTTTGCATCCTACCCATGGGGGCCGATTTGTTTCCCTTCCGATGATCCTAGTGACTGCGCTGCGGCTGTAGCTGATGTGATACTACAGGGCATGGAACTATTTGTACCAAGCTCTGTGGTACCACTTGGTGGCAGATCGCGGCCTTGGTTTGATGCGTCTGTCAGGGCTGCAGCAGCTGGCAAACGGCAGGCTTATCAAGCTTGGGTCAATGCGTTAGTCACTAAGGATCCGAACTCTAGAGTTCTGAAGAGGAAATATAATCGTGCCTTCAGATTCTTCAAACGGCAAATCGCTAGAGCAAAGTTCAAGCATGTCGTCAAAATTGGGGATCAGCTGGCAAAGTACCCGCCTGGCACGCGCAAATTTTGGGCGCTTTCAAAGGCCACTCTGGGAAACTTTAACCAGCCGTCCCTACCGCCGTTGCACATGGGGAATGACTCTCTGGCCCACACGGCAAAAGAGAAAGCCGATCTCTTGGGCACTCTTTTCGCCTCCAACTCGACTTTGGACGACCAGGGGAAGACACCGCCTATCATCCCGCGGTGTCAGAGCTCAATGCCGGAAATAGTTTTTCGGCAGAAAACTATTAGGCAGTCTCTATTTTCCTTGGACGTTCATAAGTCGAGTGGGCCGGATGGCATTTCTCCATTGGTGCTACGAACGTGTGCCCCTGAGTTGACTCCAGTGCTAACGCGTGTATTTCGGTACTCCTACCTTAAAGGCGTAGTCCCGGTCACATGGAAGCGTGCCCTTGTCCATCCGATCCCTAAAAAAGGTGATAGCTCGGAACCAGCTAACTACAGACCTATCGCCATTACCTCTCTGCTCTCCAAAGTAATGGAGAGCATTATCAATAAACAGCTCCTAACCTACCTCGAGGATCACCAGTTTTTTCGTTAGGAAATCCTTTATGGATACCGTCCGGCTCAGAGGAGAGCTGAGACGGTTATGTGGGACCCGCTGGCGTAGGCTGGCGCCAGGATACCCACTAAAACCCAACGGTTACCCTCATCGCCATTGTGAAGCATCACGGGATCGCTTGCGCATGCTACCGTGACGCCTCGGCGGAATCTTCACACCTATGGGGATGCCCCGGGTTAACGGAAGGCACCCACACGACTGTAGGCCTATATCGATGGGAGGGTTTACCCTACCCTCCCACTAAGGCCCTAATGCTGACGGAGGAGACCACGGGCGTATTCCCGCCTTCTTCGTCCCAGTCTCCCTCGGCGAAGCGGGTTGGCGTTAACAGCGGCCTCCCTCTCCCGGTCCGCGGCCTCCTTTGCTGCAATAACGGTTTCGCAAAAGGAGGCCATCGCATCCCAGCACCTCTCGCTGTCGATCATTGCGGATATCAAGTCGGCAACGAGAGGTCGTCACCTATCACCGCCACCAGGTTGTGTCGGTGACGGCTCCAGGTCGAGCACTCCTCAAGTGTGTGACGCGCTGTATCGAGAGGCGCATTACATTCGTGGCAGGCGGGGGTCTCTTCCCTTCCTGCTATCTGATGCAGGTACTTGCCGAGGCATCCATGCCCGTTCAGAACCTGCACTAGACGGAACGTTAAGGTTCCATGTCGTCTATTGACCCACCGGTATACACCGGTGGGGCCGAACCGCCTCCATCGTTATCGTGCCAGCAACAGGAGAACCCAATTCCTCCTTCCATCTTCCGATCAGGGCATTATGGACGAAAGCCCTGATCCGGTGTATCTCCGACGCCGCAGGATGCTCACCTCTACCTCTAGCTTCTGTCCTGTACCTGTACACTTCCGCAAGCACTTCTGCCTGGAGATCCCAGGGCGGATTTCCAGCAAGAAGTGTGGCAGCCGTCCAAGACACAGTACGATACCCTCTTATGCTTCTTACCGCTATAACCCTCTGCGGTTTTCTTAGGAGGGTCTTATTTGAAGCGGTAAGGGCTTTCACCCAGATGGGTGCGCTGTACAGTGCCATGTTCCTCACAACCCCTGAATATAGGCGTCTGCAAGGCGCCTGCGGCCCTCCAATATTAGGCAGGAGTCTGCCGATGGCAGCTGCAGCGCTTATGAGCTTCGGGGCGAGAAATGTGCCCCGAAGCTCCATCTTCCATCTAGAATGTACCAAGATACCCGCGCTGGACATTAGCAGATGGCTAACGCGATCCCGAAAGACCGCATTAACCGTCTCTCAGGGAGCACCGGCCCGTACCGCTTCCAATCCCGTCGGACGAATCCGGACAACATTGATAGCGGACGGGCACACGAGGAGGTTTCCAGCATGGCCCCCTATGGCCCCCCAACCTAACCTAACCTAACCTAACCCCAGTTCCGCACTCCCCGCAGTCGCGACAACACTTGTACGCATTCGCTCCGTGCTCTAAGTCCACCGAAAATTACTTCGAAAAATCGAAATAGTGATAAAAAAAAAAAAAGTGACAGTGCAGTTAAGTGTTATACACCAAATTGTGCGCAAAAATACGCTCTCTGTGAAAAGATTGTGAAAATTGGACAACTTTTGGTCATGATTTTGACAATCAATCATCAATCAATTCTCTTTTCAACAATAGTTTCCGTCAAAAATTAAATCGGGGGCGGAGTTAAATTTTAGTTAATATTAGATTAAGTTAGATCGTAAAATATCTTTTTAAAGAGCCAAAACACGGCTAGTTTTACGCAAAAATTATTTTGACTCTACATTTATTTGACGGGATCATAACTGACTTTTTCCGCGACTCTACTCAAATTTAATGTTTACTAAGACCATTGACTTCGATTTTTTGACGGGTACCTCTTACATACCCTTAAACTAATAAAAATTAACGTTGGCAGTGCCAATTATTATTATTGGAGGCAAAGGCTTGCCTATCAAAGGCAAGCTACATCTCAACAACTCTCGGAACATTAAAACGGAGATAAAAGTAGCAGTATTCGAGGTACTTGATCGCCTCTATCAACTCGTAAAAGACGCGGAAAAGGAGCCAGGACCGACCATCAGAGCAGGCACAAGCAAGGGAGTGGCTGGGGAGGGGGACGCGGTGATAAAATCCACAGACTACACCTTCCTGGTGGAACCGGGAGCCAGCCTCGAAAAAGCCTGAAAGAGCTGAAAAAGGCAATGGAGAAGCACGCCGAGCTAATTAAAGAGAGCAACGAGAAAATGGAGGGGTTAAAAACCCAGTTAGAGAGACAGAGGGAGAGCCTGGAACAGGACAGGACCTACGCAAATGTCACCGCAAACGGTGCCGGCGCCCCGCAGCAAAGGCGGACCGCGTTGCACGCCGTTGTAGTGACCTCTAAAGTGGAAACTGAGACTGGCGAGGAGGTCTTGGAAAAAGTAAGGACGAAGGATGCTGTGGACGCGAAGGATGGATGGGTGAAAGTTGACAGGGTACGAAAGGCAAAGGACAGGAAGGTAATAATGGGGTTTGAAAACAAGGAGGACAGGGAAGAGGTGAGAGCACGCCTGGAGGGAAAGGAGGTGGGACTGACGGTCGAGGAGGCCAAGAATAAGGACCCATTCCTGATCTTGAGGAGCGTTCTCTCCATGAACACAGATGAAGACATCGTAAAAGCCCTCAAGAATCAGAACAGGGGAATTCTGGGCGACCTGACAGAAAACGAGAAGTGCTTAGAAGTCAAGTTCACAAAGAGAGCAAGGAACCCACACACTTGCCATGTGGTAATCTCAGTTTCGCCTGTGGTTTGGCAGAAAGTAGTGGCGATGGGCTATGTCCACATAGATCTCCAGCGGATTAGGGCGGAGGATCAATCACCGCTGGTGCAGTGCACGCGGGCTACGGACGGGCTTGGGCTACGGACATAGCCGAAAATTCTGCAAAGAAGCGGTTGACCTTTGCAGTCACTGTGGTCCCCATTTGAAGGAGACATGCTCAGACTTGCTAGCCGGCCTCGAACCAACTTGCAGAAACTGCAGGATAGCTAAGCACGACCAGGTGGCACATAACGCATTTAGTGACCAATGTCCTGTCAGGAGGAGGTAGGATACCACTGCGCGATCCTCGGTCGCATACTGCTAAAAGCACCCACGGAACAACAAAACAGCACCTCATCATCCAAGCAAACCTTCAAAGGAAGAAGCTGGCGACCGACGAGCTCATAATAGAGGCGGATAAAAGGCGGGCATCTATAGCCCTAGTTCAAGAGCCTTATGTCGGTAACACCAAGCGGCTTAAATCGTTCAAGGGAACCAGGGTTTTCCAAAGCGGCAGCTCTGATATAATAAAGACAGCCATAGTAGTCTTTTACCCAGGGATAGCTGTCACGCAGCATCCGCACCTCACAACTCCCAACATCACGGTGGTGACCGCCCGGGCTGGGGCCTAGAGGGTGAACTTGGTTTCATTATACTTCGAGCCTGACCAACCCATCGAAGATTATCTTATACATATAAGGAGGATCGAGAATGAGCTGGGCACCGAATTCTTGCTTGTTGGCGGCGACGTAAGAGCTAGGAACACTTGGTGGGTCGGAACAAGCACCGACGTTACCTTCTTAACAAACATTTTTCGTCTTCAGAAGCAATTGATAACTATGATAAAGATTGCAAACTTAAGTCTCTTTCATCTCTTCCAACTCCTGATTTTCTGCCGTTCACATTCTGTCCTTTCACTGTATGTGATGTTAAGAAGAACGTGCTGTCCATTTCCTCGAATGCTATTGGGGCAGACAGCGTCAGCCGGAATATGATCGTTTCTATCCTAGATGTTATTTCCCCCATATTAACCCATATTCCTAAAAAAGCCAAACCTGTGATGTTCAGCGACTTTCGTATTATCTCCATTGTACCCTTCCTCTCTAAAATCCTTGAAAAATTTGTTTACGAATAATTAAACCTATTCCTTAATAAAAATTTCCTTCTTAACCCCTTTTGATCCGGATTTCGGCCCGGTCATAGCACGGTTACTACGCTGGTTAAAGTCACTGATGACATACGGTTGGCAATGGATAATAAACAGTTGACAGTATTAACATTGCTAGACATTAGCAATGCCTTTAATACTGTTGATTATGATATTTTACTAGCATTGCTGCGTTCTATTAACATATCTCCATCAGTGACAGACTGGTTTCGGAGTTACCTCACTGGCCGTCGCAGTCGCAGTTAGCGCACTCGGAATGGTACGACCGTCTCATCCTGGTGTGATGTCTCGGCAGGGGTACCCCAAGGCGGCGTGTTATCTCCTCTACTACTCGCAATTTTCATTAATTCTGTCTCTGAGCATATCACTTCTCTCTATCACATGTATGCAGGTGATATACAAATATATCGCCACTCACACCTCGAAAATCTATCTTCCGCTATTTCACTAATGAATAAGGACCTGACCTAAATGGAGTAGGCAGTACGGTTTGAAAGTTAATCCTGCAAAATCTCATTCAATCATTATTAGTAGCCCACGAAAGATTGCGAGGGTTGATTGGAAAAACGTACCTCCTATTGTATACAACAATGTTACAATACCATATTGCTCAAATGTTAAAATCTTGACATCTATTTGGATCAGAACTTATCTTGGAATACACAAATCAAAGAACTCAGAAAAAAAAAAAGTTTGCGGCCATGAGTGCTCTAATACGATTACGGTATTTTCTACCAATTCCTACCAAAATTATGTTAGCCCACTCCCTTCTTCTCTCTATTTTAGATTATGCTGATGCAAGTTATCTAAATTTAACCGAGGACCATTTAAATAAGCTTCAGCTACTCCAAACCAATGCTATGCGGTTTATATTATATTTTTTGCCCTCCCTTCGAACCTTGCATCAAAGAAGACGTGTTTTTTGTTGACAGTGTAAAGAAATTGTAAAAATCAATTCAAAAAATCATTAAATGTATTAGGAGTGTGTGAGATGATATAAAAATATGTGTCAGAAAGTGATTCAAAACAAGAACTATGACCTTATTTAAATTATAATAATATCTTTTGATTATTTAGAAATATATTTCAATCGTATTTATTGTTTTATTCAAAGAAAAGAAACTAAGTTGGATCACGTCATAACCGGTTGTCAGAGGTGGGGTAGAGTAGGGTTGTTTACGATTCATTATAAAAGAGCTGTCGCGGCCACAACTCGGCACTTGCAATTGTGGAAAGGATCAGTACTCTGCCTCCAGTCGGTATTAATCTGACTCTGAGAACCTACTGTAGTGTGGTGTGTGACGTCATTCCAGATAAGTATTTTTAACATCTATTTTATTTAATATTGTGGATGTAAAATATAATTATTATCATATATAATACATTTAGTTTATTATAAATTAATTATATTATATTATATATATATGTACTGTAATATTACGTAGTATTAGTACGTAGGTATTATTTTAGTTTTCTTATTAGTGTGTTACAATAATAAAAGTGAATAATTTATTATGAAATATGTTTTTATTATTTATATTTAGAACCTACTTCTAATATTAGAAGTGGGATCGCCTACCTGCTCGGCTCAAAATGTTTAATCTTTATTCTTTGTCATTCCAGTGTGAACCATGGACGCAGAGCTAATGAAAGATTTATTGTTATCTATCAAAACCGCGATAACCTCAAATCGACGTGAAGATGATTTGGCACTACCCACCTTCAATCCGGAGAAGATGCATAATGGTGCTGAAAGTTGGTGTAAGAACATTGAGGATCTAGGTGAAGAATTTAACTGGAGCAGTCTACAAATGGTGGCTAAAGCCGGTAAGGCCCTTCGGGGTTTAGCTTCTATTTGGTTCGAAACATGGGAACCCGAACATCGTGATTGGGAAACGTTTAGTCAGGATCTGATAGGTCTTTTCCCGACTAAGAAAAATTTAACTGATAGATTAACGAAAGCTGTTTTGTATAATTCTGAGTCTGCAGAAACCTATGCCGAATATGCTAGAGAGAAACTTTTACTTCTTAAAAGGACTAAAATCCACTTTACTGAGGATCAGTTAGTTGAGCTTATTTGCGGGGGAGTTCGCGACATTAATGTTCGTATGGCCTCTTTTAATGCTTCTGTAACTACGACTAATGAATTAATTACCCTCTTTTCTAGCTATATTAAAAACCCTCGAAAACGATTTTTTGATAAAACCGTCACAATCGATGAACAGAATTCAAGTGTTGCCAAGAAACCTCGTTTTAACCAAACTTCAGAATCGGTTTGTGGAAAAATTTGTTTTTTGTGCGGCCAAAAGGGTCATGTACGGTTTTATTGCCCTCAGAATTCTTCTTCTAATAAAAATATTTCGAAAAATGATACAAGGACTAAACCTAAAGATATGCCAAACACTAATAATAAAAACAGGTGTGTATTTTGTAAAAAAGAAGGCCACAGTATAGAAAAATGTTGGTCAAAACAGAGACATGATCGCGAAAAACAAAATAGTAATAATAAGCCTGTTAATTGCACAATTCAATCTACCCTCCATCTTACAAAAGTTCACATTAATAATATACCTGTAAATGCATTAATTGATACCGGTGCTAATTGTTCAATAATTAAAGAGTCCATCGCACTTCGATTAGGCTATCATATATTTCCCTGGTCGATAAGATTAGATGGTATCGGCTCGGGTCATTTGAATACTTTCGGCAAAATGACGGTACCAGTTAGATTCGAAGATATTTACATCGAATTAGAATTACATATTGTAAGTGATGATAACTTTGCGTATGATTGTATTATTGGGCAGGACGTTGTTAGATATGCTGACGTTATTATTGTGACTGATAACAGCGGTACTAAATTAGTACGTAGAAATATAGTTAACGTTTCGCAGAACCAAATCGAAAACAATAAAGATAATTTGCTTTTAGAACTTAGTAATCATTTAGATAGCGATTTAAAAAATAAAATTGTAAATATATTTAGTAAATTTCCCAAAGTTTTGCCTTCCGAAAATTTTATAGGAAATGTTAAAACTGGTAAGATGGAAATAAAACTCAAAACGGATAAAAATATTTATTATCGTCCTTACCGCCTAGCCCCGATCGAGCGTGAAAAAGTTAAAAGTATAATAAATGATTTGTTGCGAGCTGGCATCATTCGTGAAAGTATTTCTTCTTATGCTAGTCCTGTACTACTCGTAAAAAAGCGTGACGGTGGTGATCGACTATGCGTGGACTATAGATCCTTAAATTCTATTATAGAAAAAGAAAGATATCCACTTCCTTTGATTCAAGACGAGATTGATCAGTTAGGTAAAGCTAAATATTACATTTCAATTGATATGAAAAACGGTTTCCATCAAATCCCGATTTCGGAAAATAGTATTAAATACACAGCTTTCGTGACCCCCGATGGACATTTTGAATATCTCAAAATGCCTTTTGGTATATGTAATGGACCCGCGGTATTTCAAAGGGCTATATCCAAAGCAGTAAAAGACCTGAAGTTTTTAAGGGTTTATGTCGATGACTTGCTTATACCATGCGAATCATTCGAACAAGGTCTCGAGTATCTTGATTTATGCTTGGCAGCACTCGTTAAATCCGGATTTACTATTAATTTAAAAAAATGTAAGTTTTTCGTTACGTCCATAGAATATTTAGGTTGGGTTATCTCGCCTGAAGGGGTGCGACCTAGTGAAACTAAGGTCAAAGCCTTGGTCAATTCTCCTATTCCCAAAACTGTCAAGCAGGTCAGACAATTCATGGGCCTTGCTAGCTATTTTAGGAAATTTATCCCTGAATTTGCCTCTAAAACCGCTTGCATAACTAAGCTTACTAAAAATGGACAGATTTGGGAGTGGGGTAATGAACAAGAAGCTGCTCGTAATTATATCATAGCCAAATTAATATCGGAACCAGTTCTCTCTATCTTTGACCCTTCACTTTCTACAGAATTGCACACTGACGCTAGTTCAATTGGTTATGGTGGGATTCTTATGCAAAAACATGGAACAAATAAAAGGGTAGTTGCATACTATAGTCGTCGTACAACTGAGCCAGAGTCAAAGTATACGTCATACGAATTAGAAACACTCGCGGTATATAATTCATTAAAAAAATTTCCGTGTTTACCTCCTGGGTATACCATTTAAAATTATAACAGATTGTAACGCAATTAAATCTACTATGTACAAAAAAGATCTTTCCCCTAGAGTTGCTAGATGGTGGATTTTCATGCAGGACTTTAATTTTGAGGTAGTTTATAAAAAAGGTATTTATGTCGAACATGTTGACTATTTAAGTAGAAATCCGAGTAAAATGGCTTCTTCAAATTTGAATTGTTGTGAAAATTCACTTGAAATAAATTTGTTAAATGATCATTCGTTTTGGCTAGAAGTTGCTCAGCAAAGAGACCCCGAAACATTGTCTTTAATTGACAGGGTTCAAACGGGTAATATTGGAAATGATCAATATATATTTAAAAATAATTTATTATACTACAAATGTCCTTCAGACAACAAACTAAAAGCGTATGTCCCTAAAGGAAGTCGACTCGGTATACTACGTTTGTATCATGACGAAAACTGCCACGTTGGGAAAGAAAAAACGTTACAAAAAATTAGGGAGTCGTTTTGGTTTCCGGGTATTAATAAATTTGTTAAAAAATATATTGCTCATTGTTTAGTATGTGTTAAAGGAAAGTTTCACAGTGGTCCGCATCAAGGTCTTTTACACCCAATTGATAAAGTCCCAATACCATTTCACACCGTGCACTTAGATTGTACAGGTCCATTCTCACAGTCACATAGTGGATTTAAGTATATTTTAATAACAGTAGATGCTTTTACAAAATATTGTATCATTAAACCTTTAAATACTATGAGTAGTGAAGAAATGTTTAGCGTTATTCGTGATACATTGTCAATGTTTGGAACTCCATCTAAAGTAATTACTGATCGGGCTACAAATTTTTCCAATGTAAGTTTAACAACTCTATTTAGAGAATGGAACGTAGACCACCATTTGATTTCTACCGGTACCCCACGTAGTAACGGCCAAGTCGAACGATACGTTGCAACAATTATAAATATGTTGACAACTTTATGCAATACCGAAACAGAATGGCCGAACTTACTATATAAGGTACAGCTATCTCTAAATACAACTGTTCACAAAACAACGGGGTTTTCGCCTTTGAGATTATTAATTGGTCATAATTCAAACATCCCTAGCGTACAGGCTCGACTAACTGACATTGAGGGACCAAATCCTTATGATGTAAACCAAATAGTGGATACTAAAGCAGATAGAATTTTAGCATACAATAATATGAAATCGGCAGCAGATAAATATAAATTACGTTTTGATACTACAAGACGAAACAATATAAATTATGTATTAGGAGACATTGTATATGTTTGTCAAGATCACCGTCGCCATAGTAAACTTACTCCTAAGTTTAAAGGATCTTACGAGATCGTAGAAATTCTTCAAAATGAAAGGTATAGATTACGTGGACAAGGACGATTACATAATATAATTGTTGCAAAAGAGAAATTACGAAAATGGATCGGCGAATGGACTGATGAAAATTGGACGGTTGAACAAGGTAAGTTTAGATTTAGTTTTTAACGTTTTGTAAAAGAGATGAATGTTGAAGTGAGCTCACTGATAGGTGTATGTGTGTGTTTAAGTCTGTGTAATGAAGTATAAATAATATTTCTAAAGTCTAGTCAAATTGGCGAAGGGTGGCATAATTCACCTAACGCGACAAGTATGACTAAACTGTGTGAGGTTGTGTGAGACCGTGTGAGATATTTGTAATATTGTGATGCTGCAAGGGTAGTCTGGTGTGATGTCTGGACACCACGAGGCAGCACGTGGTGGGACTGATCACGACAGTCTAACCTGATAATTGCCAAACTGGTAATGCTGCAAGGGTGGTCTGGTGTGATGTCTGGACACCACGAGGCAGCACATGGTGGGACTGATCACGACAGTCCAACTTGATAATTATGTAACTGGTAATGCTGCAAGGGTGGTCTGGTGTGATGTCTGGACACCACGAGGCAGCACGTGGTGGGACTGATCACGACAGCCCAGCCTAAGTTGTTGTATAGCTGAGTTAAATGACCTGGTGGAAAGTTTAGACACCATGACCAGCTGCATGGTGGAACTAATCACGACAGGTTCTATGAGATTGTTATCGTTTTTCAGCTTTACATGAAGATTCTCAGGACGACGAATAAGTTACTTCGAGAACGAAGTAATTTTCAGAATGGCCGTGTGAGATGATATAAAAATATGTGTCAGAAAGTGATTCAAAACAAGAACTATGACCTTATTTAAATTATAATAATATCTTTTGATTATTTAGAAATATATTTCAATCGTATTTATTGTTTTATTCAAAGAAAAGAAACTAAGTTGGATCACGTCATAACCGGTTGTCAGAGGTGGGGTAGAGTAGGGTTGTTTACGATTCATTATAAAAGAGCTGTCGCGGCCACAACTCGGCACTTGCAATTGTGGAAAGGATCAGTACTCTGCCTCCAGTCGGTATTAATCTGACTCTGAGAACCTACTGTAGTGTGGTGTGTGACGTCATTCCAGATAAGTATTTTTAACATCTATTTTATTTAATATTGTGGATGTAAAATATAATTATTATCATATATAATACATTTAGTTTATTATAAATTAATTATATTATATTATATATATATGTACTGTAATATTACGTAGTATTAGTACGTAGGTATTATTTTAGTTTTCTTATTAGTGTGTTACAATAATAAAAGTGAATAATTTATTATGAAATATGTTTTTATTATTTATATTTAGAACCTACTTCTAATAAGTGCATAAAGTGCTACTAGTAAGTGATAACCATTAACATCCAGTGAACGAACTAAAGCATTAGAATTACGCAAATCTGCACCATCAACTAAAGTGCGTAAGGACCAATATTGCTTAAGTTGTCGCATCAAAAAATACGCCTGGAGGATTTAGTTCAAATCTAATTACTAAAGCAAACATCATAAAAGTGATTTTCCTCCGCATACATCCTTTACGATATCTTTTCGTTTCTATTGCCCTGGTACTTTGTAAGAATATGTCTATCACCGCGAAGTCGTCATCAACCGCTGCTACCCCCGTTCTTCGTACAATGCATAAACACAGCGACGTCGAGACAGGGAAATGTTTATCTACCGACGGTAATATTAATATGACTGCTCGCTCGAGGCGAAATTACACCGCTAAAGAAGACAACAGTGTACCGCAATCAATATTATTAGAGATGCGTATGATGTTTCAGACTTTTACTACAGAACAAGATAAAAAGCTATCAGGTTTACAGGATATCATTAATGATATTAAATTACAAAATTCGGAAATAATTAAAAGTATTGAATATTTATCTCAGGAATATGATGAAATTAAAAACCGCTTGGATAAGTGCGAAGCCGAGCGTAAACAACATCAATCATATATTTGTACACTAGAAAATAAAATTGAAAACTTGGAACGGAAATCATTCGCTTCATGTGTCGAGCTTCGAAATATTCCAAAGACTAAACAGAACGAGTCCAAGAACGACTTAAGGATTATTGTTTTGGATTTGTGCTCTAAACTTTCTGTGAATCTACAGCCTTCGGATATCAAGGATAATTATAGATTGTTCTCCAAGTTAGAGGTCAGTAAACCAATTGTAGTGAAATTTTCAAGTATCTTTATTAAAGAAAATGTCATCTTAAATTATAAGAAATTTAATAAGCTGAAAAATGGTATGAGGTTAAATACTACAAATATTAATATAGCAGGCCCTCCTCAACCAATATATATATCCGAGTTACTAACTCGTTATACCAAGAGAATTTTCTACCTTTCGCGTGATTTTGCAAAAACAAATGAGTATTCTTTCTGTTGGACCTCACGTGGGTGTATATATCTACGTAAAATAGAAGGCTCACCTCAAATACGCGTTAATTCGGAAGAGGATCTGTTGAAGTTAAAATCAATGTCTATTTGACTAGTATATTACAATTATGCCATACTAAATTGGTCTGTTACCTTTTGTTTTGTTTATAATAATTGTTCAAATTTATTTTTGTCTAAAAAATTTTCTACATTTACGACTATACCACACATAACACTAATTACACTTTTTTACACTAAAACATTAAATCATATATACAAACATAGGCATACATCAAACAATCATGTCTTCATTTCAATACACTTAACCACTTCTTGTTTACCCACAAGATCTATGTTCAACATTTATCATATAACTTTAGATTTATTGATAACCTACAAGGTCGATCTGCGTAACTTTAAAAGTATATCGGTTTCTCCACTAACATTATTGACTCCCGTGTTGCCCCTACTTAACTGTCATTTTGTATTATATTTTTGGTAAAACTTTTTAAATAGTGCTTAAATTTTTACAAAATTTTATTATTATAAATGAATAGCAGTGTAATTGGTAATGAACTTGAACAAATTGTCGTGTCAAAGTCTTATGTATGTTCACCGGAACAATGTAATTTATATATATACGATAATGTCACTTGTATAAAAATAATTCAAGTCAATATTAGAAGCATCGGCTGCAATTTCGACAATTTTTTATTGCTATTGCACAGGATACCGATAAAGTTAGATGTTATCATACTATCAGAGTGCTGGTTAAGCAAATCTCCATACATTCCTTCCTTAGCCGGCTATGTATCATATAAATCTTCTTTTAACCATCAAAATGATGGTGTTGTTATTTATATTAGAAATGATATTAATTTTACAGTCGAATATCCATCTTTTGATGATGCAAACTGCTTGATTTCAAAATATAATAATATATTACTATAATTGCGTTATATAGATCTCCGTCCTTTAGAAACATTGATAATTTCATAAATTCTTTAGATAATACCCTAAAATTACTAATTAACTATCAAAACATTGCTGTCGTTGGAGATATCAATATTAATATCGCTATGGAGAGTACAGACTACAATTGTGATTCTTACCTAAGCACTCTTATGTCTCATGCATTATTGCCAACTCATACAATGCCAACCCGAAACAACAACTGCCTAGACCACATTATTTTAAAAACTAAAAGCAATGCAACAACACTTATTTTAAATTCACTTATCACGGATCATGCTCCTGTAATCCTCAGTTGTGACTTAAAAATAAAAACAGCTAAAATGAAACGCACATCGCAACGTATAGATGAAGCTGCATGTGTGACACAGTTAAAAAACACTGATTACAGTCATATATTAGCTAGTCGAAATGCTGACGTCGCCGCCAATCTTTTTATAAATATTATTAGTAATATCATCAAGAAAAATACTTTTATTGTAACAATTCCCAACAGAAAAAGTATTTTAAAACCTTGGATTACGCCTGGCCTTTTGCGTTGTATACGAAACCAAGATAAATTATTTAAAAAGTTTAAACAGAACCCTGAAAACACGACTATTAAAACTACTTACATTAGATACAGAAATTTCTGTAACAATTTATTAAAAAGGATAAAAAAGGCTCACGAACGTAATGAATTTCAAGGATTAAGCAAAAATCCAAAAGATACATGGGCACAAATCAAAAAAATTGGTAACATAACTAAAGAAACTTCTTGTAACATTGAACTTTTAACTGCATCGTCAAATCCATCTATTACAATTAACTCCATAAATAATTACTTTGCAAATTTTGGAAAAAAAATTGGGTCTGGAATTATTTCTCCAGTAAGAGATCCAAGAGTTTTATTAACAACACCAACTTTGATAATTTCAATGTCACTTCTGAAAACAGACAATATCGAAATTGAAAGCCTCATTCTGGGTCTCAAAAATACATCTAGCACTGGTTCTGATGGCATACCTGTTTCAATTATAAAGAGTGCTCGGTCGTCTCTTATACCTACATTTGTGCATATTTGTAATCTATGTTTTTCGACAGGCATCTTCCCTGAAATCTTTAAAACAGGTATTTTACATCCCGTATACAAAAGTGGTAAGAAACAAGATTTAATTAACTATCGAACTAATACGATATTGACTACCTTATCCAAGATTTTAGAAAAAACTCCTCAATAACAGATTGATAAGTCATCTTAATAAAAATAATTTTATTTGCAAATAATCAGTATGGATTTAGAAAGGGTAAGTCTACGGAAGATGCTGTCATGGACCTTACAAATTCTGTAGCTCAAAATTTCAATACTAAACTGAAAACTATTGGTATATTTTTAGATTTAAGCAAAGCCTTCGATACCGTTTCTATTGATATTCTTCTTAAAAAACTAGAAATTATTGGTGTTAGAGGTATGGTTCATGACATATTTCAAAGTTACCTCACTGACCGAAAACAATGTACTAAAATTGGAGATACTATCAGTCAAGAAGTAACTGTTGAATTCAAAGTACCTCAGGGTAGTGTTCTCGGACCTAGCTTATTTCTTATTTATATAAACGACCTTTGCAATCTGAAGTTACTGAATTGTAAAATCATAACTTATGCCGATGATACAGTTTTACTTGTTCAAGGTAATAATTGGTTTGAATGTAAAAAACGTGCTGAACTAGCGCTATCTTCTGTTATGTGTTGGCTCTCCTCTAATTTTCTAACACTTAATATCGCAAAGACTAAAATATTGCCTTTTGTACATAACGCGGTATCCCTGCAAAACTTACCTTTCACTATATCTATTCATACAAATAATTGTAACAGAAACCTAGATTGTAGTTGTTTAAAGATTACTAGTACTACCAAAATAAAGTATCTTGGAGTTAACGTTGAGTATAATCTTTCGTGGAATGAACATATTATGGTAACTGCATCCAAAGTCAGAAAACTGATATATGTTTTCAAGAATCTTAGAAATTTTCTTGACTTCCCTACTCTTAAAATTGTCTATTCAATCGATAATTTCTTATTGTATTCGTGTTTGGGGATGTGCTCCAAATACTCTTTTGCTGAGCCTAGAAAGAGCACAAAGAAGATTACTAAAAGTTATTCTCTTTAAACCTATAGGCTTTCCTACTGTTGAATTATACAACCTCGCAAAGGTATTTTCGGTAAGGCAGTTATTTATTTTAAACACAGTATTACGAAAACACTATGAAATTCTCTATAAGCCAAATGTAAATAAACGTAGAATGCAAAAAGTTTGTAGTATTAACAACAGCAGGCTAGTAGTCTCAAGGCTACAGTATTGCTATTTGGCAAGTAGGTTGTACAATAGGACAAATGAATTCTTGGATATTTATCCTTGTAGTGTAATGGAATGTAAAAGACGAGTTTTGGAATGGTTAAAATGCCTAAACTATGAAGATACCGAAAATATTATAAGTTTACTTATAAATCCCCCTACATGACCCACACACATACACACATAGACGCGCACACACGCACACGCACACACACACACACACACACACACACACACACACACACACACACACACACACACACACGCACGCACGCACACACACACACACACACACCTAAAGAAGCATCTTATTTTTGGATAACATGTTTTTGTATTGTTTTTGTTTTCTGTTTCTTTTTGTTTTTATAACTACTATTATTGTTTTATTTATATTGTCTGTTCTCTGGAGCAATAATTGTTTGGAGGTGAGCGTTAATGTATGCGACACAGTTTTATAACTAATGCAAGCATTTTCGATCACTGATTTCTTATGTACTCCTTATTTTTTTGGTTCCAATAAAGATTATTATTATTATTATTATTATTATATTTGGTCTATGCAAATATGACCATATTTCCAAATTTCGACAAAAACTCAAGTGGCTCCCTATACAATATCGCCGGGATTTACATGTTCTTTCTCTCCTGTACTGTGTACTATTTCACCCAAAAATTCCTACATACTTGAAGGAAAACTTTAAGTTTTTAGGAGCGCACGCTGAAGTACGATCATCACAGTCTATACATATCAGAATGTACATAGCACCAAATTATATAAGCAGTCTTTTACGGTTCATTTCATTAAATTGTGGAATGACCTTCCACTCAATATTCGGAAATCGAAATCTTTATTAGTTTTTAAAAAATATGTTAGAGACTACTTTCTGTCCAAGGATATCTAGGACGACAATTATCGTGTATATATATTATAAATATTGTTTAGTTTATTCCTTAATATATATTGTTAATAATTTTATTTATGTAACACGTCTATGTATTCGTGTGTAGTTATTTTAAAGTAGGTTTATTTATTTTTGTACATTTACGCCACCTACTGCGTCATGGAGCCATAAGGGTCTTTCAACATTAATATCGGTTGTCTGGAAGAAATCGCCTATAGGCGATAAGACCGCCTTTTGTATCTCCATCGTTTTCTATTTTTTTTTATTGTCATATTTTTTTTACTCATTTTTGTAATATGTACGGTGTGCAATAAAGAATATAAATAAATAAGTAACTGTTCTGCATTTTACGTGAAATCCAGACTTATTTGATTATAACAGGTGGAGCCTAAAATACGATTTTATAAACCTTCTATAATACGCTTTCGGGGGAGCAGTAAACCGTAGAAAAAATGTAACTCGTTAAGGTTAAGTAGGTTTAAATCGGAAACCACGCGAACACCAACTTTAAAATTTAAGGCAGCACCTGCCAGATAACAGATGCCAAATAACACTTGTAATCGTAATTTGCCGATACCACTTAATAGCGGGAGACTATAACATTATCTCATTACGACCCTGAAATGCAAGAACTCAAGAATGGGTGGGAAGCTGGAGTTGAAGACACTTGTCACCTCACAGTACCCTGTGTTGTGCCGCCGCCTGACTCATTGCCATAGGAGGAGCTCCAGTTCGTAGCGATAATGTGAAAGGGCGCGCAGAACCTTGTAAGGCCTGTGCATCCCGGAGTCGAGCTTCCCCGTCGACTGCAGTATTTTATTTTGTTATATAAAAAAGAATGTAATTGTAATGTTTTCTGTCTACTAATTGTATGTAAAGCTTCACCGTTAGAGTTGCATTCATTTAATGCGATGTCATTACCAGATATTTGATGACTGGTGGGACTGCTTCTACAAACTGACCAACAAACAACTGAGGCGATGTTGAGTCCTTGGTTGTCGGTCTCGTAACATTTAGAGTAAATTGCGTTTTCTGTGGTACATCTGAAAAATTCTTAATATTAGATAAATTATTCTACTATAGTATATAAATTATAATACTAATATGACTATGCTCGTCCTTTAATAATTTACCAGGTTTTAAGCACAAAACATAATACACGTCATCGCCGATTTCATCTTCAACAATCAACTAAACTATCTCTTCATCAGCAGTTTGAACTATCTTCGCCCAGGTATTCAGGTTGCGAATATAAGAGACAACAAAAAAAAGGCACCAAATCTTTCATTCCTTTTAATAAATTTTTGATAAATATGATAAATCTGTTGTGTCGATCTAAATCTATCTATTCTGTATCTGTATTTATTATTAGTAACTCTATTCGATCTGAAGGGTATAATCCTTTGCCATTAAGGTCGCCAATTAATTCGTTTTCACCAAAGACCAGTTTGTTATTGCACCGCACGCCATCGGGTACAATATTATTTCTACAATTTTGACAGGTGGCACAGTACTTATCAAAGAGCTGACTTTTTTTCTATGAATCACCAAAACAGGGAATGAACTTCTTTTAGTAGAAATTTCATATCAATATGACAAGATACTTCTAAATGCTCCTCTTTCTTCAAAGGTTGGCAGGGCTTCTGTTAATCCTTCCGTATTGCTGATAGAGATTGTAGTAGACAATGTTCGCCTTTGTCCAAAATAACCTTATGCTCTTTCATCCTATTTTATTAATGAAAAAATAAGTTAAGAATGAAAAAAACACTTTATACTTTTATATTTTTAGATGTAGCTTTCTGATTTTTTTATTTAGTAACGGGAGAAAAATATTAAACATTCAACTTAAATAGTATATAGAGAGTAGTTTTAGAGTTGTTTTTCCTATTTATAAAATTTATCTTAAATATACAATATTAATAATATACGATTTTGTTTCAGTTAAAAGTAAGAAAATATTACTTGTTTTTAGTTAACTAAACTAAAAATATACGGTGTTCTCGGCAGCTGAGGTATTTACAGTAATGTGGTTTAAGAGCTTGCAAATGAAACAAGGTAAATATTGAAACAATTAACAACAAAGTGTTTATAGCCCTGTGGTTATAGATAGAAATATAATTCATTAAGAAAAAGTATATAGGTGTTAAGTTTATCAATATATGACAAGCTCTTTTCGCAGTAGTTGAAGATACATGTCTTTGTTTCTTTGCTCATGCTTTATTTTATTTAATTTACACAAATTGCTGTGATTCTGTCATTACGGATAATATTTTTCAGCACATCCACCAACCCCAAGTTACAGAAAAAAAAATAATTAAAAGACTTCTTAGACTTTTATACATAAAAATTATTAGAAAAGATTTATTGACAATATTCAAATTACTTTTTTTTTTTGCTTCTAGTAAAACTGTTTCAAACCGGCAAACTCTTTAATGTAATTTTAAAATTATATTTAACATTATATGATATTTTTTTTGAAATATTTATAAATTATAAGTTTTTACTTAAAATATGTTTATTTTAAACTTTTTGGATTAATTGTAAAAGTAAAATTACCACGATCGTGTCATTTTGACAGTTTAACGATTATAATTTTTTACATATTTTTGTTTGTATTATTTTGTATTATATATTTTTATTGCAAACTATGTTTTAAAAAGATTAATATATCATGGAAAAAGGCAAAGTAACATTTTGTACGGACTTAGAAAAATCAGTAATAATAACGAACTTTGAGCGTAGAGGATGGATTCAGGTGGGTCCTGAGGCTGAATGGAATTTTTATTGGTCCTTTACACAAAATTGTCGAAACATTTTCAGTATTGACAGTGGTTATAGAATGAGTGATAACCAAATAATTAATCATTTTCCAAATCACTACGAGCTGTCTCGTAAAGACTTACTTGTAAAAAACATAAAAAGATACCGCAAGGAACTAGAACGCGAGGGTAATCCATTGGCGGAGAAGACAGAAGTTATGCTGCCCAATGGACAAAATGTGATTCGCTACATACATTTAGATTTTATACCCGTTACTTATGTTTTACCTGCAGATTACAATATGTTCGTAGAGGAATATAGAAAATCTCCACAAAGTACTTGGATTATGAAACCCTGTGGCAAATCACAAGGTGCAGGAATTTTCCTCATAAATAAACTTTCCAAGTTAAAAAAATGGTCCCGGGAAGCGAAAACCCCTTTACATCCTCAATTGGGGAGTAAAGAAAGTTATGTTATTTCTCGTTATATTGACAACCCTCTATTGATTGGAGGTAAAAAATTCGATTTGAGATTGTATGTCTTAATAACTTCGTTTCGACCCTTGAAAGCTTATTTATTTCAACATGGCTTCTGCAGATTCTGCACAGTAAAATACGATACCAGTGTTACGGAATTGGATAATATGTACGTACATTTAACCAATGTAAGCGTACAAAAGCACGGAGGTGATTACAACAGTTTGCATGGCGGTAAAATGAGCATTCAAAATTTTCGACTGTATTTGGAAGGCACTCGCGGACGTTCAGTAACGGACAAACTATTTGCTGATATGCAGTGGTTAATCGTCCATTCTTTGAAAGCTGTTGCACCAGTAATGGCGAATGATCGCCATTGTTTTGAATGTTATGGATACGATATCATAATAGACAATGCGTTAAAGCCATGGTTAGTCGAGGTTAATGCGTCACCGTCCCTTCAATCTACTACACACAATGACCGAATATTAAAATACAAATTGATCGACAACATCGTGTCCGTTGTGGTTCCTCCCGGAGGAATACCGGACGCGAGGTGGAATAAGATACCGACAGGAGAAGCTTTAGGTGACTTTGATGTTTTGATTGATGAGGAACTTATGGAAAAGGAAGATGCCATTCCTCGGTGTAATAAAAATAACCGTTACAAGTCATAAATTTATACCCAGGCCCATAAAATGATGTGTATATCTTATGTTATTTTGATGTACTCGTATCATATTATTGTATTGTTTTATATTTGACTCTTTATGAAAATTATTATTGTAATATACATATTCATAGACAGAAGTATTCATAAAATGTTTATTTATTTTCAAACTGATATATATAGAGATTTATTAAACGTCATACATTGAGAAATACAGTCTGTATGAATTATTTTAATGTTTTCTTTCGGATTTATTTAAGATCTTGATAGTTAATCAGAAAATACAAATATGTCATTAATCAAAGTGCATTTAAAACAAAAGATTTAAGTTAACTCATATACCATAGAGTAAGACCTCCATCTGTTATGAAAAATATATAAATTCTAACTTTAAATTAAACACAACACAGACAAGGCCACTTTCGTTTCAAAACTTTATGGAAAATAATAAGGTTATCTGACCCCGTCATTTTTATAACCCCATGCACAACAACCCTCATTTAAACCTCATCTGGACCCAGGTCCTTCAAACACTCTACAAATATATGAACTCCACCTCTAAATTATAGTTCTTAAAATTAAATTAAAATGTGTAAAAACGGATATTCATTCAGATATATTTCTAACGGGAGGCTATTTGAACGAGTTCCCTGACGACGCCTTCTTAGATAATGAAGAAGCTAATCAATTATTATTGGGGATACTTTAAAAAAACCTAAGAGGCGTAATAATATATCAAAATTCATAATAGTAAAGGCGTTACGTCTAAGAGTGTTAAAATTGTAAGGTATCTTTTATCCATCGACATTCAAATGTCGTCAATGTCTTTAAAAAGACCCTCACTGTGCTTTGTCAGTGACTGAAACCGGATCGGAAAAGGTTAAGGCGGTTATAATTATTTAAAAAAATAATAATTGAGCTTGAAAAGCTTATTAATAAAATAAGCTTTTCAAAGATCTTGGAAAGGAAAGGCAAAATGGATATGGGATTTTTTGGGTATTGGTTTAATTAAAGCACCTTTCTTTCAAATTCTCCAGTAGGAATGGATGTATTTAGGATAAAGGTAAGGATAGCAGTGAAAATATCAATAATAGGAATTATTATATTGTGGCTTATATTACGGCATTAGAAGAAGTAGACTTTATGATTCTTTTTACATCACATTTTCTTTGACTAGGCTTGAAATACTGCTTCGCTCTATTGATCACTCCCAATTTCAGCAAGACCCACTTGGCTTTGCTCTCCAGATGTATTATGATTTAATTATTATTTAAGAATTATGTATTTTACTAAACTATTAAACACTTTTTTAGATCATCACCATTCAAGGTACAATAGTAAAACTAAAGAGACGAAACTTCTTAACATTCCATGGATTCACCGTGCGGGTGCGGGGCTCATTGAGTTGCAAGAAGAGGAGTGTAAACTATGCCTGGGACGTGCGACCCATATATAGGGGCTCCTTTACTATGCGCGTATACGCACATCTTCACTGTTCACGCTCCTTTCCCTGCCTAACCATTAACCTACTAATGTCGCCTTTGAAATACGTTCTAGAAATAAATCGATGATAGTTCTAGAAAATCCAAGGTCCTTAAGTAACCTGCTAAGTAAAGTAATCACAAACCTGCTTTTACCATCTCTACCGATCTTTTGTTTTGTGGTCGTTGTTATACCCTTCTGTGCTTTTGCTACTGAAAGACAAACCGCCGACCATAGACATTTGTCCATGCCTTTCATTGTGATTTTAAACAATTTTATTACGATTTTAATTGCGATGGTAACTTCGCAGGAAATTGTACACCTGCACAAGTTTTCGAAAGCTATTAGAAATTGTTAATAATAATAAATAAAGTAAATAGTAGTAGTAGTAAGCTAGGTTATTAAGTTCACTAGTTTTTTCATAGCCTCGGAGTCACGGTGAGAAATTGCCATCTTGAGGTTGTACTCTACAAGAGTTCTATCGGAGGTATCGCCGGCCCGCCTAATGAATCTCACAATGGCGTCTTCGTCGATATCCGTGTAGTACGTAGAACTTCTTGTGTGTCTAGATAAAGCCACCACTGCGTGTGGGACACTTGTTAGGTACGATTTTGGTTTGGATTTAGTTTGGATGATTATTACCGACTCGTATGTTAATCCCTGAGCTTCATTGATGGTGAGGATGCGCGAGTTTTCCCCTTTTCCGTACCCTAGGTTTGTAAGGTCCGCATTTTCAGTCTGTGTGTGGATCAGGTACAGGGTATTAGGAAAGTCAGCTTCGATGGTAGCACCCGTAAACCTGACTGTGCTCAGAGAGCGAGTCAATGAATGGGCTGAGTATATGCCGTTGTATACCTCGTTTAGAGCATAGCTTACGTCCAGGGGACATCGGTAGGTTCTTAAGAGCTCTTGACTGATAGACGTCACGAGGTATGGGCTATTATATTTCATATGGAACAGATTTAGCCGGTCTATATAAGGAATCTGGTTTGTGTCTCCGATTAGTGTGACTGCTTTGGCCTCTGTTAGTCGGGCCGCCATAACGATCGCTCCGAAATGGTTCATCAAGGCCTCGTCAACGATAAGTCGTTCAGGCTTTTCTTTGACGCCATTTATTAATATTGAAGCGATCGTTCGGACTTTGGTCTTCCCGTCCTTTGGACACACAACACAACACAACATTTAAAAGTAACTGACATTGTTTTGGATTACGTGCGAGTGATCGTCGGCAAAAGCTAATATGCATTCTTTGTATTTATTGTTAAACTTAAACCGATAACCCCACTTCTTTTCGTTTTTAACTAATTTATCTATTAAAATATTGATGACTAAGTTAAATATAATTGGAGAAATACAACAAACTATTAATGTGTTATGTTCCAGGTATCCAGAAATGCCAGGAAAAAACCCTTTCTGGTGATTGATTAGGTCCGAAATATTTATTATAGTATTCGTTTTCAGTAACTGTATCGATTGTGGTATATTTCCTGATCTAAAGAAATATGGCAAAATAACGCTATTATTTAAATCCGGCAGTACATAAAATCTAATTAACTACTATTTAATTACTATATCTGTATCACCTTCATTTAGTAAGGTCTTTGAAAAAAAAAATTCAAAGATCTTATTTTCACTCAACTAGTTACACACTTTAACAAAAGTAACCTCTTCCATAATAACCAATTTGATTTCACTCCTGGTCGCTCAACAAAAGATGTAGGTGTTGAGTTATTGCTAAATATTTTGGAAGCCTGGGAGGAATCACAAGACGCACTTGGCATTTTCTGTGATTTATCGAATGCATTTGATTATGTACAGCATAGAAACCTAATAAGAAAATGACATCATTATGGAATTAGAAATAAAGCCCTTGATTTGATTAGTTCGAATCTTAATGAAAGATTTCAATAGGTACATGTGAATGGAATACGTTCACTTGTCAAAATTGGCATGCCACAAAGCTTTATATCGGGTGGGCCAAGAATTCGTTAACATTTAAATGTAACTTACCACGCAAACTATTGTCGTGCGGGGCGCGAGCGCGGGCGGGGGCAATAGCTCGCTTCTTGGAAATTTAGTCGCAATGGATCGCTTCACGGGGCCACAACGCGCTTACTGTGTGAAACAGTTTTATTTAAACAACTTTTCGCTCATTACTGTGAGACGCTTATTTCGCGTTGAATATGGTTTACACGACTTAAGTCAGTGTCCAAGTGCTCCTTTAATAAAGAAATGGGTGAAGAAGTTCGAAGAGACGGGATCTACACTAAATGTGAAACAAACCGGCGGCCCGCGGACTTCTCGAAGCGAAGAGAACGTGCAGCAAGTTTCCGCTTCTGTTCGACGTGATCCAGATTTATCGACGCGCAAACGTTCGGCTAAATTAGGATTATCCCGCACATCATTACGCCGTATTTTGAAATTAGATTTGAAATTACATCCATATAAGATCCAGATAGTGCAAGAACTAAACCCTAATGATTTAAATTTGCGTAAGTTATATGCCGAAACAATGTTAACTCGATTCAGTAATTTTGACAACATCTTATTCTCTGACGAAGCCCATTTCCACCTAAATGGACATGTAAACAAACAGAATTGCAGGTATTGGAGCAGCGAAAATCCCAAAGCTAAACATGAAAGGCCACTTCACTCTCCTAAGGTAACTGTATGGACTGCAATTTCAGCAAAAGGAATCATCGGACCTTACTTTTTTGAAGATTCTCGAGGCCGTTCAGTTACTGTTAATTCTGCCGAGTATGTGAAAATGTTACGGGAGTTTTTAGCACCGATGCTACTGGAATTTGCTGGCTATAATCGTAACACATGGTTTCAACAAGATGGAGCCACGTGTCACACATCGAACGAGTCCTTGCCGGTGGTCAAAGAAATGTTTCCGGAAAAGCTGATTTCCAGACGAGGTGACATCCCATGACCGCCCAGAAGTCCAGATCTATCCCCAGCAGACTTCTTTTTATGGGGTTATTTAAAGAGTCGTGTCTACATTGATAAACCGAATACACTCCGTCAACTTAAAGAAAAAATCATCGAAGAGATGTCGGCGATCTCGCGGTCTCTTTTGCAGAAGAGTATTCGAAAACTTCAGGACTCGCTTAGTTGAGTGCAAAAACCGAAACGGTAGTCATTTAGACGAAATAATTAAAAAAAAAAAATACAGCTTTCTCGTAAATAAACTATTTCTAAAATATATTAAATGGTTTTGTTTATACGATTTTTTCAAATGTTAACTAATTTAAGACCTTTCTTGTTCCTCATTTACATAAAAGACTTGCCTTACGTTGTGTAGGATAAAGATGGGATGGTGTTGTTTGTTGATGATACTTCTTTTACTTTTAAAATTAATAGACAACAATCGGTAATGGACGATGTAAACAATGTTCTCTCTGATGTTGTACAATGGTTTAACACCAATAATCTCTTACAGAACGAAAAATAAAAATTTTGACTGTGTATAATAAATATATTTATGAAAATTTATTTTACGTACACAAAAATATTTCAGAATTTTATAAAAATTGTAAACTACAAAAAATACACTAGAAATAAAAATAAACTTGCTATGCACATTACTAGACTCCATGATTCCTTTAAGATTAATTGTATACGTTTTTGCCACAAACTCTCCAGTATTCAATTTGTCTTTAAATAAATTGAAAATAGTGGTTAAAAGGATAAAAAAGTTATTATAATGTCATTGGCATAATGTCAGACTTTTTACACTTGCAGCTTGTGGATTAATTACACAAAGAAAGCCTACAGCATCCTGCGTGTCCAGTATAATAATGCGCTTAGGGCTCTCTTGGGGCTCCCGCGTTACTGCAGTGCCTCGGGTATGTTTGCGGGAGAACGCATAGACGGTTTTCTGGCAATAATGCGTAAGCGCGTGGCATCGCTGTGGAGACGGATACGTGGAAGCACAAACAGCGTCCTGCGTACAGTGGCGGACCGTTTCGATGGACCCATACTTAGACATTGGACCTTCATGCACGTTATACCGTATAACCGAACAGCTAAATAATTAGAATCTTTAAATCATTTTAAAAATAATTAGTGTGAAATAGTGAAAAATGATTCCGAGGAATGAATGTATTTTGATTAATTTGATTTTTATTATGTGTGTATGTTTTGCAATTTATTTATTTTTGTAATTTAATTTTTGACTTTGTTATTATTTTTAATTTGATTTGATTTGATTTAATATTTGTTCTCAATTTTGATTTTAATTTTAATTATGATTTTGTTTTTGATTTTTATTTGAAATAATTTAAATGTCACTAACCCTGTTTCGAAATTAAGTATATTGTTACTAACACACTTTTATATGGTTGGATTATCTGAAATAAAATGCTTATTATTATTATTATTAAAAATATACATTAACGACGTTATGGCCTGGGAATGAATTGTATTTTCAAATTCAAATTCAAAATCAAAATATCTTTATTCAAGTAGGCCTTTACACGCACTTATGAACCGTCAATTATTACAATGAAAAAATGTCAGTGTAGTCAGTCCGTAAGTAAGCTACCACCGGCTCGGAATGCTGTGCTCTGTTGAGAAGAGCCGGCCAGAAACTCAACAGTTGCTCTTTTCAAAAGAAATATAACAATAGGTGATGTACATTATAATATAAATCCTGCAAATGATTCAACAACTTAAGTTCCACATATTTCGATCCGCTAAAAACTCTTGAACGTTATAATAAGCTTTATTTAATAATAAGCTTTTGATTTGAGATTTAAAACTAAGAAATGGAAGGTCTAAGATATTTTGTGGAACTTTATTACATATGCGTATACTCAAACCCATGAAGGATTTATTAACTTTTTGAAGCCGAAACTTTGGCGTTACGAGTTTGTTTTTATTTCTCGTATTTATCGCGTGTCTGTCACTGTTTTTTATATAACTATTTAAATTTTGACGTATTTATAATATGTTATTAAATATGAATTGCGAAGCGACTGTAAGAATACCTATTTCTTTAAAAACATCTCTCAGAGAATCTCTAGCTTTTAAGTTATAAAGCATTTTAGCATTTAACTAGTAATCTACGTATTTTTTCCCACGAGGTTTGTTACTCTTGTTAGATGTATTTGCTGCAACACACCGCTCCCTCAGCAGTCATTACTTGCGGTAGCGGTGGATGCCGGGTTGCCCCCTTTCCTCTAATATGGCGGAGGGGACTATCCTTGCGCTATGCTCGTGAATGGGTGCTGCTTGTCTACTGGTCGTCTTGCTAGCCACGGATTTTTTTTTTCTTTTTATTAACTAATCATTTCGCGAGTTTATCGAATTGATTGCGATGATTCTAGTTATTCTTACTTTGATCAATAAATATATTGACTATTGGTGATTATTTTTTTATTTTATACCATCTGGGTTAGTGCTTGACTACATTCCACCTGATAGAAAGTGGAAATGCAGTCATAGATGGTAAGGCGTATTAACCCAGTAACCTATTCACTCTTCTCTTGAAGACACCCACATCGTATTGGGACGGAAATACCGACGCAGGCAAGCTGTTCCAATCCTTCGCTGTACGAACTAAAAAAGACGAAGCAAAGCGCTTTGTTCGGACAGGAGGAATGTTCACAACGTAAGGATGGATATCCGTA
Organism: Melinaea marsaeus rileyi; assembly: GCA_918358865.1. Classification (NCBI taxonomy): domain Eukaryota; kingdom Metazoa; phylum Arthropoda; class Insecta; order Lepidoptera; family Nymphalidae; genus Melinaea; species Melinaea marsaeus. The sequence goes on from OU911089.1 coordinate 124,114, forward strand.
GCCGTGCGTCGGAACGTCCTGTGATGGAAGGGGGACGGAGGAATTAAATCATGTAATTCCTGCGCACACTCACCAAAATGTATCCCATAGAATACTGAGAGGCTAGCAATTCTACGCCTGTGTTCAAGGCTGTGGGGGTTGGCTTCATTCTAAGTGGAAAAGATTATTTATATTAAAAAAAAATATAGCCTAAAGTTAGCCGACAATGTTGTGAAAAATGAACTTCTTGATGGACGGCATGTTTACACCAATGTACCAATGTATAATGACGAATAAATTCATATTTTTTAGCCATAACGTATTTGTGTGAACGTACCCCCACTTTCCTTTTATTCCGGTGGCAATCTTATAAAAGTGTTTAATAGAATTTCAGTGCTTCAGATAGTTATATTTCGTGACATTAATAAATCAGTGTTAATTACTTAAGTAATTAGCCAAACAAATGTTAATAAAATTGCAAGCTATGAATAATTGTTAAGATTAAAACACTTATGACAAAACTATTGTTTCTATAAATTATGTTTTAAGATCACAATAATATAAGCGATTTGTGCTGTGTAACTTTTCTAATTCCATCTATTGAGATAAATGAAGTTTATAATTTATGTTAAATGGAAGTAATAAGGTATGCAATTCAAATATTCCTTATATATTTGCTCATGAATACTCACAAGACAATACTTTTTCTGTTATAATGTTTTCTAAAGTATTAAATGATAAAAAATTAGGTTTCATTATATTAAGAAGATATAAATAAAAATTAATAAAATAAAATAAAAAATATTAAAATAAAAAAATAGAAATAAAAACCTTTTGTCAAGCAACATAGGCTCATAGTTGGTTAGTACAATAGAATTACTTAAGAACTATGTTAGTAAAACAAAATACAATGCAAAAATAAAATACAAACAAAAAATACATTACAAACAAAATTAAAAAAAACAAATAACTACCACAGGGAGATTGTCCCGGCTGCATTTTGCACATGCAACCTGATAAGCCTCCCCATGGTCGGCCCATCCGATCTATCTGGCAATACCTTCAGGATGCTGTTGGTGCTTACCCTTACCCTTTGTATAACCGACGCCACCTTTTTACGCATTATCGCGAAATAATCATCTGTGTGAGCATCTGCAAACATGCCTGACGCACTACACTGATAAGGGAGCCTCGCATGCGCCCTGAAGGTATTATTATATTAAAATCGCAGAATGTGCGCTGCTCTTTAGGTACAGCTAGCCCAAAGGCCGCTGGTGTAAAATGTTTGGCCGTAAACTGTAAATAGTGCAATTTTAATAGGTAATGAACAACCAGCAAACCTTCGAGCCAGCATATTGACCCTTACAGCCAATGCCCTGCTTTATCTTTCCATGTCTTTATCGTCTTTTAAATTTTCAGTAACAATGTGGCCCAGATGTTGGACTTCTATTTTTCCATACAAAGACTAATAAATCACTTTTCTTAGGATTGTATATGATTAGGCCATAGGCTGCTTAGCATATCCTTTACAGATTGATATTAACTTTCTATTTCCGCATATCAAGGGACTCAGCAACATCATGTCGTCTGCATAATTTAAGATTTTTACACATACACCATCTACATGGTATCTGACATGTGTGCTGCTGAACTTAACAAGTAATTCATTAATATAAATATTGGAAAACCTCGGAGAACTGAGACTCCCTGCCTCACTCCACAATCAAGTTTATATGGTTCAGACAAAGCATTTGACCATTTTACAAAATTTCTCTGTATATCATACCAGATGGACAATATAGATATTAGTGACGCGGGAACGCCGCTGCTAAAAAGCTTTTCCCACAGGATTTTATAAGAAACCAAGTCGAAGATTTTTGATAGGTCCAGGAAACAAGCATTCAAGGTGTTTTCCTATCAGTATAATATTTGACAGCGTTCGTCAACGCAAAAAATGGCACTCTCAATTGACAACTTTGACCGAAAACCAAACTGTGAATCATATAATTAAACGTATCCACCGGTGCGAGAGTCGAGCACGCTGCTAAATACCTTGGCTATCACAGTTGCTAGTCAAATCGGCCGGTGGTTACCCTTATCTGCTATGTCTCCTGTCCTGTTTTTTACAATAGGTACAACTATTGTGTCCAATAATTTCTGTGGCAAGTAAGAATGTCCTATACAGAGATTGAAGAATTTTGTCCACACTCCTGGCAGATGTATACCACCATTTTGAAGGTGCTCAATTCTCAGTCCATCGTGTCCGGGAGATTTACCTCTCTTCATAGCTTTAATTGCATCTCTTATTTCTTTATAATTAAACTTTATTGGGGATTCTGATTGACAAGACTCAGCAATGTTCACTCCCGGCTGAGATTCTAGAGGTGAAATAGCCATTTCTATTTTATCTTAATTTTTAAGGCACCATTTTAATTTTAACTTAAATATCCTACGACTTAACCCCATTTCCTCAAATATATCATCACTAGTGGGTTGCCCATACGACAAACATATTTGAAATTTAACTAACTTTAACTTTCCATGAGATTCTTTAACATGCTTTTTCCAACCTTATAATTCCCTTTGCAGCCCCTTAACGTTATACTTTTACAAGCAGCATCGCCTAATATACAAATAATATCTTTATAAAATTTGACCAACAAACTCTTATGTTGTCAGTTAGTACAAAAATATTCCACACATTAACTTCAAACGTAAATGATCTGACCAATACGTATCAAGCATAACTTTAATGTTTACAACTGTTCTTGCCGCCGACTGAGTTACAAGACAGTGATCTAGCCAACGCTTACATCCATGCGAGTCACTTATGTATGTAAATGTTTGTGATGAGATACCAATGTATGCATGTATATGTTTGCGATTAGTATCTGCATACAACAATTCTAGTTCAGTACAAAAACTAAGAAGTTATTTAAAAAATGTTTCACCTGAGTGCGCGTTGAATTCCCCCAATACATAAACAGATTCAATATTATTGTATTGTATTATAGAAATAATTTGACAATTCGTAAAACCAGGACGGTTTTCACTATAATCCGTCGGCATATACGTATTTATAACCATAAAACATTTGTCATTTACTACTACTTTTATTGCACAAATCCGATCACTAAAACATTGCACTACAGTCACACACTATAATGCACTTTTACGCCATAATATTGCAAGTCTTCCGAAGGGAGACCCTTTACAAATATCGGCTGATGTGTCCACCGAAGACTTCGCAATGTAACTGAATTCATGATCTATATTCTCTAGATATCATATATCGTGTAGATATAACCATGTTTCTGGTAACAATACAATGTCAGCTGTTATGCACCGTGATCGCACACAGTTCAGTGTCCTCTTGAGATTTTTACAATTAAATGTTTTTATGCTCAATTTTGAAGAATTATCCATTCATTATGCTTATTAGTTCTGTGAAAAGAATTTTTCCTTCTTCTTTTCTGTACTTAAAATGTATAAACGCCTGAATGTAATACCATCAGGCCAAATCTGATCATCCTCAAAAATATTTTAATTTTTTTTTTACAAGTGTTTTAGTCTTTCCTTTTTCATTTTTAATTTTTAAAGTGAAACGACTTCCGTTGGTTTATTTTAATTATATTCACAAATGTCCTCTTCAGCGGTCTCTTTGTTTACATTTCAAATAAACAACGGGATTTTAAATTCAGCCGCTTTAAACTTCTCGGTATTGTCCGTAGCTGTTTTCCCTGTTTTTCTAGCAAACCGATTCCTATACCTTCTGTTTTGAACAGTAACCCACTCACTAGTTTTTGAATTCTGCGTTTTCCATTCTCTTTTGTTAGCAATTTCGTGGGTTGTTTGATTTCTGTATTCGTATCCGTATGGCAGGACGCCTGCGCCTCCGTCTCGATCATATCGGTGCATATTACGTTTTCAATCAATGTTGAATTCATGAGTGCGCACGCACTGTCTTTATTTCCGACGTCCGCCTCATGAGCGTGAGCGAGATAACGATACTTTGGTGACTTCGTACGTCTCGCGCTTTGACATGCCGTTATTTTGTCGATCTCAGCTGGTAATAGACCGATAGGCCCACTATTAAATACATACCTCCCTCTTTTTTTCGAATTAATATTACATGTTAAGAACGATGCCGGGGGTTGATTTCTTTCCAAATTCAATTTTAATTCATCTAGTTGTTTCGTAGTAAAGTGGCTATTTTTTATTTCGTTTATCTCAGTCCGCAAATTCAGCAGGTCTTTCAATAACTTCGTGACATCGACATGGTCGAAGGTAACTGGCGATAATTTATGTCAATCTCCAGCCACAAAAGTAGGGATTAAATCCGGTTCTGTAACTTTGAAGACACATATCATATCCTCTAAATCTCTGTGTAATTTCCCATTTCTACTTCTTTCACTTCACACTTCACATTTTTTAAAATCTTTTTTCAATTAACTCTTAAATATTTAAATCAGTTAAACCAAAGCATGTATCAAAAATATTTATGTAAAAAACATTATAAAAATTTAAGAATAACTTAATTATTTATACTTATTGAACATAAGTACCAACTTTATGATTTCTCTCGAATGACAAATACATTAACGAAACCTAATGTATTGATCATTTAAGTATATGTTACAGTAAGAATCTTTGATAAAATGTTAGTAAATAAAAACAATTTATCTCCAATCTCACATCAAATGAGATTATAAATTGATAGAATGAGCGGGTCATATTTAGTGACCATCAAAATAAATGTTTAATATTTATTATATGACTTTAATAAATATTACAGCTCAGTAAGTACGGTAATTGGACTCAATGATTTTTCTGAAGGGTCATTGAGTACTTTCGTAATAAAAATATATTTAGAATTTATGGCCTTATAATTTAATCTCACTCAAATCATTAAATACTTTTGCACTCTTATATATCTATTACTAAGAGTAACCTTTATATTTATTTATTAATTTATTTCTTTAACATTTATGTACACACATAATATATAAAATCAGAGTTAATGAAAACATTCGTACAAAGGCACTGCTTATTTCAAAATGAAATCTCTTACAGAAGACCTGTGAAAGGAGAGTAGAAAATGAAAGGTAGTAAAAGTGCGCACCGCATACAAAAGATTTGAAAATCAAATAAACATAAAAATACAAATACAGTTATAAGAAATAAAGACATACAAAGTATAATAATATACATATATGTCGCCACAAGCTTATTTATTATTACATTTAGAAATAAATAAAATAATGTTACGGTTTATCATCTTATTACGTTAAAACAAAATTAATTATTGTCTGACCAACTTACACTGTAGTAAAATGAATAAAAGTAATTTTATTACTTTTGAAAATTGTTATTGGCGTTATAAGAAATGGATCGTGTGATGTATTATTTTGTAGTGTTGTGTTGTATCGATCTAAGAAGTTATTATTAATTTTAGGTAATTGATTGTTAAAAATGAATTTAGAATTGTCGCCTTACCTAATTCTATGAAAACATTTGTTATCGTTGTAAATAGATGACATTTTGATAACTCACGATGAATCAATTGTCATTATAAATATTTAATTTATAGATTTAGTAAATTTTAAGAAATCCATTGTTCTTGTTGCTGTTTCATTTATAGATTTATATGGATTTTATTAATGATTATTTATTCTCTGATTTATAATTGTTAAACTAAAATGTGGGTAGACGTTACTTTCTTACACGCCCCACCCGGCTGAGGCGCGTATTTAAACGGGTGGAGGCGAGATTCAGCGACATTCGAGCTCCAGCGGTTACTCGGTAAGTCTGTCGTAATTATTGCATGAAATAATGTTGGTACCACATTTTAGTTACTTATTTTTGTTTAGATTTTATTTCTTGTATAACCTAGTATTAATAAATACTAATTAATTGTAAAGAATTATTTTCTATTTTATTTAATTTATTGATTATTTCTAATCATGGAAAAATCCAATGCCAGTACTAATGGCCCTGATGAGGTCATTAGTACTGGCCTTTTTAGAAATTTAATCAGAGGTTTAAATCCGATATATATAACAATAATAAAGAAAACTTGGAATAAGTAAACATATACAAATATATAAACGTTAAATATATTTACATCTACATGGCCAGGTAGCGTTCGATGACTCGTTTTTTTAAAATTGTGACAGATTTAGAATTCTGTATATTGAAAAGAATTGAGTTCCATAACTTCACTGCTTGAGCCGTGAAAGAGTGAGTAAAAATTTTTTGATGATAGTTTGATAGATTTTATTATCAAGCATCATGTTTTTGGAGAGACACGCTGCAGGATTTATTCCATTGAATGCCAGAAAAGAGGTTTGCCACATGCACATATTATGGTTTGGTTAATCAACAAAATTACGCCAGATCAAATTGATCGAATCATCTCAGCAGAAATACCAGATAAGCACATTGTTCCAGACTTATTTGAAGTCGTCACCAAAAATATGATCCATGGCCCATGGGGCGCATTCAACAACAATTCACCATGCATGTCTGATGGGAAATGCATGAAACGATACCCAAGAAAATTGGTTTCTGATACCATCACTGGCAATGACGAATGTCCATTGTATCGTCAACTATCAGTTGAGGATGGTGGCAAATCTGTCGTTCTGAAAGTACGAAACATTGATATTGAAGTAGATAATCGTTTGATTGTGCCATATTTACTATTGCTTTCAAAGACCTTCAAAGCACACATTAACGTTGAGTATTGCAATTTTGTGAAGTATTTGATGGACAATGTAGCTGCACCGCTAGATGAAATTAACCAATACCAACTTGGACTACATAAGCAGCAATAAGCAAGTATGGCGCATCTTATCATTTTAATCCATGAACGACATTCAACAGTAGTACACTTGGTGGTGAATCTCGAAAATGGACAGCGGGTGTACTTTACAGCAAATAATGTACGTGTAAGAGCATTGGTTCTTCCGGCAATAACTTTAACTGCGTTTTACTCATTATGCCAAGATGAACTTTTTCCTAAGACTTTGCTTTATTCGGAGGTGCCTAAATTCTACACGGGGAATGCATCGACTAAAAAGTTTCAACGTCGCTAACAAGGTAAAGCTGTTCAAGGGCATCTCAATTTTTATTCCAGTGATGCATGATATCGTCTGTACACTGTTCATCCGAACAATACAAAATGCTTCTATCTAAGATTGCTGTTGATCAATGTACATAGACCAATTAAGAACAGTCAAAGGTCAGCTTTGTACTACTTATCGCCAAACTTGCCAGGAACTAAATCTTCTTGAGAATGATGCACATTGGGACACTGCACTAGCTGATGCATCGAATACTGCTCGACCACAGCAAATACGCACGCTATTTGCCATAATATTGACAACCTGCTTCCCAACTAATCCAAAAGATCATTCAGAAAAATACAAGGACTACATGAGTGAAGATATACTACATTGTTTGAGCGCTGCGAATCAAAATCCGGACATTAAATTCACACCAAACGTGTATAATGAAGCATTTATTTTGATTGAAGACAATCGCTAACAAGGCACTGGTGCAACTGGGAATGCCTGCTTCAAACCGACCTGAAAACAACCTTTTCGATCATGATTTGCAACGAGAAACACACTATGATTCTGACGAACTGGGGACATTCGTTAGGACAAATCTTCCGCAGTTGATTCCAGAAAAACGCATTGCGTATGACAGAATTATGCGTGCAATCACAGAACAAAGCGGTGGACTGGTTTTCATAGATGTGCCCGGTGGTACAAGCAAGACTTTTCTTCTTTCACTAATTTTGGCAACCATACGATCACAAAATAATATCGCACTGGCTATTGAATCAACTGGAATTGCGGCAACTACTTTGCATGGTGGTCCAACAGCGCATTCAGCATTGGTACTGCAGTTGAATTTGCAAAACACTGAGGCACCAACATGTAACATCAACAAAAACTCTGGAATGGGAAAAGTACTCCAAACGTGTCGAATTATCATATGGGACGAATGTACAATCTCTCACAAGAAAGCATTGGAAGCGCTTGATCGTGCACTGCGAGGTTTTAGAGGAAACAGACGGATCTTCGGTGGCACACTCATTTTATTGTCTGGTGATTTTCGACAAACACTGCCTATTATACCACGTTCAACACCCGCTGATGAACTTAATGCATGTCTTAAATCAACAGTTCTATGGCGTCATTTACAGAAATTGACTTTGAAAACTAACATGCGTTTACAACTACAACGGGATGCATCGGCTGGAAATTTTGCAAAACAATTAGTAGATGTTGGAAATGAGCGAATGGAAATTGATGAATTTATACAATGTATCACTTTCCACCGGCTGAAGCCAAAGGATAGGTGCCTGAGCCCGGCGCCGCAGACAGGCCACCCCTAAGGGCAGACCGCCGCGTACACCCCCCCTGTCAGCCATGAGCCAGACTCAGGCACCTTATGGTTGACAACGCCACGCTAGACATTAGCAGACGGCTAACGCGATCCCGAAAGACCGAATAAACCGTCCCCCAGGGAGCACCGGCCCGTACCGCCTCCAATCCCACCGGACAAGTCCGAGTGACATTGATAACGGACGGCCACAAGAGGAGGTTTCCAGCATGGCTCCCCAAATCAAACAACAACTGCCAACCTGACCAATCACTGGTGTAATGGAAATTACTTCAAAACAATAAAGATAAATAAAAAAATATATAAAAAAATCTTAATTAACTAAAATAAAATCAAAAGTAAATTCAAAACACTTATATATAAACACTGTACGTAAAATTAAAAAAGAAGTAAATAATAATCAGTCGTCCAAAATATTATTTACACATTACTACATTAATTAGCATTCTCTGATAACACGTTAATAACAATGTCAATTAAAATATTCAAATCATTATAATTAAACCAAAATGTCAAAAAATATTTTTAAAAAAAGCTCTCTATACAATAAATCCTCAAATCACATAACTTCATATTATCACATAATACCTTCATCACAACTTCTCTTAAATTTTCATTTTTAGTCAAACCATGCAATAATAATATATTTCTATGCAGAGAGATATTCAATTTGCATTCTGAACTTAGAAAGTGCTGGCCAAACAAAAGATTTTAAGTCTGAGAACTCACGAGATAGTGTTGTAACACCGGGATATCTGTTTGCGGAACCAGTAGCTTTCTGCAGTTTGTCTTCAGAAGCTTTTCTAAGTCTTCCATGTTACTTGACGGGTTCATGTTTATTATATGTTGTTGAAAGTGATGTAAGTGGACGTAATTGATAATTTGTGGGAAAGAAAATTACACTCATTGTAAGGTGGGTTTGGCGAATTAATTTATTTGTAAATACTGGATAAAAATATATTACATTTAAAAAATCAAAGCATACACTTAAAAGCTATATAAAAGCAATAGGTTTGAACTATATTCTAATCTGCACAAAATATTAGTTAATCAATCAAAGTCAAACATCTCCGCCGGTTGACGCACGGTCAGTGACCTCTAATAGAGACCTCTAGCATTAAACTACCCTTAGCTGTTGGAAATATTATCGGCTATGAAAATTATAACTATTATTAGTACTGTTACAGCATGTTATTAGTTATTAAAAAACATTGATACTTATTATTTTAAGTATCACTGTACAGTGATACTCGTATGTACAATATATTATGTTGTAAAGATGTTTGATAATGTTTTTTTCTTATTATTAATACTATATAGTTAAGAATAATAAAGTAACCTTGCAATCAACTTAGTAAGTATGAAGGCACATAATATAATATAATAATAGCCTTTATTTCTGATAACAACAACAATTTTTAATATGTTTTTTTCTTTTTTTTTTACATTTCTTGATCATTATCAGATTGCCTTGCGGTATACATGCGGCCGGTAGTTGTTTATTTCACCTCTGTCTCCCTTCTTATGGCGTAAAATTATTTTTGATTTAATCCATTGGTTAGGTATTTCTTGATAATGTCGAACAGATCGGTAAATACAGTAATGATCGAGTCAGCGGCTACCCTTAAGGGACTTCGTTCGAAATATTGTCTTCTCCTGGTGACTTTAAGGTTTTTGGAATTTTATCGATTGTTCTACTTCCGCGTTAAGGATCACGGGAATTTCGTCGCGTTGAGTGCTGTTGTATGACTTGCTGTGCAGATTGCGAAAGAAGTTTGTTGCTAGCTCAGATATATTTGTTATCAACTGTTTACCCTCAGATTACAGATTGTTATCAACTGTTTACCCTCTGTTAGTTCTTTTAGTGCTCGTTTTATTCCGTCAGTGCTTTATGTGTTTCTGGATCGTTTTTGTGCGTGCCTCTGTCCTGTGTTTTCTTATTTCTTTATTAATTTCTTTACTAATACTCGCTATCTTTCCTCTTTTTGTTTTCCTGTCCTCGAAAAGTAATTTTCTTTCTTTTATCAGTTCTCTGCATCTGGTTCATATTTTATCTTTTGTTATGTTAATTTTTAAAAGTTGGTTATTGAATTGTTTTAATTTCTCCTCCAACAGGTTATACTTTTTTGGACTGTACCATTTCCATGATCTTTCTCCTGGAGGTCCTGTTCAAGTTGATGTAGCATACCTTTTGGGATAGGCAATGCTATATCTTTATTATTCATTGGGGTTCCTCTCCTTTTTAAACCTTTTGTATGTATAGCTTGGCTCTTATCATTCGATAGTTCGTGTTGAGGTTCAAGCTGCTTACTGTATCAACATCTTGAAATAGTTCGGGTGTGGAGCTCAGTATGAAATCAATTTCATTCTTAACTTCCCCATTCGGTGATACTCAAGTCCATTTCTTTTTAATTTTTTTCTTGAAGAAGCTATTCATTATTTTCAAGGTGTAAGTGTTGGCTAGGTTATTAACTGTCTGTCCATTATTATTCCTCCTTCCTGTATTATTTATCCTACTATTTGGTTTTCGTTTGCTTTTCTTTTCCCTATTTGGCTGTTAAAATCTCCTAGAATAATCATGTTTTTATGTGACTTTTATATTGTATCCTGCAAGTCATTATAGAAGGAGTTCTTAATGTATTTTGTAGCTGCTGTTGTGGGAGCGTATATTTGAATTATGGACATAACATCTTGTTGAGGGAGTGAAATATTTATTTTTATAATTCGATCCGAGACTGCGATGAATTCCTCGATGTATTTGTTGTAAGGCTTCTTCACCAAAAAACCCAACTGCGTACAACCCCGGAATATTTCCTTTATAGTACCGTATATGATTCTTACTTACGTACTTAACTTAAGCCAACAATGTAGTGTTTCACATGTACTAAGGCATTTTCCAACTCCTTCATTGATTCATCAGTTGCTAATGTTCTAGTGTTGAGTGTAGCAATATAAAAATCCTTTATATTTCTTTTTTTTTCCTTCATCTTCATTTTGTGTACACGTTACTATCACTGCTTGTGGTTTTTGACGCCTTAATAGTTCTGAGGGTTTGTGGTCATACTCCCCCACGGGGACCAGCCGGATTGGGGAAGGATTATTTTTGTTTTTTGATGTTGTTTCGTTTCTGTTCGTTCTTCCGGGGGCATTTGTTTGTTGCTATTGTCTGTTAGGGTTGGGAAGTGAGTTGGTTCGTGTACGTTGCATGAAATCAAAAGCGTTTGTTTTTTATTGTTTGACGTATTCTGTTTACCATCAGCCAGGTCTAATTTGCTCAAGAATTCCCCTATGTCACAAGCTTTGCGGCTGCTGAATGAAATATCAATGCACATAGATATATTTTCGGATAGTATGTCGAAAATCACGGAAGTGGTCCAAAGGATAATTGAAGATTCTGTTTAAGGAATGGTAAAAACATTGTTATTTACTTCTAACATCGCATTAGTATTAACTGTTAAGATGTTATAATTGTATGTGGATGAAATAAATAAATAAATAAATTTATTTTGTGCCATTTGTGGTGCCATTTGTATTATCGTTTATTCATTTTGGTTTGATTTTGTTGGAGTGCCAGACGGAGAACTTTTCCATTTTTCGTTTATGTTCGAGTTGGTTTGCCCTTCTATTCTGAGTTTATCATCACTAATCTTTGCCTTGTTTCCTTTGTTGATTTCCTCTTGTAAGTTTATTTTAAATCTTTTCTAGTATTTAGGACATCTTTTGGGAAGTCTTTCGTTACGTAAATACCCGTGGGAAACTTTTTATTATTTTTTAGCATTTCTGTTCTTCTCCACGCCAGTGTGAGTTTTATTAGTATAGGTCTGTGTTTCTTGTCTTGTTTTTTCCTAATCTATATATGTTGCTGATTTACCATTTATCAAATTTTTCCAATTCTGCAGTCGTGCAGACCATATTAAATGTCTCCATAACCAGGTTCTGAAGATTGTAGCTGTTATTTTCATTTTCTTTGATTCCATGTAGTATATTATTCTTCCTTGTATCCCTTTTCAAATTTCGTAATTTCGTTTTCAGAATTGATACTTCCTCTTTCAAAAGATGATTCTCCTCTAGTAATGGTTTAAGCTTGTTGTCCATTGTTGAAGCTGATTCATTGGCAAGTTTTTCTGTTTGCGCATTCACTTGAAATTTAAAATCTTCTTTCATCTCATTCATCTTCATATCAATCTTATCAATTTTTTCAAGTAATAGTTCCATTTGTTTATCTGTTGACATTTACTTTCTATTTGGCAGGTTTTTAATTACCGGCAGCACTGGACTTTAAAGGTTAACACTTTTCTTATCGATAGTAGTTATTTACTGTCATCAACTTTGTTGTTCACTGTCTGTCATGAACTTAATGTGTCAATTTCCGGAAAGTGAATATACGTTTACCTATATATGTATATATATTCCGTATTTTTGTTCTTCCACTTTTTAAGTACATATTACACGTAATTCTACTGCCACTGATCTGATCCACAGTTTTATGCCGAAATTAGAAGAAATATTTTATTAATCTGGTTTCTTATTTAAAAGTTCGTGAGTTCTGATAATGCAAGTATCGCTTGACATGTGTCATGACAATGTCTAATAATATATGAAGGCACATAGGTCCTCATAAAACAAAAGTCATATAATCTTTAGAATCATTGCTAACTTCAGGCGGCGTCCTGCAGCAGGGCCACCGACACCAGGATACTCGTCGTAAGCAGACAGCCAATGCGGTTCACGGTCTCGACGAGTAGTCTCGAAGTAGTAGGTTATATGTAAGCAACTTAAAGTTCTGTACTATCACTTCAATATGTATTTATATATTAAATAATTTCATTGAACCAAACATGAAAATTACAGGGTGCGAGCTCTGGACTGGGTGATCAAGTACTCTAATTGTACAAATTTTTATCCTGTTGCTCTGGCGCTAAGGAGTGGGGGGTCGAGCGTTGAGCGTTGAGCGGAGGAGAATCACGCTTTTGACCGATTGAAGTTTCTTCTTTCTCCGAAATGACAAATTAACGGCATTCAGTACATCACCTCAATATTCAGCCTCAAGGGATCGCTGGCGTTGCGTACAATATAAATATATCTATATGTAATAAGTTAATAAGACATATTAATTAAAATTAAAACTTTGTTTATTATTTTGCTTAACAATTATATTTGTAAATAAATAATAAATTTAAGAAGAACCAACACAATAGGCCGAACACTCTTCACGAGACCCTCAACGGTCATTGCTTTTACGTTCATTAATTATTTTAGCGACCGAATACCACGACGTGATCAAATGCTGACAGTTTTGTTATTCTCTTATTATGGGCAATGAGCGTCTTAAAATGTCTTCACACAAAAGCGCCGTGACCAAACAAACTTTTTGTATAAAAGGTACAAAAAAAGTCCACGACGTCTCATTTTATGTTAGTACTCGTACATGACAAAAAGACTGGCACAGTGGAAGTACTTGATTTAATTTTATAATTTATTCAACGTGTTTAAAATTCCACGATTTAGTTGTATCGAGGAAATTTAATGAAAATCAAAAGATAAACCGCAGAATGGTACCGATATTCAATTCACTGTTTAAGAGGGGTTAATTTAAGTTAAAAAAAATAAGAATGAATTGATATTTGAGTAACTTGTTACAGTTCTCGTGCTGTACTCGTATCGTTGTAGAGCATAATAGCATAAAAAGCATTCAATAGACTGTGTGAGAATATTATTTGTCTCTGTCTAAATGTTGTGTTTTACATAATAAATTAAATATTACGTATTTTATAAAAAAATATATGCGGTCCCTGAATGACGATAAATATCAATCCAAGTTCTTCCCTCGAATTAAATTTAAAACGATCTCCATAACTTACTTTACTTCACCAATCTCGGTCATTCATTAAATATAATTTATTAACAAAGGCGTACAACACATACGTTGTGCCAATCATACTATACAATAGAGATATATAGATTGAAGGTATTACGATTTAAGACCATTTTAATGGTTCTCTTTTAGGTGTCTAGTATAAAATACTTAAGCCTCAAAAAGTTATTCAATGCGATTCTGTAAATTCCATTCATTCGTAACGAGCCATTTTGCGTAATGAGGAATTCGGTATTAACCCTTTTCATTAGTCAAATGACAAAGGACGAAGGAAACGAAGATCAAACGAAAACTTTGAATTTTATTAATTGGTTTGGTTTTATAAAACATTTTATTTTTCACTTAAGCTTAAGAAATAATATATCTAAAACATATCTGTACTTATTTATACTAATATTATAAAAAGGAAAAATTTGTTTGTTAGTATTGAAAATGCTTCAAAACTACGGATCCGATTTTACAATACTAGAAACGTAATTTATCAGGAAGTAACGTAGACTATAACTTACATCCTAAAATTTTGATAGTTAACTGATTATGTCAAAAATCGTTTCAAAGATTTCCTTTCTTGACGAGCGCTACTTAAATGATCAATGATACATCGAAATGACGAATTGTAGGACTAAAGAGATCTACAAACAAGTTGACGATATAATTATAACGCATTTATCTATAACATCTAAGACAACGTTCATAATTCTAAAATATTACATATGATTATTATATTACTCTGGAACTCCTTGCCTTTAGATATCAGAAAATCCCCGACAAAGTTGTCATTTAAGCGACAGGTCCGACAACATCTTCTGATACAACACGCTTAGAACGAGTATGTATAAACTTCTATAAACTCCTAAAGTAATGTATTTATTTCTATTATATTACTTTCATAATAATAATAATTATTTATTTTTTATTTAAATTTATCTAGTTTTAGAAGAACGTAAGAAAGATGTATGCTGTGGAGATGCGATCTCTCCGCAGAATATGCGGAGTCACTTTAACTGACCGAATCCGCAATGAAGAGATTCACAGAGTGGCAGGTACTAGCGAAGATGTCACGGTGAGAATGAAGAAGAATGTGCTCAAGTAGTTTAGGCACGTCGAACGAATGAGTGATGAAAGAATGGTAAAAAAGATTTATAAAGGAAAAGTGAGTGATATGAGAGACAGGGGGACGCCTAGAGTGACCTTCAAAAACACAGTATCTATGATACAGGAGGAAGGTCACGTAAAAAGCATGAGGCATGCCCGGAGGGCATGTATGAATAGGTTGATGTCTATAGCCGAGGCGAAAGAGGTATGCTGGGACCGTAGCGTTTGGCGCTCCGTCGTCCATGGCTACTCCGCAAGGGGTATGACGTGAAGCTAAATAAATATAAATAAATAAATAATTGATCACTATGTTTAAGCGAAAAACGATAACAAAATACATAAAAATTAAATTTAGTGGTTGGGCTACAGTAGGAATATATAGAAGCAGATAAAAAATATATGATTTATATGGTGAGAGGCAAGGGAATCCGGTGTTCTTGAATAAAGTTAGGAATTACTTTAAAATATTTTAGAATACTTGCGTACAAGCCAAGTCTTATTAAATTTAGAAGATAAAATGAAGGCAACTTGGGATGTTTTATCTAGTATTACTGGGAAAATTAGGGTTGCCAATGGACCTATAAAGTAAACAATTGATAATATTGTAGCCTATAAGAAGGAAACTTCGCCAGAGAAAATGAGCCTTGCGTATGGTTTTTTGCCGAAAAATTATTAAATCTGACAACGGGATGGTAGGCGTTACTTTCCTTGGAGGTTAGGTTGGGAAACTTTGGGTGATAAATTTTTGAAGGTTGAGTTTTCATTTGTTCTGATGTTTCAAAAGGCCCTTTTCAGGGCCCAGAGGGAGGTCGAGAGCCTTAAAGAAGAGATGAAAGCTCACCGACGCGAATTTGTTGAGTTGAAGACGGCAGCAGCTAAGGCCGCCCCTGAAGGTCCCTCCCACGACGCGGATTTTGTGGAGGAGTTGAGGCGCTCTATCGTCTACTCTGTTGGCAATATGGTCAATGACAGATTTGCCAACATCGAGGTGCGTCTTCTCCCTGAGAGGGTGATGCGCCCGCCTCTAGCGGCAGATCGCAGCGCGAGTGTTGTAGCCGCTATTGCCCCTCGTCAACCGGGTGCGGCGAGACCTGCTGGGGGTCCCGTGTTGGCCAGAACACCGGCAGTATCAATGCCGGCGAGTGCTCCCATCATCACTGAGGCTTAGTCCTCTGTGGTGCGGCGGGTCCTAAGAGGGGTCCCAGAACCGTGGATCCTGCTCCGGTCTGACGAGAGTGGGTGCAGTTCGCCCCCACTTGGATCGTTAGATCAACCGGCGACATGGGACACTGACGTTCCATCTTGTGTAGGTGCTCACGGGGCACGGATGCTTCGGTGAGTACCTGCACAAGATTGCAAGAAGGGAGGCGGCCTCGTCCTGCCACCATTGTGACTAGTCCGTCGACACGGCTTGTCACACCGTGGAGGAGTGCGCAGCCTGGGGCCATCAACGCGCTAAGGTGGTGGACGTGGTTGGCAAGGACCTCTTGCTGCCGCAGCTTGTTGGCGCGATGATAGGCAGCGAGAGGTGTTGGGCTGCTATGGCCTCCTTCTGCGAGCAAGTCATCGCCGCGAAGGAGGACGCGGAACGGGTCAAGGAGCAAGCCTCTACCTCTGACCGGCTCCGCCAGGGGAGGCTGGGGAGAAGGAGGCGGGAATACGCCCGCCGCTTCCTCTCCCAGTCGTAGGCCTTGGTGGGAGGGGAGAGGGGGGTGACTCCTCTCTCCTGCCATAGGCCTACGCCGTGAGGGTGCCCTAAGTTGCTCGAGGCACCCTCACACGGGGGGGTAACCGCTGAGGAGGCACGGTGAGTGCTAACGCGATCCCGTCTCGTCCCATTAAGGTGTTGAGGGCAACCGTTATTTTCTTAGTGGGTAGCCCTAAAAATAGTGGCATCTTCTATGCCGCCGGGTAATCGCACATAACCCTCGCGCTATCACCTTTGTAGCCGGTGGGTATCCGTAACGAATTTTTCCAACGCAAAAAAAAGGCGTTGCTTCCCTTGGTTGCCCAAAGTTGAATTTGAGGCAAAAAAATGCTCAAGAGATCGGTTTTCTTTTCTGCCGTATGGGCCAGAGAGTCATTCCTAGTGAGCAATGGCGGTAAAGGCGACTGGCAAAAGTTACCCAGATTTGCTTTGACTTGAACTTTGCTCTAGTGATTTCTCATTTGAAGAATCTAGAGGCACGATTATATTTCCTCTTCAGAACTCTAGAGTTCGGATAGTTAGTAACTAACGCTTTAGCCCAAGCATGATACGTATGTCGTTTACCGGCTTCTACAGCCCTAACAGATGCATCAAATTAAGGTCGCGTTCTGCGATGCGACATTTTTTCCGCCCCAAAATCTAAATTCGAGAAACATATTCCTGATTTTGCTCGGGGAGGGGCTTCAACAAAGCCGATACCCTCCTGGGGTATATTTTTTAGCAGCATCACTTTTATGTTTTGCGAGGAGAGGGTGGGAGTTGGAAATAAGTTTACCAAATGAATTTGGTTACTACACGTCGATCTTCTGTGATAGGATGGTCCTTCCCCGGTCGAGCCAGTCCAATACGAGCTGCAGTTAAATGACCATTACTAGGTTCTACCAACTAAAAAGATACAAATTAAAATATAATAGAGGATCTATTATTAACTTATATAATATACAAAAATCATTCTTTATCATAAAGACAAATTCGTTGAATGCAATTTCTTAAAAACTATACAAGAAAGATAGGAGAAATAATATAAATGAGGTAAGACTTTCTAAATACCTTTATATTCCTTTTTATACCTCTTATTTAATGTCGTTAATTAATACACTCGTAATACTCTCATGGATAACGTTATTTTTAATTTCCAATCCATAATCTAAAACAAATAACGATTAGTCTACATCATTTATTTTTTTTATTCTTTATTGCACAATATAAAATAGTGTACAAAAGGCGGGCTTAATGCTAATAGGAATTCTCTTCCAGCCAGCCAACCTTGTGCAAAAGAAGGACGTCTTCTTTTGCACAAGAAACGTGACGTGCAAAAGAAACAAAAATAAAACACAAATAAAAAGTGTTGATAATATTAATATGGAAACCTAATATAATACATGATATAAGTTATATATTTATGTTTATTTTTATGATTGGACGTTTTATTCTTTGGCTAAATAAAAATCTTTCAACTGACGTTTGAAGGTCTCTCTAGATCGGACTTTTTTAAGAGAAACAGGTAATTCATTTCAGAGTCGAACTGCAGTAACAGAAAAGAAGTTGGACACAAAACCAGACCGATGAAAAGGAGTACTGAGCAACGAATTGCTAGATTAGTGCGAATTGCCTGCTTGCGTCCTCGAAGATAAGAGGAAAACCACTTGTTTACAGAGACCGAAGCATTACACTGGGACAGCAACGATAGTTTTCCATGCCATGCCTAATATCTTCAGTAACACTCAATTAAGCGGTAGTTGTACTATGCCCAATACGGAAACCTGATTGCAACGGGTCAAAGAGATTGTATTTACTAAGAAATTGGGAAAGTTGGGAATGAACACTCAGACGAGCGAGCGCCGGTGACGAGCGGACGTGCTCTTAACTTAAATTTAAAATCTACCCGCATTATATTTTACTAATAATTAATTATAAAAGTTGGTTAAATCAATCTTTTGTGTAATAATTAATATGATAATATTGTATATGTGTAGTGTGGTACAAGTTTGTGTTTGTGCTCCCGTGAATTCTCCTGAACTGACCATGTCATTGAAGAGTCAAATGCCGGTGCTAATTAAAAAGGTCAAATCAAATACAGTCTGATATCTCAGACATGATGTATGTCTGTGCAAAAGTCCACAGAGATTTAACTATCTCTCTATTCTTGTAAAACATATGAAATACAGAAGAATATACTGCATGGGATACAGAAGAAGAAAGAACAAGAAAAAGAGTTAATTGCAATAAGGCTGGCCGCCAGCTCCACTCAAAAATCAATTCCACCACAAATGGAAATCAAAAAACAAGTGTGTCTGCACAAAAACAAGAAAAAAAAAAGCCATTTCAAAACTAAAAGTAAAGTGTAAAATAACCAAGAGAACTTAGTGTGGTGATCTGTATGTGTTATAATAACGAACATTTTATATAATAATATGTTGTATAGTTTTAGTTACAGTTTAAATTTTATATATATATTAGAATTTGATAATGAGATGTAGTTTAATAAAATTGTAGAATAATAATGAGGTGTAAATAAGTTTCAAATACAATATTTTTATATGTATGTTTTACAATAATTTAATGTTTTTTTTTTTTTTTTTTTTTTAAATCAATTTAATGTTGAATGCACAATTTATTTATATTGAAGATAATAATTTCTATATAATATTATCGAGCGAATTATTAGCATATATATTACCTTTTGTTTTAAAGGTTGTATCCATTCATTGTGGTGAAGTACAATAGGTGTTATTTTTAATTTTATAATAATTTTTATATTCGTTATTTTGAATTTAAATTTATATTGCAATGTATATTATATTAAATATTTCACCAAAAATTGTTTGCCAGTTGTCGGTCCCAGATGAATTTATATAGTTTTTGTATTTAAAATTTGTATTTATTATTGTATGGTGAAGTACAATAGTTGTTAATTTTTAATTTTATAATAATTTTTATATTCGTTATTTTGAACTTAAATTTATATTGCAATGTATATTATATTAAGTATTTCACCAATAATTGTTTGCTATTTGTCGGTGCCAGATGAGTTTATATAGTTTTGTATTTAAAATTTGTATTTATTATTGTATGTTTAAATAAAAATGTGTGTATGTAATATTTAATATGAACAAATGCGGCGTTGGGGACCGCCAACCAACACGCCCTGTTCCGAACGGCGGGAGGTGGAGGACGGAGCTACAAATAGCTACGTGGAATGTAAGAGGAGGAATGGAACAGAAGATGAATGAATTATTAGATGTGATGGATGACAAAGATCTGGATGTTATTTGTGTGTCTGAGACCAAGCGAAAAGGCAATGATACGACCGATTTGCCTGGCAACCGGGTCGCTTTCTGGGCTGGGGTTGCAGAAGGTGAGCGA
Source organism: Melinaea marsaeus rileyi (assembly GCA_918358865.1). Classification (NCBI taxonomy): domain Eukaryota; kingdom Metazoa; phylum Arthropoda; class Insecta; order Lepidoptera; family Nymphalidae; genus Melinaea; species Melinaea marsaeus. Next base: position 144,552 of record OU911089.1, read on the forward strand.
GGTTGCCAAGGTGTAGGCGTATTGTTGTTTTCTCGAATGGTTAATGCTATGGCAGAATACAAGACGATCAACCCGAGGCTTCTTTCGGTTCGCTTTAAGCTGGGGATAACAAGAGTATTCTTGTTAGCCGTGTATGCTCCAGTATCCTCAGCTCAAATGAGCGAGCTCGAGGAGTTTTGGGAGAGTGTCAGGGATGTTCTAAGTAGTGTCAGAAGTAATGAAAAGTTGATAGTATGTGGGGATGTTAATGGATGGGTTGGAACCGCGCGATGTGGTTACGAAAGCGTGCTAGGCAAGTACGGTGATAAGAGAGTAAATGAGGCTGGAAAGCTTATTTTAGAATTTTGTAAAGAGAGAAATTTGTTTGTGGCAAACACGATGTTTGATCATAAACAAATTCACATGTACACATGGGAGCGAGCGGAAGAAAGAAGTATGATTGATTTATTCCTGGTGGATCAGCGAATTTGAAGACAAGTTATGGACACGCGAGTGTTTAGGGGTGCTGATCTGGGAACACACCATTAACTAGTCGTTGCTAGAATAAGAGGTCTGTTTGCAGGTTGGCGCAACCGCACGACGTGTCCAAGCTTGGAGTCGAATTATTGCATAAGAAGCTGGAAGCTTCAAGATTCACCGATCAGAGAGGAATATCAAGAAAGGGTTTCCAAGAAGCTTGAAAGCTGTGACTCTGGAAATGAAAGTGCTGAAGTATGCTGGCAGAATCTTAGAAATGGTATGGTGAAAGTAGCGACAGAGGTATGTGGTAAAAGGAAAAGAAGTTTTAGTAAAAAGCGAGATGAATGGTGGGATGATGAAGTGAAAGACGCTGTAGAGTTAAAGAAGAAAGCATGGCTGGATTATAAAGCCTCGGGTAAGGTTAAAAGTATGAGAGAGATAAGAAAAAGAAAAGAAAGAGTACAAGCTGCAAAAGCACAAAACGAAAGCACTTATAAAGATGAAGCGTGAAATTTTAACGGAGCAAGCACACGTTTTGCAGCGGTGGGCGGAATTCTACAAGGAGACGTATGAATGTGAGGACGCCTCGGCCTTAAGTACCAGCAAAATGCTGAGTCCGGATGTAGCCGATGGTGAAATCAGTTTGGAAGAAGTGGAGAGTGCGATTCGAAGTCTGAAAAGTGGTAAGGCTGCGGGAGCAGATGAAGTTACTGCCGAGATGATGAAACATGGTGGGCCGCGCGTCTTGGACTTGTTCTGATTTTTGTGCAATTTATGCTGGAAATCAGGAGAGGTCCCAGACGATTGGCGAGGTGCAGTCATCGTGCCTTTGTATAAAGGCAAAGGTTCACAGATAGACTGTGCAAGCTATAGGGCTATCAGTTTGATTAGCTTGGGCGGTAAAGTTTATGCTAAAATATTAGCGAGAAGAATGCAAGAGAGATCTGAAAGGCTGTTGTGGGAGGCCCAAGGAGGTTTTAGACCTGGAAGAGGGTGTTTAGATCAGATCTTTTCCCTCCGCATGATCACGGAAAAGTTTTTGGCCCTAAACCAAAAGGTTTTCTGTGCTTTTGTGGATTTGGAAAAGGCGTTTGACAGGGTTGTGAGAAAGAAATTATAGGAGATACTGCCCCGATACAATGTGAGCGGACCCTTGCTACAGGCTGTAAAGTCTCTTTACAGAGATCACTCAACCTGTGTGCGAGTAGGAGCTGACATGTCGCCCTGGTTTGACATCCAATCGGGTGTTAAGCAAGGTTGCGCTATATCAGCTTGGTTGTTCAAATTGTATTTGGATAGTTGTCTCCAAGGCGTGAAAGATAGTGATATGGGAGTGAAAGTAGGTGACCTTAAAGTCAATTGCTTGCTATACGCAGATGATGCAGTGCTCATTGCATCATCAGAATGCGATCTGCAGGCATTGGTCACCACTCTGAAAGATGGGTGTGAAAATAATGGTCTAAACCTGAATGTAGATAAGACGAAGGTTCTGATATTTGAAAGAAATGAAGAAAGAACAGAATGTAAGATCAACGTGAATGGTAAGATAATAGAACAAGTGGATGAAGTGGTATATTTGGGAAGTATGTTTAGCAGGGACGGAAGATACGAAATGGATGTGGAAAGGCGTATTGCTGCCGGTAACAGAGTCAACGGTGCTCTGGCTGCATTGTTGAGACGGCAAAACGTCAGCATAGCTGCACGTTTGTCTCTACACAATGCGGTTTTGCTACTGACACTGTTTGTTATACGGCAGCCAAACGTTTGTAACACAGAAGAAGAATGTGAGAGATATGAATGCTGTGGAGATGCGATCTCTTCGCAGAATATGCGGAGTCAGCCTAGACCGAATCCGCAATGGAGAGATCCACAGAATGGCAGGTACTTGTGAAGATGTTACAGTGAGAATGAAGAAGAACGTGCTCAGGTGGTTTGAGCACGTCGAACGAATGAGTGATGAAAGAATGGTAAAAAAGATTTATACAGGCAAAGTGAGTGGTAAGAGAGACAGGAGCAGGCCTCGAGTAACCTTCGAAAAAACAATATCTACGATACTGGAGGAAGGTCACGTAAAAAGCAGGAGGACCCCCCGGAGGGCATGTTTGAAGAGGTTGATGTCTGTGGCCTAGGCGAAAGAGGTATGCAGGGACCGTAGAGTTTGGCGCTCCGTCGTCTCTGGCTACCCCGCAAGGGACATGGCGTGAAGCTAAAGTAAAGTAAAGTAAAGAATGAACAACAGATTCAATAACTTTAGATGAAAATGGGAGTATTGAAACAGGACGATAGTGGGTTGGTAAAGAAGGGTTGGAGACCTTTGGAAGTGGGAGAATAAGAGCCTTACGCCATAAATCAGACTAAGTAGCAGAGGATAAGGAGAAGTTTATGATGTAGATGATAGGATATATGACGGAGTCTATAATGAACATCATCAATAAACGATTCATTCCGTCACAACCGGTAGCCTTAGATGTAATAGCTAATTAATATTTCCTTACTTCGGTCTCGTTGACAGTTGAGAAGTTAAAAATTGGAATGTTGGGTTTAGGCAAACAATGGATAACTGAAAGTGTCATCTTTAATTTTGGGATCAAGTACAGCGACGGAAAAAAAATGTTGATTGAGATGATTCAAGTTAGGAAAAAAGCAATTAAGAAGATTTTGAGATTTACCAATACCCAGACTTTTAAGAAATTTTAAAGTTTCTGACACAGATGAACAAGTTTTTTCGTGGATATAGCGGCTTTTAAGGTTACGACATAGTTGATTGATTACACCGATTCCTGGCAGCTTTATATACAGTCCAATTCAATTCGGAGCGGTCAGTTTTGAATCTACGAAACGCATGGTTCCTCTTTGCCATAACTTTTTTAACGTCGTTATTGAACCATGTTGCAGAGAGATGACTCAGTTTTACCTTACGAAGAGTGGCGTGCTGATCGAAAAGAGCTAAAATTTGTTCGTTAAAAAATGTAACCTTTTTGTCGATGGTTCCTAAATCTTCTATTGCTGCCCCATCAATTATAGAAAGCGTCTGAAATAATAGATGGTTTATCAATATTGTTAAAGTTTCTGAGCATCAGGTATTTGGTTTTGTTTTTAGGCATTTTTGCCCTGTAAGAAATAAATATTAAATCATGGTGTGAAAAACCTGGAGCTTGTAACTGGCCAAACTTACATATATGTTTAGTGCCTAGCAGATAATAAGGTTTAAAAGACTTGATGACGTGGTAGTATGGTGTGTTGGACTGAGATCTAAAATTTCTAAGTTAAGGGGCTCCACTAGGTGACGAAAGCGATTTGATCTGGAGTTCTGTATAAGCAAGCAGGTGCTAAAAGTTGCCCATGATTACAAGATGTGTTCTATAGGAAAGTAATTCTTCAAAGAAAGACTCAATTATCGAGAAGTAATAAATGTTTGGAGGTGAAAAAAACAACTCCAATGACTGTTTTTATCCCAATATTTACTTCGAGAAATAAATAATTCGGATAGTCATAAACAAGAAAAGGCGATTGATATACAATTCTGAAGGGAATGTGATTACGGAGATAAATGCAAACATCACCGGCTTTACCAATACCATAATTTCTGATCAGGGTAAATTCGGAGAGAGGCAATTCCGCATTTACAACGGGGAGTGTTCCGAAGAACTATTCGATCTGATGCCTACCGCCGAATTTCACTACCGCACAGCTCGTCATCGCCTCCTTTATCATCCATACCACCTGGACGCGTGGCGATCTTCAACTGTGCGGTTTTCAAGGACTTTTTTTCCCACGTACCACTCAAATGTGGAACGAACTTCCTTCGGCGGTATTTCCAGATCGATACGACATGGGTACCTTCAAAAAAGGCATATATTCCTTTCTCCAAGGCCGGCAACGCTCTTGTGAATCCTCGGATGTTGCAAGAGTTCATGGGCGGCAGTGATCACATACCAACGGTGACCCGCATGCTCGTTTGCCCTGCTCTAACATAAAAAAAAAAGAGAGAATGAAGTAGAAGTAAGAAAAGGTTTGAGCCAAGATTCGGAGACAAGAACCGCGAGGACAGAGTTGAGATTGAACGTATTGAGGAGATCAAAATGATGCGCAGGAATGCTTTGAGCGTGAATGTGGCAGATATTGAAGTTATTTCGGAATGATTCCAAGTCGTTTCATAATAACTGATTTAAAGAAGCAGATTCGTTGAATTAATTAAAATAATTAAAGATTAAATAATGTGTTAAAATATATTACGCATCTAATTTCTAAAATATTATAGAGTAATAACAAGGTATTCTATAAACAATAGCTGTAGGTGGCGCTGCTGTTGTACATATGGGCGCAAATCATTATGTAATGATTATATTGTTTTAAAAATTCCGTAATTATTTATAATTAGTTTTTAAATAATCATTCGTAATCACAAAACTGGTATTTCTCTAATTTCAATCTCTTAAAGACATTGTATTGACTGATTGGTAGGTGATTGGTAAATTTCATATCCAATCAGTGAGATTCACATTGGATGTGAAATTTATTATTTAATAATTCATATTGTTGCACCTTTTTATGTTAAACATTTAAAGTAAAACTAAATTAGATTTATTATAATTCCAACATTCATTATGTTATTAAATAAACCAAACTTTATTCAATTTGCATGCTACGTGGTGCGACATCTGTAGAAGATTCATGTAAACTTGTAAGAAATGGTGTTTATAATCTTAAAATAAATATAATTTGTATAAAATAAATCATTTAGAGTTAGATAAAATTCATTATAATATCAATTGTAAATATTTAACTATATTTGAAGATTTTATATACAGTAATTTTAATATTTGCTTTAAACAAATTTTGATTGTTATTTAATATAAATGTAATTTGAATTAAATAAAACACTTAGAGTTATATAAAATTCATTATAATATTAATTGTGAATATTGAACTATATTTTAAGATTTTATATACAGTAATTTCAACTCTTGCCTTAAAATAAGTTTTGATTGTGACAACGCCTGAAGGGCCCCAGGGGAACGCGCGTCCTGAGGGCGCCTCCTGAGAGGCTCGGACCATGGTTCAGGACGCCGTTAGGTGAGAAGCGAGGGTTGGATATGGGTTAGGAATTGACACTAACGTCCTCCGATGGCATAACGCCGGAGCAACGTGCTTGGGTGGGGGCCTCGTCTTCGCCGGCGAATACGCTGTGTGTGTGTGTATGTGTAGTGTTTATGTTCGCTTTGCCGCTTTTACGTAGCGTTCCGTAACGTAATCGCGTCGTCCGGATCGAAAAGTACCGACTTGGGTCTTCTCTTTCTGACTTTAGGAGTCTTACGGGCCGTGTATCCTGTGGCCTTAACCACCAGCGGGTTTGGGTGTTCCACAGCATTGTCAAAGTAGCTTTTAGAGAGCTCCTTGAAATACTGTGCGATCGTCGATAGATCTGTCTCTGTGCAAGTCGATATTACGCATCAACCACGGAATCTTTTCTGAAGCACCTGAAGGGGCTTCAGGTTCGCGTGAGCGAAGGCAACGCTTGCATAGGACATGACGGCGCGTATGCAGGCTTTGTAAAGTGTGACCTTATTTCTAAGGGACATTTTACTCCGCTTGTCTAACATGGGATAAAGTCGCCCTAGGATAAAAGCCGCTCTGTTGCGAACGTCCTCGATATGTGAAGTGAATACAAGCTGTTTGTCCAGCGTCACTCCTAGGTACTTTTCCTTGTTTTTCCAAGGAATCGGTTTGGCAAAGAGTTAAATCTCCGGGCCCCTTGTGGACCGTGACCGTTCAAAGAGTACCGCGGTGCTCTTCTCCGGGTTCACCTCAATCCTCCATTTCCGAAACCAGTTCCCGAGGGCGTCGGCTGCGGATTGGAGGCGTTGAGAGATCTCATAAGGATCCCTTGAGGATGTGTAAATTGTGGTGTCATCCGCGAAAATTGCTAATTCCCTTACCATTAGTACGAGTCTGTCCGAAACCCTGAATTGGTTTAGCTTGTACACCAGTCCATTGTGCCAGACCCTGTCGAATGCCTTCGCTACATCGAGGAAGAGCGCTCCTGTCCTACGTACCTTGCAGCACATAGTGGCCCCAGAAAGGATTTGCTCCGTGAGACGTTACACCTGGTGGGAACTGAAATGATTGGCTCGAAAGCCAAACTGCTCATTTGGGATGATGTTCAGTCTATCTACTTCTGACTTGAGTCTACTGAGGATAATTCTCTCATAGATTTTCCCTAGGGAACTAAAGAGACTGATTGGACGGTAAGTAGTTGGAAGATTCCGGGGCTTACCCGGTTTGTGAATGCATATCACTATGGCCTCTTTCCACTGGGCCGGAAACCGGCAACCGGCCAATAGAGCATCAAAGATAGTAACCATTAGGTAGAGCAAAGGAGGCGGAAGGAGTTTGATCACTTTGTTGGTGATCCTATCTGATCCTGGCAACTTTATGACGTGAAGCGCCTTAACTAAGGTCGTCACTTCTTCGAGGTTCGTTTCTTCTATAGGGGGACCTGCTGGTTGTCGAGAGCACATGACTCGAACAGTGTTGACGACGACTTCGACATGTTCGCGTGCGACCGGTTGCATGCTAACGTTACACTGGCGCTCTAGGCTGTCGGCTAGACATTCCGCTTTGTCTCGGTTGTCGAAGGCGGGAAATTATATATCACATTAAAGATTACGCTGCAGAATAAAGTAGGTTTCAGGAAATTATAACACTAGGAATAAAGACATACTGTGTAAAGTGTGTTCTGCGGAGTGTCAAAAATAAGAACGTGATGACCAAATAAGACATGTCTAAATTGAGTCAAAAATTGTTTGTAAAGAAACACTATAGCAGGGGGTGGAAGAGTTGACATGCTGCGTCGATCTTAAGTAATCACAAAGGATGATGTTTTTTTTTTCAAACCTTATTTATTTTTAATGTTTAACTTTTAATGATTTATTTTTTATTTATCAAACTCTTAAGTAACCTGCATATCAATTTATCAGATTAAAAGTCGAGTTGAGAAATAAAATAATGTTTCACATGCACATATATAACATCTAATTTATGTCGCAATTTACACTACCTGTAATATAATGTGAATAATTACGAGTAAGTAAATAAGGTAAGACAATTTGTAACGGTCTGATTATTCGAATTCGATCTAACTAACTAGTGTACCAGCCGTGGCAGGTTGTACAAGGAGTGTCAAAAGATAGAGCTACTTAAGACTACAGAATATCATTTATATAATTCGTTACTTCATTAAATTATATTATTTTATATATGAATAACTGATTTTGTTATGTTGAGAATTACAACATTTGCATAAGTCTTGGTAAGCTGTGTTTAAAAGGTAATCGTAGTATTGTTAAACAGAATTATTTTAACAATTTTTACACTTCGTTAAGTTTAAAGTGCGATTAAATTTCACTGCTCCTACAAAATAAAAATGGTTCACTTGAATGAAGTAAGCAAATCGTTATCGGAGCTTCTTTCAAGCATTCTCAATCTCATCAAACGCGTTCTTGTATCATAACTTATTATAAAACTAAGTCCCCATTGTTAACATAGTCGCTCCTTCTCCGCCTCCCTAATTTTATTTGTATAACTGGCTCTTATTTAATTTTTTATTTTTTTATTAACCCCGTAAGGGATATGGCGTGAAGATAAATAAATAAATAACTTGCTCACCGTTCTGCATATGTTGCATCACTATAATTATTTGTTTTATGTAAGAAGAGGGCAAGCAAGCCTGCGGGTTACAGTTGATACGTGATCACCACCGCCCATGAACTCTTGCAACATCAGATTATTCACAAGAGCGTTGCCGACCTTGGAGGTAAGAAGGTTATAAGGTTGAGGTAAGGTTAAACAAAACAAAAACTTCTCAACGAAGTAAATACCGAGTGACGAAAGCGAATCCACTGACAAAACTCCTGATATGAATTTTGCGACGAAAAAAACCACGAACATTTTTATTCACAAACGTAAACACAAAAAATGTGAATGTGTTCGGAACGTTGCCAACTTGCCTTGATCAATCTAATAAAATAAAATCAAAAATGCAATTTGCGCAACGTTTCGAGCACATTCACATTTTTTGTTTGTATTTTTTTTGTTTGTTTTTTTGTTTGTTTGTTTGTTTGGCAACGTTCCGTTCAAGGTGGAAATAAGTGATTTTAAAATTTAGTTTAACTAAATTTTAGTCTCATTTTTCAAACGGCCGCGGTAGAGGTGAGGCGGTAGGTATATTGCTAAGTGTAAATGCATTTTCTGGGTCTATGGGCCAAGGGCTTTTTAAAAATACCACACTCATACCAGAAGGTCTCATATATAAAAAAATCGATATTGCGCGTATATATACAGAGTTAGACTTTCAGCACTATGGGTGCTTTCGTGACTCTGAGCTAGCTAACGCCCGCTTTGATACTTAGTATATGACAACGTTAAACAACTACTAGTAGCGCCTTAGTTATTTCAGCTTTCATCTAGTACTGCGGTTCACTTGAATTCTAGCTTGTTTTAACATATATAATTATAAATGTATGTCAATAGTCAATACTATAAAAAGTGTCAATTAATATTCTGTCTGTGAATGTCCTCCGCGGTGCTCTGCGGTGACGTATGTTTCTGAACTATGCACTGTACATTGATGTTTTGTAAATGTAATTAAATCTTATTTTAATTTAAAAAACCTTCCATTTTCAAAATACATATCCAGTAGTGCCTAGAAATTAAATACAAAAAATTATAATTTTAATAGTTTAGTAGGACACAGTATGTAAGGCTTATTTCATTAATTAATTATTTTTAATTCATCATTAAGTTTGGTTAGAATTTTTTTTAGTTTTTTTCTGATTTTTTTTTTGTTTGACGTAACAAGTAACTAAAGATTACATTTTAAATAACACGAATGCACAGATCTAGAAATATGAATACAATATAAATAATATGAAAAAAAAAAAGTGTACTTTTTAATAACTTTTGCTTTAATTCTATTACTTGTTACGGTTCCGTAGTTTTACTACCATGAAGAAATGTCATCAATTACAATATCCGAGCTCGATGCTTCTGCTGGTAAGTTTTTATTCCAGTTAGCTCCTGGAGGTTCTCCTGTTGACACAGCAACGAAGATCGATGATCCGATCTGTCAATTTGTATTTGTATATTCTGTCTACACGCAAAATCTACAAATGCAATGTGCTGTGACCAAATTATTAACACATATGACGGTGGCCAACCACTAATACGTTGAGGAGATATCCTGTACTCTACGAACTTATTGTAATCTGCAGATACTCTTTAGTACTAGCTACAAAATCTACATGTACATATGGAATCACATGTTTTTCATTGAGCAGCATAACTTCTTCTTCAGAATTGCGTTACTCTAGAATTCTATATTTTTTCAGTATGTTGTGATTTTTTTCTACAAGTTATTCATTTATTCTTTAAACTTCCCCAATACTAAAAATAATTTGAGAAACAGTAAAAATTTCGTGTTTCGTCAGATAAAAATCTACTCTTTACGTTAAATTACGTATTAACATTGACATTGTTAAGGTAAATAATCACTCTTATATTTTAAATTAGTAAAATGACAATTACAGTCATTTTACTAATTTAAAATCTCTAGTGCATTAATATATCAAATATTATCTCTTTGCATCCTTTCTCCGTATAATCTTTAACTACACTCACAGGCACAATTAACCGCCCACCTTGTATTTCCTTCAATTTACAGAAATCGACAAATTTTGACCACATTTTATGAGAAGTACATTGAAAGCTACCTTTAAGGTCTTGAAAAAAAACAATATTCTTCAATAAAAGGGGTTTTCTTAAACGGTAAATTCCAAAAATCGATTTTAGGACAATTTTCGATAAAATATTAAACATTTCAATTTTAAAAAAGTGGTTTAATTAAAAAGAAAATTTAAAATTAATAATAAGTGTTTCTGCTTTGGGCTCCAATGACTTCTTGGAGCTGGTTTGCAATTCCATCCATGAAATCTTGGATATCTGATTGGGGGATATTGTGCCACTCCTATACCACAGCCGTCTTGGGCTCTCCTAGTGTCGTTGGTGCTGGTACTCTTGCTCGGATACGTCTTTTGAGGTTGTCCCAAATGTGTTCAATTGGGTTAAGATCGGGACTGCGTGCCGGCCATGATAAAACTTGAATACCGACCTTATTAAGGTACTCTATGACGGAACTTGCGGTATGGCAACGTGCATCATCATGCATTAATCTAAAGTTGTGACCAATAAATGGTACAAAAGGTATGACATGGTCTTGTAGGACATTTTCCACGTATCTTTGAGCATTTGCACTGCCTATATCGAACCCAACAAGGTCAGTACGAGCCTCATAAGGGATACCTCCTCAAACCATTACGTATCATCCTTGGTAACCCACTGTTTCGGTTATAGCGCATGGAACAAACCTTTCATTTTGGCGCTTGTAGACACGCTGACGTCCATCTGGACCTCTTAGGGCTATTCTGCTCTCATCTGAGAACAGTACGTCCTTCCATTCCCAAACAGACCAGTTAGCATATTCTTTAGCAAAAGTAAGTCTAGCTCTACAGTGTTGTGGGAGCAGTTGTGGGGCAAGAGCTGAACGAAAAGCCCTCAGATTCCTTTCTGCCAGTTTTCTCCTAATTGTTCGTTCACTCACACTGACATTTCTTACCTCAAAAAGACGCGTATGAACTTCAGTAGCCGTACAAAAGCGATTTCTCAACACGTTGCTGATAACGAAGCGGTCATCTCGGGCTGAAGTGCATCGATATCGTTCTTGACCTGGCCTGCGCGTGTATGAGCCTATCTCCCGAAATCGTCTGATGGCATCCCGTACCGTAGTTCGAGGTACATCCAGTGTACGGACGGTGCGACGTTGGCTCTACCTGGCGTCAGAAAAAGCCACTGCCCTAGCTGCACCAGTTGCATGGAGTGGCATTTTTTACAGTTACAAACAATAAACGAACACTAGAAACTTAAATTAAACAATATTCACACACTATGGTAGAAAATAACTGGAAATGTTAACACGGGAACACAACGGCAACCATGTCAAATAACGACTAAATTCCAAAAACCTGTCGGTGACATAAAATTAGGAAACAAATTATGAGTATAAGTGTTTAATTTATTGCTAGAGTAGCCACTTGATAAAAAACAAAACAGTTGATAAACCATAATAAACGTAAACAAACAGGGCGACGAATGATAAAGGTGGGCGGTTAAATGTGCCGGTGTGTATACCGATTTCATACTTTTGACTTCGCGTAAATTCCTCCGAAAGGGTACATAGTTTTTGCTGCACATATTCATATTATGATGTTATTGTATATTTCTTGTTTTCCTGTTATCTGCAGCATTTAATGCAAAACATCTTTCTCCGAGTCTGCAATTTTTATTAATATTATTTAAGTACACGAAAACTCTGCTTTGTTTTATATAATTGATGTAACTTCACTCGTACTCTTTACCACAGTAAGTTAAACATGTACGACTTTGAAACAAAGGTGATGCGGAAAAAAAAATTAAAAAAGAGAGTATATAAATTGTAATTCTTAAAATGTTTAATGTATATGGTTTGTTCCGACACCGTCAGCTTTATTTATTTGAATCAATACCAGTGATCAGTGTGGAGCTCCCTTGGGTACCGCGCTTATCAAACGAGCCCTTCTTAGACTTTTTATTTTTATAAAAAAAGTTAAATAGTATTTTTTGCTTTAGCTTTTATTTGTGTATGTCTCGACGTATTACAATACATATTATCCTTTTGTATTAACTCGACTAACTAAATTTGAATAAAACATATTCTAGGTTTCATTTTATTGAAATACATACTCGTAATCCATCCGCTCTTAACATCATAACTGTTAAACATTTCTTCATTATACTCAATTAAAATTAAGATGTATTTTACATAAAACGTACGAATCATTTATATTTGTCTTTTTGTATAATTTATTTCTATATATTTGCTGACTGATCACTCAGATGTTCGTTACAAGCATGAAAAACTCAATTAAAGAAATGGGAGCCATCAGATGAATTGCATTCACCCGATGGCCGCGTCCCGGCCACTCCCGGCGCGGATACACGGACTAAGCTACGTATCGCATTACCAACTTGACTGACGGACTCTTAAACCTTTTAACTTGTTATATGAATACGTAACATTCAAACTTATCCCATATCTTTCATATTCAACATCTAGTCAAAATTGCGGAACGATTTATATTTTCATTTATGACATTTACAACTATGTAAAACAAATATTGGTAAAATCAACTCTGAATGCACATAAATGCAATACAGACGGGATTGAATCAAACCCACAGATTGTGTTAACGGATGCGGGAATGTCGTCGTCGGGAAATTGCAGGCGTCGCCTCGCTGATGACAAATTACAAACACTCTCCTGTAGCTCCACGACCTACTGCGGCCGTTCACGTTTTTTATAATGTATTGCATTTTTTCTTACATTTTATGGTGACTAAACAAGAATTGCAAAATTTGGTTTATTTTATTTTTATTCAAAATATTTTATACTATTATTAATATAAACGTTATCACCAGTTAACATTTGTTAATTAAAAATAAGTATTTACGTAAATCGTCTGACAGTAGGCACGTGGGTACGGCATGGTGGGTGGTGAACACTTGAATTTCCAAGAATTAACGGTACAGTTTACTTATTTCACAATTTAATTGAAGTATTACATACTCAAATGAACAAGATAACCAGGAATTATAATGATTTACGTGGATTAGAGCCAAAGGTACTATGGTGAGTGCGCTTCGCGTTTGAACGTCCGTCACACCGGCGTGCCGAACGCGAATTACCGACTCGATCGAGTTAAAGTAAACTTCGATTGGTTGGAATAAGAACAACCCCACCTGGCGCATCGTTTGTCAAACTTAAATCTTGAGTGCGAGTTTCTTTACGCGGTCGCTATCGACTGTCGAACGTCGGACTCGGTGATTTCAAGGCTTGTGATATGTCGTTTGAAACATTTTCTGAGTGCAGGTGCCATTTCACGTAACCGCGACGTAAAAGTTAGTAAACTTTACTTCCAAGTTATCGATTACTTGTCACCTACAATTTTAGAGTGGCGGTGGAGTGGGAATTATTTCAAAAGAGATCATTTCGTGTAAATAATATAAAAATATGACTGGACGGTTTTTTTGCTTGGAGAACGTTTGCGACTGCTAAGGCTCAAGATATTTGCAATTTTAACCTAAGTGTGAAAGCTAGTGTTCGCTCTTTTTCCAATCCTTTGTTGGAATTTCACGAAAGGCAATTAAAAGATAAGTTAACCAAAAAAATATTGAAGTTTCTGTGTAAAGAGCTCAAGCGATTGACATAGGTCGTCTCAAAGCGTTTCTTTGCAATATAAGGTACGTATCAAATAGCTTCAATATTTAACACATCATATATGAGTTATGAAATTCTAAAACAATAAATCCGTGATTTATCGTATTACTATCGACATATAGTACGACAAAAATAAATTTCTTGTCGTCACATATTATTTTTTACCCGACTGGTTTAGATCAACACGAGGTGTTAGCAAGTTTTTGTAACCCGGTGAATATCTAACAATATAATATACATAACAATATCAGACGGTTCTGGGTGTCCTCAACGTCCATGGCTAATGACATCAAAATAAGTTGTGGGAATGAATAATAAATATAATAGAATGCGTATAAAATATTTGCTCTAATTTAAAAAATAAGTGACATTGTCTACACGAGGATTGAGCAGTGCAGTCTAAACCATTACAATGTTCCTGCATTGCGTCAGCGTGCCGTGCCGTGCCGTCCTGCAGGACTTATTTCATAAATTTCAGCATTGAAGAAATGATGGGTACAATAGTTGTATGACTTTCTTTTGAATATATTGTGATAACTAAAACAGTTAATTCTGATTTATTTTATTTCCAGAAATTAAAGATGAAGCAATGTTAACAACGAATAAAGAAGGTGACCAAGAACTAGCACACTTCGGGTGATTTAATAAGGAGAATACTGCGAAACCAGTCGGAGAGGAGATTAAATTTATAATTTAGACAAATAAATAAATAAAATAATTTTAAATATTCCTTTTATCAGTTAACACCCTGAAATTTTAACTTATAAAATATTAAGCCAAAACAAACTTAAGATGTGACAATGTTAATAAACTCCCTACAACAAGTACAATAAACATGCAATACCTACATAATAGTAGTTATTTTTCCTAATATATTCTCAGTATTTAATACTATGGCCGGCCGTCCCCTTTCAAGAATAGATTACTATTTTGCTCTCAAGTCAATGAAATTTGTATGTTGTTGTTCTTTAAACGTCTCTCCGCCTGATTCCAAAGTGCAGAACCTAAAATAAAAACAATTATATAAATATTATAAGAAATCTTAGTAGCCTTAATCTCGCTTAGTTTCTTTCTCAGATATAGGTGGTGGAGAAGAAATACCTAATCCTTGAGGTGGTGAGGTAGTATTTGTATTTGGATTTCCCTCAATATGAACTCCCTTTAAATAACACATGAATAGTTACAATCTAGCGTGGATTTGTTTTATTAGTAAGTGAATAATACCCGTGACGCCGAGGCTGGCCTCATCGCGTAGGTATTCAATGTTTAATAACTCGCCCAATTCCTCCCACTTTGTATATTAAATAATCAGTCTTTTGCTTTAGAAGATGGTTTGTTAAGATCTCCGTGCCTGAAATAAAGTAAATACCAAGGAATAAATATTTGTTTTATCGGAAATTAATAATACCATATAAATAAATTAAAATTAAACTTACTGCTCCATAAATGTCACCTTTAAATTGGGATGAGCTGGTCTGCATAATTAGTTACTACTGTTGCGTTTCTGTATTAATAGTAAAATTGTAAAAAATTTCTTATTCGATGCAACTAATTGCTGCAGTCACGACTGATAGATCCCAATAAATACAAATTGTGCACTTTATTACAAACTAGTAACTACAAACTTCGTGCCACTTTCACAAAGTTGAAAACAAGAATGATCTTGATAATATGAAATTATATTCATAAGAATTACATAAACAATGGTATCCAATTGTCAAACAATCTTTTACTTGTACAAATGTACCGTCGTCAATCAGCGACTCCACGGTGCTTGGAATTTAAAAAAAATAATAAACTAAACACTCGGAGAAGTCAAATATAAACAGTAACAAATGTCACATTACATTGATTACAACCACAATTTGAAAAGGCAACTATTTTATGCATTACCACATGACACGAATGTCATCTTAAATTGGTTTGGCTTATTTTAAAATTTAAAGTGTCTAACGTAATACCCACACGATAAACGTAGTTTCCGTTGCTCACGGTGAGTAAACGCGGGTCGAGTGGTTAGGTTGGCACGTATTTTGCGTTTACTCGATTACCGTGACGGTAGGGCTATTCGAACATTGTTGTTACACTCGCACTCGGCACGTAATGAGCATCGACCGCACGTCGTTAAAACCATTCACGCTATGGTTCGTATCTGTCGTCGTGCGACTTCCTCGTGCTGCCTAAAATTTAAAACCAATTCAAGGACATTTGACAAAAACGATTACATATTAAACTTTGTGTATACGACTGTTGATGAGAGTTCTCATAAAACAAAAACCTACAGTATTCTTTTAAAAACATTCTGAATATTTAGTAGGATACAAATATCACGATATAATATACAAAAAATCTTTTTTTACACTACCGACTAGTGACTACCGAGAGTCGACTGTCGTACGACGTCGGTCACAGGGGATCAAGGAATCTGGCGAGCGATCCGCCTTGGGAGCTACAGGCGGAAGCGCTCGGCGGGGTGTATTGGCACCGGGTAGAAGCCAGGGCCAGGGGGGTAAGGCCCGAGGCGGCTCGGGTCAGGGCTCTAGCTCACCGAGCTCTGATTCGACGGTAGGAGAGGGACCTAGGGTCCCCCGCCGGCCTGACGACTGCGGGGGCGATCCGTTCCCACCTTGATCGTTGGATCAACCGACGCCACGGAACGCTTACGTTCCGTCTTGTGCAGGTGCACACGGGGCATGGGTGTTTCGGTGAGTATCTGCACAAGATCGCACAAAAGGAGGCGACCCCATCCTGCCACCACTGTGACGAGGCCGTAGACACGGCTCGCCACACCTTTGCGGAGTGCGTAGCCTGGGAGCACCAACGTGCTGAGCTGGTGGCCGTGGTGGGCGAGGACCTCTTCCTGCCGCACCTGATAGGCGCAATGATCGACAGCGAGAGGTGTTGGGCCGCAATGGCCTCCTTCTGCGAGCAAGTCATCGCCGCGAAGGAGGCCGTGGGGCGGGTCAGGGAGCAGGCCTCCACCGCTGACCACTCCGTAGGGGAAGGCTGGAAAGAAGGAGGCGGGAGTACGCCCGCCGCTTCCTTCCTCAGCTGTAGTGCCTGTGTGAGAGGGGAGGGTGACCTCTCTCACCTAGTCCAGGCCTACGTCGTGAGTGTGCTCTAAGTTGCTCGGAGCACCTTTACATGGGGAGGTACCGTCGGGGCGCCACGGTGAGTGCGCAAGCGATCCCATGGCGTCTCATTAAGGCGTTGAGGGCATCCGTTGCTTTTTAGTGGGTAGCCTTAAAAATGGCAGCGTGCTTGATTCTGCCGGGTAGTCCCACATAGCCCTCCGACCTTCACCTTCTTGGTCGGCGGGTATCCGTGACGGATTTTTCCAACGATAAAGAAAAAAAAAAGGGGATCAGGGGATGGGAGTTAACTTGGGACTTAACTATATTTATAAAACTGTAACTCGTAAGACTTTTTTTGTATGGATAATATAAACATCTGAACAATATATCTATTGTTTTTAATTCACAGTACGTACTTCTCACAAATATATTATTAAATAGAGTTATGGCATGGTATGGTATGGTGTTGCATAATAACAAAACTACTCGGAGTGCCTTGGTTTACTCGCGGATGCGGTGACTTCTGTGCTCAGTTATATATTAGTTACTTTCAATCAATATCAATTATGTATTTTCATTTGTTTTAATAATTTATTTCGACGTTTTACTGTATTCGCATTTTGCTTCATTTTACAAATAGTTTTATATTATAAACATATTTAATAATAAATGTAAAAAAATTAAGGGAGATTTCGCAATTTCATTATGAGTGTCTAAGGAGGTCACATTTATGTGCATTCAGCGCTTTTATTTCCGACTAAAGATTTACCAATCCTTATATATTTTTGTATCTACGATAATTTAATACAGCCGAGGGGTTCGTTTTGGTTTGTTTTTGTATTTAAAAGCCCAATCCTTGAAAAGCATAAAAGTAAACACGCGTGCATCATTAACACTGTATCGCTCACCGAAAATAATCGCTTGTTGTCTATATATTATTTATCCGGTTGGTGCGATAATTATTTGTGATGGAAAATAGAACTTCGATGAAGTTGGCGTTAATTCCGCAAGTAACGCATTGCGTGTTGTCGCGTCTCCGCGCCGCCGCACCCGCCGCACCCGCCGCACCCGCCGCACCCGCCGCACCCGCCGCACCCGCCGCACCCGCCGCACCCGCCGCACCCGCCGCAGCCCGCGGTGAGGTGTTGAAGTAGCATGTACGGTGTGTTCAATTTGCACGGTTGAATGGAGTATGTTAAATAATAATGCGGTCCGACCTCATCGCGCAGCGGCGATCTAACTCAGAGGAGTCGATTTTTGTTTGGTTTTAAAACTATGTACACGTATACGTGCTGTTTTATTTAGTTCATTAAAATTGTTTTAGCATCTACATTTGTACCTAAACTTAAAATATAAATGTAACCATAGGTACGGTCGATACAAACATTCATATAAGCTGTTTAAATTTTAATATAGTGGGATAAATATAAAATAAATCATTTAGTTTGGTATTTCAATTAGTTCGGTGCCACTGATTACTTCAATGTTACATATTTATTACATTTATTTGTAGCTAGAACACACAACTAAAAATAACTTTTTGAGATTGCTACATAACCATATTGTGTTACGTTTCCTGAAATTGATTCTATTCCAGTGATAGACCGAGCGGGAGGACTCGGACGAGGGAGGACCTCACGAGAAATCAAACGAGGACCATTTAATTATCTCCGTGTAGTTGCTATTGTAGTGTTGAGTAGTAAAAATGTTTTCAAAATTATTTACCTATAGGCATTTTTTTATAAGGAACATTTATGTTTCGTCCATTTAATTCGATATAACAATTCTTGAATTGTATTGATTCTTACGCAATACAATACATAATTATACAAAGGGAAGTGAAGGTCGAAGCTTTTGAAATATTTGTTACAATCTGTTCTTGTGCTTAAATATCTCAAACAGATGTATTACTAGTGAAGTATCACTGAACTATCAAATTGCTAACTTATGTTATATTATAAAAGTGTTTGCCGCACTCGGTTCAAGTCGCCGAGGCTTCAATGTGACAATTACATTTAAAAAATTTTAAGAAGACGACATCACTCGTTCTTTGTTAACGAAATTATATTGTAGAAAATATCATTCATATTATCTAAAGAGCCTGTGCGATGCGGTGTGTTTCATTTCTGAGGTTTTATCTTTTATTAAATTGCCTCTCGCGTAAGTATTTGCTTCAAAAAGCGATTGAATTTCAAACACATTTGTGTAACAGTATATAAGCCATCATGATTTATATTTATAAACTATCAAACTATCAAACTACTTAAAATTTGAGCTCAATTTGAGTATTTAACTATATTCTCAAGGCAATGTGAAGTCTATAAGGTCGCAAGGACGGAACTCCGAATAAAATTCAGTTACTTTAAAAGTTATCGCTTACTCTCGCTAAGGATATTTGAAATACATTTGATATTAGTTAAACGAGCCCGAGAGAGTATTCACTCGAAACCTCATTAAATAATCATCCACAGTTTCATTAACCCCGAGAACTCTCAAGATTCAGTACTGAGTTTGAACATCTCTTCACATAAAATGTTACAGAAACTACTTCCAATATATCTTTCTTCGAATAAAAAATATTTTTATCTGAAGAATGTTCAATAATCTGGAGGAAGCATTTCAAGAAATTTATACATCCGTTTTATTCCGTTGAATACAAAATGTATGAAATTATTAACGATTAATATTTTGTCAACAAAATAAAATTATTACCTCAGGAGCTTATCACAAAGGTCAATTATCACTACTTTTTTTTTAAAGGTCGTTGTTGGAGCGCCTCATGAGTCCACAGAGCAGTCGCCCCCGCCGCTGTCACTGCTATTAACGTTTTTATTTTATACCGTATTTTTTCAGTATTTTTTTTATACCTTAGGTTTATTAGGTTTTTACTTTTTAATATATCATTGTCTATTAGCGTTAATACAAGTTAAAATCCTTTGTTAGTTTTTAATTTTGGATAAATTCAAATATAATTGACACAAATTGAGTTGAAATTTTAAGTAGTTTTTGTGATAGTGTATTATAAATCGAGATGATTTTATAATGGCTTATATACTGTTACACAAATGTGTTTTAAATTCAATCGCTTTTTGAAGCAAATACTTACGCGAGAGGCGATTTGATAAAAGATAAAACCTCATACAAATAAAATACACCGCACCGCACAGAGTCTTTAGATAATATTAACGATATTTTCTACGATATAAATTCTTTTTAAACGAGCGAGTGACGTCGTTTCTTAAACTAGGGGCGCCAACAGACCCTCATTTTCGACTAGCGCTCGCGAAATCGCGAAATGCCGTATGTAAATTGAGCGAAGCGAGCCCAGTGTAATGACTCATCATTGTGGACAATGTCGGTAATGTAGGAGATTTCATTGTATTTGATGATTTTTTTTCCCGTTGACTTCAATGCGATATCAGTTTTTTGACGATTACTCCTCAAGGACATGACAACAATTTTTTTTAAACCCTCACCACCACCACCAATGTGTGTCTTTTTGATTGCAAAATTTCATAATTTTCCGTCAAGTAGTTTTCGAGCCTATTCGTGACAAAGAATGTGAAAAAATCTTCAATGGAACGCTCCGCTCGCTTCGCTCAATAATGTAAATATATCGTAACGTTCCAATAACACCCCTAAAAAAAACTAGTGGTAATAATAATAACAGTGGTCCATTATCGAGCGGGATATGTTAGATAAGAAAAAGCAAATACGAAGATGTATTTAATTAAAACGGGTTTAAGTTCTACAACCCCAATAACGATATTATACAAATAATAATAGCATCGTTAAACTTACCCAATACTCATTTAGATAATATTGACTCTTAGACTTGTTATTTGATTGCTCGTGGATAATAAGAGGCGCAGCACGCGTAGTGCGCGAGTAGCCAATAGACTATTTCATTAATTATTTACCTGTTTGTTCATAAAGTGTTTATTTATTATTAAAAAGACAAGTTGGAATAAAGTTTGATGGACGTGTGTGATGACCACACGTCCAGTCACACGGCAGCTAAGTGTTAATTCTTCAATTATTAAATTATTGTACCTAATTATTAAGTACAAAGAATGTTAGATATTTATTATTCCTAGTTTTAACTTAACCGTATTCACAATCACAAATCCTTAGTCAACGAGTATTTATAGCTAGGTATTATAAACGTTCACAACTTGATTAAGTATTACAAATAGAATAGTATTGAGCACTTTAGTTACTTTAAATGGTCGTTTTGTAAATCTATATTTACTATTAATAGTATTTATCTTTGCCAATCTTTAAATTTCAGACCGAAACACTCGACTCCCAATATCTCCCAGGAAAAGGAATTAATTAAAATGGTCCCAGGAAAAGGAATGACTTAAGGAGTTTTAAAGTTCGATTAAAATCCTTCATTAACTATCTGGACATGCTACAGAATTACAGCTACGCATTTGATAGGTTTAAATCATTTTGTAAACAACATCACTTGCATCCCAACAACGAGGTACAGTTGTTGGGATGCAAAGTGGGCGGGGTGGTTACAAACGGTGCCCTCCCAGATTTAGACAAGATAGGTAATTTTATATGGAGTCACGTCCCGACTGGCGTAGAGGCTGGTAAATCGAAACATTTAGATTATGATGGCATGGTCCAGATTTTTTATATTATGCTACATCTCTTTGTCGTAATTCGTGTGCAAATATCATTAAATGCTGTCTGTGTTGTGTCTATGTCTGTGTGTGTGTGCATGTGTGTGTGTGTGTGTGTGTGTGTGTGTGTGTGTGCACTTAATGATATTTATTGATTTTATTGATATCTCACGATCCTAATTGTTCTCAATTTGTTGGAACCGTAGCACACATACGAGTAGCATAGATGCACGTCGCGGTGTGTGTCTCAAAGGGATCACTGTGGCGTGAGGAATTACCGAATGCACTAAATATAATTATTAAAATAAGTCGTAGTCAGTCATTTTTAGAGTATAAGTTACTGTTAAATAAAAAATTACCTAAAAATAACTCCCTTTTGAAATTTAATAGTTACCTTGATATAAATGACATAACACGCGTTGGCGGCCTTTTGCGTAATTCTCGTTCTTTGTATAATAAGAAGCATCCTACAACTGTACGGCTCGGTCGGAAGTTTTAAGTATCTACACAGTTATTATTGTATAACGAGGGAATCTTATTGGCCTTTAGGTGAATGGATCTTCCTAGGTCCTTGTTATCGTACCTGTGTCGGCTCAGGAAATGTCACACATTACACTGACCGACATTATTTACTTTGCTTAAGTAACATACGTAATAAATTAAAGAACATATTTAACTTCCAACTTTGATAAAAATTTCGTTTTAAAATACGATAAAATTGGCTTTTCTAAACTTTTATTAGGTCGAATGCGGTTTGTGTTTCGAACTTTAATATCCTGTCAGCGCAGTCTGTACCAACAACATTTCAAATATAGTACTTAGAGTATTTACTTAAATCGATATAAATATACACATATATTGCTATATTTACAAGTTTTGTTATTATTATGTTACAACTTTTTAATATTTATAGAATACTGTAATGTTTTCATTGTTACTAACATTTTATTAACAAAATATGGAGATAGTAATGTTTGAATTAAACATATTATTAGGTAAATTGTGCAGTTGCTAATAGCAATCGTCAGGCGCTCAACACCACTTTAATTTACGGGTTATAAGCACATTTTAATGATAAAAAAAAACGCGGGTACTTGCTGCGCCTGACGTGTGACCGTGAGACGCGGAGCGGTCGGGACTCGGGATCTCTCTCAGTGAATTAATTGTGCTTTACGATTTACGGAGTAATCGTCATCGGTACTAGTAGTTTCCAAAAGACTAAATTTTGTTAGTGTCGAGTCTTTGAATTGTTGGCTCCAGCGCCGAGCTGGTGGTGGCCTTCTCTCCCGACGTGTGCGTGAGCCGGAGGACCCGCGACGAAACATTTAAGTATCAAATCGTTTATCCCGTAATCATTTCCCTTTGCTAAATATTGTACAAATTATTCTACACTCTGGGAATCCCCAAATCCTGTACTGAACTGGTCGTCCGTGCGCCGTCTTCGAGATGTTTATGAATTGTTCTGGGGCTACGACGATACAGAGTATCACGTTGCATTGCGTCGTATATTTCTTTGAGAAATATAGGAGTACTTTTTTAAGATGTCGCGTTGTACTTTTTCATTTCATTGACGAGATACGCATTAAACAACTCAGACACCGACGATCTTAATTTAGATCTATTTTAGCAATAAAAAATTATTCATTCTAAGAACTTGGAGAGCTACAAACTGCACCGCGCCACACTATATATCATTTATATAATTTTCCCCGGGTCTTTGAGACCCTTATCATTTTGTTGGGCAACTTTTTCAATAAAATTATTTTACAAATATTTCCAATTCATCGCTTTTTGAATGTTTCTTTTCAACGTAACTTGAACGTAAATTTCTCATGTGAATAGAAATATTTTTAAATGGTATATATTCATGAATATATTCATCCATGAAGAAAATATTAAAATTATCTTATCAAATAATTCGGTAATTTTAGTACTATTTGTGATATATCTCCATATTTACTACGACTATCATTTATCATTTCTAGTCAGTTGAAGTGCATACAAGGCATCGAAGCAGGCCAATCCCCTGATATTTCAAAACCGCACATTATAAATTATCAGCTACTACGATGTTATATGAGATGTTGGATGAGCCCTTTAATTATTTGAGACTTTGAGCGGCCATGTCCTTCGGCGTTACATACGTATATCTTATTTCTATGCGTCTTCCATCACTCTCGAACAGAACGCTACCGGTTTTAATACTGTCGATATACATTTTTTACGTATTATGAAATAGAAACCTTCACTAGACATAACATTGATATCGCAATAGTGGAGGTCATATCTTTCTTTGGAACTTTTCGCTCGAACAATGCTTTACTATAATATCTGTGCTCTACTATAATGCTTTAATATAATATTTAAAATAACTTCTTATTTATACCCAGCAATGACCAAATGAGCCGTTTGAATAATAATAATTAATATTTTAAGATTGCATCTCATTGCCGCGTCCAGAAAATAGGAGAATGTTTTTTGTGACGTTTTGTTTTCTAGCTATTTAAAGGAAACCGAACTAAATTATAAATAAATGATATCGTTCCTCTGAATACTCAAAACTCTGCTAAATTTCAGCTCACGACCCGACTAGAGTCGGATAGATGGATTCTGAAGGTAGTCATATTCATCTCTTATTTTAGCCCAGTTTTATGTATCAATTCTATAAACGATAAGAAGGGTTTTAAAATAATAACTTTGTTGAAGGTATACTTTCGAGGTATATAAAAGTGACATAATAATTATTAATCATATTAATTAATCAAATATAATCTAGTTTTAATACATTTGATTAAAATTAATTTTCCTATTCAGTATGGAAAATATTGTAAAACCGCTGTAGAAATGAAAATATCTTTAGTTTGATAGTAAAGAGAAGTTATTACCTGTATTCATTAGAAGATGTGGATACCTGTATGTTGTACAAACGCGTGTCCCTCGTGTGTGATAACGCTTATCAAAAGAACTAACAATATATTTTTATATACTTTTTCCAAAGTATTATTAATTATAAAAAAAAATAATTGTGTGTTTAAAAGTACGAACTTGTAAGCTGTTGAATGTCCTCAGCGAAGCCGATATCAGCGAAGAATGTGCCGTGTCCTTTAATCTGTGCCTAGAGAAGGGTTTCAGAAAACCATTCCTGAATACAGTAAAAAAACAAATCCTTAACCTTTTTAATCCGTTATAATACATTTTAATTGTAATATCCCTAAAGTACGCTGTGCTGTATGAGTATTCCTGAAATTAATTCTTAATATTTAATAGAAATGGTAAGTTCCAGATTATTCAAATATTCACCCCAAAAACTCTATGACTATTTTGAAGACTTTAAAAACCAAGAACCTTTTGACGTCTTCATGACTCATCCCTCTAGTCGCAATGGTGAAGTATAGTTATTGTCTTATACCAGACTTTCCTCGACCCTGAAACTCGTTAATTTTACGTACGTAGTAGTATAATATGCACTCTACACTCGTAACGCACTCATACACCTCCACTGACATTAGAGCGGCGGTTATTTGTGAAGAGTGAGTCAAATTACTTACGAATGACTTATTATTTGCTTATTTTGTGTTTTTTCCTAGACTGCCTGCTGGTTGGCTGGTTTAGTTACGTGAAGGAGATAAGCGACTACGGTCCTCTCCTTTCACGGTAATAAGATATGAGCTAAGCTAATGCAATATATATTTATTAGATGATACCAAAAAGATCAGATATTGATGACCGAAATTTGATGAAAACTCAAAGTTTGTTAATAAACATTCAAACTTCATTATTATTACATTTATTTTTTTATATATTTTTTTGTTATTTGAAAAATATACATCTCTAATAAGCATTGAATTTTATTCTGCGTCGAATTATATGTTAGTAATTGACAATATTAACATAAACAAGTAATCATTAAATTGGTTTGTGTGTGTGTGACGTACGTACGTAGTGTGTGTGTGTGTGCGTGTGTGTTTCAAATGCATTATTTACTAAAATTATAACTTTCAGCAATCCTCTGTATAAACTATGACTGACACAGTTACGAGTATAATTAACGTTAAAATCATGTTAGAAGGGTACAATGTCTTTCTGTTCTTTGTAATCCAGTGACATCGAGCCAACTAATTATGAATAAAAACAATTTCAAAAACAATGTTTAACGCTACTTTAAGCGCACATTAGATACATAACATTAATCATATCATAAAACTATAATTTGATTGAAAGTTATCTTAAAGTAAGAATATTATAAGTATAAATACTCGTAAGAATAAGAATTTAGTATTTTTGAATGAAACATTCTGTTCGCAAACCTTACGACGTCTCTAAGAGTAACATATTCTGAATCTCCCCCGTGGAGAAACTCATTCATCTATAAGTATTTCTAAATCCTTCATATATCTATAGGTATTTCTAAATCCCCCAAAGCCTCTGCACTCGAAGCTTGTTCCACCGCGCGTTGGAACTCCATTTGGTTTGTCGTTAAATGTCGTGTTTATCACACCGGGAGAGCCGTTAACTTCAATGAGCAGCTGTTTAAGGTTACTCCGTTTAATCCGTACTCATATCGCATCCACAACATTTAAAACAACGGCAGTGGTTAAACATAACTAGAGCTACCGACTGAAGAGAACGCTATCTAAGTCATTGAATATCTTAAAATAAACGTCTCCTGTTCTATCTAAAAATTGGTTTAAAGTTATTTAGACCCAATATTATATCCCTCCCTATGATTTAACACGCTTACATTTGTAATATGAATTCACGAGTTACTGACCGCAGCAGCGCACGTGTAATATCTTAGAAAATAAAATCTGCAAAATCTATTTCTAAACAGGTAAGCTCTTAAAGGACGGAGCGATGTTCAGAGGATGCGTCCTTAAATTGAATTTCTTTTGTCGGATACTTTCGTGTCTTTGGTTGAAAAATGATGCTGTCATTCTTATTTTTGGTTCTCAAGACCATTTTTTTAATTTGCGTACCTTATTATTCAGAAAAACCTCGGCTGCTTGAGATTTTTTATTTTACATACGAGTATGTTGTGACTATACAGTTAACATTATATGTGTTTGAAATTATATTTAGAAGTGCGTATATAAAGTACACTCATACAAAATGACTATTGTTAACGAGGTACTTACGTCTTTGTTAGTTGTTTGTTTGAATTACTTTTAGTCTCTCCGAATCTATGCACCTTTGTGTATATAGTATATATCCTTTTTTTACATCTATTTCCAAAGATATTATGGAAAAGCAGAATCTGCTGATAAGGATCTATGAATCTTAAGTTATTATGAATACAAGATAATAAAATAAACTTTTCTATATTGTGATATTATACCAATTGATGGTCGTCCAGTATGTTTTTATGATTTTGTTAAAAGACCCAAGAACTGTTCCAAATATTAATAAATAAAATCAATGTGATATAGAATATGAAGAAACAGAAACAAAAATACTGTTAATATTTTACCAATTGCTTTTTAAAACAGTAAAAGTTGACAGTTATATCGTATAAAATGTAACATGAAATACAATATAAATCAACTAATACTAAAACATACAAAAATCCATAAACAAAGTTGTATGAAGTCGTTCACGTCCTTCTTTTCACGACGTTTGATCAATACCTCCTTGGAAACGACAATGTTGTTATTCTGTAACAGTAGCTTTCAAATCATTATATTGAAAACAACGTCACAGTTATATTGAGTTAAAGTAAATCTAGTTTCGTTTAATATGAATCAGGATGCCAAGAAAACAGCTGTGACGCTTTATGGCCGCGTAAATGTACCACAAGAAAAATGCAGAGTTAATTTTTGCACAGACATGGAAAAATCCGTGTTGATGAGTAACTTCGAGAGGCGCGGGTGGCATCAAGTCGGACAAGATGATGAATGGAATTTTTACTGGGCGTCGACTCAAACTTGTCGAAACTTATTTAGCGTCGAGAGCGGTTATCGAATGAACGATAATCAGATGATTAATCATTTTCCTAATCATTACGAGTTATCGCGAAAAGATTTGCTCGTAAAAAATATAAAAAGATATCGAAAGGAATTGGAACGTGACGGAAGTCCCTTAGCAGAAAAGGCGGAAGTTGTTTTACACGGGGGACAGGTCGTGACGCGGTACGTTCATCTGGATTTTATTCCCGTAACATTCGTCCTCCCGGCAGATTACAACATGTTCGTTGAGGAGTATCGTAAGTCACCGCAGAGTACATGGATCATGAAACCTTGCGGAAAATCCCAAGGTACCGGTATATTTTTAATAAATAAATTATCTAAACTGAAAAAGTGGTCGAGAGAAGCCAAGGCTCCCTTTCATCCGCAACTAAGTAAGGAGAGCTATGTTATTTCGCGCTACATCGATAATCCCTTACTGATAGGCGGCAAAAAATTTGATCTCAGATTATACGTACTAGTGACATCGTTCAGACCACTGAAAGCTTATCTTTTTCAGCTCGGATTTTGCAGATTTTGTACTGTCAAATACGACACGAGTGTTACCGAGTTAGATAACATGTACGTGCACTTGACCAATGTCAGCGTTCAAAAACATGGCGGCGACTATAACAGCATTCACGGCGGCAAAATGAGTGTTCAGAATTTACGTTTATTTTTGGACGGCACGAGAGGCAGGACCGTTACGGAAAAATTGTTTGCCTCTATACAATGGCTCATCGTGCACTCGCTGAAAGCTGTATCGTCAGTGATGGCCAACGACCGGCACTGCTACGAGTGCTACGGCTATGACATCATAATAGACAACCAATTGAAGCCGTGGTTGGTTGAGGTCAACGCGTCTCCTTCGCTCACGTCGACTACTGTCAATGACCGAATCATGAAATACAAATTGATAGACAATATCCTATCGGTGGTTTTGCCACCCGAAGGTATACCCGACGTCCGGTGGAATAAGGTTCCGGGTCCCGAAGCCCTCGGCAACTTTGATTTATTAATCGACGAGGAGTTTGTAGAAAAAGATGATGCGTCAAACTTGGGTGGCCGTTCTGTTAAATATAATAAAAAGTAAATAAATATTCCAACAGTGCTATATATAAGTATGAGGATATTTATTATATAATGTCAAGTTATACCTTATTTTATGAAGTAATGTAGGTAGTAAAGACTATATTCATTAAAAATTTATATAATTATAAATTCAACCTGACTTTTTTTTCATATTCTTCTTCTAATAAAGTCATAATATTTGTCATTAAAATTAATATAAGAAAATGTAACATCGAAAAAGGTAATGTGAAAAAGAATCATATTTTTGTTTACGAGTCTGTCCAGCGTCTTCGTTAAAGGTTTGTGTTATATTGTGTATACTAAGAGATTGATGGTATTTACACGTTAGATCATTGCTTAATACCCAAGGAATTGAAATGAAGATTTGTGTCTTGGCAGCCTCGGTATAATCGTTCCAGTAGATCATCCATGTAATTTGAAATAAATATTAATTTATAGTTCTGTTCGAAAATAAATAGAATACCCACTATTATATAAACATATTTCTGTTTCGTTTAAATATCTTGTTTTTATATTTATATATATATATGTCTGTGTGTGTGTGTGTGTGTGTGTGTGTGTGTGTGTGTGTGTGTGTGTGTGTGTGTGTGTGTGTGTGTGTGTGTGTGTGTGTGTGTGTGTGTGTGTGTGTGTGTGTGTGTGTGTGTGTGTGTGTGTGTGTGTGTGTGTGTGTGTGTGTGTGTGTGTGTGTGTGTGTGTGTGTGTGTGTGTGTGTGTGTGTGTGTGTGTGTGTGTGTGTGTGTGTGTGTGTGTGTGTGTGTGTGTGTGTGTGTGTGTGTGTGTGTGTGTGTGTGTGTGTGTGTGTGTGTGTGTGTGTGTGTGTGTGTGTGTGTGTGTGTGTGTGTGTGTGTGTGTGTGTGTGTGTGTGTGTGTGTGTGTGTGTGTGTGTGTGTGTGTGTGTGTGTGTGTGTGTGTGTGTGTGTGTGTGTGTGTGTGTGTGTGTGTGTGTGTGTGTGTGTGTGTGTGTGTGTGTGTGTGTGTGTGTGTGTGTGTGTGTGTGTGTGTGTGTGTGTGTGTGTGTGTGTGTGTGTGTGTGTGTGTGTGTGTGTGTGTGTGTGTGTGTGTGTGTGTGTGTGTGTGTGTGTGTGTGTGTGTGTGTGTGTGTGTGTGTGTGTGTGTGTGTGTGTGTGTGTGTGTGTGTGTGTGTGTGTGTGTGTGTGTGTGTGTGTGTGTGTGTGTGTGTGTGTGTGTGTGTGTGTGTGTGTGTGTGTGTGTGTGTGTGTGTGTGTGTGTGTGTGTGTGTGTGTGTGTGTGTGTGTGTGTGTGTGTGTGTGTGTGTGTGTGTGTGTGTGTGTGTGTGTGTGTGTGTGTGTGTGTGTGTGTGTGTGTGTGTGTGTGTGTGTGTGTGTGTGTGTGTGTGTGTGTGTGTGTGTGTGTGTGTGTGTGTGTGTGTGTGTGTGTGTGTGTGTGTGTGTGTGTGTGTGTGTGTGTGTGTGTGTGTGTGTGTGTGTGATAACATATACATAACAAAGGTACAGATAGCAGTCAGTCTTGTATTCGTTAAAAGTTTTACTTTGTTTTTCTTATACTTTGTCAACATTTCTTTTAACTCATTAATGAGAATGTTTGAAATGAAATTACGTTGTGAAATTCAATCCATTCATTCATTCAAATCCAATGTCCCGCGAAGTGTGTTTTGCGCACAATTTTGTATGGTGTGCTGTTTTTGTAAATTCATGTCCTGCGGAATATTTTTTTTATATAAAAATATAAAGGAAAAAATATGTTTTTGGTATAATATTAGTGGCTATTTTATTTTAACGGCAGTAAAAATTATTATATGAGTTTATCTAATTCTATTTATAAATTAAATATAATTATTAAATTGAAATTATAGTTCATCTTTTTTTATTATATATTATATAGCTGTAAAAGAATTTAGTTTCAGTGTAGTGACGGCCGAGCATACTACACTCTCTCGAAGTAATCACCAACGAGTAAACCGTTTTGTTTTAGGCTCATCGCCAAGGCGACGCGGGGGGGGGGGGGGGGGAATGGTGACCGACTCCGCCGATGGCGGCGCGCCTACTCTCGCGATAGCTCTCTTTTAATATGACACTAGTTAGTGATTCAAACTCATGGTTTGAGTACAAAAACAATAGCTACTGGTCGGTCGAGAAACCTTTCGACAAAGTAATTTAATGGTGGCCGGTAAAAGTACATTCTCAACAGCTAAAGGATCAGACCGGTAACTCAGAAATTCGTCTTTCAAGCGTCTGTTGAGGCCCAAACGACATGACACGTAATCACTGATATGTTAATTAAATCTTCATTCTCTTGTCGAAGTGGTTTATATTTCGAGTTTCAAAATCAAATTTAAATTAATTGTATCGTTTCAAGGTGTAATTATAACGAACGCGACCATTTCTTGAGATGTAAAGGTTATGTCTTACATAAATCTGTTTAATATGCAGTAGGTAATATAGATATTAAGGTCGACAAATAGACATTTTTCCTAGTTATGTGTTACTAGCAATTATTATAATAAGCTTACAGAAGTGCTCATGCCTTATGGACTAGTCGAGACACTAATAATCCGCAGACTGCGGTCTTCAGGGGAGAGAGAATGTACTCGAAATTGCTCCTCGATCACAACTATTTTATTAAAATAATGCTGTACTACTGCTGTAGGTACTCGTACTATGCACAGCACCAGCAGTTAACATTTTTTTAATTGTTGTTAAAGGTCCTACACACTCGCTTGTGTTTTTGTACTGCATTATGACTTGAAGTTTATGAATTAAAAAATATTTTATTAATTCATTTTGGTTAAGACATTAAAATCTGTTAAAACTTTTAATTTTTTTTTCAGTGTATCTGAAGATCACCATCCTAAAGAAAACAACTACTAGTTACAAGACAGTCGTTGGGTTGAGTTTGACCAGCATTTGAGTTCCAGTCAATCGATATATTCCTGCTGCAGCTCCATAGCCACCATAGTCACCACAGCCACCATAGTCACTATAGCCACCATAGCCACCATAGTCACCATAGTCACCATAGTCACCTTAGTCACCATAGTCACCATAGCCACCATAGTCACCATAGTCACCATAGTCACCATAGCCACCATAGTCACCATAGTCACCATAGTCGCCATTTTTTGGCAAAGCAAGTGTCAATAATTATTAGTTATTAAATTTAAATTTATTCCGAATTAAAAAAATATGTATTGTAAGTTAATTTTTTGTAAGCTTCTTATAAAAGCATGAAAACTAATTTTAAAGTGTATTTTAAGCTAATAAAATTAATAAATTGATTTATTATACTTATAATATGTAAGTTATACTTAATCTTTTATTATTATAAATACACATTGAGAGGTGAATGTTTTTCTTGTCATTTACTGCAATAAAATAAAACGTTTGAGGATAAAGGATCGACATCTGCGCTGTCAACGATTACTGCAAATTTGGATCACATTTTCTCAATAATATAAACATATGTCTGCAATACATTCCAAATAAAATAAAAAGATATACCTTTTAAATTTAAAATCGAGGAATGAACAACATACTCGTATGTGACATGACAGAGTAACACATTTCATATATGTGTCTTGATCATAAAAAGATTGTGGACCGCAGTCGCAGTTTATTTTTAATAAACCATCTAAAATACCTTCTCTCTATAATTTACCAATATTGTATCTCATCGTAATTGAAAAATAATGATAATAAATAATTAAATGTAATTGAATAAGCGTTCTCATCACATGACATCGTTAGCAGCGGCTTCACAGTCATTGCTTCCATCAAACCGAATGTACCGCGTGGACATTCAATGAAACTGATGTATTTTAACATTTAAGATACGTAGTGTGTCAGTAATGTTTGTTTATATAAAATAAGCAGTCCAACCAGTCAGAAATAATATCAAATTATTATATATTTTAGTCTCCGAGCCCTCAAATTATTAAAACTCCCGCCTCTCTCGCTCGTCTTACGAAACGAAGTTATGGTATCAGCTTGATGTTATTATGTTATAAGTGTGCTCTACCAGAGTGTCGCGTGCATGTGTGTGTCGCGTACATGTGTGTGTCCCGTGCATGTGTGTGTCGTATACGACTTTGGCTTGTCCAGACAATTTTCATAAGCTGTTTATTGCTATTTATTTAGACTCTTAGTTTGGTCTTTCAAATAAATAAACTGATACTACAAGAGAAAAATTTACAAAAAAAAATATAATAAAGTTTTAATGATATTTATATATTTTTAATAACATTAAAATATACAAAATCATATATATACTCCACCAAAAGTAAATATTTGACGGATCCAGATCTTTGTATGAAGAGTCACTTCGAATGAAATATCCGCCAGATGTTACACGTTTTGATTTCCGCAATCAGAAAACAATTTTCACACTCATCTTTACAAAAAGAGAATCAAGTAAAAATTAAATGAAATCTGCGACATTGCATAGAATTGTTTTTTTTTCATCCTCAATAAAAAGAAATAATATGAGATACACAATAGGCACGAGCTATTTGATTATTCTTTACAACACAAAACAACACAAGACAAGATATATACTTATTATTATTATTATACTTTTTTTGCCTTTGCAAAATACGTCGTAACTTATGATAAAAATTTTCGCAATTTATCACAAATGCAAACGAAGCTACTCATTGGACAATGTTTTCTTCAGAATTATAAGAAAATTTGTTTGAGACAATTTGTTTGTAAATATTATTTGGTTTTGTGGAACTCAGTAAGCTTTTATTTTGCTTAAAGAATTGCTTGCGTGTCTTCGGCGTATTGAAGTTACAGCTCTAGGTGGTTTATGTGAGAAAATCCTTACTGTAGGGTGGAGGAGGGTTTGGTGTCGGTGAGTGTCAGCGACGTGGGATCAGTTTTGAAGTTTAGTGTCCTCCATGGACGGCTGAGGTACGGTGTAAGTGTTTAGTGATGAGACAAGATTTTTTTAAATAATATTTATTTGTAATTGTCATAGATAAATTTCATCACACCATTCTTGTTATATAAATGCGTAGCGTTTTATTTGCAGTACACTTCCTGCCGCAGACCACCGAAATATGTAATTAACTACCATCTTCCGTTTCTATGTTCATACAATACGCCGAGTCATCTATAGTCTGTTCTCAAATTATAAACAAATGATCTTTTCGAGATGTAGAACTAGGCCATAATTATATTTATTCGCGTGGGAATTACAATGACATTAGTATTAAAGTAATATTATAAATATATATGTATGTACAGATATGTACAGAAATACGGATAAAAAGTTGTTGTTTCTTTTTTTGTTGTATGTGTTGCATTTGTTATGCTACTGTGTAATACACAAAAATATATAAAAGTAAGAACAGAAAATAAAATCACTAGGAATATTTAAAAGATTATATTTACAAGTGTTGAGATGTAATTTTGTAAATTACTTCGACTATTGAATAGTTCAATACTTTATTTTATGAATATATATATATATTTATATATATTGCATTAGGTGCATAAGTGCTGTAATATTTATTATGCGTCTTTTAATAAAATAAATATAATTATACACATAATATCAAAATATCAAAATATTTTAATAAACCATACGAGTATTCTCGCTGTTCGGTGAACTAAATAAATTTACGAGCTTCCATAGCTATTAATATTGTCTGTCTGCTGTTCGCAAAAATAAGAATATTGATAATGTATGTGTGTGTGTGTGTGTGTGTGTAATAAATAAACGTTTGTAGTCGGTGATATTGTGTTTAGCAGCAGATATACAATTGTTTAACTTTAACACCGATGCCGACGAACATCCATTGAATATTTTAAATGATTTCAAAACAGTGACAGACGAAAGGAGCACAGTTCTGCATCATCCTATAAAGAGGGTAGAACTTGCGAGGTGGATGAGTCCGGCGTCCGTCTGTAGACCTGTGTTCTCGGCTATAAGGGTAAAGGACAGTCCGTGTGAACAGTCGGTATAGAAATATATATTTATACGTTTAGTAATACTATCTAATATTGTAATAACGGCATTTTTTTTGTATTCGAATAATTACTGTGACATATTTCATGTTGGCACATGGTTTTAATGTATTCATAGAATAACCTAATTAGTAAACTTAGTAATTCTACACAGAGGGCTCAAATGGGCCACTAAAATGCCCGCAGCACACACCAGCGTCCGATTTGCGTCCATTAAGAAATCAAAATAGCAACTTATCACAATACAAGTGAAGCAATTATCACAGTATTAATCATCTAACTACATTCAAAATCAAATTAATAACTATTACAAATGATAGTCAATTTTTACACTGATCAGAAAAAGCGGGGCCGCCGGGGACAAGGGGCCGATTTATCTTTTTCAGTGTGGTGTGAAGGTTCGCAGAGGACCATATCGAGATTTGCCTACGTTTTAATAATTAATTCTTCTAACGTAGACATACATGTATTAGTGTAGAAATACAAACATTGAATATAAAACTCAACGAAATATATACGTAGTTCTAAATTAGCGAAAGATAGTGATGCTCTAATTTATCTTTTTAATATTAATTTTGATGGGCTATAGTCATGTGGATTCT
Organism: Melinaea marsaeus rileyi; assembly: GCA_918358865.1. Classification (NCBI taxonomy): domain Eukaryota; kingdom Metazoa; phylum Arthropoda; class Insecta; order Lepidoptera; family Nymphalidae; genus Melinaea; species Melinaea marsaeus. Next base: position 179,672 of record OU911089.1, read on the forward strand.
TAAAGAATCTTTAACCACTTTTCATGTACATTCAATGTACGCCTGAAAAAGTCATATAAGTAAAGGGGCGCTAAATTTTAATTATTTTTTTTATAGTAAAAGACGTTTAACGAGCATGCAGGTCACCGCCGCCCACGAACTGCTGCATCATTCGAGGAATCACAAGAACGTTAGCGTTGGGAGTATATGCCTTTTTTTTAAGTTATCGATCCGTAAATGCGAAAGACTGCCGAAAGAAAGTTCATATCACGTCCTAGTAACACGTGAAAGAAAGGTTCTTGAAAACCATTAAAGATTCTCCTATTTTACCACCCCCAGGCTCTACCTTAAAAATTACTAATTATTTTTAGCAAATCTTATCTTCCTTCTTTTCTTCTTGAATAAACAACGGCTTCATCTTTTGTACTTTTCGAGACTCATGAAGAAGAAATTCAAAATATCATCATGAATTTAAGGTCAGACAGCCCTCCTGGGTGTTATATACAACGATTTAAAAAAAATCGCTATTGACGCTTTAATATCTATTCCTTATCAATCTTTGTGGTGGTGTGGTGTGAATAAAGGAGTGTTTCTAAATAATTTTCAAAAACCTTGACTTCATATCGGTATACCGGTGTTGAAGTCTGGGAGTGGGGATGATATTAGTAATTAAAGGCCAATCACACTTCTTCCCAGTATTTCTAAGGTCCTAGAAAAAATAAATGCAGGACTACTTAATTACTTCAATAAGGCTTTTGATACCGTCTCTATTCTCTACCGTCCATCCTTATACAAAATCTAGGAGCTGCACACCGTTGTCATGCATGCGTGCCGGTGACGAGCTGCTAGTGGGGCAATTCAGTGTTAGACAACGAAATTATCCAGATTACCAACAGGCTGAATTCTTGGAGAAGGAGATGATGAGCTCCTTCTTCAAGAAAAACTCGAGGTGGACCTGGCTGAGCCCGGACGGAGTTATATATTTTTAGAATATATTTATTTAAAAACAAATATCTTCCTAAGAACGAATGCTTGAAAATTTGAAAAGGTTTAAAAATTGGACATTTATTATTATTAACAATTTTAACGCTCAACGACCAGCGCCACTCAAGAATTACTTTACAACAAAAATAAAATAAATAGAGATGGCATATATTAAGCTCACTTGCTTATAATTAACTTTGAGAAAGTTAAAAATGTAATTAAATGGTGCTTCCATGATTTTTTTACTTAGTTTATCAGTACAACAATACAGCACGTGTGTTCTTTGTGATCTTATACGAGTATAAAACAATTTGCAGAGTAAATGCACACTGCGGTCAGGTCCCAGCGGCGAAGTTTTGTCTTATTTTCTTTGATAATTTCAGTTTCAATTCTCTTGAAATCTCTACTTTATATCATCATAACATATATTGTGTTAATGATTTAAATATTGCAGTTATTTAAAACTATTTCATTTAAATCGCCTCGATTTTAATGTTTTTGTTTAATAATTCCTTAAGATAAAAGTAGACATGAGTCACATTTCTCAGTTTATGACAAACAAAATTGCTAATAAGTTTGACAAATTTGACAATATAATATGATGTTATTTTATTAAGAAATACTAAATCTATTGCCGCGTGTGTGTTGTGTGTGTAAAGTACGAGAATGTTTAAAAATTTTGTTAAAACGTCGTCGACCGTTTTTATCTCTTTAAAAAGAGGTTTACGAGAGAGACTCTAGTTAAGATACTTAAAATTACATACCACTGTATTTATTTGCTACACAAGGTGCTGTAATAGCTTCAACATTCCGCATTAATTATCAAAAAACAATTTCTTTCTGAGTCCTTACAATACTATAGCCCATAAAGTACGATGAAATCTATGTACTCATACTGACAAAGAATCTGATTTCAAAAGATATTTAGTCATAAAAGTAAACGCATTTCTTAACCGCAATGGTTTATCAAAATTTATACAATTTTAATACTATAGTATAATATTACATAATACAGTAGGCATTGAATGAATCATTTAACAGACGTGCCGTGTGACACTCCCTCAACGCTCCATTGATATTGCGATAAGCGATCACGTGAATGTGACCTCTACGTCCACTGCGGTACGGGTTTGACATATTTTATATTAACGATTTTATTAAATCTTTTTATTTATTGTTTAAACAAACACTATTTTTTATATAATTGTTTTATTTTTAGTGAGAATATTAACGATGTGACCAAGGTGTAATAAATCCTCTCAAAAATGCCTTTTCTGGGCGCGTCTTGATGAGAACACGAAATGATGTACTAATGTATTGTAGACTAAAGACGATTTATAAAGCAGTTTGCGAGGAGTTACATCTATAACAATAACCGCTACATACAATTATCGATACATACTTTAGATGCATTTTTTCTTGTAAATCCTTATGAAATAAAATTATTTCATTATCTAGATAATGTCATGTCGATAATTTGTTGTATGTATATCATTAAAATTGGTAAATTCGTTAAGCAGATATCAATTAAGTGTGAACACTTAATTCCTAAGTTATCATGAGTATAAAAGTGACAGACACGAGCTGCTTCCGCGCGCCGCGATGTGCTCTGCTGCATCTACACAGCGTGTCTTTAAATTAAATTTAAATTAATTAAATTTAAACAACTCATTGACTTTATTTTCAACTTTTACTTAATTTTGACTTATTTTTATTTTGATAGAGTAAGTGTGCCTAAAGGAGGAAAATTACAGTTTTGAATGAGATTTAGTTAACAAAAAGAATATTCCCTACAATAACACATAGGCTACTTCTTACAGCGAGTAAGTATCTTACCTCCAGGAAACACCCAGTAAGTCAATATTTGGTAAATAGATGGCGCCGTCTGTATTGTTAGATTTTACTTAAAGTTCACGCAGACAAAGCCGCGTGAGTCGGTCAGTAATAAATCTAAGTCACACTAAATAAGATAATGACTTGCCTTACTGCACGTAGAATTGTGATACGACTGTACTGTACTGAGACTCTCGCACTGTTAATCACAAATTAACCTCCATTACAATAACAACTTTCTTAAAGATATCATTCTCAGTAATTATACATAATTGTTGTTTATATCAGATTTCATTTCACAAACATCTTCACTAGACATCGTGTATAAAACATGATTACGATAATTATATATATTTTCGTTTCAATTGATTTTGTTATCAACAAATACTCTGCAGTGCAGTGCGCTGGTGTGTAGTACAATGTATTGGGATAATCTGTAATATTATCTAGAGCTATATTTATTGAGCTGAGCGTAAGCGAAGCTCTTAATCTTTTGGGAGACCTTTTTTTTGTGTTTAGTTGTCTCCAGAATGCGACGAGATAATTAGATAAAAATTTTCTCACGTATGTTTGAGCCGAACGCGGATGTAGTAATATAAAAATACTGTTACTAATTCTGTCAAAACCATAAGTTGTTGGTGCTTCTATTGATATGACTATAGTTAGAATTGCGTATAAAATGTATTCTTAATAATTTATACTAGGATCCGCCGACCATGCGCGGCGGGTGTTGAGCTGAGCCCCTCTCCTTTCTTATTTTCTTGATAACTTTTGAAATGCTAAACATTTTTTCAATCTGTTTTCGCCAAATCATCCGCGTTCGGCTCGAACATAGATGAGAAAATTTTTAGCTAATTATCTTGTCGCATTCTGGAGACAACTAAACACAAAAAAGATCTCCCGAACGGTTGAGAGTTTCGCTGACGCTCAGCTCAACAAGGTAGGGCGACATTTTAAGAACCTTAAAGTAAGCTCTTTATCTAATTACAGAAATAGTTAATTATTTTCTTTATAACATGAAGTGTTCTATCAGAACTAATAATATAATATACTCGTATAACAGTCGTTACTGCTTTTTATTTTGCCCGAACTTTACCATTTAATGTAAATTAAGAGAGGAAATTCAGCAACCGCACAAATATTTAATGTACTTTTCTTCCATGCTTTATCACATTTTTTCACAATATAAATATACTCGGTAAAATTAACAGCGAGATAATAAGTCTCAAATTATCATGCAGATGTTACAAGGAGCAAGACCAGCAAGCTGCATCTGACAAGTGATATAACAAAGAAGCAAACAAACAAGTCTCTATTGGGTACATCCCAATGCATGGTAGAAAAAAAATGGCTGCATCAATCACTAAATAATCCTACGGGGTTATGTACTATCTTATTAAGCCAGTCATGTCGTGAAACGAAAGTGAAAGTGAAGAATAAACGCTACCAATTAAAATAAATAAATAATACACATCCACAACAATTTATTAAGTATGTTATATTTAATAATTTTAATTTGATTTAAGCAACCAAGCCAAAGTATTATATTTATATTGATATTATTACATTTTAACAGGATTTGTATATACAGTTACAACAATTACATAAGGTACATATTGATATTATAATGATACAGCTACGGTGAGGAATCAGGAATCTGGACGTCTAGAAGGTGCCCCGAAGACTCACGCCTACCCGTCAAATATCTATATTTAACTCGTATATACAAAAACCTCCTTATAAAAGTGAAAGACCTTGATAGCGGAACTGTCTCAGCAATAAGTCTCCAGAGGTCGAAACGAGACAAATAGAAGTATTGTCCCTTATTTCTTTTAAACCGGAAGGGAAGGACGAAGCTAAAGGAATTATGATAATTCTATTGAGGACTAATTGTTACACCTCTTAGTGTCAACGGACAAATATTCAACCTTTGTAATAAATAATCGATTGTTTTATAATATCTTAAAAATAAATATATTATTTAATTAAATTGATTATAACAATTCAAATAAAAAAATCAAATTTACTCGAATGTCTCGAATTTATTATCTCAAATAGCGCAAGCAAGGCAATATTTGGAAAGATTCTGTTTTATTGAATTGCTTACATTAAATACAAAATAATTAAAAATATTGGTTCTCTTACAATAATAATTATTTATTTATCTTCTTCTAGGTCTTGTAGATGAAGTGGAACTTATACGTATATTTAAAAAGATAAGAGGTTGAGCTACGTGTCTTGTTACGGTTTATAGAATGAGTGTAGATTAAAATAAACATATTTTTAAAAGATTTAACTCCGTTTAGTTTTTTTTAATATTTTATATTTTAAAACATTTAGTTAGAACTCAACGTTTGGAATGCTTTGTAGTGATTTTGTTTTCGGGAAGACGCGGTTTCGTTGTCCATCCTCTGCGGGAACAAATTATACGCGAGGTAAATACCTCAAAAATATTTTAATTTCAAGAGATGGAGCTGTTTGCGTCTACTACAATGAATGTAAAGGACGTATTAGTAAAAGTAATCTGCTTTTTTAAATTTCTCGTGTCAGTTTTAATTCTGAAAATCCTCCTCCTTTTATGTAATGTAATGAAAGAAAAAAGCAATAATAAAATTGTTAACTTTGCAGATGAACTCGTTAAATTAAATAAAAAAGTGAGCACACAATCGTATCGGATTAGGTCACTGAAAGAATAATGATTTACCCTCGGCTAACAGAACGCGCTCGCTTTGTTGTAATTGTATAGGGTCGGGCTCGGGTCCTTTGCTATTTAAATTATACCTTTAAATGTTTTAGAGCATTTCACTTCAGAATTAGACGTTTTTTATCAAAGATGAACTATGATGTATGAAGAATAACATTTAAAATCCGCAGAAGAAATGCTTATTACAATTTATTATATATATTACATAATAACATCTTTAATATGTATTCTAATAACATTTTAGTTTAAAGATTCAGCAATAGATGGCACCAAGAAATATGTTTTCTATCTCAGTTTATCCTATACATTTGTTTGTTTCTTTATCGTGACGCCTTTTCGTTACATCGATTCTAACACTTCAAAAATCTTTGTGATTTTAACAGTATTTACTTATGTAACTTAAAAAACTAGATGCAATGAACGTCTGATAAAGCATATTACTATTTCACAACCGTATGGTATCATCGATTGCTCGCCTAACAACAACCCTCGCTTAACAACAAATAAAATAAGCATGTAATTAAAGTGTTTCATAATATTACCGCTTAACTGACGTTAACGAGAAGACATTTGCTGATTTAGATTCCTTAAGTTTTTTTTTTTATTATTTATATTTTTCCACTTTGAGTGCGTACCAGTGATCACTTGTGTACGTCGAATGGAAGTGACAGGAGGGCCTATTTAGATATCGTATGTATCCCTTCTGTAAAGACACTGCAACTTAAAATAAGGCTACGAGGGTTCCAAACGAGCCCTGGTCTGAGAAGAACCACACAACAAACTCAGCCGGGTTTTTTTTTATTGTGATCACTGTTTCACAAACGTCAATATATTTAGTGAGCAATGTCCGAACAACTAGAACCATCGCAATCAATTCGATAAGCCGTCCTAATAATAATTAATAATAAGAAAAGGGAAATCCGTGGCTAGCAATACGACAGTCATCGTCATGATTTAATTTATTTAATTATAATTTTTTTTTCTTATTTCTTCCAAAATTATGTTAGTACGATCTCTTCTTCTTGCTATTCCTAACTATACCGAAGCAAGTCATTCTTACATTATTTAAAAAATACAACTTTATAATTTTTTTTTGTTTTTTACAACACTTTGGCAAACACCTTTAAGGGTGTTAACACAATAAAAATATTATGAATTTCTTATTACGTATGTCTAGCTTTTTGTAATTATAATATACCTATCTAGGTTTGATCCACTCATTTAGTAATTTCCTTTAAATTTAATGAATTTTTCAAGATCCAATCTTCCGTTAAAAAAGGTCAAAGTGATTGTAAAGGAATTTTCTAAATTTTCTAAATCTAAAATACCTAAAATATGTCTTAGCCTCAGAATAGAACCTGGTAATACGTTGTAGGAAACAGCTTAATTCGCAATTCCATTGAAACTATTTCAGATTTTGTCGGTAACTTCTAATGAAGTTTAAAATGAACATTTATCTTTTCAACATTATTTGAAGACATTATTAAGACTTTTGTATACAGCAAAATATTTATAATTGGTTTTAAATACAAATTAAAATTAGATAAGCATTCATTCACAACTAAATCATTTCCTCCATCTTCAACACTTCAGAAAAAGAAGAAGTTTGTTAAGAAGTTAGCCCTTTTACCCACTCGATGTACAAAATTTTAACCTTTGCTTGTATGTATAATATTTTAAACCAAAACATTTTTTAATTTATTCTATTTCAAATATAAGCTTACACAATGTGTTATTTCCGTGTCCCAAGACTTGTTTTCAAACATAAACTAAAAATATTGCATATCGTATTCATTAGTGATATTTTTTTCTTGAAAACTCTGATAACATGTCGCATATAAAATTATATTTCATAATATCATACTAAAGTAATAAAACTTTTAAATAACGGAAAACTTTAAGGAATTCCTATTCAATGGATTTTAACTTTTTCCATTTTGCCAACCTTTCAATCTGTAGGAGCTATACACTACCACGACAACGGTTACCTTGACAACGGATACTATGACAACGGTTACCATAGCAACGATTACCATGGCAACCAGAGTTTAGATGAGGTTAGGGGAGGGCGCAAAAAGTTGGGGGGCCATCGCTGGAAACTTCCTCGTGTGCCCGTCCGTTATCAATGTCATTTGGACTTTTCCAGTGGGAAAGAAAGCGGTGCTTCCTGAAATACGGTTAACTCGATCTTTCAGGATCGAATTAGCCGTTTGCTAATGTCTAGCGGCGAGGTGTCAGCTTCATAGGTGCCCGTGTCTGCCTCATGGCTGACGGCTGTAGTTTGCGGTACGCTGTGTGTGTGTGTAATATAAATATAATATAATAATATATTAGTATAATATATAATATTAGCTGCAATTAGTATAATATATAATATTACCTGGGACCACCAGCGTTTTGAGCTGGTGGCCGTGGTGGTCTCTCTCTCTCGCTGCCGCGCATCATCAGACATTTCTGAAATAAGAGCGGTAGGGTTGAAATCCAATGCCCCCGTTGCTGTGCCCTCTCCAAATGAAGTGCTCGTGAACGAGTGTGGCGCTCAATCGTATCTTCGGTGGGCGTTATGGTGAACGCCCGCTTTGCTGGCATTGAAAAACGTCGTGGGGTGGAGCTCGGCAGGGGTCGAGCTAATGGAGTAGCGGTCAATGCCGTGCTTTTGGTGACAGAAACACGAACATATCGAGCAGTCTGTCCATCGGAGGTGAACTGCAGCACCGTTTGCTGCCAGTGCGCGATCTAGTCAGACCTCGGTCTAAAGGCGGGACACGAATAAAGTGTTAAAATAAAATAACACGTGAAGAACAAATTTTACTATTATATAATATATAACGCTTTATATTTTCTAAGATTTCCATTGACGAAGAAGCGTGTAGCATCTTTAAAAATAGTAGAAATTACTTTGGTCTTAAATGCTAAGAAAACTAAATGCATGGAGTTTGAACTTCCAAATGTGAAAAGTCAAAATTGTAGCTTGTTCCGTAACAATGAGGTACTGACTGACTATAAATTTTTTTAGGATTTTTATTTCTTGTAACGTCAAAATTTTATCTTTAAAAAGTTAACAAATCCCTCGTGGGCTTGAGACCATGCATATATAGTAAAGTTACACAAGACATCTTAGATCCTCCTTTTCTTACTTTAAATCGAAAAGCAAAAGAACATTATAAACATAAAAAAAAATAACATAAGAAAAATAAAAGTATATTTTTAAATAAATTTTATTATAGCAGCATTCCGAGTTAGCATTCCGAGTTGGTGGTAACTTACTAAAAAATTGACTTCTGATTTTTTAATGTAATTGACGATTAAAGATTGCTCGTAAATATCCACTTGAATGAAGATAGTTTGAATTTCAATTTGAATAAATACCTATGATACATTGATCGTTAATATATCGGGACGATCATTAATATAAACTAAGAAAAGAACAGGAGCAAGAATTAGTCCTTTAAAAGCGTCATGTTTACACCCAAAGAAACAGCGCGATATACACTGCCTCTCTGTGGCTTATTAACTAAATACAAGATTAAATAAAATAAGTAGCTAGGTCACGAAATTCGCAATAGTGGAGTTTACGGTTTAAGGCATTGCAGTCATCACTATTAGAAACCCAAATGTAAATTACAGTAGATTTCACGGCATACTGCGAGTCCTCCCTAACCCATAGGTCTCTAGTATTTGTATGAGTGGCATACTCACTACATAACTACTTTAAATGTATAAACACAAAAAAAAATCAAGCAAACTCGTCATTAATTCATATAATACAAATCTTTAGAGCATCCAATTGATCGCGCCCACACCACAATAACACATCAGTTCTACTAATAGTATGTTTTCGCACAATATGATATTTGTAGTCGCCATAGTTTAATAGAGTTGGTGTTGACGTTATTGTATTTCCCACACGCGCGACACGTTTTTGGTATTGAAATGTTTTTATTGAAGTTCTTCCATCACATGTTATAATTATGTTTGCTAAAATAGATAGTATAGAATAAACTTTTTTGTACAATCAATATTTGGCAACCCCTAAGTAATAAATCGTATTTTCAACTGTAAAATAATAATAAAAAAATAATTAACCAACAATTTACTTATTAAACGTATGTCTTTAGTATTGACTGTTAAAATGTCACGTAATCCTTAGCATTCTATATTGTTTTAAGTAAATTGCAGCACAGATATCATCCATGCAACAGCCATCTCAAACATGTCAAGAATCAAGAAGCATCGAATCAATGTATTTTCCTAAGAGTATTAATACCATGCTCCCTCGAGAGAATGAGAGAATGTTCTGTGACAGAACGACGGCCATCACACATTCTATAGAATTAATAAGGGTAAACGAAAACAGCATTATATCTTTATCTAGATAATAATATTAATAAGTTATATTTTAACCTTCTAAAATAATAATATATTACCTTTAGTATTAGTAGTGGTAGTAGTTTATAATATATTTAACCTACTTAAATTACTTTCTCACACTTAAATTAACAAATTTTGTGGAACTTCCTTCCTTCCTTCCTTCGGTAGTATTTCCAGATCGATACGACATGGGTACCTTTAAAAAAGGCATATTTCTCCAAGGCCGGCAACGCTCTTGTGAATACTCGGATGTTGCAGGAGTTCACGGGCGGCGGTGATCACACATCAACGGTGACCCGCAAGCTCGTTTGCCCTCCTCTAACATAAAAAAAAGAAAAAAAAAAAGAATAATTTCACCCCCAAACAATAAAAAGGTGTACCTGGGTCACCGACCTGTCAGAACAGCGGTAACACGTCGGGTTATTATAATAACAATGCAGGACAATATAAAATACATTAATAATAGAATACATTAGTTTAATAAACTTATACATTTTCCTGCTAATATAAATTTGTTTTCAGTGCATCAAACCCAGAAGCACTTATTCATAATATTTTTTTATTATAATTGGTTACAACACTTCTGTTATGATATGGACATGTTATGAGGAGAGATGAAGGGCACGTGACCAAAAGATTGCTGGGTAGTGGAGAGATGGACAGGTGGCGGCCGAAGAAAATGTGGATGGATTGTGTGAAAGACGATATGGAGAAGAAGGAAGTATGTACAGAGATGACGAGTAACAGAAGAGTATGGAAAAAAAACATACAACAAACATACATATCGGGTGTTGGAAACACGGGCGAAGGGCTACGTTCCTGATGAGAGCCATTTGGATCTTCTTGAAGGTCCATTGTCAAAAGACAATATTCCAAACGATAAAAACTTTATTTAAAGTTTTTATAATACAAAATGATTCAGGCCTAATCAATGTCAGACGTCTGAACGGTTCGGCCGTTGAAGCCGAACTGCCCTAGACTGCGTTGCGCGTGCCTTATATAGCAACTCCTTCCACTTCGGACGTCACGTGACTAGACGAGTAATTCCGATGTTGATAATATTCATTATTATTTTAAATCACAAAGTTACACATAATTCATATATTAATTATTTATTATTAAAAACTTAAACTATTACACACATAATCAGATAAATAATGAGTCACGCCGACACGGCCATTCTGCATAAGGTCGCCACTGACCTTTATATTGCTTGATAGTCTAGTTTGATACACATTTTATTGTAAATATCTTATTTGGAGGCCCCTGTCCTCGACAAACTACATGGTAAATATATTGTCTGGAGGCCCCTGTCCTCAACAAATTATATTACAAACATACTGTTTGGAGGCCCCTGTCCTCAACAATTTCTATTACAAAAATATGATTTGGAGGCCCCTGTCCTCGACAAACTATATGGTAAATATATTGTCTGGAGGCCCCTGTCCTCAACAAATTATATAGTAAATATACTGTTTGGAGGCCCCTGTCCTCAACAAACTCTATTGCTAAACTATGCATTGGAGGCCCCTGTCCTCTACAAAACTTATTACAAACATATTGTTTAGAGGCCCCTGTCCTCAATAAACAAATTCTATTTTAACAGGACTATCCTTTCTATGATTTTAACGTTTATAATCAATGTACTCGAATGACCCCATAACTATTAATCCATCTGTTGATAATTACTGTGTTAAATTTGTGTCTACATTTTGTTCTGTTGACGCCGACACGAGATCTTGACCACGGTTTTCATTTGGCCTAGGTGCCAACCTTAATTGATCATGGGCCACTTTTTTTGGTCTACCTCTTCCAGTTATTTTTTTGATTTTGTAGCGGTCATGAGGCAAAATTTTCCAAATTTCATATGCATCTGGATACTTAAGATCAAGTCCAATCTGGTTACGAGGGTTTGTCTTAAATAAAACTATTTCTCCTTTAAGAAATCGCTTAATTTTGGCTTTGCCTTTATCGAATCTTCGTTTATCCTCTTTGCCTCTTGATTCAATTTTTTTTTGTATATAGCTGTCAAGTTGACCACGGTCTACTCTTCCTTCAGTTTCGTCTACCAGAGATAACAATTCAGCAGGCACTGCACAGTGTCTTCCTGTCAGTGCCTTTATTGGGCTTACATTCGTTGTTTTACTTTTTGTACAATTAATTGCTAGTTGAAGGGCTTCCAAGCCCTTCTTCCAGTCCTTGGTTTCATAGTTCCGAATAATGGTAAGTCCATTTTTTACTACAGCCATCATACGTTCAACTTGCCCATTAGATCGGCTTACACCAGGTGCTATAAAATGTTGATGAATATTGAAATTTTTGCAGTATTCTTCAAATTCCGCCTTGAATGCTGTATCCTGATCACTTACAATTTGTCTTGGGGCTCCAAATAGGGAGACAATGTGTTTGAGTGCGTGAAGCATCGAAACTGCTGTTCTATTTGTTGCGTAAGTCAAGGTTAGGAATTTGGTGTAAGCGTCGATTATTACAACAACATATTCATGTTTTTCATTTCGCTTTGTTAGTCGACCAGTCATATCCATGTGAATGGTATCAAATGGTATAGGCTGTTTCACTATAGGATACATTTGAACTTGTTTAGCCCCAGAGGGCCCCTTGCTTGTTTTACATATAACGCAGTTATCTATAAATCGTCTTACCGTTGTTGTCATTTCTGGAAACCAATATATTTCTCGAATCTTCTCAAGAGTCTTCTCCCAACCAAAATGTTTAAGCGCTGTATGATAAGCATTAATTATGCTCCACTGGTATGATTTTGGAATAATCTTCTTCCACTCCTTGCAACCGGGTTCTTCTTCTAGATGTTGGCGTTCCAAAACATGGTCATTAATCCTGTAACCATGCGTAACCTCACCGTTTTTTATTTTGTTTATAATTTTAGCTAACTCTTCATCACGGCGCTGTTCAATTTTTAACCACGTGTCCACACTTTGCGTTAAATTTATACATTCAGTGGGATTCCTGCTAAAGAAATCAGCATGTTTCATTCGATTTCCTTGGCGATATTCAATTTTGAAATCGTAATGCTGAAGAAACGACCACCATCTATGGATTCTCGGCAGGAGCTCGTGTTTGTGTGATGATGATTTTATGGCATTGCAGTCAGTTATGATGGTAAATGTTCTTCCGTATAGGTATTGTCGAAAGTGTTTTATAGCACGTACTATAGCAAGTGTTTCCAATTCATAAGAATGGTAATGACTTTCTGGTACAGTAGTCCGTATGCTCATATAACCGACGACATGTTGTCGCTCTTCGTTTATTTGAATTAGTATGGCACCCAATCCTACACTGCTAGCATCAGTGTGCAATTCAATCGGCCACCCTTCTCTAAAAATTGTTAGAATTGGCACTGAAGTTAACCGTCTTATTATATCGAGTCTAGTACTTTCACATTCAGGAGACCACATAAATTTAGCATCCTTCTTTGTAAGATTGTACAAGGGAACCATACGCTCTGAAAAAGATGGTATGAAGCGGCGAAAGTAGCCTGCTAAACCGCAAAACTGCCGTACCTGTTTTGCGTTCGTTGGTATAGGAGATCTTTGGAGAGCTTCCACTTTACCAGGACTTGGACGAACAGTACCATTAGTTATCAAATTGCCTAGGTATTCAATGGTGGTTTTGAAGAATGAGCATTTCTTGGCATTGATGCTGAATCCAGCTTTGTTCAGGGCTGTAAGAACTTTATCTAGTGTTTGTAGTCCTTGTGGGAACGTTTTACATTTTATCAACACATCATCCATGTATACTAGTATATCATCTAGTAAAGGTCGAAGCGCGGTCATTATTGCCTTTTGAAACACGGCTGGTGCATTCATTAGCCCAAAAGGCATTCTGACATATTCGTAGAGACCATCAGGTGTTATAAATGCTGTCTTCGAGATAGAAGATTCTTCGATAGGAATTTGGTAGAAGCCTTGTGCCATATCTAAGCAGATAAAGTATGTAGAATCGGATAGTCTATCGATTTGATCCGATATTATTGGAAGCGGAAACTTTATAGGGATAGTATTCCGGTTGAGTTCTCGATAATCTGTACACATTCTATCTTCACCGTTCTTTTTCTTCACTAGAATGACAGGACTCGCGAAATCTGAAGAACTTTCTCTAACAATACCGTTTGCAATTAATTCATCGATAATAGCTTTCACTTTTTGTCGTTCTACTAATGCCATTCGGTATGGACGACGCGACACTATCTTCATTGGGTCCTTTAGGTGTATATCCAAACTCCCTGTATTAACCTTTGTTTTAGGAATCCCGGTCACAAACAACCCACTATAACTTTTTAGTAAAGCTTTCAAGTCATGTATTTGTTCTTTATCTGTCAAATCGGTATCTAGATTTTCAAAGGGATCTTCCGTACATTGAAAGATGTAAACTGGTTCCTTTCTGATGACTGAAGCACCATTTTCTGTTACAAGAACATTTAGCCCGGTACCTTTTACTAACTCTGCTCCAATCAAAAGTTCACATGGTATTTCGTGATCTTCGATAATGTGAAAAACTATTTCAACAAAAGTACCGCTAAAATTAACGGTGACGTTGATCTGTTGACAAGATAAAATAGGTATATTTTTACTTCCTATACCCTTAAGCATTAGAGAACAATCTTCACGTTTTCCTGGTATTGATAAACTGAGTGATCGTCTTATTAGTGAGCGGGAAGCTCCACTGTCATAAAAAGCCACAAGTTTGAGACCGTTGATTTCGATTTTCATTGGAGTCAGAATATTGTCAACATCCGAGATTAGGTTAACCTTTTCGGCATCGTCTGCTATTTTCTTAAAACAAACAGATTCTACATGTCCTATTTTACTGCAATAGTTACATTTAGGCTTTTGAAGTTGACTTCTATTACGGTTAAAGTTGTTTTCATGATTTTCAGTGGCAGTTAATAATGGTCTAGGATCAATCAATTGTTCGTTCTTTTTGCCACAGTTTACTTGAGTGTGCCCAGGTTTACCACACTTAAAACATGTTACAGTCTCTTCTCTATTAACCCTTAGCCTAGGTCTTTTATTAGGTGGTTCAAATCGAGGTTCTCTTGGTCTAAACGTAGATGCAACAGAGATAAGTTCGGGAACGGTATTGCATTTACTTGATAGCAAACGTAATCTGAGATATTCATTATCTATACATCCAATGACGGCTTCAACAGCATCCTTATCCTTATCTCCTCTAATAACAC
Source organism: Melinaea marsaeus rileyi (assembly GCA_918358865.1). NCBI lineage: Eukaryota > Metazoa > Arthropoda > Insecta > Lepidoptera > Nymphalidae > Melinaea > Melinaea marsaeus. Next base: position 194,758 of record OU911089.1, read on the forward strand.
GTTTCCATATTTGCCAAGCTTTTGTTATGGATTCCACTGGATTGGTTCCATCGAATTTAAAGTTACGTAATTTAATAATGTCGTTGGAGTATCGTGCTTCCGGCTCAAATGTTTGTATAAGAGCTTCACGCATATCCTTCCAAACTGGTGATTTCACAAGCCATGTGTCTCCAAGTGCCTTAGCTCTACCCTGCAACAGGCCTGCTATTTTCGTACATAACTCGTAATCTGTTAAACCCCAATGGTTTTTTGCTTGATCAACGTGTTCGCACCAATCTCGAATCGGTACCTGGCCATCAGGGTTGAACGGTGCTATATAAATATCACTTAATCTTGGCCGTTGAGATAAGGTCGATGTTCTACTAAGAAGCCCCGTAAGGAACTCACAATTTGCTTGCATACTTGCTTGCTGCTGCCGTGTAAACGTTTCCATCATTCTAGACATGGCAAGCAATGTTTGTGACGTTTCAAGGTTATCCGTTCTTCTGAAATGTGTACTTGGGTCTAAAGGCGTTTCCGAACGGATCCCACTTCTGATATCGGGTGTTGGAAACACGGGCGAAGGGCTACGTTCCTGATGAGAGCCATTTGGATCTTCTTGAAGGTCCATTGTCAAAAGACAATATTCCAAACGATAAAAACTTTATTTAAAGTTTTTATAATACAAAATGATTCAGGCCTAATCAATGTCAGACGTCTGAACGGTTCGGCCGTTGAAGCCGAACTGCCCTAGACTGCGTTGCGCGTGCCTTATATAGCAACTCCTTCCACTTCGGACGTCACGTGACTAGACGAGTAATTCCGATGTTGATAATATTCATTATTATTTTAAATCACAAAGTTACACATAATTCATATATTAATTATTTATTATTAAAAACTTAAACTATTACACACATAATCAGATAAATAATGAGTCACGCCGACATACATAGGCGACGCGGGCTCGGGGTCGCGCAGTGTGGTTTAATAGAGATAAGGACAAGAAGATGAAGAAGTGCTTACAACACATTGCATCACAACTTAAAGTCTCCGACGCGGCCGCCATCAAACAGAATGTATACTATTCTTATAATATTATGACCAATGAAAAGCCATTTGTATGAATATTATTTTATTTAGTTTCTGACGCAAATTAATAATAATCTTAAAATGTATATATCTATACTTATAATAAATTTGTAGAGAGGTCAATTCTGTACATGAAATATATTTACAAAATAAGTAGCAGGGGGTGATTAGTGTTCGATACTGATGCCAAAAATGCAGTTAAAAAAATTTTTGTCTGTCTGTCTGTCTGTCTGTCTGTTTGTATGTTATTTATAGAAAAAAAAACTACTCGACGGATTTTAACGAAACTTAGTACAATTATTCTTTATACTCCTGGGCAGGTAATAGTATACTTTTCATCACACTACAATGAATAGGAGCAGAGCAGTGAAAGGAAATGTTGAGAAAATGGGAGAAGTTGCTTGATTTTTTAAGCTTCCGTCGCGTGTGCAGCCTTAATGGTTAGAGCTACATAGAAACTATGTATAACGGAAATATTCTACATAAAAATACACGAAAAATATTCCAAGACAGCATATATCTACCTTTTATAGTTAACTCACAATAACACGCATAACTCTCGATAGCTTAGCAGTTCGGAGATTTCTTATTATATTTGTTTACTTTTACGTTTATAAAACCAATAATGCTCACCATCATTCCTAATTAAAAAAAAAATAAACATTAGCACCAATTCAATAAAAAAAGAATCATTGAAATCGGTATAGAAACACCAAACTTATACTTACTTACATGAAATACGCCAACAAGACATCGCGCGTGAATAGTGAATCAAGCTATAAGGATTATTTTTGCGTAACGGTTGCCGCGCTCGACGGGGCTCGCGGCGGCAGAGTATAAAAGGGGCGGGAGGCGAGCGCAAGCGTCATTCAATATTTGGCTGTTGATGCGTTCAGAGTGTTGAACTTTATTGACAGACAATAATTGTTATTTTATAAACCGTGCTTATCAGCGCGACTTTTTGTCTTTAAATAGTTTATTTTAATTTCTTTTGTTGTTATTTTCTAAATTAGTTTTAGTTTTGTTTAAATTCTTAACTATTAATAGTTCCTATTTTATTTCTTTTTAAGTAGATTTAGATTCGATTTTTAGATTAGATAATAGATAGATAGATTAGATTATTGTTAGATTTTTAGTTACTGATAGGTTAGTTTTGGGCATTTTATGTTTAGTTTTTTTTGTATTGAGTAGATAAAAGCGTAGGTAGGTACTTTTATTAATTATAGTATACATAGGTATTTTTTATTTATTTTTAAGTGAAGTAGGTATAGGTAGATATTGCCTACTATCTGCCTATACTGCACACGTGTTTTAGCTTTATTTTCATTTCTTTTTTTTTTGTACCTAAGTTGTAGGTAGGTAGGTACATATTTCTTAGTTTAATTCTATTAGAATATTAGGTATTTAAGTTTAAATAGGCACTTAGATTTATATTTTTTTATTATATAGCAGCTGTACTTAGAACATCTAAGGTTTTTTTTGTATTAGCATAGGTACTTTGATTAATTACAGTAGTTGTAGGTATTTCTTATTATTCATTTTTAAGTGAAGTAGGTAAGTGTAGATAGTATTGCACACGCATTAAGTATAGCTTTATTTTCATTTTTTATTCTTTTGTAATTTGTAGGTACCTACGTACATATTTATAATTCGATTAGAATATTATTTTAGTTTTAATAGGCACTTAGATTTATATTCTATTTATTATATACTTAGCTATAGTTAGGACCTCTGACGTAAGTTTTTTGTTGGGTAACTAAATAGAATTTAAGTTACCGTCGATTAAAAATAAAATAAACGATGCCACCTAAAAAACGACCATCTTTATCTCGAACTTCGAGTCAAGCTAGGAGAATGAGAATGACGCGTTCTCAAGAATCGGAAGAGGAAAGAGCACATCGGTTAAACTCTATGAGAGTTAGTGCCTCAACATCTCGAGCTAATGAAAGCTCTCCAGAAAGAGAGATGCGATTAGCAGCTGAAAGAGCGAGACGAGCTACAACACGGGCTTCTCAAAGCTCTTCTCAACGAGAGCTAAGGCGTTCCATTGACCGGGAACAACATGCGTTATCCCGAGAAGCTGAAACTGCTTTACAACGAGAATTGCGACTCACAGCTGACCGCGAACGGCATACATTATCTCGCGAGTCTGAAACCTTCACTGAGAGGGAATTACGGCTTACAGCTGACCGCGAACGTCATATTTTATCTCGCGAGTCCGAAACCTTCACTGAGAGGGAATTACGGCTTACAGCTGACCACGAACGTCATATTTTATCTCGCGAGTCCGAAACCTTCACTGAGAGGGAATTACGGCTTACAGCTGATCGCGAACGTCATATTTTGTCTCGAGAATCTGAAACTTTTACTCAATATCAAGACCGTTTGACAAATGATAGGGCGCACCATAACATGATTCGATCTCTTGAAGATGAACATGAGCATGAACAACGACTAGAGTCGGGACGCGATTATTACAATTCTTTGAGACAAGAACAATTGATTACTTTATCTAATGAAAGATTAAGAATTGAAAATATTCGGTCGCTTGAAACAGAAGAACAGCGAGAGGCCCGTCTTACTGCAGATAGATTTCGACATGGTCTTAATGACTTAGATATACACGTGGTAGATCAATCTACAAATTCGGTGGCGTGGTCCGATAAATATAAAAGTGGGTTTGCTTATAACCTCACAATTGATTACAGATCATCTTCTGAAATAGGCGATATGAACGTAGTATGTTCCTTTTGTAATGCTTCGAAGTGGAGGAAGGAGTCTGCTGGTTTCTGTTGTTCTGGAGGTAAAATAAATTTGCCTTCGTTCGAAGACCCACCGGAACCTTTAAAATCACTACTTTTAGGGGAACATTTGCAATCCAAACAGTTTTTAGATAATATTCGCACTTATAATAGTGCATTCCAAATGACATCCTTTGGTGCTAAACAAATCTCAGAAGGCCCTTTCATGCCTACTTTTAAGGTACAAGGTCAGGTTTACCATTTGATAGGGTCCCTTTTGCCTGAAGAACAACCTAAATTTCTTCAAATATATTTTGTATCCGATTACAACGAACAGTCGAATATAAGAAATCAATATTTTCCGAATTTAAATACTGAACTCATTTCACAACTTCAGAACATGTTACATCAGGTTAATTCGTACGTATGCAGTTTTAAATCGGCATTAGAAGCCCTTTCTCAAGATGGTAATAACAATTATAAAATTGTTATAAATGCCGATAAGCGTCCAACTCAGGAACACCCTGGGCGTCATAACGTTCCATCCACGAATGAAGTTGCTGTAGTACTGGTCGACCAGGAATGTGATAGGCGTGATATCGTTATACGTTCCAGAGACAATCGTTTGCAACGTATTTTCGAAACCCACAGGGCTTACGACAGTTTGCAATATCCTATGATATACTGTCGAGGGGAAGATGGTTATAATTTCGCTGTATACCAAACCGATCCGCGCACAGGCGCACCTAATTATAATAAAAAGGTGTCATGCCTTCAATTTTATTGTTACCACCTGCAAGTGAGACGGAATAGATTGGTATACTTTCAACGTTTTCGTGGCTTATTTAATCAGTTTATTGTTGACATGTACGCAAAAATTGAAACCGAAAGATTAGTTTATATACGATCTAATCAAAGGCAGCTGCGCGCTGAAGAATACGTGCACCTTCGCGATGCCATGCAGCAAGATAACGATACTGTGAATATGGGTCGTTTAGTTATTTTACCCTCTTCTTTTACTGGTGGTCCACGCTACATGCATGAACGTACTCAAGACGCTTTTTGTTACGTAAGAAAATATGGACGTCCCGACTTATTTGTTACTGTAACTACCAATCCCAAGTGGGATGAAATCACTCGGGAGCTTCTTGAGGGTCAGGCACCGCATGACCGCCATGATATTATTGCAAGAGTGTTTCATTTAAAATTAAAATCAATGATAGATCTTCTTACCAAAGATAACATTTTTGGAGAAGTATTGTGTTATATGTATAGTGTTGAGTGGCAAAAACGCGGCTTACCTCACGCACATATCTTGCTTTGGTTAAAAGATAAGGTTCGACCTAATGATGTAGTCAGATTAATCAGTGCTGAAATTCCAGATCCGACTGCAGATCCCCTGTTATACGACATTGTTAAAACTCATATGATACATGGTCCATGTGGTGCATTTAACGCAAATGCTCCTTGCATGCAAGACGGTCGTTGCACTAAAAGGTATCCAAAAGCATTAGTGGATGAAACTGTAACAGGACATGATGGATACCCATTATATCGTCGCCGTTCAAGAGACAATGGTGGTTTTACTGTTGAAAAGCGAATGTCTGGACAACAGGTTACTTTAGATAATAGGTGGGTCGTTCCGTATTCGCCTGTATTGTCCAGAGCATTTCAAGCTCACATAAATGTAGAAATGTGTAATAGTGTAGAGTCAATTAAATATATTTGTAAGTACATTAACAAGGGCAGTGACCAAGCTACGTTTGCGTTAAGAAATGAACATGATGAAGTTACTAGATTTCAGTCAGGCAGATATATCAGCTCTTCAGAAGCTGTGTGGCGGATCTTAAGTTTTAATATTCACGAAAGATATCCACCTGTGACCATTTTGTAATTTATCTGATCCTGTCCAATTATGGGAAAAATATAAAGAAAAATTTGCAGAAGACTTTCTTCGGAATTTATCTCACAATAATGAAGGCGCAACTAATGATAATTTTCGAGATCTGGCTATAAATCAGTGCTTATTAGCTCTTCAGGAAGACTTAACAGCAGTAGGCGGTAAATCACTTTGTGAATATGGTTTGCCAACGCCAACCTCAGTCGGAGAGGTTACCAATAGGGAATATTCCGCAGAGATTGGTTACAACCCAATGGAACTGCTGGTAACATTAGAAAACGGTGTCCCAATGATGACTGCAGAACAACGCTTAGTCTATGATCGCGTGTGCGAGAGTGTGCAGAATAATTTAGGAACAATATGGTTTTTAGATGCACCTGGAGGAACTGGGAAAACTTTTTTGACTAAATTAATATTAGCTTATGTTCGAAATCAGCGTAAAATCGCTCTTGCCGTGGCTTCATCAGGTATAGCTGCAACATTGCTACCAGGAGGTAAGACTGCTCACACTATGTTTAAAATACCAATTAATTTAGATCGCACGGAAAGTCCAACCTGTAGTATTTCAAGAAATAGCGACAAAGCTAAGATATTGCGTGAGTGTAATTTAATCGTATGGGATGAATGTACGATGGCCCATCGAAAAGGAGTAGAAGCAGTAGACAGAACTCTAAGGGACATAAGACAAAATGATCGACCAATGGGCGGTATTACGGTTTTATTTTGTGGTGATTTCCGACAAACCTTACCGGTAATACCACGGGGAACCCGAGCTGATGAGATTAGGGCTTGCCTGAAAAGCTCTTATTTGTGGCGTGATATACAATCGGTGCATTTGACTATAAATATGCGAGTGAGAACTGGAGACAACGCAGATAATCGTGAATTTTCTGATACATTATTGAAGATTGGTGAAGGTACCTATCCACAACTACACCAAGGAAAACTTATTCTGACACCTGAGTTATGTTGTATAGTGCAATCCCAACAACATCTTATATCTTCGGTTTACGGTGACATAACAATTATATTAAATAGGGACAATTCTTGGCTTTGCGAAAGGTCCATTTTGACTCCTCGCAATGACCAGGCATCTGAAATTAATAATAAAATACTGTCTAATATACAGGGAGAAAGCAAAGTTTATAGTTCAATAAATAGAATGGTTGATGAACAAGAAGCCACTAATTACCCGATAGAATTTTTAAATTCTTTAAGTATGCCTGGACTACCTTCTCATATAATTTGTTTAAAAATTGGCATACCGATAATTCTGCTCCGAAATTTAAGACCACCTCAACTTTGCAATGGAACTCGGCTAAAAGTAACCCAGTTGCAACAAAATGTAATCGAGGCTCAAATTTTAACAGGTTGCGGTGCAGGAGAAACTGTCTTTATTCCCAGAATTCCCATAATACCAAATAATTTTCCATTCCAATTTAAAAGAACGCAATTCCCAGTATCGGTGTGCTATGCCATGACTATCAATAAAGCTCAAGGGCAGACTTTTCGTGTTGCTGGAGTAGATCTCGGTGTTAGCTGTTTCTCGCATGGTCAATTATACGTCGCTCTTTCCCGGGTTAGCAATTCTAGGAATCTTTACGTTCACGTGCCGGACGGGTCGACTCTTAACATAGTCTACCCAGAAGCTTTGCGCTGAAACATTTTAATTTGATCTAAAAATATTAGCAATATATTATCTTAATAAAAAACAAGGAGTTACACGCTGACCGAGTCGTGGGTATAGCGTGGGTATATTATAATATTCTGCGGTTACTTATATTTTTCAACAGTTTTGTGGATTGGCATATTATATTACTATTGCCCTTCTAAAATACGAAAGTGAATCTGCCTGTTACGTCAAAACTATGAGGGAGGACATCTGCTAATTTTTTTTCGAAAAACGACGGAAACGCGGACGAAGTCGCGGGCAAAAGCTAGTCATTTAATAAAATAAAAAAATATTAAAAATAATTTCAAGTACAAATTACACCCTTACATGTGCTGATATTCCGTTTCGTTCTAAACACGCTTACTGTTTATTACTTGTTGAGTTTATCATTTTCTCTTTGTTATTATTGTTTTTCCTGTCATTCTTTATAATTATTTTTATTATACTATAAAAAAGGCACGTTTTTTGGAATATAAATATTACTTATTATATTGCTATAATTATCTTAATATATATAAATTACGTGTCACGTTGTTTGTACGCGATGGACTCCTAAGCTACTCTACCGAGTTAAGTTAAATTTACACACCACATGTAGTTTGATCTGACTTAACAGAAAGGATAGTTTTCATCTTAATTCATATTCGCAATATTATTGTTGGGAGAAACGCAGACGTGCGCAGCGCCTGTAATAAATTATTAGCAATGACGCACTCATGAGTACTTGCGCGTCAAGATATATAATTACTCTCTTCTACGTTTGATAATTTCAGTGTCAAGTTGTAATTGTTAACTAAGTTAAAACAGTTTTCTTTAGTTGAAAGCTTTGATCATTATTTATTAAATCCATTATTTTGTTGCAAATGATTTGTTTATTATTTGGCAGTCACATTTTTCAGTTAGCTCCAAACGATTCTAACAGATGGCGGTACTTGTTGACTGGTTTCAGTAATTATTCGTTATATGTTAAACGTATTGTAAGGTTTGTTACTACTATAAACGAGTATTCACATGTGTGTACCGTATATATCACTTTATTTATTATTCATAATTTGAATTGCAATTACAAGTCAGTAAAATTATATTAATTCTGTAATAAAATAGTTTTATTCAATCAATCAACAACAAACAAATGGAAGCAAATTCAGTCACAGATACAAAAAGTCAAAGATTACAAAGGTAACTTTTTTATTATAGGACTATAAACATACAGTCATTTCGGGAGTTTTTGAATAAATAACCATTTAACCGGCAGTGCTCTCATAATTCGGGTACGTTAAATTAATTATAAATATAGTTTTATGGTGTATACCAAAAAAATCGAATGTCAATCGATTTTCAAGGGCGAAATATCGATTCACTGAAACGATTCAGTACTACATATCGATTTAAAAATCGATCTTTGTGGCTTAAAAAATCGATTCTTCGATTAATCGATCTCGGATCTCCATCCCTAATGGAAGCTACAATTGAATAGAATAACCGAGATGTGTTGTTGAGGTTAAGTTAGAGAGTTCATATCGTAGTAGATGTAAAAGAGTAATTTAATTGTTCTTACTTTTTAAATTTTCTGTATTATCACAGCCGTAGCCACAGGCCAACTGTCACTTAGACTGAGGTATACGTCAAATCCATATTATAGTGAACATAATACATTGCAATTCCTGTTTTTAATTATTAGTGCTTAATTTTACAAATCTGTATAATTAAATTATATACATGTAAGTATCATGATATGTGTATCTCGGTGGTCACGAGGTACTAAGGCTTACCTTCTGAATCTAAATAAATCTGATTATTTACCGATCTATGATCTGTTCGCTGCTCATGTAGTTGATTTATTATATTGTTAATAGTTAATCGATTTATAAAAATGCACGGATCATTTTGCAGACAATAAAATCGAGATTAATAATACTATCTTCAAAAGTTAAGTAATATATATATGAAAAAAAGGTACAAAGCGCCCTATACTTTTTTAATAATTGTTTTTTTTTTTCATTATTTTCATTATTTTTTGGGCAACTATATGTTGCATGTTCACGTGTAAGAAAACTGTTAAATCTAATTGTGTTAGCTAAAGACAGGTTAACCAAAAATATTGTCACCGATTAGAACTAAATAAAATTAAAATCATAAGTGTTTAAAATTAAATATATTAACATTATTGTTAAAAATCTTAAACTATCTTCTCTACCGCCCTCACTCGTGTGTGTCCAGTGTTCCATGTTATTTATTAAAACATTTTCAATACACTTATTTGTTATTTGACCTTTGTAATACACTTATTGGATAAAAAAATAATAAAATTTAAAATTAAATATTTTGTTTTGATTTTTGTTTAATATCAACTATAAGAAAACATTATGGTTCTCATGACAGATGTTCTCTTGCCGTTAACCCTTAAATAGTTTACTACAATGTAATATATCAAAAACCATGGTCACAGCAACGCGTGGCCGTGTCTGATAGTATTAATATGATAATTACAATAACAATAATCTGAAGGTTGAATGAGTAAATTTCATTTAGTTTTGTCTAGATGATAAATAGACGTAAAATGTTATTTGTACTTCTGATGTAACTAATAATAGAAAAGGAAACTTCAGAGGAAGTATTTATATTTAATAAAATATTTATCCTTTAAATGGTTAAGTTCTTCAATTTTAATAATAATAAAATAATGAAACAATAAACATCAAATGTGTACCGTTGATGTGACCTACCGTTGACGTGACTCCGGTACTACAATCTCCATTTTATAGTTGACTAGCTCATTCACGTGGTTTTTTCCCGGAGATAAAGTATTTTCCCGCTGTAAAAAGTAGCCTGTATGTTATATTTGTATACTAAATGTAGTGCAAAGCTGTGATCTTTCTCTTTTAGGAATACTTACTGTATCAAAACGAAAATAAGTAAAAAAGTTTATATATACGATGTATAGTATACAGTTCAGTCACCAGGCGGTGCATCGGCGATATGTAATTTTAATTATTCAAATAGTACAATAAGGACGAATAATGAAATACCGGACAAGTGCGAGTCCGTTCCGGAGAAATACGAGTATGTAAGTTACAAATATTTCTGGAATTCAGTCAGAACCTATTCATAAAATTACATACTGTATTGAATATTATTTACCTACCTACATATCGAAGATTATTATAAAGAGTTAAGCGCTGATCATTATATAATAACAAATCTCTAAACATAATAATCCTAGTATAATAAAAAAAGCATAAAAAGCAAAGTTGCTATTAATATTAGGACCTATACTTACTTCAGCTCGCTACATCGAGCAAATCATATGACTTATAAATATAATATATACATTAAATATTTTTATTTTTTTCTGGCAACTTTTACGTATTAATCTATAATATTATAAACAAATAAGTTAAGCAACACAAGTTTTACTTCCAATCGATAAATTAGAAGTCGTGTCGGATACGTTCCATCATACTCGTAGCACTCGGCCGAGCCGCCGTTCAATATGACCACCGAATAGAATATAATTCAATGTTGATTTATTTTGTACGGTTTCATAACAACACCGCCGTGGGTCCGACGATGCGGCTTCGCAATTCGATTTATTTCATCCCTTTAGGCTTTTATACTTAATTTGAGTCAATCAACCGAAATCGGGAAATGGAACAAAAGAAGCTTTTGTTCCAATATCATTCAGACTTTTCAAAGCAATTCCGTGATGCGTGTAATAATACAATCATAATATATAACAAAGGAATATTTAGTAAAATACACAAACTGTTGTAAACATTGAGAAAGGAATATTTTCGTGTACCCTTCTGTTTCTACTACTCTGTCCCTAGAGTCATCTTTAAGTCAATTATTAGACATGAAAAACTAATCTTAAGGGTTCAGTCTTTATCTCATAGAGTTACTTTCAGTAAATCCGGAAGAAATTATAAAATCACCATTTCCGCACCGTAACATTGCAATGTTTTAATATAATTCGTTTTGAAAAGTTTATAACTGTTTAAAAACCTAAGTTTGTAAAATTTTTAATTGAAAATACAATAATTGGAAACTGAAAATGTTAATCAAAAAACCTTTTCATTGCGGACATGTTTCAATTTATGCATCAGATAAATTGAAACACGCCCGCAGATGGTGTTTGCAAATGTGACTGAGGCTGGCGCGGCGCCGAACTTCACAAGCTACAGCATTTTGTCGCATATGGTTTGAATCATGTACTGAATTGTATATCCATTGATTTCAAGGAAAGTTAAGTTACCATTAATAATAAAGTTAATCAGCAATCACAAGAAAGCATACGTTTTTACCTCCGGCAGCTCTACTAGCGCTGCTCGTGAATATTTCAAATTCAATATTGCAGTATAATAATGTGACGGTAAACAAAAAAATAACTAAAAATTTAAATTTGTGTTTAATGTGAGTTATACAAAACAAACAACAACAAAAATTTTATATTTTAAAGCTAGAACTAGTTCGGATAGTTGTTTGCCACAGACCTGAAAAGATCTGACGACAGAAACTCAACTGGCTTATTTTCCGTTTATTTTTTGAAGCCATATTCCGCCTACCACATTTGAAACTATATTAACATTTATAATAACAGTTGTAGAAGCGCGGCAGCGAGCGCTTTATAAACAAATATTATCAATTAGTTCAGAATGTCGTCAAACTTAACTTGACCTTTATATATACTCAGTGAGCAGCTCCTAAGGAAAAATATCACAAACCAAGTTCACGAAATCCGCTTTACTCAAGAGCTCTCAGACGATTGCTACGGTTTTTAGATATTCATAAAAGAGTTACACTAAACCGTACTTTCGAGTCAAAATAGTGTGTTTTCGAGGCCAAATTCATTATTTTGCAATAAAATTAACATTATCTGGAGAAATAAGGATCGTCTATTAATCTAGATAAATAATAAAAGGTTAGCATCTTAAATATCCAAATAAATTCGGGTTATCTTCTTGTGTCAATTCCCGTCGGGTTACGTCTTTTCTTAAAACTTTCTCAAAATACCTCAGGTGTCGTAATAGCGGCCCATCCGTCTCAGTCACCGACAGGCGGCACAATTGTATCAAAATAAACATCACATAATTCTTCATTACATTTATTGAGAAATAGCCGTAGTAAATAAAATAAATATGATTAATGTTTATACTTATAATATATCGTAAAAATAAAACATCTTAAGAAACAAATAATGCTAATATTCAAAAATTAATCTTTTAACATTAATGTTAGTCGTTGATACACAAAACAAACGGAGATGGTCTGCTGTGTTACGGGTTGTAGGCTCTAGATCCAATATTGGAATTTGTTTTATTCTTTAGTATACAAAATTATTGAAGTAACAAATTTAATTCATATTAAAATAATCTGTTCCAGCGAATATAGTATTTTTTAGTATTATATTTACCGATACGTTTAATATACCAAGGTCATTATGAATATTAATAAACATATAAATATTTATCTCTATACAAAGTATGAAATATGTAAAAATAATTTAACATAAAAATTCGTTGCTCAGGTATCGGTTCAGTGTTTATTAATTTCATGTAATAAATAATTGTAATGGCTCATTGGAACAGTGATTAGTGACAGACAGACAGATAAGAAGTGGACGCGGCGGGACGGCACGAGTGTGGCTCATCATCATCACCATAACCATCATCATCATCATCATCATCACAAGACACGTTGTGACAACTTCTCTCTCATAAAATCGTTATTTTTTTATAATCTAGCGGATGATGAATTATTTCATTCAAACAGATTTTGCATTGCAAATTGTCCCGCGAGTTATTAAAAGCTGAAATAACTTGCAGAATAACTGTAGTCTTAAACTCTACCGAGTTATCCGTAGAGCTGAACGTGAGAAGTACATATCTATGTGTCTTCTGTATATTCATGTACATCCATATTGTGGATAGCAATATATGTCTTGGAGCAAAATGGGTTTAAATAATTTCAAAGTGACGTTTAAATATTCAGTATTAAACATGCGTTATCTCGAGGCTGCCGCTCTGGTTGTACTTAAGCTCTGGCTCATTAGACTTAATGGCCGCCCGTCTGTATTATGAAAATTATATTTTATACAAAAATAATAGTTCTTATTCTCATAAATCAACAGCAGATACAAGTTGCTGATGCAATACTGAGGTATAAAATATTTAAAAAAACCAAAATGTTTTTATTCAAGTAGTCATTAACGCGCGCTTCTGCATCGGCAATTGTTACATTAAAAAAGGTCAGTGCAGTTAATAATTTATTTGAAGATTTGAAGATATTTTGAATTTAAATTTGAAATTACTTTTTAGTACAGCCGAGGACGTTTAAATTTTTTGACTATTTGTTACATCTACATCTCTAACACTGTGTTTGTTGCGTATAGACACGTCACAGCTTTCTTTAGTAACTAGATTTAATTTATCTATAAGACTATACATACTTCATAAATAACATATATTGTTAATTTTAATTATTGATACGTGTTTTTGGTACAACTTGTAAGCTCGTTACGAGTGTGACAATAACATAAGTTGTTAGAGTCAATAAGAAATGATAGTATAAAGATAAAATAAAACATGCTTTCTCATTAATTAATGATTGAGAATGGTGAATAAACCATCATTATAATAAAATGTATATTAAATTATCCTTACAAAGATGTTATGGAACTATGAATTAACAAAATGTTCACATTTTAAGAAAGAAACAGTAATTCAAAGACACTGGAGTTTATAAAAAAGGAATTCATAAGAAGTTTGTAAAACTTGAAATATTTAAAAATGTACAATGGAGACTTTATTTCTCTTTATGTTATATTCAAGTCGAAGTATTATTTAGAATTTTTAATGTAAAAAAATGGCACAAATTTTATTTTATTTGATTTTAAAACACGCCAATAAAGTACAATGTGCATTTTGCTTGGCGGAAACAAAAAATTGAAATAAATTCTTAAAAACGAAGCCATTTCATTAATTAATTGATTTTTACAAATATACTCGTATAATGAGACGAGTGCAGTGATATAGTGACTTCGTCAATGTCTTCGGTTTTGATCTCATTTTAGTTTGACGAGATCGACACCTGGAGGGAATTCATTACAAAACTGTTTATATTTACATAAAAAAATATTAACTGGTTTAGAGAAAGGAAACATGTCACTTATATTATATGTTATTCATTTGAATTACAGTCAATCTTATATAGATACCAATCATTTCGAACTTAAACCTACTCAAAAAAACAGTACATTTATGCAGTATATTTCTCGTGTGTTTTCTGTATAACGTATAAAGTATACTTTTCCTCGAGCTTTCAAGATATTCAATAAGATTGAGGAATTTGAATCTCCATATTGAAACCTTATTGTGTCTGTGTCAGCGGTAGTGTTGTATCAGTTTGAAATGTTCTTAGAATGCACTTTCCGAAATGGAAATAAGTATAACAAAAATTAATATTTAATAAATTAACATTTATAAAATAAATTTATTGCATGTGTAAATACACCCATCTATTCATGAAACGATGACTGTTCTCTAAGACAATAGACTTTTATTTCTACAATCAGGTTAAGGTGGCTCATAGTTGTGTATTCTGTTTAGAAACAGCGCTAGTGATCTGTTTGAGGAAGTTGAACAAAGCATTGCGGTAGAAACTGCTACGTGTTCGGAATCTTGTTTATGATTTCGACCTCCTCCTCCTCCAGCACGTATATGGATAATTAAGAAATGTAAAAAAATAATTATCTCATGACTTTTTTTATTAATAAGAGCTAAAGTGAAACGACATAAATATATAATTTGTTCATTATTTCAATAGCTTCAGAATTATATACAGCCATAGCCTGGTTTCAATTTCCTTTTTTATTCTTTTTACAAATGACGGCGGCGACCGGGGCAAAAATCGTTGAAAATATTTATCCAGAAATCTTCATGTTCTTAAATATATATTTTGAAAACCTTACATAAAAGAAAGGACTATTTTATGGAATAAAAGTGTATATTCATTGATATTTATAATTAATTTTCGTATTTGAACGAGCTGACAGAAGCAAGACTTTTAAAGCTTTGACAGTGCAACGTGCTAATGTAATTATGATAAAATCAGTGTCAAGTAAAAGGTATAGCGACATTGCATTGACGCTCTATAATACATTTATATTTAATTAATCAAATAGATAAAGAAATCACAATGCAAATAAAATATTCCGTCACCGCAGACAGAGACATATATGTTTTATGAAGAATCCAACATAATACATTAATATATTAAAAATTCATTATACTGGGTTCGTTACTTTAATGTCTGTTCAATCTTGTGAGTGCAGCTAAAAGACAACATAAAACAATTCATGTGATCGAATTAATAACAAACTACAAAAAGTGCTGTTTTATCAAATAACTTTTAATTTATATCTTTGTTATATTGTAAGTCACATTCGGATTACTTACAATAGCATATATACAGGTTTAAAGAAGCTAATACTATTGATTATATGACATAATACATGTATGTATGTGTGTATACTATTATACAAACATACATTCATACATGTACTTTCATTAAAACCAATACTAGTATACATTATAAAGAAATAGTGCGTATTTGAGCGGTTTGTGTAATTATTTGTCATTTGTTTGTGGAGTGAGTGTGGAATTCCTGAGTTTAGACATTGGTACTTGAGAAGTACGTTTTTCTAGATGGAGAGACTTCAATTATCACACCCTTACAGCTACTAATAAAAAAATTGTTTTGTTAATTCCCGATGTAAAAAAGCCCCTGTTTTTATCCTCCTGTGTTAATATTCTTAATATTATGTGTATGTCTGTTTGTATTTCTGTATGGAGATGAGAAGACGAGAATGTGCACCTGTGTGCGTATGTTTATACACCTGAACATTTTTACAGTTTTTAAATTCTAAAGGTCTGGTCAAAAGACTTGACAATGGGATGAAATAGGAGGGTCTGTGTGACGCCTTGTCAGAATCCTGAACATGGTTTTAGGGGTATTGTATAACTCCATGCTTCTTTTTATTGCAAGTTTGCCCTCACATTGTTCTTTCCTCATCACTTAAGCGAGAAAGCAGCCCTAATTTGGGAGTCATTACTTTCCTTGATCAGCGAAGGGGAATTTAAGGAGTTGCTTCCAAAAATGATGGTTTTCACTAGAAATATAGGTAGATTTAAATCGCTTATATTTATAGTTAAATCCCATAGCCTAAGATGACATTTGGCGCGTGTAACGTCAGAAAGCTCAAGCAATTCGTCAAAATTATTGATCAGCTGGCACGGTGCTCTCCCAACACATGCAAGTCTAAAGCCATTGGGTTTTTTAAATCCACTCTGCGTACTTTCTTCAGCGGTCTCTACCGCTATTATCCAATGACTTTTAAGACCACACGTAAAAGAAAAAACCAAACTTTTGGGCAATCTTTTTGCCTCTCTGGTTCGGCAGTTAGTCTGGATATGACGAATACCTTCGATCATGTATGGTACAAGAAACTTGTATCGAAGCTTATTTCCTATGGACTTATACTCAAGAGGTTATAGTTTAGAGCAGCTGTGTCAGTGTCATCAGTTTTGTCAATGGATGAAGCATACGGTTCTTCCAACGATTTTTCCTACGACCCTATGCCCGTTCACGTCCCTGACCGGGATTTACCCCAAAATCAGCTTCTACCTTTTTACCACATACGACGGAGAGCCGTTCGTATTGTAGGGAATTCAGTGATCTGTAAACGGCTAGATTCTTTGGCTTTAAAGACGTAGCATGTTTATGAGTTTTCTATCGCATTTACAACCGCACAGCACATTAACTTTCATTACCGCACCGTACATTAACGCCCTGCATCCCATCCCAGTACCATCCGTATAACCATGTGATCTCATATTATCAGTGACCCGCACAATCATTTGCCTGTCTCTTCCATAAATAATATATATATTATCTCAAAAAAGTAAGATATTGCTCTAATTAAAAAATGAAATGAAAATTCACTTTTAATTAATAAACGATATTATTAACTGTCAAATGTAAGTTGTCAAATATCAATCTAGATGTCAATGTAATGGCTCCCAATACACAGATTCAATTACATGATGGGTGATGGAGATGGCTGGCTTCCAGATAAGCATGATGAAAACACTTTAGAACACACTAAGACATGTCTTGAAAGTATCTAAATTTTAACAAATTGTGTTCAATTTTAATAGAACTCAATACTTAGTTATTATTAAAATATTTAGATTTTTCTTCATTACATTTTAATTTTACAGCAATTAAAACAATCAAGAAAACTTTAATGTTTTTGTCTTCCGTTAAAACATATATTTTTGTATGCTTTTTTTTTGTTACTTACTTAGCTTAGACAATTTCTTATTATTAAAATAATTTTATTTATATTCATTCAATGTTTTTCCTCAAACAAAACAAACAAGAAAACTTTAATGCTTTTGACTACTTTTAATATATTTTTTTATTGTACACTTGTATCATGCATGCGACGTTATTGAATAATTCCGACGAATCGTAACACATGTGCCTGAGTTATGACCAAAGCCCGTTAACGACGTACGTTATTGACTGTCGATAAAACATTGGTCGTATCGGTAAATTCCTCCGAAACAAAGGCAGCCGCTATAAATTACAAACTACATCTCAGTAGCGCATGTTACCCCAAAAGGTTAAAAATAAAATATTATAGTTAAATAAAATCTTCTTAACGTCTATTGTAAGCAATATCAATTAAAGATATTTTGCATGTCTGAATAAAGGTTTAATCGAGCCAAAAGTACCACGAGGCGGTATAAATATAAATAAAGAAAAAGTAACTAAACTATAAACGTAATTGTTCTAATATTAAAAAAAAATCTTTTAACTAATTTACTCTTAAGGCCAAATAATTGTAATTATGCAAATCCACTCAATTTATAATAGTAAAGTTTCGAAAACTCATTTACGGTTTTAAAAGTCTTTACCAGAGAAATATACATTTTGTGAGAAAATAATTTGTTGTTGACTAAATTAGAATTGTTGACAACATTATATAACATTTTACTTGATTAACACGTCTTTTATAAGTCATCTAACTATACACCGGAACAGCAGCTAACTATTTAATCTACATATTATACATGGCACTGGAAATAGAAAATTAAGTCAAATTACAAACTTAATATTTTACTATATACACTTTAGGAGCTTTTGATTATTCATGCTCTCCATTGTTTTGCAGAGAAGAGATGTAATGACGATAGGTTTTTAGTTAACTGGGTCCGAGCTATCATCTTTTTTAGGAATGGGATGGACAAGGGCACGCTTCCATGAGATCGGAACTATGCTTTTAAAATATGAGTGCCGAAATAAACGTGTTAGCACTAGAGTCAACACAAGGGGAACAGTTAGGGAAATACCATCTGGACCACAATATGATAAATAGAGATTTATGAATTTCCTAGGAAAAGAGAGTCTTGCGTGTGGATTTTTTCAGGAAAATTATTTCCGAAATTAATTTCTGATATTGTAGGATGGTAGACGGTGTTTTCCCTTGGTCTTCCAAAGTCGAGTTGGAGGCAAAAAGAGTGCCCAAGAGCTAAACTTTCTCTTTTGCGTTATGGGCCAGAAAATCGTTCCCAGTGTGCAATAGCGGTAGCGATGGCTAGCAAAAGTTTTCCAGAGTTGCTTAGAAAAGCACCCAGAACTTGCTAATGCCAGGCGGATACCTTGTCAGCTGATCCTCAATTTTGACGACTTGCTTGAACTTTGCTGTAGCAATTTGTCGTTTGATGAATCTGGACGCACGATTATATTTCCTCTTCAGAACTCTAGAGTTTGAATCCTTAGTGACTAACGCATTAGACCAAGCTTGATACGCGTGCCGTTTACCAGCTGCTGCAGCCCTGACGGACGCATCAAACCAAGGCCGCGAACTGCAACCAAGTAGTATCACAGCGTAGTCACTGGGATCATTGGAAGGGAAACGTGCTGGTCCCCATGGGTAAAATGCAAAAAAGGACCGCATTCCATCCCAATCCACTGACTCGTAGTACCAAACGCATTGAGTCGCGGGTCTTGTACAAACCGAACGTTTAATGGGCACTACACTCCGTACCAAGCAATGATCAGAGAACCCCAAGGGAGCCTTAATAGTGACCTAGTACTTTTCAGAATGTGCAGTCAACAGAAGATACAACAAAGAGGGCATATGGCTGTCCACGTCCCGTAGATGAGTGTGCGTCTTGACCAACTGGGACAGACCATTTGCCAAAGCAAAGTCAAACACAGATCGCCCCGCGTAGTCGGTGGCACGTGACCCAATCGGCATTGTGCGCATTGAAGTCCCTGAGGGCTACGACTTCGGCGGAGGGAGTCTGTGAAAGCAGATCGGCAATCTTCGCCTGAAGATGGCCCAAGCCCAAGAGTTGATCCGTTTCTGCATTACCACTACTACCTGTAGAGGCACGCGTAGACTCTGACATGGTCGTCCATGTCCACGCGCAGTCAGAGTACAGACAGGTCCCGACCTTCAAAAACCTGAAGGCGACGGTAGCAGATATCCTCCCTTACGAACACAGATTCCCCGGCGTGTGGTATAAAATGGTGTTCTAGTTTATACCCGGGGTATGACAGGTACGCTGTGTCGCTAGGTTGAGATATCTGCGTCTCCGTCAGAAACAACAAGGCCGGTTGCGCCGTCTCTAGATGATAGTGGACGGTTTTTAAATTGTAATGTAGTCCCCGGATGTTGCAAAAGTTTGCAGTTAGAGTGAAGCGGGGTGACGCTACGTTGACTCGTCATTTGCCCTCAGTAAACACTCAGTAAAAGGCGAAACTTTGGCCGCTCCAGATACGACGGGCAGCCCGAGCAAATCATTCCCCTCATTTTACTCGGGGAGGGTTTCTCCGGCTTTGTCAAAGCTTGTACCCTCTTGGGGTATACTTCCGGATTATCTCACTCATCGACGAAACATAACCAAATGAATTTGGTTACTACACGTCGATCTTACGTGTCCTTACCCGGCCGAGTTAGCTCAATACGAGCTACACTCAAATAACTTGGGAATGATCAATAGAGCGAGGCAGTAGTTCAAACCTGACCAAAAACTTGCGCCTTATAAAGCACCGGTAATACATGTAGTACTGTTTTTCTTTTACTCATTTCATTGTACCCCGATATCAGCTTCTACCGTTTTATCGCATACAACGGAGAGCCATTTGGATCGTCGGGAACCTGTTGCTCTTCGAACGGCTGGACTCTATGGCATTGCGTAGAGACATTGTCTTTGTACGTCTTCTATTGCATTTACAACGGGGAGTGTTCGGAAGAGCTATTTGATCTGATGCATGCCATCGAATTTCATCACCGCACAGCATATCATCGCCTGCAATACCATCCCTAACACCTGGATGCATGGCGATCTTTTATTGTGTGGTTTCTAAGGACTTTTCTTCCATTTACTATTAAGATGTGGAATTCCTTAGGCGATATTTCCGTATCGTTATAACACGGGTACCTTCAAAAAAAGCGAATACTTCTACCTACAAGGTCGGCAACGCTCTTGCGATACCTCGGATGTTGCAACAACATCAACAACACTTGAATTCAGTGATACGCATGTTCTACCTAAAAAAACAGGTAATAATTTTGACGCTTTTTTGAGCAAATATATATTTGCGATATATTTGTTTTTTTGAACAAAGCCATGAAACGTATCACACTGATAAAAAGAATAATATATTAATAAACGTCATTCTCAAACAAGGTTTTTAATTTCTAATTAAATAAGTTTTTGTTCATAAAATTTTGACATAATATGATAAAATCGTTAAAATAACAACAAAGATATTTATTAGCTTGTCGTTTATGATCTAGATTTATTTATAAATCCTAATGAGAAGACGTAAACTACATCATCAAACTTCTTATCACAATATGCAAATCAAGGATTTAACATATTTATTTTTAAAGGAGAAAACGTAAGTGTAATTTTCTTTGAAAATAAACATTGAAATATTTCTGGTATTTGTGAAATTTTTATTAATCCAAATTACTAATTAAGGCGAAATAGGCTTACAAATATGACAATGAACAGAAATTACAACATCCAACATACGAAACACAATAACAAAATATATACAATTGATATTCAGTAAAAACACAAAAAAGTATTTTATCTGCCGTAACTTTAACTTAACGCAACGCCGACAATTACACGAATCTGTTACTTTACACTTTGCGATGCCGCTTTTAATCACGTTAATGTGCCGGAATAGACATAGTTTTTCATTTATGTCTCGACTTCGACTCATTGGCTTTACGTATGACGTATACAATAATTCAAGTGGTAAAGCTATTATTATCAAATTTCGACTATTTCATAGTTTCTTCTAGTTCAAAATATTATGAATTTGCTCTATCAATGTCTATTACAATTACTTTTTATCTTAATGTTCAGAGTCAGATAGTGTTGGAGGCTCATTTGAGGTGGCTGATATAATACCACACCGTAACCTCAATCAAGAAGTAAACAGATACCCTAGTATCTGTAGAATTGAAATTAAATTACAAATAAAATACAAAATCCTTATTAAAGAATTTTGCGACTTTCTATGCAGATATTTTTTTTTCTACACAAGAACAGATAAAATAATAAAAATAACATTACTATATATTCCTTTAATTGATAAATCATAGAAAAGGGAAGATATTTTTTCAATATATTCTATAAATATTTTTTCAATATATTCTATAAGTAAAATGAATTTTGAGGATTAGTTACTATAAAATGTAAAAAAATAAACTACAACAAGCAAAACACACAAATAACAAATTGGAATTTAATTTTACGTGATAAGGCATCGAGGAACTGCCCGGTGCTGTCACAGACCGTGGAGTTTTAATTTAAAGTAAGGTGCTCGATTGTAATTACTTCGACTGAAGACTATTGAATGAAGCGCTATTGTTAAAAAGAATGTAATACTTTGAGATGCTCGTCTGTGATCATTTTATTATTAACTAATTTTTGCATCTATAAAAGATATTTAAGATACTAAATCGATTGACGCTTTCTAATTTGAACACTCAATGTTTTCAGATTGTGTCTTTACACAAGTGATAATTTGGTAATAAATTTTTCTCATTAGAGCTAAGAAAGCTATAACATGAACATTTATTCAAACCGTCTTTACTCCTAAGTACAAATAGGGTTTATGAAATTATTATTAGTAATACAATAAAGTAAACGCACTGTATTAGTTGTTGAAATATATCTCTATGTTACATATAAAATGTAACTATTAAATAAATGTTGTAGGCGATTTCTAACAATTAAACAACGTCTCATTTGTTGCTTTAACTTCAACTTTCTAAATTGAAGAATTGCATTTTCACACATTCTCTCTAAGGGGTCACCCGAAGGTAATACTCAGATGAGTGAAATGGAATGTAGAAAAGGTGACTAAAAGAAGATATCTGGTAGAGGATTATTAAAGAGAAGACGAACGAACGTGGTATGTCTTCTCAAGACTATCTCCGTGAAGAATAAACCAAGGAATGATAACTCTAAATGTGACTTGTAAAAGTTTGATTTTAATTGTAGTTAGCGTGTGAACACCAAAATAATCCTTAAGTGTGTGTAAAAGATAAATTTTGAGACGTGTAGGGCTTTAGTGACATACGAGTATATTATAGTAGAACAGTAAAGTATGTAAGTGAATATTTTTATGAAAGATCGAAGAGAGAGCGTGGAAGTAGGAGATACGGCAAACACTATACTCACTGTGAATCCCTGTTTAAAAAGAGAAAGAATCAAGATGAAAGAATTTAATCTAGTCATTATAAACATGTGGTTTGAAAAGAAAGAACGACGTTTACGATAATATGACAACTTGATGATGGCATTCATTGATAACTTTTTAAACAAAGGATAGGTACTTTGCGCAGAAGACTTTGCGAAGCATAGCAAGATTTGTTTTTCTATGTAACTGTAACATTGATACTTCAAGATGCCGCATTAATTTGAAACTTTGTGTACTTATTAAGGACCGGTGACAATGCAGTAACTAATGTTAATAAGTAATATTAAAAAAGAAACGATTCCATAATCTCCAAACTAAAAAAAAATAAAAATAAATTTAAATTTAGAGTAATGTTAATAAGAAGAGAGTGGGGGGTGCGCGGTGTCAATATATCACGTAATAACCACCCGACAATTTTTTATATTGCAATACATTTATTTTTTATTATCACCTTTCGTAATTTAATTATTTTGTGTTAGTTTTGGTTTAAATTGAATGAGCGTTTTCCTAATTGTTTTTTTTTAAACTCAGATTTACATTTTTTTTTGACAATAAGGTTTTTCAAATAGTAATTCATGTCTGTTGATAGTATTAGACGGTAACTAACTAAAAATCTGTTTAATGTTGTAGTTAAGAAAATGCTTCTTAAATATATACGACATATTTAAATAGATTTTTATAATATTTATTATTATTATAAATACCGTAAGAAATATCGCATTAACTTTCCGAATGAAAAAAATCGTAATATATGTTAATTAACTATTATATTAACGTTAACAATAAAAAAACAAAATTTCTACTTGTATCAAAATATATATATGTATATATACGATTACTTGAACTTCACCGTGCAGAGACTCTACTGAGAGCTTTATAACATTTGAAGTTATGGTATTTACTCTATCCACTGGACCAGTCGCCGATTGGCTCTTACCTATAAACATTTTACTGTTTATTTCCTCTGCGATGATCCGGAGAAATTTTAAATATTTGTTTTTTTGGTCTTCAAATGTTTTTGATGATACTATAGAAAGAAGAAATTCGTGGAAATTTAATACAGTTGGCCGGACGCCACAATGGTCGGGCAAATTTCAATAACAGCGCTCAATTACGGGAATTTCACTTTGCTTTAAGGTATTTTTGAACACATTTATTACGGCATTTAGCGCAGTCGGCATTCCTCGATTCATCATTAATTTAAAACTTTGTATTTTTCACTTATTTTATGTCTGAATTTATCTTTCCGTCACGTGTATATACTCATATTATTCAAGTAGAATATTATTACTGCAATGTTTTAGTAAATTATTGTTTCCACTATCAATACGAAGATTAATTCTATTTATTATTATAAAAATAAGAACAAATTATATTGATGTGTATGATTGTAAAGTAAAGCCTCTTATTTTTCATATTTTTTTTAGGAAAACCTTATAATCACTACCTAATGATATTTTGAAATTATATTGATAAGACGAGGCCATAATTGATGAATAACGACTGTTATGAGTCACATTCATTAATATAATATATGGCATGTCAATATAGAGTTAATAATAACTCAGTATCTCAGAATACTTCATAAACAGATAGAAGTCATGACGTTTCTGTAACTAGGTCCATGGGCAGTACACAATAGAGTTGATCGTTTGAAGTGAATTATTATTTTAGATGGTAGAGCCTAGCTGTAGTTATTTGACTGCAGCTCGTATTGGGATCGACCGGGGAAGGGCCACCCTCTCATAGAAGAACTCCGTGTAGTAACCAAATTCATTTCGTTGAGTTTCGTCGGTGAGTGAGCGAATCCGGAAGCCCACAGCGATGCCTAAAATAAATATACTCCAGGAGGGTACCGGCTTTGACGAAGCCGGGGAACCCCTCCCCGAGCAAAATCGGGGGAGCGATTCTCGGATTTTGCTCGGGCTGCCCGTCGTATCTGGGGCGGGAAAAGTATCGCCTTTTATGTTTACTGAAGGAAAACGACGAGTCAGCGCAGCGGCACCCCGCCCCACTCTAAATGTGGACTTTTGCAACATCCGGGGACTTCATTCCAACTTAAACGCCGTCCATTACCATCTAGAGACGGCGCAGTCGGCCTTGTTGTTTTTGACGGAGGCGCAAATATCTCAACCTAGCGACATAGCGTACTTATCATACTCCGAGTATAAAGTAGAACATAATTTTATACCACATCCCGGGGTATCTGTGTTCGTAAGGGAGGATATCTGCTACCGTTGCCTTCAGGTTTTTGAAGGTCAGGACCTGTCTGTACTCTGGCTGTGCGTGGACATGGACGACCATGTCAGAGTCTACGCGTGCCTCTACTAGTCCCATAGTGGTAATGCAGAAACGGATCAACTCTTGGGCCATGTCCAGACGAAGATGGACAACCTGCTCTCACAGACCCCCTTCGCCGAAGTCGTAGTCCTCTAGGACTTCAATGCGCACAATGCCGATTGGCTAGGGTCACGTGCCACTGACTACGCGGGGAGATCTGTGTT
Source organism: Melinaea marsaeus rileyi (assembly GCA_918358865.1). Taxonomy (NCBI): domain Eukaryota; kingdom Metazoa; phylum Arthropoda; class Insecta; order Lepidoptera; family Nymphalidae; genus Melinaea; species Melinaea marsaeus. Next base: position 220,447 of record OU911089.1, read on the forward strand.
TAACTTTGCTCTGACAAATGGTCTGTCCCAGTTGGTCAAGACGCGCACTCGTCTACCGGACGTGGACAGCCATATGGCCTCTTTGTTGGATCTTCGGCTTACTACACATCCCGAAAATTACCAAGTCACTGTCGAGGCCTTAGGGTTCTCTGATCATTGCTTGGTACGGAGTGTAATGCCCATTCAACGTCCGGCTCGCACAAGACCTGCGACTAGAAGCGTTTGGCACTACAAGTCAGCGGATTGGGATGGAATGCAGTCCTTTTTTGCATACTACTCATGGGGGCCGATTTGTTTCCCTTCCAATGATCCTATTGACTGCGCTGCGCCTCTAGCTGATGTGATACTTTAGGTCATGGAACGATTTGTACCAAGCTCTTTCTAAGCTTCCTTCCTATTTGCTTCCCGAGAGTTTATGCAAGTGGATCACTGGGAGGAGCATACCGGTCATTCTCGACGGTTTTTGCTCCGACCCCAAGCCCGTGAACGCTGGTGTACCCCCAGGCTGCGTGCTGTCCCCAACTTTGTTCTTCCTGCACATCAATAATATGTTGGATATTCCCAACATACATTGTTATGCGTATAAGTGAGGTGAACTAAACCACGTTCAGTTCAATCCCCTAAAGATCGGGAGATGGAACGCCCGATGGACTTTAGAAGCTCAACACACCCGGCGAAATTAACGGCGCCACTTTTCACCTGCGTCACCGACGGAGCGTCGCTGGAGAGAAACAGTGGAAATGAAGTGAAACTGTATACAGACGGTAGTAAAATTGAAGGGAAAGTCGGAGCAGCGGTGTCGGTATGGACGAATGGTGAGGAGACCAGGCATAAAAAACTGAAACTGGAAGCATACTGCACGGTGTACCAAGCAGAACTGCTCGCCTTGCTGGAGGCAACTCGCCTAGCCCTGCAATGCAAATCAGCGGAGGCTAAAGTTTACAGCGACTCTAGAGCCGCTCTAGAAACCCTCTCCAACGTCACCTCACGACACCCCTTGGTCGTTCAGATAAGGGAAAATATGGACCTTCTTCGTGAGAGAGGCAAAACAGTAAGCCTTCATTGGATCAAGGCGCATGCAGGGCTAGTAGGCAATGAACGAGCGGACGAGTTGGCAAAAACAGCTGCTCTACGATTGAAAGTTAAACCAGCATATGACAAGTGTCCGGTGTCATTCGTGAAGCGACAGATCCGCCTGGAGTCCCTTGACGAATGGGATCGTCGATATAGGATTGGAAGCACTGCATCAGTCACTAAAATGTTCTTTCCAGATGCCGTGGCAGCCTACCCAGTGATCAAGAACATGAACGTGGATGCCACCCTCACACAACTTATGACGGGACATGGAGGGTTTGCCTCTTACCTGCACCGTTTCCGGTGCAGAGATAGCCCCTCATGCAGATGCGACCCAGACGTGGAAGAGAGCGTTTTTCACCTACTGGCAGAATGTCCCGTCTATGAATATAGAAGACTTCAAATAGAGGAAGAGCTGGGAGTTTGTATAAGTGTAAATAGTATATCAGAAATTGTAAATAATAAAGAAAGTAGAGACAAGTTTATAGAATATTGTAAAAAGATAGTAGAGTTAGTTAGAATTAAAAATAAATGAGTAAAATACTATAATTATAAGGATTTAGGTTAATATCATTAAATAAAACTTAGTACGTAGGCACAGATATAAGAATAATAGAGTTAATTTGCTTTCATACTTATGTTTATGTTAATAAATCCGTGTAAGAATAAAATTAGTAATGTATTAGTAGAAATAGAGTAGTGTAAATAGATAGCTTTCTCTGAAATTATAATATATAAGATGGTATTTATGAAATTGTATAGGTGTATAACAAAGCTTAGTAAGTAAGAGAGTAGTATTAGCATTAGGAATAGGTTTCTTGTTTTATTTGTTTTAAAAAACCCACTTATAATTAAGAGAGCTAGAGATAAGTAGAAATAGCATTGGAATCCCACCAATGTATTAATGCAAGCGGATGGATGAAAGAAAGAACTAGTATGAGGAATGAGTGCCGATGTAAAAACGCGAGAACTGGAATGAAAGAGTAGATTAAAAAAGGCTCCTATTATGTAGGAGGTAGTAGAAAAAAAAAAAAAAAAAAAAAAAAAAAAAAAATCCCCTAAAGATACAGGTTTGCGTGTTTGCCACTAAAAAAAACCCATTTGTCGTATCACCGCTCTTCGAGTGCACTCATCTCATTACCTCGCCAAGTATCAGAATACTGGGTCTCGACATTTCGAGCGATTGTCGATTTGTGGTCACCTGGAGAGCAAGGCCCAAGGTAGCCTTGATGAAATTGGGAGTGATAAATAGAGCGAGGCAGTATTTCAGGTCTAGCCAAAAACTTGCGTTTTATAAGGCCTAAGTCCGGCAACACATGGAGTAGGGGAAGGTGGGGACCCTTCGTACGCGGGGCACATTCATACAGTCAAAATAATTTTTGAACGAAACAACTTATACGGTCTGGCTTCTATGTGTGCGTGAGTCGCAGTACCAACTTTACGCCAACGAAGTTTCGCGCCATTCGCAGCAGTGAGAGTGAAGTGACAGGTACGAACGTGTTTACGCGCTCGGTAAGTAATTTTTTGATAAATGTTTTCGGCTATTGTTACCGTAGTTAAACTAGGTTTTTGTGTAGAGTAATCTGTTAGTAACTAGCAGAATACACTTAAGATTTGTTTTCAACAGTTAATTTATGACGTTTTCCTGTTAATATTAAAAGAGTTTATATTTTGTTATTATTTAGTTAGTGGGGTACTTTCGGACAGAGCTAGATGGGGCACGTTTGAACGCGTACGAATGTGCCCCAACTGGTAGTGGTGTGTTAGTCTGTTAATTTCTAATTTTTGCATTAACTTTGTCCTGTGTTTTGCTATCGTCGAGGTATATGATGATATATTTTAATACCTATGTCTTGTTATTTTTTTACAGAAATATGGTGCGGACATATAAACCAAAAAACGCAACTAGACAACTTGTGGATGAAGAGTCCATGCATGCAGCAATACAGGATGTTGTGCAAGGAGTATTATCATATAGAAAAGCTGCGGACAAGTACAATTTGAAATTGTCGACATTAGAAAGCCGAGTAAGAAAATACAAAAATAGCAATGATGCTGAAGGGTCAAGCAACCGTATATTTGACTCTAAATATACAAGTTTCCAAGTCTTTTCTATAGAAGAAGAAAAAGTATTATATGATTATATTACCAAATGTTGTAAGATGCATTATGGACTTACAACAATTCAAATAAGAAAGCTAGCATATGAGTATGCCAAATCTTTAAATTTTAAATATCCAGCAAAGTGGGAAGTAACTAAAATGGCTGGAAAAGAATGGATGTATGGTTTTCGCAGAAGAAAACCGAAACTCAGTTTACGCAAACCAGAAAATACAAGCGCTGCAAGATCTTTTGCGTTTAATAAAACATCAGTTACCGAGTTTTATACGAATTTGAAGACAGTGCTAAAGCGACATCCATTAACTGCTAATAGAATCCTCAATTTCGACGAATCCGGTTTATCTACCGTTATAGCTACTCCTAAAGTCTTGGTTCCAAGATCTCAAAAATAAGTCGGCCAAATCGTATCAGCTGAAAGAGGCGAGCTCGTAACTTTTGGTGGTATTATATCTGCTTGTGGAAATACCATTCCTCCACTTTTCGTGTTCCTACGCGTTCATTACAAAGATAATTTCCTCGAAGGAGCACCCGAAGGAAGTCTCGGCGCTACAAATAAAAGTAGCTGGATCAATAGCGATATATTTGTCTCTGTTCTTAAACATATCCAGAAGCATACACTCTGCACAAAAGATAACCCCATATTATTGTTGTGTGACAATCATGAAAGCCATATTTCTCTCGAAGGCATCAACTACGCCAAAGAAAATGGTATAATTTACCTATCTTTTCCACCGCATACGTCTCACCGCCTACAACCACTTGATGTGGGAGTCTTTGGACCATTTAAATCAAAGTTGAAAATTGCTTTTAATAATTGGCATACAATGAACCCAGGCAAAGCATTGATTATTTACAATATTCCAAAGCTTGTGAAAATTGCGTATTTCGAATCATTCACGGCAAAAAATATCACAAGCGGGTTTAACAAACCCGGGATATGGCCTCTTAATGAATTAGCCTTTAGTGACGAAGATTTTGCTCCAACTGAGGTTTATACATCCGGTAACGTAGAAACTGTTCCTCCTACTCAAAATATCGTTGAAAATTTGCCATCATCTACTCGGCAGCCAGTTGTCTCTGATATCTGCCATCCCTCTACTTCAGGAATACAAGATGTCTTGGAGGTTCCGCCAGAATCTACAGTACAAACTATTATCTCTCCATTGATAACTTGTGAACCAGATGCTTTGAATAATTCACCAATCCATCAAATAGTAGCTCCTTTGAAGACTGCTTTGACACCAGAGGCAATTCGACCCTATCCGACTGTTGTACGAAGTAATAAAACAAACAAAGGACGACGGCCAGGAAAATCACGTATTTATACTGACACACCCGAAAAAAAGGCTAATTGAAGAGAAACACAATGAAAAGCAATTGAAAAAGCTAGAACAGGAAAGAAGGGCTAGGGCTAGACAAATGAAACGTAGTTTGGTTGACTTTAATTTAAAAGAGAAAAAGAAAGCTAAAATATTAGAAAATAATGAATCTGATTGTGATGGATCTGATATAAGCTTTCAAGAGAGTTCAACTTCCACCATAGATGAAGATGAAACTGAGCATGAAAATTTTGAAATGAACAGAAGCCAATTGACAGTTGATGTAATACCAGAAAATATTAAAGACGGTTCGTTTATTTTAGTGAGATTCCCTAAGAAAAAAAGTATTATTTACGATGTAGGAAAAGTTGTCAGTCACTATAGTGAGACTGAATTTAAAATATCTTATCTAAGAAAGAAGCCAGGCTATTCGTGGACATTTATTTTCCCTAATGTTGAAGATATTCATACTGTTTATATAACTGATGTTGAAATGATTCTTCCTGAATCTAAGCCTCCAACATTTTGTACTTCTAGAACATCAAAACTTTTCACTTTTTCAGTAACTTTTTCTAATTTTACTGTTCAATAATTTTTATTATCTGTGCTGTGTTTTTTCAGTGCTAATCCACACCAAAGATTAAAAAAAGTGATTCTAAATTTAAGATTACCTATTTAAGTAGAAAATTAAGCAATTTCATGTTTTATTGTTAGAGGAAAGTAATTTTATTGTCGTTGATTTTAAGAAAAGTTTTTTATTTTTTGTTTGACATAGAAAAAGCTATGTAATTTTTGTTGACTACAAGAAAAGTATTTTATTTTTGTTTGATAGAAGTTAAATGTTTTTGTTTATGTTTAATTTCAATGCTAATAAAAGAATTTTCATTTATATGTGTCGTTTTAATCGCATGTACGGAACTGCTAAGGTACCCCCAACACTGTATATAGGTGCCCCGTTGTTGGGGCAGAATCGTACATATTCCAGATTTATTTTGAATCATAATTCTAGTTGAAATATCAGATTAAATCTTCTATAATTTTTTTATATGAATCTCAGATGGTTAGACTATACATTTAAGTTGTCAGGTGATTAATTCATGGAAAAATAAAAAATAAATTAAATTAAATGTGTAAACCGTACGAAGGCTCCCCACCTTCCCCTACTGTTCTCATCTCTACTCCGGATCACCCCAATATCAGCTTCTACCATTTGACCGCGTACAACGGAGAGCCGTTCGGATTGTCGGGAACCCGGTGCTTTATAAACGGCTGGACTCTTTGGCATTGCGTAGAAACTTTGCATTTCTGTATGTCTTCTACCGCATTTACCACGGGGAGTGTTCCGAAGAGCTATTCGATCTGATGCTTATCGCCGAATTTCATCACCGCACAGCGCGCCATCGCCTCCAATACCATCCATACTACCTGGATGCGTGGTAATCCTCCACTGTGCAGTTCTCAAGCACTTTTTTCCACGTACCACTTGAATGTGGAACGAACTCCTTTCGGCGGTAAATGCAAATCGGTACATGGGTACCTTAAAAAAAGGCGTTTACTCCCACCTCCTAGGCCAGCGACGCTCTTGTAAATCCTCGGATGTTGCTAGAGTTCATGGGCGGCGGTGATCACAAATCATCTGTGACCCGCCAGCTTGTTTGCCCTCCCGTTCCATAAAAAAAATTAAAGCTTTTAAAATTGCATAATATATAAAGCACACTATCCGGATTGTGATATCACATAATTTATCCATCTATTATTGTATGTAATATATTCTGCAACGGAAATTGATGAAGATAACATCAGATAGCTATTCAATCAGGGCGAGTGACGTCCCGCGGTAGTCGAAGCAACACGGCTGTTTGTCGCTCAGTCAGTTACTCCGCGGCACTGGCTCCATGATAACAAATTAAATAATACTTCACTCACATTATATAACAACTGGACATTAACATACTTATTCGCTGCTCGGAGTTATATAGTGGCTTGGGTTTGTGATAATGGTTACATCGTGGGCACAGATTTGTATGAAACAGCCTTTCTGCAATTTGTTAATTGAACATTGTTATATTTTTATAATATGTTTTATTATATACAATAAATAATAAGATTTTTATATGTAATTTTATCTAAAAACTCAAAGCAAAGCAAAAGTACATTTAACGTTGCCAATAAGATTATGAAAAGGAGCACTATGGAAATCTGACTTGTTATTGCTGACCTAAATTAAATTGTTAAAATTCAACCCATAATAATATTATATTTATTTCACGTGTATTATCAGTTATAATATCCTTGATATTCTCTGAAAAAATCATGATTTATATTACATGCGTTATTATTTTAACCTGACCTACTTTTTAAATGGTTTGCATCAACCGTTCTCACGAGAATATAACACATATTATACAAAATATAAAAACATATTATTTATCCGAATAAATGTATAATAATAGAGAAAATATTAATATTCCGGTTGTAGGTATATGCACGCGCAACGCGTCCAAGTATCGGGGCTGAGATAGAAATTTGAGAAAGAGTAAACATCCCGCAGATAATAGTTTTATTCCGTGTAATAAACCTTTCAGTCTAAAAATGTCATAATATTTGAAAAGATAAATAGCAGAGTCGAACAAAAGGAATCTTTAACTATATAATATTTGGAAACATATATTTACTTGGTCATGAATCCAAAATGTCCGAAACAATCGGCGCCCCGCGCGGCGCTACACAGGGAACGAGATTTACGTTACATATTGTAACTTCAGATATAGTATGTTCACTAAAAAATAAATCTTAAGTATATAAATTTGGATATTTAACGAAAATCCAGTTTATAGATGACGCTAAGCAAAAATATGTACATATTTCAAAATTGATTAAGGTTTTGAACAATAAAAATATTAATTCTCATTGATAAGAAAATTCTCAGAGGAAAAATAATATTTGAAAGGGCTTTTTTATTCAATAATAATAATAACGTTTTACAAACAAACAATTTGACCTTATAAATTAAACAGTATAAATCTAAGATTAAAGAAGACGAAGAACATTTCGAAGCACTTTGAAAACTTTTAGACAGCTATAAGTTACAGTTAGGTCGAGTTCCCTTTCAATCCTTACAGCTAAGTTATTTACAAACGCAACAAAAAGATAATAACAATCTTTATAATAGTCTATAGATTACTTTACAATATCATACTGTCGGTAATAAATAGACAGTACAAAAGAAAAGTAGGTAAGAATGTATATGTTTCTGCTTTTTTATGTGTGTATAAATTACATTTCACTGCATTTAAAGTTCTTGTACGCCAAATAAAATAATTCTAAAGAAGTAAGCACTTTACAAATCAAAACTATTTTCGTAACGTGAACTGCACGCGGTGTGCACTTACATTAATAAAATGGAAATGTTATGTTATGTTGTTCCTACAATCTGAAGATAGAAGTCATAGGATTGTTGTCTGTACGTGGCGGTAAGTACGGTATGTGTTGATTAGTTTTGTTGTTGACATTTTAAAAACACTTGAATCGTTTTATTCTAAACTTTATTGCCAAGAATATTAGTTGGTGGATAAATAATTAAAAATAAACCAATTGGTTCTTAAAATGTTGTTCTTAAAATTAAAATTATAATTATTTTGTTTCTTCTTTATTTAGTTCTTCTTGTCGCCAATTACTTGACAAAAGATTCCTAAGCTTACCTTAGTGTACCTCTTTAAAGTGTTCTAGACGCGTTTCAAAATATAATTTAGGTTTTAAAAAGATTCAGATTTTTGGTGTGAACGCCTAATTAGTATCGCGCCTGAATTTTTTTATTAGCAAAGACAGCGAGCAAAGTATTGTCGAAGTGCTATCTCTCTCTCATCGGCGCAATCTGTGGATCACGGTTACTACAATGGTGCTGTGTGATGATCTAATTCCATCAAAAACATAACATGTAAAAATTAGCACAGGTCTCGCAACGCAGTACCTCTCGAATAATGTAATGTAATCCAATCGAAACCGAGACTGTTGTTTCAATGTACCTGTCTATGTACATAAATTTTGGAAGCAGCGATCCAACTAAAGTCATAGTCCATTAACAACATTTAATTATTTCTTTACAACTATATTTTATTTTTTGTTTACAAATATATAAATGTATATAATTTTTACATTTTAATGAATACAGAGAATTGGCAAAAGCAAATAACCTAACTGACAGACCTTAACATCTGTGATAAGTAGGAGAGTGTCTTTACAGAAGGGCTTATTTAGATACGTGCGGTATACGTATCAAATGGATTCAAAGTGGAAAATATGAAAATAAAATAAAATAAATAAAAATAAAGATACCAAATTGTACAATGTATAAGCATCAATGCCACATTTAACTGAAAATACCTTTTAGACGAAGCTTCTTAGTATTCCATGGATTATCCGTGCGGGTGTCGGGCCCATCGTGTTGCAAGAAGAGGAGCGTAGACAGTGCTTGGGACTTGCGACCCAGGTGTAGGTTTAAGAGGCCCCTTTACTATGCTTATACACGCTCACCTTCACTGTTCACTCTCCTCTCCCTAGTTAACCAACTTAACTTAACCAAATATCGTAAGAACCTACTAAAGCCGCCATTGAAATACGTTCTAGAAATGAACTAATGATTGTTCTAGAAAGGCCGAGATTCTTAGGTGTTTATAGAATTCCGATGGTTTCTTTAATTTTAACTCAAATTCGTGTCGGTTTCTAAATAAGGTAGAAGAGTCCGCTGGATGCGCTAACCCGAGCCATGACTTCAATGTCCTTATGACGCTTGCATCTAACTTCAACAAAAGGGTCTTATTGATATCATAAACGAGCAAATAACAATTTAGACGTGATGTTAAATAATTATAATAGATGCAAGCCTTTTTGATGTTACTTATTGGTTGACTGTCTACCTTTTTAAGACAATTCAAAAAAAAAAATATTTTTAACAATAATTTTTTCGGAAACTTCGATTGTAATTATGAGGACCTCTCCTGTACATTTAGATTTTGAATACTAATGCTATAATATTCGATTATAATATCATAAGCACAGTTGTGTTTGGTTTATCACTCTCATCAATTTAATTAATAATTTAATTTTAATATAAAAATATAATATTATTTTGTAATAATTATTACCTTGGTGTCCGGTGCTTAAAAAGAAACTTGTGAAAATGCAACATTATTTTTGAATAGTAGTTTTGTGAGGCTGCGGCTTAGACAGAGATGGACTTTACCTTCAAACCGATATTTTACGACGTTCAATAACTTATTAGATCGTTCACAGGCGCGAGGTCGTATCTTAGGAACATGTAACGGTTCCTTGGCATTTGTAATGAAGTTACCGAATAAGAAAAATTGCGCAGTAATGTAGATTTGAATTTATAACTTCCGGTTATGAACTTTCAGCAGCCAAGGATTATAACGTATATTGTATTTAACATTTGGTGTTATTTAATATGGGTTAATATTATTCTGTTTACGAAAGTTGATAGAAGAATAATATTAACCTATCTTGTCATTCTCTATTGGTTTAAGTATATTTGTATCCTTCACTTTACTCCCCGCCGTCCGCAGCCGTATCTGTTTATAGAAGGTGATTTATTGCACTTTCGAATAAACAATGAACTTATTTAAAATTATAGCATTTATAAAAATAGGAACGTACTATTTAAAATAGTGTTCACATTTCCAGACAGAAAATTCTGCAAAATTCTATAAGAATGTGAAAAGCCTAAGCGTCTCCTTTTACTTATCACATCAACGGCCGGCGCATGGACTCGTGCTAATTATAGAAGAGTTGCAGATCCTATAGGTTATAGGATATTTTTTCGCACTTGCTCACAACGAGTTAACAGAATACAGATCGTACAATTCCTTAGAGCATTTTTCTTCACCGTCCAGACCTTAACGTAAAAGTTTTAACACCTCGGCTGTATCTGTTTTATTTCTAGGACTGCCGATTATCATCATTCAAATAAATATTTAACAATAACTTTATTTTTATCAAGTATCGTGATTTTCATCAATGAATATGAAACGGTTACAGTAGCGAGCGTTTACAATTCCCATATCATCCCCGTCATTAGCGCCGCGCTGCCTGCAGTCTCCCAACGACGATGTTCCACGTCCGCAAACACAATCTGTGTGGACGATGACAACACCACGCAAAATGTATTTATGCAATGTGGTTTCATTTTATCATGCTTTAGATTCAAACATAGACATTGCAATCAAATTAATTGTACTTTGTCACCATTTTCGTATAGTAACGAGTGAGTGTAGTAAAATACTCTAAATGAAAAAACTTATACTTTCAGTGTAAAAACTCATATTACAAATGTCCAGGTGGTGCTTTATAGGACCCCAACGATATACATATGTACGATATATGGTAGCGTAATACATAAGAGTATTGCAGACTAATAGTTGGCTAAATAAAAATAATGATTGAAAAAATTATAAATCTCGTTAGCATTTCAATAATATTAAAAAAAAACATTTTCTTTACTTTGATCTTTACTCGCCGATTAGAAAAAAAAAGGTTTCTTTGTTTTTATAGCGCACAGAATCCGGCTTTCTTTTAGCTACTTTAATCATTGTATTAATTTTTTTTTGATTCTTAAATAAATGAAATAAAGGTATTCAGCCTCCGCTCATGTTATGTCAGCGACATGAAAATAATAATTCCAATGACATTTTTTGTTGTTGTCCTTTGAGATATGATATAGGTATATAGTTTTTGTGATCGATAAACCCTTGTTGAATTAGTGTTTTACAAGTGTATGGTATCCCCATTTTGACCGGAATGATATCGAAAATAACGTTAAACTGCTCTTACTGGGCTTTACACGGTGAATGGGAGAGTCGGAAGCAGTTGTTCACTCTCATTCCTTCAGTTTTTAAATTTCATTATAAACTTTGTAAATATGTTAATATAAAAAAGCTATTGTGTATTTTTATCATCACATAACTTTATTTTTTAAGTGTATTTTACATGAATATACAATATTTTTAAGATAGATTTGTAAAGCTAATTATTTTAAAAATAATATTAATAATTATTTGTAAAATAATGATATCGAACGTGAAGCAATAAATAATCTTGATTGAATTACTTGTTTGAAAATAAATGCGACGGAGGCACTTCAATAGGACTCAATATTTCAATCACGTGAGCAGATCGCATTTGTTCGTTTATTCGATTGTGACGGGCGCCTTGATACAGCTCGCAGTCAACGAAGTCGCGTATTTTTTGTATTATTACCGTTAACGCTGTATTGATAGGGAGCATTCCTACGAGTAGGTGTCGTACTGTTTTTAAGGAAGTGTATCTCGTTACTTTTATTGTTGTTCGTAATGTAATGTAATGTAGTACTTTTTATCACAATCATTGTAACGTTGAGGTGAAGACATATTAAATGTAGTTCGATTTCATTTCAACTCCGCGCCTCAGTGATAGTAGTGGTAAGTAGTGTCCAATTTTTTAATAATACAGATATAATATCAACAATTAATAACTTTTTATTGATCGTCTCGGGTTAGAAAAAAAGATGCCACCGTTTGTAAATTATGAAACAATCTCCAAACCACTAAACAATTTATTATGCACAAACGGTAGAGGCGACCGCGGATGTAAAACAAACACAAACTTCTACTGTCGCCACACCGTTCTGGATAAACTTAACTTTTGTTAATGTCCTTTTTAGGATTGCCATTTGATAATTAATAACCTTCGATATATTATGAGTAGCATAATTATTGAATTTTCTACGGAATTTAGCCCATAAAAGATGTACGGCTGGCTCTACAACGTCATCTACAATGATTGCTATTAATTTCCTGTTATCTCTTGAGCACCCGGGAACCAAATCAGCAGTACCTTGTTAAATATTTATATTTATTTAAACGCCCGAAACTTCTAATCGTGAGAATTCATGAAAATCGCCACGATTTAAGCCATACAACATAAACAGAGAATTCCAACCATTTTCTAGACTTGGAACCCGCTCATGAACAATGTAAAATCCTATCTCAAACTTCGGTCACATATGAGATAGGTTTTTAGAGCGCGAGACTTTAAGATAATGTGAATGTAACTTAGAAACCGTTGGAATAATATACTCGTAGTTCATCAAAGGAACCACAGACAGACACCAACATCTCCCCTCGTCGTGAGTTCGTCCCGACGTTGTCAAAATAGTTTTATTCAATGCGCTTTTGGGAAATTTATTTAAATACTAGTTTTAAACAATATATTTTTTTATTCGTTTATAAAATACCCTATAGTGTAAAGAATAGTTTTGAAACATTCTAATGTCAATAAAATATTTATGTTGGTTTCAAACGTAACTCAAAAGAGAACACTTTCAATGAAATAAATATTATTTTATTGGACTCATTTCAAAATCAATAAGTCGGGTTTTGGTTTGTACAGTTACGAGTAGCAGCAGCACCGACCCTCCCGAGCGCGTCTTGTGTTATATACTCGTATGTAACATATTATTACATACATACTGAACTTGCAGATATAATATTACTTCCAGTAAAACTACATGTTTGTCATGTAAATGTGTTAAAGTGTTTTAAAACTATTTTTGTATTAATTAGATTTAATTATTTGCATTTACTTAAAATATGTGTTATTAGTAGGTAATCATTTTATATTAAGTTGACTTATTGGCAGAAGCCATCTTTATGATAATAAATTATTATATTTGCATTCTTAAATATTTTAAACGCAATGTGTGGATTATGGTAAATACAAATATATTTAGGAGTTGGGTATTGTTCAGAATAACTTGTTTATTTTTTATTTTTTATGGTAAGTGAAATGGAAGCGCCAGGAGAGCCTATTTTGATATCGTTTGTTTGTTGTTATTAAAGTTATTGAAATTATTAAAGCTGTGATTGTGCTAGAATGTCATAATCGGCCGCGGGCGCCTCTGCAGCGGGTAAATTAATCTGAATACGGCTGCAAGTCACCAGTTGATCCTTAAGACCATCCCCATTAGAGATTTGATAAGATTAGTATATTTATACTTTTATTATTTGTTACATTTTCATTTGGTGTTATTGCTTTGTGTGTATTTAGATTATTGTATAATTGGTAATTGAGAAAAGAATTGTGAACGTTTTTACTCTTCTATTATGACTATATTTTATACTTATTAAATGTATTAATCCAATACTAAATATTGGATTAAATAAATCCAAACAAATATTCTTTGTATGTTTTATATTTAAAATACAGTGTAATGTAGCTTGATTAATTAATTTCCTTAATTGCTTAGCTATCTTTGTTTGTTAATTTTAAATATTCTAACACGCGCTTCTGCACATGTTTTAAGTAGAAGTAAGAATCAATAGTAATGCACTGTTTTATTAAATCACACACACACACACTAACACACACACACACACACACACACACACACACACGCTGGGGCACACTGTAACAACTCACTGTGTAAAGTACAATTATGTTACGTAATGGCTGAAGTCATTAAATAAATGTTTATTTTTAAAGTATTCCATAAAGGGTATTTTGATTATGCAACCGCAAATTAGTGACATTAGTGGGAGAGGGTCTAGTATATAATTATACTATGATCCGCCCATCGTGCGTGGCGGAAATTGAGCTGAGCGCAGGATAAAAGGAAATAAATAACAATAATAAACAATTAATTGAAAAAAATTGTCGCCTTGAAAGTTAGACTACGAGCGACACAATCACGAGTCTCTTGGTTTTTTCTTTATAACTTTTGATTTAATCAAGCTATTTTCATTCTGTTTTTTTCTGTAGATGCTTATTTATTAGTTCTACATTCGTGTCAAATTTGACTATTTTATTTGATCGCTCCAGTATTTTGCATGTGATGAAGCGACTCATCTCATTTTGAGGAAGATGATCGGCAAGCGCGCGCGAGAACAGTTAAGCTTAAGTCTATTTTGATTCAGTTTTTCGACCATAAGTTATGACCAAATCAAGATTTTATTAATCAGTTTTTTTCTAAAGAAGCTCGTCAATAAGAGCAATGCCAATTTTGATGAAGACCAGCTGAGTAGTTTTTATGTGATTTTGCGACATAAAATTGATTCCCAACAAACGGTTAAGAGCTTCGCTTACGCTCAGCTCAATTATAGATCACTTTAATAAGTAGGGGAGCCCGGGGATGGTTGACCAATTTTCACGTGGGAAAACGAAGAACGGAAGGACCATATTGCCGAGGCCGAGATAGCAACTGCGACTGTCACCAGCGAAACCTCGGTCAGCAGACTTCATTTTTACCAATTTTTTTATGCCAAGATGAGCTATTACTCTATCAGGAATGTGAACCGTTGTCAGTTCTGTTTCATCTACATTCCAAATATACCCAGGGCTTACATTTAAACGTAGGTAAACGGTTCTTAGGTAATCAAAGAACAACTGCACGTTGTTTTTGTTGAAAGAAGTGGCTCGAAATAGTAGCTTGAGGAGATCGAATCGAGAATACGATGACGTTTAAGCAAACTCCCTACCCAATCTTCATCAGCAATCTGTTTTTTTATCCCATGATTCAGGAATAGATTTCCATTTTTTTTTTGCAAATTCATATGCAAATTTTCGGGACTCATAAGGCGTTAATCCATAATAAACATCATCACCTCCCTTATGGGCAATTTTCTAATGCAAGTTCTTCCTCGTCACTGAATATTTGTCTGTTTTATATGTAGCCAACGCTTTCCAAGGTCAATTGAAATCTAGACAGTCCGGGATTGCATTCTTTTTTTTATATTTACTACATGGCGATATTTTATATGGTATAGGAAATTCTTTTGCTGGAATTGATACTTCGGCGAAAATAACTTGTCGACATACTCTCCCCAGTATGTCTTTACGTCGATTTGACTTTCGTTTATTGATTCGCATCGTTCTAAACTGGAAATGTTAGGTTAAGAACAATAATTTTTATACCAATTTATATCTAGTATATCCAAAAATGTATGGGGCAGGTTGACTAGATAGTCAACCAACCCCTTTATAAATGAGTCAACCAGCCCCAAACGACCTAGTAATTTTTAACTACGTGCCAAAACCTTAAAATGGTGTCGTAATTAAAAATAATAAGGAAGCATACAAAGTTCGGAAATCAAACATTCGTATTAAACAGTTTGACAAGCAATCAAAACAAAATGAAAAGAGTTATAACAAATAGAATTAAGGCAAAAATAGTTACTTAAGTGTCTTGTTTTTGAACAATAGCCTCTAGCTGATAAACGGTTTGGGTCTGCTCCGCGGTTTTTCTGATGATTGTGCGCGGGGGAATAATGGATACGTTCACCTAGTCGATCTTTGCAAAAAGTTTGCCTAACTCGCGTTTTTGACAATTAGTCTACCTGCCCCTATAGTCAACCAGCCCCGGTCTCCCCTACACCACTAGATGAAAAAAATATATATATAAATTACGTTTATTCAGTAAAGTACATTGATGTAACAATGGTGATTGTATTGTGTATTAAATAACCCATTCAAGGCTCTCAAGTAATCACGAGAGCCTACTTTCCGAAAGTCGTTGATCGCTTCAAGAATACGTAACAATGAAAATTTCGTGAAGCGTGTCTTGTCTATTGTTCTCGGTTGTTTTTAAGGAAATTGCTCGAATAAATTTAATAGAAATATTAATATTTAATATTCAATTACATTACACGGTTCTAATAATATATGTATATCTAAACATGTCATAACAAGTTGTCTGTAATATTGTATAAGAACATGTACTCCTTACACATGACCGATGTGCTCAGAGAAGAAAGAGATCATACGTGACATCTTCGTGAGTAGATGTTATATTAAAATGTAGCTCTGTCATATGCGGGTCTGTGAGTGGGACAGAGTAGACGACAAGAAAATTATTGTAGTACTTTCAATATTATTTAAACGACTTTCACACAATACTTTTAAATTAGTATATACTTTCTTAGATCATTAGTTTCGCTGCTATCTCATTATCTTACCTCCTGTGGAAGTACTAGACCTAAGACAATTTGTAAGAGTTTGCAGTATTTTTCAAATGTATATACGTACATTCCATTTATATTGGACACAAATGTCAGATTCTAGTTGCACGGTTCTGAAGGCTAGGTCCATAAAGAAGAACGCACAAAGTACTCCCGGGATACTATTAAGAGTTATTATGAAATTTAATTTTATTTTATAATATTGACTTTTGAGTCATAGTCACAGTAGAGCGTAGAACTAAAGGCTAAAATGACTAACTATGCCTCTATTGGTTGTATGAAGTCCCACTCACGAGCTGTTAGAGCAATATACAATATGAGGCCTCGAGAGTCATTAAAAAATAAATTTAAAGAATTAACAATTATGACTGTGTACAATCAATATATTTATGAAAATTTTAGTTTATGTTCACAAAAATATTTCAAAATTCAGTAAAAATTGTGATGTAGACAAAATTAAAACTAGAAATAAAAATAAACTTGCTATACCCACCACTAGGCTCCATAAAATAGGTATTTCTTTTATGGTTAATTGTATACGTTTTTAAAATAAACTCCCCAGTAAAGCCTTAAATTTGTCTCTAAATAAATTCAAAATATTCATTAAAAGGAATTTGATAGAAAAAAGTT
Organism: Melinaea marsaeus rileyi; assembly: GCA_918358865.1. NCBI lineage: Eukaryota > Metazoa > Arthropoda > Insecta > Lepidoptera > Nymphalidae > Melinaea > Melinaea marsaeus. The sequence goes on from OU911089.1 coordinate 237,596, forward strand.
ATTATAGTTTAAAGGAATATATTAACGACGGTATGGCCTGGGAATAAATTGTATTTTACGCAATTTTTTTCTTACGCTGTTTGTTAATCTCGTTCAATCTACTGGCTGCATCACACCGTTCCCTTAGAAGTCATTACTTGCGGTAGCGGGTTGCCCCCTTCCCTCAATTTTGGCGAAGGGGGTGATGGCTGAACCTTGCGTTTTGCTCGTGAACGGGTGCTGTGACTTGCGGTGACTGGTCGTATTGCTAGCCACGGATTTCCCTTTTCTTATTATTATTATTATTATTATGACGGCTTATCGAATTGATTGCGATGGTTCTTGTCGTTCGTACTTTGCTCACTATATATATTTACGTTTGTGAAAGTGATCACAATAAAAAAAAAACACCCGGCTGTGTTTGTTGTGTGCTTCTCAAACCAGGGCGCGTTTGGAGCCCTCGTAGCCTTATTTTAAGTTGGAAAGTGTCTTTACAGAAGGGCTTATTTTAATACATACGATATCAAAATAGGCCCTCCTGTCACTTCCATTTGAGGTACACAAGTGATCACTGGTATGGATTCAAAGTGGAAAATAAATAAATAAATAAAAATAAATAAATAAACATTTAACATTATACGGCACAGTGACAGTAACTTGACCAGGACTGTTATTACTTGATCAATGCATTCATTATTAAAGCATTGTTAGATATTTTATATTAATATTAAATATTAGTATTATTGATACCACAAAACTAATACAGAATAACAATAATAAGCGATTTTAAAACATATTTAATTAATTGTGTAAAGTGGTGGAGTTTAGTTTATTTGATTATGAAAGTTCGGAAAACTTATGTGAATTTTACATAGAAAGATAAGTCCATCCTATGGATTATGGATCAAACGGTTAAAGTTTTAGAAACTATAGAAAAGCCATATGTAATATTTTACATACAGCAATACAATATTATGTACAGAAGTAAGTGAAGCTACGGACCAATTATCTTAATAGCTCAACCGTGGTTACTCGTTTTAAAGTAAGTACAATATAAATTATATCCAGTACTGTTAGTAAAAGACACTGCCTTTAAAAGTAAATTCCAGTGGGTCCGAGCACAGATTCAGAACATGCACCGCATCCATTTGTAACTTTTAGCACTTTATCTGACTCCGTAGTTCATTACAGCGCTAACAATTAATGTTGTTCTCGCGTTACAACGATACAATACAGTGATCGCTACGTTCACACCGAGCTGCAGACTGACTCATCGTTTAAGTGTACATGTTGGAGGAAAGTTATATCTCGCTCACGCTTTAATGTTACGGTAGCTATTTATTTGTAAGCATATTTGTACGATGATATAATGAATATACTGAGCAAAGATTTCTATACATGACTTAACAGCTTCTATATAAAAAATATGATTTCATTTCAATAGTACTGTTCAGTTTCAACTTTAACAGTTCAGTTCAATAGTTATTGGTTCTAAGAGTCAAATTTGTTTATTGATATTTTTTAATACCTCTTAAAATTATTATAAAAAGAAAACTAGGTCGTGCGTACCCGGGAGGCGTTTTAAGTTTCGATATAAAATAATAAACTCTATTTAACAATAAAAAGTCGAAATAAAAAAGCATATAAAACAGATATATATTAATCTAACATTAAACAACTCAATTCCAATGAAACTAGAATTATCATTATTTCAATATTTTAGTTAATTGTTATACACTTACTACTTGCTTGTATAAGTTATTTGTAATTCCAAGTTTTTTGTATTTAAATGAAACATAAATAAGGTACAAGACATTTATTATTTATTACTATATTAATTTATAAAGGGTCATTGATTTAAAGATGTCAATTATTAAATAACACGTGCAAGTTTAATGATTAGCTTTTTACAGTTAAAATGTTAGGAGTATTAAAATACCGTCTCACTGATCTTCTAGCAAACTGAGGCTGTAGGATTTGCCGCGGTCTTTGTGTTATGACTCGTCGTGTGGATGTATTTTGTGATGTAGCTGTCTGATGATGCACGTCTTTAATTGTGTATGTTCTTGATAAAAGTTGTTTATTAACTATTTGCTGTTTTAAATACATTTTGGGTAAGTTGTTGTTTTTATTTCAATATGTTAGGTTAGGTTAGGTTAAAATTATATCTTTTTACAACTGATATAATTCTTATTACAAGGTTCGGTACTCAAAGGCTGCTAAAAGGACTCTATTATAAAGTCTCTGTTGTCGGAGCGTCCGTCTCTCGGTCCGTCCGGTACAGGGCTGTGTCTTCTGAACCGTAAGAAGTAGAATCTACTAGATTATAAGCGATATTTTAACAAGCGCAAAACTAGTATAAATATGAAACATCTGAAAATGGCCAACAGGTAACCAAATTTCACATACTTTTTGTTTGAGGACAACTATACAGTGAATGAAAACGCTTTCGCTATCGCCATCTCTAGCGTTATCGATAACGCCGGATTTACTTAGAAATAGAAAAATCTAATATTTTACTATAATAAAGTCGCCTATTTACAAATGAAATTTTCTAAAAAATTGTATTTGTGGAACTGACGAAAGAATATAATGTCGTTCTTGTAGGGCTCGTGCCGGCTTTCGTCACTCAAAGAGTTTTAATGGATTTTGTACGCACTGACCTAACTGTCATCTTTGATGTTTAAGTAATGTAGTAGTTTTGATCTGTATAATATCAATAATCAGTCGGTGGTAGCTCCCAATTCCAATCCAAATCCAAATCGTGGAAAATTTGACAAACCGTTGATTTTAAGGACTTCACATATACAAACTTTTCACTTAATAATACGGAAACTCTCTCAAAAGAACATACAACGAGGCGATCCCGATTACAAGACGTGTTCCGCGAGAGCTGAGTCTTTAAAAACGACTTAATAATTATTCTTTTCTATCAGTTTCCTCTTTTATACATGCAAAATAAATTGGTGAAAGCCCTGCCTCTAACGTAGGTTTGTAAAATTTTCCATTACCTAGTCTTAAGCACTGACGCCACTTGTATCCGTCGCTTTCTAATACCTTTCTGACGTGTCTCAGTTTATCGTTCACGTATGTTGTTAGTCACATAGTTCTAAAGCTTTGTATACGAATGTACGAGGTAACGCCGCTAGGAGGAGGAAATAGTTATATGTCAAGACTTAAAAAGCACCGGAAATAACTTTTATTGCAGATTGACCTTGACTTTGTAACATTGTATATTCTTATGCTTTATTCATCCTGAAGAAGTATGTTAAAACAGCAAAACCATAAAAGTTTCGAAAAATGATACCGAAAAGTAAAGACTAAAAACATAATTATATATTTTTAGTCTGTATTTATTCCTCGCTATCGATTGCGTAGGATTAATAATATTCTTATAAAAAGAAAAAAACAAAATATGCACAAAAATAAATAAACCAGTAACTATATATTAAAATTTTGAATATGGAATTCCCTGTTGAAAATTACACTATTAAAAACTAATTATATTAAATCTAATTATAATTATAAATATTGATATAACTAGCTGATTCCCGCCCTCTTCGCTGGGCACACTATTAATTTGGATGTGAACTTAAACTTCTTGTATTGACAAAATGTTTGATTTCTCATTTATATTTAGTGTAAACTTTTTAAATTTTAAATAGAGAAATATAATGCCAGTCAGTGAATACACAGATTTCCGCATCGCCTATGAGATTGGGATGCGTTCCCGTTATGTAATGTGGAGGGATTCCCAGTAGGCCTACATACACCATGAAAATATTGCCAGCATATAACTAAGGACTAATTCAGATTTTTTTTTATTATATTTTAACCGCATCTAAACTCTGGTTACCATGGTAACCGTTGTTAAGGTAACTGTTGTCATGGTAACTGTGGATATGGTAAACATTGGTATAGTAACCGTTGCTATTATAACCAATGCTTTATTAAATCTTACTTCCATTTAAGTAGCTCCTAAAGGTTTAAAACTTGGCAAAAAGCTAAAAGTTGAAATCCGTTCGGATAGGAATTAGGTGAAAATCCGTTCTTAGTGGACGTCTACGTCAAAAAAGAAGTGAATATGTAAAATTTTAAGTTATTCGCCAAATAGTTTCGGAGTTTTCGTGATGAGTCAGTAAGTGGTGAATAGCTTATATATATATATATATATATACATGTGGTGTAATATTTAATTTTAAGTTTGAGTAATTTGTTTATTTTATTATTTTGTAGACTACGTTTAATATTTTATTAGTATGGTAACCCGCCGATCGGACTGTCACTCGATCAGGCAAGGCATAAGACGAAAGACGCTGTGGAATTGGTTCACTTAAAGAATTAAAATAACTGCTAAATTAAAAGAGGTTTCACTCCCATCATATCTCACATATGTATAGAGTATAGTCCAAAATAAGAAAGTTGTCGTATAATTAGCACAGTTCTGAAATTTATATTCAGCTATTTGTTGTGCGCTTTCAGTTACAGCACTCATAGCGATGTCTATCTTTGACTATTACTGATGATACAGCTCTCGGCGGGTGCACAGATCACAACAAGCCATTGTCCGGAGACAGACAATGGTATCGTTACGGCAATGCTTCTAGTGGCTTTGAAAATTTCCAATATTCTTTTTTCCATTATGTATGTTATTATATTGCAAAAACAACCTAACTTTTCATAAGTAAAATAAAAAACTATGACTGATTTTCATATGTTTGTACTCGATACTATTTATAATAATATCGAGAACGTGAAGTGAATCGGTAAGAAGTGTATTACACTCACACACACACACACAGCGCAAACTCTGTAAAATATAAGTTCTATAGCGGACATCTAGAACCTAAGTTCTGGAAGTAAAAGTATTTTCATAACAACATTTCGTAGTCTACCGACAGAACAACATTATTAAAATTGAATTAAAGCTAGGATATATGTTGAACTGAAAGAACTGAAATTCAATAAGATTCATTTAGCTCGCATTGATGAGTTAAATTCAACAATTGCAATTAGTATAGACTTTTCTGTACCATTGAACAAAATGACTAAGAATCGTTTTTATGATTAAGCAAAAGTTCAAATCTAATTTGATTGATAATAATAAAACCAAGCTCACAAACTTCAATTATTATTATGTGTACGTTGTTTCTAAGCCGGTGTTGATAAAAACAGAAATAAATGTTAGAGGTCTTTCGTAATTGTTTCTTACCCTGAATTTTGAAAGTATGTCGAATTATCAATATTCTTTGTAACATGCAAGAAATGTTTGAGACGTTTAAACGCTGCTACCTACTATATCTACATATTATATCGTTGTGTTTTAGATATTTTATACACTGACAATAAATGTTGGTAACACACTGCGACTTAGAGCAGAGGAGAGAGACAGCACTTTCGGAAACGGTTTTACCGTTGTAACAAGATGATCCGAGGCGCACTTATCTCGGATTACGACCGGATTAATACTTTTAAAGCTTTCAAATATTTGTGACACGTGTCCCTTGAAATATATTTTAATCAATAGTCATTATATATACAACCTAATAATATATCATTTTACTGTACCATAAGCCGATACAAGCCATCACTGCCTACAAAGTATTGTTATAAGTTTAACAATACTTTGTACGCAGGACGGACAGACTGCACGCAGTAGAATTTTTAATTATTCAAATAATTACTTCTACTCAATTCTATCTAGTTTATTGTTTGGAAAATAATAGAATAATTTAATTATGCTCATTAATCATAATTATAGCAAACCGAGTATGTCATCATTTAGTAACATACCGGCAGAACCGCGGGAGCGGTTTTATAAGGTGGTAGAGCCTAGCTGTAGTTATCTGACTGCAGCTCGTATTGGGCTGGCTCGACCGGGGAAGGACCACCCTCTCACAGAAGACCGACGTGTAGTAACCAAATTAATTTGGTTATGTTTCGTCGGTGAGTGAGAGAATCCGGAAGCCCAACCCCCCCCCCCCCCCCCAGCCTGAAACATGAAAGCGATGCCTACAAGAAAAATACCCCAGGAGGGTACCGGCTTTGATGAAGCCGGGGACCCCCTCTCCGAGCAAAATCGGGGAAATGATTCTCGGACTTTGCTCGGGCTGCCCGTCGTATCTGGGGCGGGCAAAGTATCGCCTTTTGTGTTTCTTGAGGGCAAACGACGAGTCAACGCAGCGGCACCCCGACCCACTCTAAATGTGGACTTTTGCAACATCCGGGGACTTCATTCCAACTTGAACGCCGTCCACTATCATCTAGAGACGGCGCAGCCGGTCTTGTTGTTTCTGACGGAGACGCATATATCTCAACCTAGCGACACAGCGTACCTATCATACCCCGGGTATAAACTAGAACATCATTTTATACCACACGCTGGGGTATCTGTGTTCGTAAGGGAGGATATCTGCTGCCATCGCCTTCAGGTTTTTGAAGGTCGGGACCTGTCTGTATTCTGGCTGCGCGTGGACATGGACGACCATGTCAGAGTCTACGCGTGCCTCTACAGGTCCCATAGTGGTAATGCAGAAACGGATCAACTCTTAGGCCATGTTCAGGCGAAGATTGACGATCTGCTTTCACAGATTCCCTCCTCGTAGTCCTCGGGGACTTTAACGCACACCATGCCGATTGGCTAGGGTCACGTGCCACCGACTACGCGGGGAGATCTGTGTTTGACTTTGCTCTGGCAAATGGTCTGTCCCAATTGGTAAAGACGCACACTCGTCTACCGGACGTGGACAGCCATATGCCCTCTTTGTTGGATCTTCTGCTGACTACACATCCCGGAAAGTACCAAGTCACTGTCGAGGCTCCCTTAGGTTCCTCTGATCATTGCTTGGTACGGAGTGTAGTGCCCATTGAACGCCCAGCTCGCACAAGACCTGCGACTCGACGCGTTTGGCACTACAAGTCAGCGGATTGGGATGGAATGCGGTCCTTTTTTGCATCCTACCCATGGGGGCCGATTTGTTTCCCTTCCAGTGATCCTAGTGACTGCGCTGCGGCTGTAGCTGATGTGATACTTCAGGGCATGGAACTATTTGTACCAAGCTCTGTGGTACCATTTGGTGGCAGATCGCGGCCTTGGTTTGATGCGTCTGTCAGGGCTGCAGCAGCTGGCAAACGGCAGACTTATCAAGCTTGGGCTAATGCGTTAGTCACTAAGGATCCGAACTTAAGAGTTCTGAAGAGGAAATGTAATCGTGCCTCCAGATTCTTCAAACGGAAAATTGCTAGAGCAAAGTTCAAGCATGTCGTCAAAATTGGGGATCAGCTGGCAAAGTACCCATCTGGCACGTGCAAGTTCTGGGCGCTTTCCAAAGCCAGTCTGGGAAACTTCTGTCAGCCATCCCTACCGCCATTGCACACTGGGAAGGACTCTTTGGCCCACACGGCAAAAGAGAAAGCCGATCTCTTGGGCACTCTTTTTGCCTCAAACTCGACTTTGGACGACCAGGGGAAGGCACCGCCTGTCATCCCACGGTGTTCGACCTTAATGCCGGAAGTAGTTTTTCGGCAAAAACTCATCCGAAAAGCCCTCCTTCCCTTGGATGTTCATAAGTCGAGTGGGCCAGATGGTATCTCTCCAGTTGTGCTAAGAACATGTGCCCCTGAGTTGACACCAGTGCTAACGCGTCTATTTCGGTACTCCTACTTGAAAGGCGTAGTCCCGGTCTCATGGAAGCGTGCCCTTGTCCATCCGATCCCTAAAAAAGGTGATAGCTCGAACCCAGCTAACTACAGGCCTATCGCCATTACCTCTCTGCTCTCCAAAGTAATGGAGAGCATTATCAATAAACAGCTCCTAACCTACCTCGAGGATCACCAGTTGGTCAATGACCGGCAATATGGCTTTCGCCATGGTCGATCGACTGGTGATCTTCACACCGTTGGGCAGCTGTTATTGAAAGCAAGGGAGAGGGTCTGGCAGTTAGTCTGGATATGGCGAAAGCCTTCGATCGTGTATGGCACAAGGGGCTTCTTTCGAAGCTACCTTCCTATGGGCTTCCCGAGAGTTTATGCAAGTGGATCACCAGCTTCCTCACTGGGCGGAGCATACAGGTCGTTCTCGACGGTTTTTGCTCGGACCCCAAGCCCGTGAATGCTGGTGTACCCCAAGGCTGCGTGCTATCCCCAACTCTGTTCCTCCTGCACATCAATGATATGTTGGATATCTCCAACATACATTGTTATGCGGATGACAGCACTGTGGATGCAGTATATTCCGGCCGTGCAGGTCTCTCTCGGGAAAACGTCGACGAGTGCCGAAAGAAACTTGTGTCTTCTATAGAGACTTCCTTGGGGATGATCTCTGAGTGGGGTGAACTGAACCACGTTCAGTTCAATCCCCTAAAGACACAAGTTTGCGCGTTTACCACTAAGAAAACCCCATTTGTCGTATCACCGCTCTTCGAGAGCACTCCCCTCATTGCCTCGCCAAGTATCAGAATACTGGGTCTCGACATTTCCAGCGATTGTCAGTTTCGTGGTCATCTGGAGAGCAAGGCCAAGTTGGCCTCGAAGAAATTGGGAGTGATTAATAGAGCGAGGCAGTACTTCAGTCCTGGCCAAAGACTTGCGCTCTATAAGGCGCAGGTCCGGCCACACATGGAGTACTGTTCTCATCTCTGGTCCGGATCACCCCAATATCAGCTTCTACCATTTGACCGCGTACAACGGAGAGCCGCTCGGATTGTCGGGGACCCGGTGCTCTGCGAACGGCTGGATTCTTTGGCATTGCGTAGAGACGTGGCTTCTTTGTGCGTCTTCTACCGCATTTACAACGGGGAGTGTTCCGAAGAACTATTCGATCTGATGCCTGCCGCCGAATTTCATCACCGCACAGCGCGCCATCGCCTCCAATACCATCCTTACCTTACCACCTGGATGCGTGGCGATCCTCTACTGTGCGGTTCTCAAGAACATTTTTTCCACGTTCCACTCGCTTGTGGAACGAACTCCCTTCGGCGGTATTTCCAGATCGGTACGACATGGGTACCTTCAAAAAAGGCGTCTACTCCTATCTACAAGGCCGGCAACACTCTTGTAAATCCTCGGATGTTGCAAGAGTTCATGGGCGGCGGTGATCACTAGTCATCTGTGACCCGCCAGCTCGTTTGCCCTCATCTTCCATAAAAAAAAAAAAAAAAAAAAAGCGCGATGTACACGGACGAAGTACTTGAGATAATCGAATATAAAAAATGTTTGGGCTATCTCAACACAATACAACAAAACTACTGACATAATATTTCTTATGGTATTGGCTTATTATTTAACTGAAAATATTGAATATTCTTTTATTTTCATCGGAAAAAACAAGCAACGGCATTGATACAAAGGCAATAAATGTAAAAATGTATGGATTTGTTTTATATTTTAAGACGTTATATTTGATTTGAATGATTGAAGTAAAATATTAAAACGAATGTTGTGTGTAACAAATTAAGTTTTTATTTTGTTATAATCTATTTTTAATGAAAATAGGGAATAATCTTTCAAAATATTTATCTCAGTGATGATTTCAAATCACAATTATAGACAATAATTTAGAAGACAAAAATTTAGTAAGAACGAACAGTACCCAGGAATAACTGAAAATAATTACATAAGTGATAAGAAGAAGTTACTCAATGGGCCCAAATATAAATTTAGCTAAAAGTTTTAGGATATCTCATAAAACCAGAAAATTATTTCTTAAGCTCAGTTTAATGTTGACGACACTTTGTAACTAATCCGACCACTGGACCCTCAGAGGTCTACATCACTTACACAGTTGGTATTACTAAGGGTGTTCTTAGAAAACATATTCAATGAAACCTTTTTAATGTAACAAGTTGTAGAAAATACCTAAAGAAAATGAATTTTCATGAACGTTGTAAGTTTTTTTTACCTGAGATATTAACAAAAGTATTTTCAAAGTATTTGATATAATAAAAAGATTGAGTAGTATTTCACTTTTATAACGCTCAATTTATTTTGGCTCGGTGCGTTTTAGTCAACAAACAATACTTATAATTAAAACAAGCTTTCAATTTAAAAGAGGAAAAAACGGGAATCTCTAATTTTTTTTACGTCAAATGCGCTTTGCGTTTCTAACTTTAATTTCCAGTCGGCGAGGTCTGTAGGGAAGTAATTTAAATAATGTTAGGATAAAATATTTGCATTCGATAATACATTACAAACAGAAAAAGCTTTTTATTTTTCTTGAAAAAACTGCGTAAAAATAATAGTAACAGTAATATAATATAATGTAACACAGGAGCTGCAAAAGGTATTATTAAAAGTTTTTTTAATTATTTTAATGCAAAATAATATATTATGATAGTTATACTATTAATTCTCGTGTTAATCATAAGAGAGGTTACAGTACAAAATACATTACTTTGCTTTTTTATAATTTGTTCCGAATGATTACAAAAGTAAAAGTATTCTAATAATTCCACTCCGTGAGTGCGACTAAGATTATTCTTATTATATAATCGTATACACCGACGGGACATTAAGGAACCGTAACGCACGTCGCCCTCTCACGCGGCGGGGCTGGAATGACATAGAATGTCTTTTAATGAGATTTCATCAAAATTAATGGTAAACATTATACCGTGGTCTCAATCGTCAAGCTTTTCACAGTAGGTACTACTTAAGATTTAAATAAAAAAAAATGTAAGTATGCTCAAAAAATACAAAAAAGTCTCATGTAAGTGTCCGACGACTGGAGTCTGTTAAACAATTTCGGAATCTATTTCACTGTAACCGATTCCAAGGAAACCCATTCTTAATTTACCAATTCCAAACCAATTCTCAATAAAAAAAAATAAAAATACGTACATCACATTTGTGAAAAGTAACTTGTGAAATTGAATTGAATTGAAACGAAAAGTATTTTTTTGCATTGATCTGTTCATGTGATCTGTGTTCCTTACAACAATTCGGAAAAGACTGAGAAATACAGATTCCAAAATGGGCTACAGTTTTCAAGCTCCATTTATATACAGATTTATAAATTTGTTTGATTATAGACGTTTGCGACCTTCAAAGTATGTCTCGCTTAGAAGGTTTGTCAAACACTGTACCAAATCGTTTAATATTAGGTTTTATATGTACTTTATTAGTTTAATACTAATTTTAGTTGTAATACTACTTAAGTTCGAGTCAAAATTGTTTAGATTGAAAATCAGGGCTACATCAAACAAATGTAGATAATTAATTAATATTTCTTTTGACATCGCGATGCCGGCTGTGCCTCTATTATGATTTTATTAGCATTTCGTTTGTCAGTGTGAAATCCATTGTCGAAAAATATGAATTTCCCTTAGCTTCATAAAAATCAAATATGAGATATATAAAAACACATTTTTTATAGTTTTTATGCTTATATTTTTAATTTTTTGTTGCTTTAAATGGTTGTTTTTTCGTTATTTACTTCAAATTTAACATACTATATATAGTCTATAGGCAATTTCAATCATAAATGTTGGTAATTTTTCAGTGTTATTCTATAATGCAAAATTGGTTAAGATTTTAAAAAGAAGCTTAATAGGTGTCGCTCTGGGGACGGACCGAGTTGACCAAATGTTTTTTTATATTAGAATTCTAAGAAATTCTAAGCATTTCCATTTCCTTCTTTCTGAAGTTTAAAAATATTTTAATTTAAGCGTACCCGCGCTTAATAAAAACATGTATAAAGTCATGTGAAACTAAAATCACAACTTCACAGTTGCGGCCTCTTTCCTGTATGAAATAAAAAAGATATATAATAATATTTACCGTTTACGGTTATAGTTCGTACGTTGCTCATTAAATATATTGACGTTTGTGAAACAGTGATCACAAAAAAAAAAACCGGTTGAGTTTGTTGTGTGGTTCTTCTCAGACCAGGGCGCGTTTGGAACCCTCGTAGCCTTACTTTAAGTTGGAGAGTGTCTTTACAGAAAGGCTTATTTGATACATACTATATCAAAATAGGCCCTCCTGTCACTTCCATTTAACGTGCACAAGTGATCACCGGTATGGATTCAAAGTGGAAAATATATAAAGAAATAAATAAATATTAATTATTAATAGAATTATTAATAAATTAAAATTTCTCTTAATTCTAGGATATCTCTTTAATAAAAACAATAAATCGTGAGCTTTGTTACTATCCCCGTCGAGGCTAATTGTAAATAACTTTAAATAAGACTTTTTTTTAGGGATTAACTCGCGTAAATTGGATTACATTTACATTTTTTACGCCCCTTTCTGAATGTTTCACTGTTATCGTCAAAACTTAATGTAGGTGTACGACAGTGAGTCGTTGGATCATTATTCGCCCGCAGGTGACGTCGATATCACGACTCACTATCGGGTCTTTTGCTTTAATGGAATTAATTCACTTTTCGGAACCTTAGAGAATATTAATTACTGATACTGATATAGAGAACTTTGAGATCTTTATCATATTTTGTTTGATAACAATCTGATTTAATTAATATTTTTTATTAAAAATTAATTAAAATTGAATCGAGATACATTATATTCGATGCAATTTATTCTAACATCGATCTGCATCTGATGAGTTAGTCAGTGTCAGTGTCAGTGTGTAGTGTGTGTCAGTGTCATATTTGACGAGGGTTGTTTGATATAACGCTTATCTAACCTTCAGTCGACTTCTCAAATATCTTGATACTTGAGACGTTGTGTCACAATTATTTGTCTATTTTATATCGTGGCTACTTTTCTTGAAATTCCTAAATAACTAAAGAAAGAATAATCAGTAATAAGATAATTTTATATTATTATCCTTTAATTTAAATACAAAACGGGGTAATTTAAATAATACAAAACTGCCGATATCGTTAATTATAAATTAAATTAAACAAAACATATAAAATAATAAACCATTTTTACAATAGATTTATTAAATGATATTCTTTTAACTTGTTATTGCGGAGAGTTTGTTTTCGTGGAAACTCAACATGTCTTTACATTCCTTGTGCGGTTCAGAGCGTGAGGATAAACGACGTGTTAACTGATTTACATTTTTGTTTTTGTAAAATTATTTTTATTTTACCATAACATTTTTATACAACTACTATATTCTATATTAAAAAAAAATTCTAAAATTCGCATTTATTCTCGTTTTATGTATTTATATTTTGTGTTTTAATTGACACAAATTGATAATGAGGGATACATATTCCAAGATTTCTTTCTCATGGAATTAAAAACTGACTTAGAAATTTGAAAATCTTTAAAAAATGTTGAACGACTATATTTATTTTCCTAAAATGTTGATATCTTTTTTCAGCCTTTAAACTTCTTTAAATACTTACAAAAAGGATAAGATGAATCTGTTCCAGTCTTCAGAAAGTTTAAAGGCACTATAATGTAATGTATGGATCGACTAATAAGCCATTAAACTCAATCCTATGTATAAGTAAATGCTCTTAAGTGCTAATATAATTCGATTAGAGGCACTCGATCGAGTCGTAGTTAATAGGTAGAAGATATCTCCGCCGCACCTCACCGCTTCGGAAGACACCCTAATGATAATTTTATCAATTAACCCTTAAAAGGGAGGTGGGAAGGTAATAAAGCAAGTGACCGTCGTAAAATTAAATAGAAAACGAATTATTATTTAGAATTATCATTTTATCTAACTTATTTATAATATAAGACATTTTGTGAGCAGTAAAATAATTGTAATACCATTTTATATTCAAAGTTTGACAAACTGGGATATACCGCTGTATTACTGTGTATGTCATTATTTTTCATACTATCTTAAAAATCCAGTCTCATGAAAAACACTTAATAAGTTTTGATTTTAATTATGAATTAATCAAGATATCAAGAACGCAAATTTAACTTTTTCAGATGCAATTTAATGGAGAGCTAAATACCGAACGGATGGAAGATATCATTTTCATTTGAAAGAAATTACTTTAAACGGTTGGAGCACTTTGAGAAAGCAAAGTTGCAATTATATTAACAAGTATATTTTAAAAAAGGCATAATTCAAATATGGGATATAGCCTTAAGCGGTAATTGAGACCAACGACTTCAAGACTAGTACTAAAGATGGTGAATTCTTCAGATACAAAGAAGTTAACCTCACAAAGTTTAGATCTACGGTTCAACTGTTTTAAACGTAACTTATTATTCTTGGTAATTTGGAAATTATTTTCAATACCTATTGATAAATTGTAATGTAACATAGTTTTAACCAACTTTATAAACTCATATAGGCCTTGATTACCTTTAGGGGAAAAAAATGTAGGGTTTTATTTTATTTACTATTTAATAGTAGGTTTTTATTTAATAGTAGAATTTGAAAGGTCTCTACAAAAAATACTGAGCAACTGATCTGACTGAACGTGAACTACGCTAAAAAAACCTACGTTTTACCTACTATGTAAGCCTATACGAATATCTATTTTAATTCTCTTATCTTACACTAAACTCTAACATGCTTTATTTCTTATGTCTTAGCCTTACATAACTGGATTTTATTTACTACTATCTTAAATCTATAATAGTTACTGTTACTTTGCATTCTGTACCTTAATTTACTTTATAAATTTTACATAAATATTATATTTTGCCAATGTATTTTTCTGATTCTACTTACTTCTTTTATTTACTTTCTTAACTATTTCAACATAGTAATTTAATTACTTATTTCTATCCTTTGGAAACATTGATTTACTAGCATTTTTTTTTTTAATTTAATTCCTAATTGATGTTCTATATTTAATCTCTCCTTCACATACGAAGAACATTCAAATATAACGTGGGGCAGGCCGCTATACAATCTGGTTCACAAACGCACGACGGATTCTCTTTGCGCCTGAATCGATGCAGGCACCCAGAGAATCCACCGTAGCCTGTTAGTGCTTGTGTAGTATGTAGTATGTTTGATTTTTCTAATAATTTGATAGGCTTGTATGGCGCTCGGAATAAATAATTTTATAGTACTCGCTGTTTCTCCTTCTACATATCGCGCGTTCCATTCTTCAAGAGAGCACCTTCTTAGTGTTCTTTTGACGAATGAGACGGAGCACTTGTCGTAGTGTGGTGCGCTTTTGCTACGCAGTGCAGCCTCTTTTGCCAGCTGGTGTAACGATGTAAATTAAAATTCGAAACTTCAAGAAGAAGTGGTAGTAATGGTTTTTATTACTTTAATAAAGATTTATTACAAGGGAACTACCCTTAGAGATAGAGATTAAATAAAAATTACATAGAAATTCCAAAGTACAACACTTTACAGACACACACACTACAAGTACAATATTATTTAGCATGGCCATACTTATAGAGGGCACAGAAGTATGAATAAAGATATCTAGATCTGGAATAATGGGGAGCAAAGTCGCAGATGTGAGGTACTTTCTGAAACAAACATACACCAAAGTCGTCAAATTTTCAAAGCTAACTAGCTAGGGTGGTGGTAGGATTTACTATTGGGTTTTCTATGAACAAAGTGAACTTATATGTTTTTAAAATTCCTGATCATAAAAATATAAGGGAGTGCTAAAGTTTTTTAATAAGCCTAACGATTCCCGATTGTACGAGTAAGTATTGTTTTAGTAGCAAATTTAATATATCTGAGCTTAAAAATAAAAATGATTATAAATTTTTTCACAGGTTGTAATAAGATATCATGCTACAAATCCTATAAATTAGTTTAGTCTTTTTCAAATTGTAGACCAAATATCTTAATTTAAAAACAATCCCAACAGGTTATACATTTTCATATCCATTAGCGTATGTTATATTATATTTGGAAGAAACGCATTTCAAAATGTCGATGAAATTTGAAAATGGCAGAACAAGATGTAATAGTTTGAATAATGCTTCATATACTGAATACATTATTTCTGATATTAAATTGAGTGGAAACTGTTTGGAGTGACTAAATAAAGGGACAGGGGAGCATTCCAAGAATTTTGATAAGGGACGCTCGTTCAAGCGACACTGCCTACGTATGAACATTAAGTGACAGGGGTCTTATTAAAATCGGTATTGCAATAGAACTTTTGTCTTGTATTGTACTTTATTTATTGAATATTCAACATAATTTATAAATTACTTAACCTATTTTTTGCCTATTAAGATTTATAACACAAAAAAAAAACTTTTAAAAATGGAACTTAAATGCTGGTAAACTGGTAGTAGATAGTAATTATTTTGCGCCTATAAATGATAAGTGATGTGGATAAAGGTAATTCAAAACTAAAATATTTCAGAAATACTCGGGCAATTTCAGAGTAACTACAATAATGTTATATCAAAAAACAATCATTTCTGCAAACATGTATTCTTGTATTAACCGAAAACAGTTCATCATGACTGTACAGTGCAAATCAGTAAGATAATTAAAGAAAAGTAAAAATACATTAATTTATTTATTTATAACTTTTCCACTTTGAATTATACCAGTGAACTAGTGTATGTCAAACGGGAGTGACCGGAAGGCCTAGTTTGATACCATTCGTATCGAAATAAGCCATTCTGTAAAAACACTCTTTAACTTAAAATAAGGCTATGGCTAACTTAATATATATACCTTAGTGTATCTAAATACTATTTTATGTATTTGTTAAAAATTATTTTTAATGATATGTATACCATGGTAAGGTTTCATTATATCTCAATACACCGTTTACTAATAATATTTTTGAGAAAACTTTCACAATATTTTTTATAACATCTATACAATATTACTTACAACTTATGGCTTATGAAGATGCGTTGCATTACTTACAATACGTTTAATAAATACGAAACTTATCATAGTACATAGGTAAGTAAACTTAAAAAGTAGTTCTGTAAATAAAACTACGATTCACCGTCTCATAATAAGACGCATAACCATTGATACTACTATTATCGTGGTTTCCAAGTCATTTGGTTAATCGAATCAAGACACATTGTATAACAGCACACCATCGCATAGCAAACGGAGCAAATGGACTGGAAGCGACTTTTTGTTAGAGTTACTAAGTCAAATATATTATTTGTCTGCAGTGTGACTCGAGACTTGATGTACCGTCGGGCTTCCGTTAGTTGCTTATTATGAAGTCACACACTAACACACTATACAATATAATATACAATAAAGAATTACAGATTTTAATTAAATATTAAACAGAATACATTTTGGCCGTTAGGGATTATGTTTTAAAATTCACAAAAGAGAGGGACTAAAATAACTGATTTAATACAAATATGTGCTTGGTATTATATACTGGTACCTGACATGTACAATAAAACATTATAATTTTCTATCCCATATTTATCTTGTTTAAGGTAAATATTAGTTATATGGACATTACATAGTTAATAAATGTAACATTCTTATTTGATAATATAAAATAAAAAGACTTACCTATCATAAGTCACGGGCACGTGTCGCCGTCGGGGAAACAAAACATAGTCTTTACGTTAACTCTAATATGCTCTAATAGGTACAATTTTGATAAATAAAATAATAATAATAAACATTGACTGAGTTGTGTTAGGACTTTGATATTATAAAATCTGTTGCTCGTGTAGGTACAGGGACATGCGCACGAGAGCATATATAAATGTAAATGCTGTCCATATTACGTGATACAGAAATAAATGTAAACGCAAAAGAAATATATTTTAATGCGATCAAAATATATTTCAACCTATATCAATATAATAAAACGGAAGAGTCTGAATGTCTTAATCCTATAGTCTTTACAATAATATAACATTACACTATGACCCGTCACTACGACGAGACGTTTTAAAACAATACATAGAAGATACAAAGATAACACTCTTTGTACCCCGAGTTCATTCACTACTTGAACTGATGCACCGAATGTGTTCCGGACGCCATTTCGTAGTTCGTCCCAAAGAACAAAGTGCGCCGGGAACAGACAGGTTAATAAAATTATTACAATTTTAACTCATTACAATTTTCATTCTAGTACATATCGTTCTACAACCAATATTACCTATTTTATACATATAGAATGACATTACTAAATACTTATAAACGAAAGACGTATATTCCATTATTATTATAAACGTTAATCAAATGGAGCCGGCTATCCTCTTTAACTGACCACAAACAAATATAATAACATGAAATGTAATGTTATAAAATACCTCACCTCGAAAGAACAATATAATATGTGTAATTCCACAATATATCGCCCATTATTTATTATGGATATGAATTATCTACATTTTTCAAACCATGGAAAACAGATAATATTAATAGCTGCGGAAGCTCATAAATTTGTTGACTCGAAGCCACATATGAATATTATACTGTAAAGTATAATGTATTACGTGATTTGTTACAAAAATATATTGTTTAATATTTAACTTGAAAACAAGTACGTTTTACTGCATTATATTATTATTAAAGTATAATTTCGTCAGTCGGTTAGTATGTTGTATCTCTTTAGCGCGCAGTGCGGCTCGCACCGGACATTCATCTCTCCCGACGGACAAATTAACAAGCAAATGAAGACAACACGCCGTCCGACGGCGAGTGCAGTTTTGCACTTGGACAGTTTATTAAACTTTCAAAAGAGTTGAACGAAGACTTAAACATGATTTAGATATAGTTTATTACACGTTTCTTTACACAATCATTTATTTTCTTTTGTTTTTCAATATTTATGATTTTGCTTCAGTTTTTTTAATGTCTCAAGTGAAGAGTTTCTTTACTTTACGTAACTTTATTAAAGTATTATTTTTCTCTTTGCCTTCCGAAAACGATCAAACACACATTTATTTTAACGAAGGCGGTTGTGGCTATCATTACAACCTCATACCTTTCTCTCTTATTATGCTTCATATTTGGAAATAAGTTTCTAACAACTATAGTTACACCTACATATGTAATAAATATAACTCATATTGAATTCATTTAGGTCCGGAATATGGACCTTTTGGAGTAATTAATAATTAATAGGAACGCGGGATAATACAAGAGATAATGATAGTATTACGGCGACATTCGGCCAAACATCTGGATATAAAAAAGATTCAACCTATAAGGGCGAAATTTACTCGGTATATATATTGGTTTAAAATATGTACAAAATGCGATTGATTAAAAATATATATAATAATTTATTTTAAGAATGTACATCAAATACAATGTATTAATATGAAAATGAAGTACAACAAGGATACGTATATAAAAAGTAGTAAAAGAAAGTAAACAAAATCAATAAATTTTTTCAACAATCGCAGGCCCGCGGGGCGCGGTGAGGTCACACCGCTCGTACTGCGGAGACTGGACTCCCATTTGCTCATTTTTAGTCAAATTAATTATCTTATATTGGTGTTTTTGTCGTTTATTTATTTAAAATAATAGTTTTATATTACAGTTCCGATGTGAGGTGAACTAGTTTTCACAGACAGCGACACAAAATAAAAACTTTCAAAGTAAAATCTAATTAATAAAGTTTTTATTTAAAAATCGTGTCGAGTACATTTTACTACGGCAATATTAAATTCAATGTGTAAATTGCTTTAACTAACGCGTCCATCGATTCAATCCACAGCCATACAGAATTTAAATAAAAATCTATAATTCAAAATATGCCTCACCATTTAATAGGATCGCTTCGGTGTATCTGCGTCATAATACATCCAGTATTGAAGAAGTTTTTTTAAAAACATAGCTTTTCATTTTTATTTATATATTTTTAACCATATAACATACAGCTAATAAATACAGAAACCGACCGAAGTATTATTTCTGTAAGACCATTTATTATCTTTAAACTTCGACTAGACAACTTCTTCACAGAAACCACTTATTTATAGACATGAAATAAGTTTTCTTAAACACCGCTAAAATATTATCAGGAACGTCTCAGGTATATAACTTACCAAATATACCAAATATACCTACTCGTACCTACATGTGACACTACACGGTTCCTATTTCAATATTTCATTGAAAAGGTAACACATATAACCTTCGTGAGGTAAATATAAAATAAAAATCGAACTCAGTCAGACCATTCATCTTCATTTCAACAAGAGTCCTTTCACGATGCTTCAATATATAATATATAGTTTTTAGTAAATCCGATTACTTGTTTTACAAAGAGTTTTTTATTTATAGACACAATTGACCCTTACACAAAACTGTTTTTTTTTATTTTGACACCAATAACGTGCTAAAATAACAATACACATAGTAACAATACACATCGTAAAGATTAATACAATGTACCTCAGTAAAGATACAAGGTAGGTTGTTGTCTCTATATACTTACACCAGAAGGAAGTCTAATTGTTAATGACTGATTTAAATAGAGCATAATAAACAATATTATTCTTTTTATCAAGAATGCTAAGGTTACTCAGCCGTTTAAAGTTTCGCTTCGATAAAACCAATCCGTTTGACAATCCGACCGGCAATGGATGGCAATGGACGGCAACAGCGTCTGTGCCGATAACACGTCAAATATACCAAACACTAGAACACACAATCGATGTATTTCCCCGTGTGGTTTTGATTTCTTGCTCCCTGTCCGGACCAAACAAGCCGCATTCTCTTGATGTATTGATATGTACCGAGATGGAGCGAGGTGCCACGAGCCGAGAACTAACACAGCGACTAACTCCTAATATGGTGTTACATTATGAAATATATAAATCATTGATGTAAAATATTGTAATAATAATCTTCACCAATAATTGAAAAGATATAGTTTAGAAAAGAGTTCTCGTTCGGGATACACTATGTACAGCGATACGAGTATATCCATTGTCAAATTTACTTAAATATTATTCAAAATAAGCACTTAAATTAAAAACTAATAATCAGATTCTTCAGTTGTAATTAGTTAGGATATTATAATATTGTACATCGAGCTACAGCTCGGCTACAGCTCAGCTACAGCTCGGCTACAGCTCGGCTACAACTCGGCTACAGTTCGGCTACAGCTCAGCTACAGCTCGGCTACAGCTCGGCTACAACTCGGCTACAGTTCGGCTACAGCTCGGTTACAGCTCGGCCGCCCCCGGCGCATTATTATGTAGTTCTAATAAACATTAATTATGTCAACTATTCCTCGAACCCTCCGGCGATATTGTGTAATCAGCTTAATCTAGGATTTATATAAATGTTTCGATATGCAAATGCGTTTTAATCTGATAGCACTAGTACATGCTGGGGTTTTGAATATGTACTGTTAACAAACGACGGGGCTGTCTGTGTGTGGAATATTATGAGTGGTTTATGTAAATATTTATTGACCATCTTTAGCTGATGGATCCTCAACGAAATAAAGAAATATAACAAATATTTATAATTTATTTAGTCTCAATGTGTTTAAAAAATATACTTTTGAGGTTATTGAATATATATATATATACCTATAACGATAAATAATAAATAAACAGTCTAAATTATCACGAAATGGAAAATTAATGAAACTGCAAATGTTATTAATTTAATTACTTTATCATTGACGCGGAGGCATAAATTGAAACTGGCTCGCAGATGGTGTTTGCAAATGTGACTAAGGTTGTCGTTCTCTGCAACTCGGTGCTTGGCGCCGCTCTGCAGCGATGGTTGTGGATCTAGAACTCACACCACGTGGCGTAAATTCTTCATTTAAAATATTTCATCTAATGTCAAACATTTCAAAATAATACTCGTGGAAGCATTACGACGCTAACTTCATAGCGATAAACTACAACAATGTATTGTAAATACGCTTATAGAAATATACTGTGGTTTCGAGAAAAGAAATATACGACCACGAGATCATTATTATAATTGTACTTATATTATAACGAACGACAAAACATTGTTACTTTGACTATCATCAAAAACACCTTCGGCTATAACTTGTATAATATTCTAAGTATAAATCATATTTGCACGACTTATTTAATACTATGCATTTCCATAAAATCCCCGTCAATGGTCAGTTCCGTACTTATTTTATAACCTGCCTTTCCTCGCGACCAATCGAACTCCAAGTGGAAAAGTAAATGCTCTCAGTTCTTTCATAAATAAAATATAAAATAAAAAGTATTTAATTTAGTTTTTATTTCACAACATAAAAATAATTAGTTTTTTTTCAGAAAAATGTTTATTTTAATATTATAAGTTTTGAAATGAAACTATTTTCATTAAAAAAGGTAAAGCATGTTGTAGATTAAACATTATGGCCTTTTTTTAAAGAAAAACACAATTAGACCGCCGACGTCAGGCAAGTGCAAGAAAATGTACATATTATAACGAACATGTAATAAGAACTTCAGAAATTTAATATTTTTCCTTTTTGGAACATTTATTTCAATTCGATAATTTATGTAAAGGAAACAGAATGAAGTAACTATTAAAAATATAATATATATTGTAAGTATTGTTTTACACCGGTAGTGATGTACATCAGCTTCCTCACTTCAGTAATAACATATCAGTAATAAATGAGTTTCTCGCTTTATTTTAAAATCTTCTAATCGTTGTATACTGACTTAAAACATTAGCGATATGTCAACACCGGTCAACGAGTTGACATGAATTCGCTAAAATGACCACACTGAGGCTACGCGAAAAGGGCTCATTAGGGGATCAAAAGAACCGACTCTTATTAGACACTCTTCTTAATACATTTGAACATTTATTATTTTTATAATAAATTACTTATACACCTTGGACAGAAGTACAGTCAGAAGAACGGACAACAGCTTTTGAAAAATTAGGTTTATATAATCTTAATTCTGAGTTACTTGGTGTCTCCGTCCCTTTTCACTTGTGTCATCGAATACTAATGTTTTCATTTCCCTATTTCCGATTATTAACAACTTATTTCAACAAAGTAAACAAATGATTCAGTTCTGGTCGTAATATTTATATTCTTGCTTGAACAATAAAACGTTTTAGTATAATAAATGTCCCGGGATGCACATAAATATCATCGCATCGCTGGGTTTGGCGTTCGGGAATAAGGAGGATATTCGCATGTCTCAAGCAAATTATTAACAATCACATAATACTTTTAAGGACAACAGTGTAACAGTTTTATGAAGAGGCGGGATGTAATATAGTGAACAATAGCTTTAATATACATTATGTTTATATATTATTTCATATTTTATCAGGTTTTGAAGGACAAATATATAAAAGCCTAAAGTAAGGTAGATAATTTGATATCTTCTGTAGTTTATAATAGTTGTCTATTTATTTTTATATTTTATGCCTTTTGATTGTGTCTTAAAATAACGTTATAATTTAACACGAATACTACACTTTTTGATACAAAATAATACCGCAACTGTTATCTTATTAGTCATTTAAACTTTATATAGTTCCACTCCTGAGATTGTATACGGTTAAGGTTAAGCGTCAGCGAAAGATATTTATTGATAACTTGCTCTTGTTGACCGTGTATTGTTACTGAGAAACAGAAGCAACGGACAGCCGGAGAGCGTGTCGTGGAGGAGTTACCCTTTGAATCTTTCCATATTCCAAACTTAGAAAGCAAATCTGGCTCAACTTGCTTTCGGTCTTACCAGATGTACAAGCGCAAAGCACTTGGACCACTTTATTATAACATTTAACAAGCAAAGCGTAGTATTGGACAAAAAAAATATTATGGTAAAAAAGTATTTTTTTTAATTCCCGGCCAAGTATGATTTAATATATCTTGATTCGGTTCTGCTTCAAGAAGAAGTGTTAAGGTTTTGTGAATTAATGTATTTTTAATTGACTTAAAACAAAATGCAATAAAAAGACAATTATTATCCGCACGTAAAATGTAGTTGTCCGATAAAATGAAACATGAGCGGTGACCGGCGATGCGGCGATGTTATTAATTAATTTAAGGCTTTATAATATTTGAACAAAAGGATGTTATAACATTTACAAAAATATTGTATGTTATTTGTTATTCCATTAAACTAACTGTTGTGTAAATTCTATTAATATTCCCTCAACGTTGAAGTGTACCCATTGTTATTATAAATAGTTTTGTGAGGAATAAAAACGGAAAAACTAAAAAAAAAAATTAATACGACATTTTATTAATTATCTGATTAAAGAAGACATCGGACGCTCCCAAAGGAGCTCCTTTTTTGCAAGATAATAAAAATATATTGAATAATTAAAAAAAAAAAAAAAAAGTAACAAAGATATGATGAAATTCTAGTAAGTTATCTTGATTTTTTTATATTTTTGATATATCTTTCAAAATGGATAGGTGATAAATACACTTCGTTAGTATTGGTTACTCGTCAAACAATTTTTTTAGTCTTGTTCTTCTTCTTCTTGTTCTTCTTCTTCTTCTTGTTGTTCTTCTTCTTCTTCTTCTTGTTGTTGTTGTTGTTTTTAGTGTTGTTTTTAGTCTCAATTGTCTTAGTACAAAAAATTCAGAATTTAATAAAGTTGGCTGATCGCCATATTTGCTTGGATATTTTCAATAACAGCTGTATTCTGGACGCGCAACTGTTTTTCTTGTAACTTTAATTTCTCGAAACAGTTTGATTAAGGGATTTTATTCTGATGTGTTATTGATAGATTTTAATTTTAGAGCTCTTTAGAGTTATGACCATAATGTCGACTTACACATTAAGTAAAGTGTAAAGTGTCTGCTCTACACGTGTACTCTTTTACACCACCGTTGCTCCAGACGAGGAGAACTCAAAACTATCTCTAGGTCGATCTAAATGACGAAGAGTTATTTCTACAAATAAGTTAATTTGTAAGGTTAAATGAAACTATTTTTACGTGATATTTACCGTATTTCTCCTTTTTTCGATATAGCGTCGAAGTGTCGGGAGTTTGACAAATAATCATTTTATTACTTTGACAACTATGGTATACCCCGTCAAAAACGTTTGTCTTCCAAAGCAATGTCACAGCGAGGGGTCTAATTCGACTTTAATTAGATTTTTTTAGAAAATAATCTTATAAGAACTTAATTTCTACAATATGAGTAGTAATTATAAATATAAGTAAATAATTAAAAACAGATTCTAAAATCACCTAAATGTTTAAACTAACCGAGCAGTGGGATAATACAGACTAATATATTTAATATAAAATAAAAGAGCTTTTTCCAAAAATAGGTCATCAATTTTGGTTCTACGCTATAAAGAGAGACGGTGCTGAGTTCATTGGTCCGATACCAGCGCTGCGCTGCTCCGATGAGAATATTTTGGAAGTAGCTTTAATAATCACGGCCGTTGACGACTGATTCCTTGACTAATGGGACATCATAGTATTACGTCGTCATGATCGTTGTGACTTTACTGGGCCAGTCCCGGTAGTTTAATAGTAAAATAAAAGTTCCATAACTTTTGTTTGATTATTTCACTAATATTTATATATTTTATTTGCAGTCATGTTATTATTTCTGTGTTAATAAACCAGCAATAGTTTTGTTTTATTAACAATTGTAGTAGTTTTGATGGAAGGTGGTGTTGATGTTGTACCGCGGGCGCACGCCCCGGCCGCAGTGTTGTTTTATCGCCCGTGCATATCCTCTCGTTATGAAGCATGTGTTTCATTTGTAGAATCAATTCATATACAATAACATGTCCTTCAGTTCCTCAATAGTACTATCTTTGAATGTAACAAAATATATTACACATGTTAACACGACTCTTCTGTCTATTCAGCATATGGAAATTATGCAACGTAATGCATCAAAGAAAGTTATGAAAAATAACAAACACCGCCTAATTTATAGTGAAAATTCAAACTACTCCCCACACGTCCCTCAAAAGAACTTTTAAGCTGACCGGGAAATGCCGGAAATACGAATTATGGTTAATCCATAATATTTATGACTTTGGAAACAAATAAGCATTATTAATTGATATTATTTTAATATTATCTTTATGTATAAAAGACAACTGAGGCACCATCAAAAATTAGTTAGATAATTGTAAACAACACACAGCAGTATGCTATCCATTTATATAATTCATGACATAAGGAAACACTGAATCTAAATAAAGTATGTTATTTCGAGGATTCCAAAGCACGCTCGAGCTGACAACATCGTCAACATCTTAATTCTAAAATAATACAAATCGTCACAGATTATTAAAGTCTTTTATATAACCTGTACACAGAAATTAATCGACCTAATCACAGACAAACATTAAAATAAAAATTGTTCCTAAGTATTTAAATTGCTACAGAAATGAAATTTCTACGTAACAATGTTAAATCCGTAATATAGTTTTATTTAAATGTGTACTGCTCACGAAAACCTTTAAAAAGTTTATAGGAAGGAATAAACACTAAAGTATCATAACTCTCCGTTTGTTTTAAATGTATTCCTGCAGAGAAATCTACTTACCACAGAATAAAAAGCTACTAAATTCAACTCAATCTGCAAGCCTTTTCAAACTTAAAGCATACAAACTGACCCGCTGCTCATTAAGCGTTTCACTTCAGCATAGAAATAATGTTATTTTTTTTCTATAAAAACTCAAAATAGGTCGACCCCAGCGTTAAATGCGGAATCTTAGTATCTTTTTTAAAACATAAATAATAAATTCTGAATTATTTGTATATTTGTCTTCATTAGATACTCTTTACTAGACAATTATTCACCCAGAAGATAATTAAACTACCTATTGAAAGTTCTGCATTAATACAGTATTAGAGTATTAGTTAAGCGTGGTGGTGTGGTGGTGTGGTGGTGGCGGCAAACTTGACCTTGAACTGTTTTATTTATATACGGCAAAATACTCGTTTGGAATTTTAAAGCTCAAACATTAATATTTTTAAGTAACGGTTTGTGCTACTATTATCTATGAGTTAGGCTAAATAACCCTTCTGTCAAATACTCGTAGCTTCTCATTCGACCTGAGCTCTAAATTTAAAACGTGTCACAGAGGGATTGCAGAGGCTTAGGTCTCAGTAAAGTTGTTTATTGAAAGTTCGGAGTAAATGTTGTACCGAGGCATTTTACGAACATAGTTCTAGAATTTAAAGTGTTTCTACAATACCAGGGCTTGCTACAAAAACAAAATATCGAAATCGTAGCTAAGATTTTATGACTAAATTTTTGATACTTATTTACCGTAATTAATATTGTTAATTGATGATAAGTTAGATATTAAACATTTTAGATTTTGTAGTCTGGAGCAATTCCAGACAACAAAATCTCTAAAAAGTCTAAACCGAGTTTAGCGAAATAATTTGTAAAAACTAAGCGTACACCTGACACCCTTGTATGGCCATGTATGGCCGGTGGCAACGAACTTATTTACGGTTGATACAACAATTTGCAATACAATTAGTTAAATGTTTTGATGTTGGATGTTTTTTGTAACAGATCAAAATATTTTTTCCTTTTTGGAACGAAGTTCCGTAGCGCGGCTTACGGTTAGTGCGATTTAGTAGAAATCGTCATGTAACGAAATGCCGTATGCTGTGTGTGTGGTGTGCGGGGGGGGGGGGGGCATGACGCTCTCTCTCTCTCTCTGTGGCCCTGACTCTTTTTATCCTATAAACTCAACACAAGGTTGTACAGACCCATGAAAATTTTGTGATAACGCATTTGTTATTTGTGTTTTGGGTTGGATCATACGTGAATATTGTTTTACTATAGCAAATCAGTTTTACAAAATGGAAACTGCACATAATGTGTTTACTACAGATTTAGAAAAGTAAGTTTTTATTGCATACATTCGTTCATTGTTCGTGTCATTGGAGTGTTTATCTTCCTATAATTTAAATACAGTGAAAGAGTTATCATAATGATGAGATTTAAAAAATTCTTTTCATTACAATTTCTCTTCATATAATGTATATTTTTTTATGAATAAATATTTTTTTCAAATATTGAATGAGAATTTCTGATGTAATTGATCCTGAAGATAAAATAGATATTATGCAGATAATAAATACATAGATACATTTAAATATATAGATTTTATTCAAAGTTGAAGAAAAAAAACGTAAGAATCTTCGTTTTGCGGATGGAGATCCCCGAAGGCACGATTTTTTATTTACTTAAAATTATTAAATTAGTATTAGATTTTGAAGTAAAACATTTTTTATTGTAATCATAATGTTCTCTAGGTTTCTATGAGTTTGGAAGACACTCGTATGTGTAGGATCTAGTTATTTTGCTAATTTGATATGAAGATCAATAATATTTCTTAAAGAATTGCACTGGCTAAATTTTTTATATATAGGAACAGGTAATACCCGTACGCCGTTCCGAGATTCAAAATGCTTCTCTATTAACAATATTATTACTTTAAAGTACGCGAAATTACCTCAAAACTCATTCGAACAACCAGCGATCTTGATTTAGAATTCCAAAACACTAATTGGATAACAAACATTCGATATACAAATTTTTGTAAAAAAATATAATTCCATTTTTATTTATATGCCATTATCCATGTTACGAAAAAATATTATTTCAAATTAACGAAGCAGAAAGATTTTCTTATACGTCAAAGTGAGTATTGGTGTGTTGTAGTGATGGAGGAGTTGTCTGTACGTAAAATATTGTGTTTTACGATTAGCACGATGTATATAATAAATTAATGAGTAATAATTAATTAATAAAAATAAACAATTAAAATATATAAACAAAATGACTGTAACAAATAATAATTTATTATTATTATTTTTTTTTATCCTAATAGACCCTTATGTGACTGAGCCGTGACCCGTGTCCGCGACTGGGCTGAGCGCTGCCTTAGTGGGAATGGCTTTAATGCCAAATTCAAGCTCTTGTTTGCCGTCCTCACACGTCTTTAGTCGTTTACCTTGCAGCTGCGAAACGACTTTCAGTTGTCTAGTTTTTTTTAACGACCCCCGTCTAAATAATCAAAAAAGTAATATTTTGTATGAGTAATACAAAATAAATATTTTGAAAGTTGAAGTTGATACCGCCGACGACGGAAACGCATAAAAATATTTTTTTTCCAACTCTTAGCATATTTTAGAAAGTAAACCTTGCGTATGCACGTCGCTTAAGAGCTCTCAGACGATAGTTACGGTCTATAGACATTCATAGAAGTGCAACATTTACCGCACTCGACGAGTCTTTAGCTTTCTTTTTTAAATACTAACTCGCGCGAGCAAATAAAAACACGAAAATAATACTATAATTTTATTGAAGATGAGTTCACATTATTAATGATAAATATTTTAGACAAATGTGTATCTTAATACGTTGGACCTTTTTTAAAGTGAGATGAAGGTCGTTACTCTTTTCTATCAATAATCATGAAAACTCATTTACGTCAGATTAACATCACAGAGTTTTCTGTGATTTAGCATCAAATGTTAAATGAATAATAGGAATAAAATACATATTATAATTTACACAAATATTACTTTTTATTTATAAGAAAATAATATTAATATATTTCCTCTTGAATCGTCACGTGTTAAGCACGAAGCGTCACTCACTCTCTAGTAGTTGATTAAGTTTTTTTTCAATAGTGAAAATAAATCCGTTAGATTGATTGCATCAATAATTTAATAAACCTGTACGTCCGTAACGAGCGAACCAACGAACGTAAAAAAACTCCACGGTTCTGTAAAAAGAGTTATAAAAAATCAGAGTTAAATGACGGAGTCATAGAGAATGAACGGTGCACACCCTTAAGACACTTTACTGTAAATTAAGATTCGTGCTTTGTTGCTGCATCATGACAAATATACACCTTCCCAATACCCGCCAGGAGAGTGATGGATGGGTTCGTGTTTCAACATGATTCAACTAAACACTTCCAGAGTCGCCGTCGTTAAGTATATTTGTATATTTTGATACAACAATATATCACGTTCCATTAATGTTGACTACTCGTTAAATAGTTACTAAGAATATTGTTTTAACAAATACCTTAAAACGTATTTGTTTAATAAAAGTTTTACATAATTAACATGTAAATTGAAAGCCAAATGGAATAGAAAAAAAGCCTTTTAATTGCACCAACTGTGGACACGACGTTCAAGTGATTTGAACAAGTGACACCAACTGACACCAACTGACTCGCATGGGTCCTAAATGTCATTTCCAAGTTTGGCGATCTCATCATTGGCGGGTCTCTTGTTTCTTTCCTCAATTGAATTGATTGAAGATAAATACTTTTCATTCAGAGATTAACGTCACATTGTGAATGTTTATTTACATTATTTTACATTTGTAACACGGTACTAATTATACGATTCATTAGTTAGTGTAAATGTTCGTGGAATTCATTTCAAAAACAAGGTTTCTTTCAAAGCACGTTATTGACTATTTATTAGTTACATTAATTACACACATACACATATGTACATTAATTACACACACAAACACACATATGTACATTAATTACACACACAAACACACATATGTACATTAATTACACAC
The DNA here is from genome assembly GCA_918358865.1 of Melinaea marsaeus rileyi. Lineage (NCBI taxonomy): Eukaryota > Metazoa > Arthropoda > Insecta > Lepidoptera > Nymphalidae > Melinaea > Melinaea marsaeus. Next base: position 267,931 of record OU911089.1, read on the forward strand.
ACAAACACACATATGTACATTAATTACACACACAAACACACATATGTACATTAATTACACACACAAACACACATATGTACATTAATTACACACACAAACATACATATGTACATTAATTACGCACACAAACATACATATGTACATTAATTACACACACAAACACACATATGTACATTAATTACACACACAAACATACATATGTACATTAATTACACACACAAACACACATATGTACATTAATTACACACACAAACACACATATGTACATTAATTGAATTCTTAGATTCAACTTTATTGTTCTGTTTTGTTTAAAGTTTACTTTCTACAATATTGCTGACAACTTTGATACGTCTTATATACATAAGCAACCACAGTCACATATTTAGAACAACAACGTAATCCTATTTTGTTTAATATAAAATAATCGCTTCACATGTAAATGTAAGTTAGCTACACTCGGTACACTGAGCGGCATTAACACGCCCGCTTTATCACTTCTGCTTGTTCCAAACTGCACTGTAATTACTTCAGCGGTTGCATTAACAGCCGGTTTAAACCATTAAAACAACTTCAAACCATTATTTTCCTCTACGTATTACGTACTTTCATAATATAAGTTAAAAAAGGTTTTAAAAATATTTTATTTTATTATTTACCATTCTTTAAGCCACGATCATAATCTTTGGCAAAGTAGGTACAAAATATTTATGAAATTTCTTTTGACTATAATTTAATTTACTGGTATAACATTAAAGTTTTGTGAAAGTATTTCTGAATCCTGTTAAATATATTTACGAGAGTTGGATACTCTGTTCAACTCTGGTGAATATATTTAAAAGTTTATCTAATATATTAAATATTGTAATAATAATAAGAAAATTATAAAGTTTGATTTTAATATAATTAAATATATTATATATTAATTAAGTGTCACGCTGCCGAAGTAATTTCGGAATCTCAACCGGGGATAATATTGTAAGCTTGTTAATACTCGTATGTCCAAAGTGCGCTGGCGGCGGCGGCGGCGTCCGACCGCAGCTCACAACACGGTGCTTGGAACTTACAAATGACAACACGAGTTATTAAACAATATCAATCTAGATTCACCAAAACTACTCTTATGAACTCGAGTGGCTTATATCTTATATTGTATAATTAATATTTCAAAGAGAATAATACCAAAAAACATATTTTTCTTTTATTCTGTAAGTGTATATTGTTTATTTAAAAAGACAATGCAAATAGTCCTGCGCACTGCACGCGCCTCACTCCCGACGTGCAGCACTCACAGCACTCACAGCACTCACAGCAGTCACTTAAGTAATACTCACTCCGCGTAACTTTGAGCGGAACTCATTAAATGTTACATGGCTTTGAGGCAGCGTTACCGCAAATTAACAAACTCATAATAAATAACACGAAGACAAAAATAACAATCATTCAGTGTTAAAAAAATTGAATTACATTATTGAAATCATATAAAAGAGCTACAGCGATAATTTGTATTTGTAATGGAATACAAATTTATGGCAAAAAAATATATATATATATTTCAGAAAAAGATTTCATTTTACGAATTTACTTTCTCGTATGTTACCCGTAGCATCATTGAAATAACACGTTATTACATAAAAATAAAACTATAATTTCTATGTGCATATTAAAAAAATACGTAAGCATTCATTAAGCGATTTATGACTTGATGAATCATATATTAGTATAGATTTATTAAGTGTGTCTGTGCTCTACCGAGGGGACAGACCGGTGACATAAACATTTACCAACACTGAATCTTATATGTTTTGGTAGTTATTACGACCATCTAAAAACATTGCATTCATTTCTAAAAATAGAAATATACTTTATATAAGAAATTTACATTCGATTTATTATGAAATATAAATATTTCTTATTATAAAATGTATTGTTATATCATAATATCATAATCTTAATTACTATGACATAATAAATGTTATAATCTATCAAAACTCAAACTGACTTGACTCTGAATATAATGTTAAAAGATCAGAGAGTTTTCCTGATATCGTGTTCATAATATCTTAATCGGATGTGTAAATAATATAAATAGTAAATTGTACTTGTTGTCGTCATTGAAGCCTTACTTTATGGCGGAGAACTTTCCGACTGACCCAATAACTCGTCTCATCTCCGACCGTAAACTTATGTTGTTTGTTTAGAAACCTATTTGAACTTTTGACAATATACTAACGTTAGTCTACTTCCGTGTGTCTTCTATAGGAGTCCTAAGCGTATGCAGTATTGATCAATAATGAATAATAATAGCTTATTTAAATATGCTTAACTAAAGCCTCTCTAATATATGTCTATTATGTAAGTATTAGGACTATGTATAATATCTAATCAATGCAATTTATATAAATGACAATACCCCATAGAGATAAGCGAGTCATTGGGATGAAATCATAAGATTATGAATTTCCTAATAATTGTTACGCCTTTTTTAGAAGTCCAAATAGAGATTTGGTGGAGAGAGTTAACTTTTGTATGAATAATTGGTATAAAAATAAAAAAGATTCAATATTTTTTTCCTACTATGTAGTAATGTTTAGGATTGTGTAACGGTTACACTTCCAGTACAAAACCCGCAGAAGCTGAATCTTTGATGAAAACATTTTCTTGTTACATTAATGTTATCTACATTGAATTGCTTGACCTTTTTACGTTCTAACCGACTGCAGCCACGCGGAGTGACCAGAGTTACACACTCACGGCACGATCAATGTGCTGGATACAAAGCAATTTAATTAAAGTTTAAGTCTCCATTGTGGCAATATGTATAATTTATTTGTTTTATTCAGGGTAGGTATTACTTATCGTAGTGTAAAGTATTATTTGGTATTTTGGTGAATATAAAAACATAGATACAACGCTGTAAAAGTTGAGTGTAAATATTGGAAAAATTAAAGTATTAAAAAAATAAATAATTCAGATGACCCCAAGGGTGAAGAAAACTTTACTAATAACTGTATTAACTAATAGACACCGGTCGACGGCTGGCGTGTTATAAACATGTATGCAATAAAATAAATAGTGTTACGTAGTTCAGATTCAGTCTCCTGTGATCTGAAATCTTTCCCCGGCAGATATCAACAGGGTCGGAAGTACACAAGATCACTTTCACAGGTCCGTAGATGTAGAACTACCGCGGCTGACATACGAGTACACAGTTATCATAGAAAATAATAAGATATTGCACAATTGTACTTAAAACCATTTATAACCATATATCATAAGGCTCGATCTAAATATTTAAAACTAAAATCTACTTGAGAAAAAGTTAATGAATATTTTCATAAATTGTAGATATTATAATAGTATTAATTGGATATTCAAAAACTAATTGTAGTCGGCACATTTAACAAAACCATACACTTCAGTATATGTTATGATAAATGACATATTGTAAATGAGTATGTTAAGCGTTAATAATGAACTGTGTAAATATATATTATGTGGTTTTATTTGGTACCAACAGAGACTGATTATTCCAAAATTGTAACATCCACGCTTTTAATATTATGAATGCAGTTTGTTTCTTCACATATGAAATTTATCAACAAATGAATTACAAATAACTAAACACACATGATTGTAAAATAATTCTTTATAATGTATTTTACGTTTGTATCCATTAGCTCTCTCTCCTTGTTTTGCGGAATGTGTTCCAAACTTATAATTTGAGATACTTAAGTGAAATAACATGAATAATAACACAATTTCAGATAATTTAATATTGTTAGATAAACTTTAGAAGAGCATTCAATAAAAAAGTATTGTTCAATATTGTAAGTTTGAGGTATCGTTCCCTAGATGGCGTAGTGACAAAATTAAAAGGCGCAAGCGTTTTGTTCTCAACGCGACTATATAAGGCCATTGAACTTGTACAATTTTTGATCTCGAATATAGTACCATAGATCAGGCGAAAGTGGTTTTATTTCCCCTATTCGTCGCGAGAGGGCGTTCGTGGTGCATATCGGATCCACCCAACATTCCTTCACCTCGATTAGTGCGGGTGAGGAATTGTTCATTGGTCCTTCGTAGCCGGGATCTTTTAGTTCATCGGTTCAATCTTGGACCGAAACCCGTCCTCACAGTGGATCGCTGTGGCAAAGGTACGGGTCTATACGTGCCGACAGAGTATTGGCTCTGTGGCATCAGCAGTGCAGCAGTGGCAGCAGCAGTGGCATCAGCAGTGCATCAGTGATATTAACAGTGCATCAGTGAGATCAGCAGTGCATCAGTGATATCGGAAAGTTCGTGGTGAGTGGCTGCAGAGGGCGCTGCGATCTTTGGCAAGTTCAACGTAAGTGAAGATAGAGGGCGCGCAACAAGTGAGTGTGTGAAGTGACAAATCGTGAGTACAATTTGACAATATTAATTTCAAGAAAGTAGAAGTAATTTGAACCTTATTTTTAGTAAAAAATAAACTTAGAAGAATTTTGTGAAAATATTGGACTTAAAAAATTTTAAGTGTAGTTTGTAGTAATCTGTAAGTTTATGTAATTTTAATGTAATACATGCTAGTTAGGACTTAGAATAGTTTTATAAAAACCGGTGAGACGGGGAACCTATGCCCGATTTTCCACCGAATGTGTAAAGTTAAAACACTTGTAAATTTTTTTGAAATAGTTTAACACTTAGAATAATTTTGTTGATTTGCGAAGTACTTAAAATATTTTTTGTTGTTTGTAGTTTTAGTTTTTTTTTTGGTTTATTAGTCTCTAGCCGAATTTAGTGCTTAGCTAAATAGTTAGTAGTAGTAGTAGTAGTGGTTGTTAGTAAAATACCAGCTCAGATTATATCAAATATTTAATCACGAAACAATATATAAGAAAATAACAAAAAATGGAAGGCATAATAAATGTTATTAAAAATACAAAAGATGTTATACAGAAAGGTTTAACAAATTTTAAAAAGAGTCCAAAGGAAAGATTAACATTAGAGTACATTGAAACTAGACAAGAGTTATTAGAACAAGATTGGACAAGGTTTAAAGATATTTATTCTAAACTTTACGAATGTTATAGTATAAAAGAAATAGGTAAGCAGGTAGAAGACATTTATGATATTACTGAAGACAACTATGTAAATTATAGAACACTTCTCAAAACAATGTTAAATAAAATTCAAGAAAAGGTGACTGAAGGAGATAAGGCTAGTGAAAAATCATTAAAGAAATCATCTAATGCATTTGTTAAACTTCCAAAAATTACTATTCCAACCTTTTCAGGCAAATACAGTGAATGGATTACTTTCAGTGACCTTTTCACTGCCTTAATTCATAAAAATGATTCCTTAGATGATTGTCAAAAATTACATTATCTTAAAAATCACTTATCTGGTGAAGCTGAACAACTCATCAGGCATACCCCCATAAGTGATGCTAATTATGCTCAATGCTGGTCGCTATTAGAAAAGCGATACAACAATAAAAAATATCAAGCCAATTGTATACTTAAACGATTGTTTGGTCAAAATCGCATATTTGTAGAATCGGGTTCTAAGTTAAAGGAATTGCTTGATACCACGAATGACTGTTTAAGTGCACTTAAAAATTTAAACGTGACGACATGGGATATTATTATTATTCATATTGTAGTAAATAAATTGGATTTTGAAACGCGAAAACAGTGGGAATTAAGTGATAGTTCCGTTGATAATAACGAACTGCCTAGTCTTGAGCAATTTAAATTATTTTTAGAATCGCGGTATCGTGCATTAGAATTCATAGAACCGCGAAAACCTTCAGTTTATCAATCCCATAACACACAAGCTCACCATCCCAAGGCTATGTTGGCCACAAGTTCATCAGAAAATTCGTCTCCGATACGTTGTGAATATTGTTCAGAAGTTCATAAACTTTGTTTCTGTAAAGCGTTTGTCAATGAACCTATAAAAATTAGACGTGAATTCGTTGCGAAGAACAAAATTTGTTTTAACTGTCTAGGCAGTAACCATACCACATTCACTTGCAAAAGCCGATCCACCTGCAAGGTTTGTAAAAAACGGCATCATTCTTTGTTACATCTTAATGAAGACTGCAACCGTAGGAATAATGAAGCTTTGACTTCTTCAAATGTTGAACCCAGTTCCTCAGACGTGTGCGATAAGCCTATAGTTTCATGCTTGTCAACCGCTACAATACCTAAACCAAGACAGGTTTTACTAGCAACGGCTCTAGTAAAGGCTGAGTCAAGGATAGGTAATTACCAATTAGTTCGTGCTTTGTTGGACCAAGGTTCACAAGCCTGTTTTATAACAGAAGCTACGGTTCAACTGCTGAATTTAAGAAAAATTCCTATTCATGGTACCATCTCCGGTTTAGGCAATGACAAACCAACCATAGCCAAGCATATGGTGCAATTGTCCATCCAGTCACGTATCGATGCAAGTTTTAATCTGCAGATTAATGCATATGTTTTACATAAAATCACATCATATCTACCAGACCAAAGCATTGATATAAATTATTTTGACTGGCTTGACTCTAAGGATATATATCTTGCAGACCCTGAATTCAGCGTACCCAATAAAATAGACCTACTATTAGGTGCCGATGTTTATAGTAGCATCATTAAAGAAGGCTTACTGAAAAATCCTTCAGGTACTCTGATGGCACAGAGTACAACTTTAGGATGGGTTATATCAGGCTCAATGTATTCTACCAACGATGAAAAGGCAAGAAATATAAGTGTCATGCATGCTCAGATCAGAGAAGATGAAATCCTAAAGAAATTTTGGGAAATTGAAGAAAAACCTGATAAAAAGAAAATATTCACAGAAGAAGAAAAATGTGAAGAGTTATATAGACAAACAACGAAGAGAGATGAAAATGGGAGATATATTGTGAAGCTACCGTTTCGCTACGAAGATCCTCCTTGTAAGGCAGGTAATTCAAGAAAAATAGCTGAAGCAAGATTTAGAACATTAGAAAAAAGACTAGAAAGGAATATAGAACTAAAACAAGAATACACTAAGGTCATAAAGGAGTACATACAGTTAGGGCACATGAAGGCAGTAAGTAAAAATGATTGCAAGAGGCACGAAGCTGTTTATCTTCCACATCACGCAGTGATAAGGAATGATAAATCTACCACCAAGGTGCGGGTGGTTTTCAATGCCTCTGAAAAAAACAGCAATGGTATATCACTGAACGATACACTAATGGTGGGTCCGATGTTACAAGCTGATCTACGACATACAGTAACGAAGTGGCGGCGTCATGCCATAGGTCTTGTGGCTGATGTAGAGAAGATGTATCGTCAGATCAGAGTAGCAGAGGAAGATACTATGTATCAACGCATCCTCTGGCGTGACAATCCTGAAATGGCCATACAAGATTACGAATTACTTACAGTCACTTTCGGCACATCTTCAGCTCCATATCAGGCAGTGCGGACCCTACATCAAATTGCGTATGATGAAGGTGATAGGTACCCATTAGCGGCTAATAAAGTACTTGATTCGTTTTTTATGGATGATTTAATGACGGGCTGTAATACGGTAGACGAAGGAGCTGAAATTTATAAACAAGTGACTGATTTACTAGAGAAGGGTGGATTTAAATTACAAAAGTGGAACAGTAATGATGAGAATATATTAACAATAATTAATTCAATTGCAAAGGATCAAGCTAAAGATTAAATAAATAATATAAGTACAATAGACCATAATAATAAAGAGAACAAAAAACAAAATAATGTAGAAATCAAGATAGATAGTACAATAAAAATATTAGGACTTACTTGGGAACGCACTGAAGATGTATTCCAATATTTAGTACATTTCCCCACTGAGTCAATTGGTTCTATAACAAAAAGAACTGTAATTTCTGACATAGCAAGACTTTTCGACCCTTTAGGATGGCTAGCTCCTTGTGTTGTGGTCGCGAAAATCTTTATTCAGAAATTATGGCTCGCCGGCGTTGACTGGGATGAGCAACTGTCTGCTAATCTAATAAAAGAGTGGTGTACATACCGCACAGAGCTTTCACTTCTTACGAGAGTTAAAATACCTCGCTGGCTTGGCACTAAACTTAATAACGATTTAGAGCTGCATGGGTTTAGTGACGCCTCGAAAGTAGCATACTCAGCCGTGGTGTATTTAAGAAGCAAGGATAGTTCAGGTCAGGTCCATGTCTCTCTGTTGGTTGCCAAGACTAGAGTCGCTCCTATTAAACAGATTAGCATACCGCGTTTGGAGTTATGTGGAGCAGTGTTATTGGCAAAACTGTTAATGGAAACCGCTGAGGTTTTGAATCTTGCCCAAGAGCAGACTATAGCTTGGACTGATTCCACGGTCGTGTTGGCTTGGTTAAGAAGTCACCCAAGTAGATGGAAGACGTTCGTCGCGAATCGCACCTCTGAAATATTGACAAATATGGAGGCATCTCAATGGTTTCATGTTTCTAGTGCGAATAATCCTGCAGACTGCGCTTCGCGGAGAATGCTTCCTAGTATCTTTATAAAGGATCAAATGTGGTTAACAGGACCAGCATTTCTGAAGCAACAAAATATTATTTATAAAACACCAAAGGATTTAAATATAAATTTGGAAGAATCAATCAAAGTACATATTGCAGTAGAAAGTCATCCTAATTCAATTTTTGACAGATTTTCTTCTTGGCCGCGGTTACTAAGAGTAGTAGCTTATTGCCGAAGATTTTTAAAAAAAGGAAAGACTCGAGAAATCTATTTACAAAACAAAGAAATTGAAGAAGCACAAGATATATGTATAAGAAAGGTACAACAAGAAATATTCAAAGTAGAGTATTTACAATTAAAGAATAAAGGTAATATGCAAACTAAAAGCAGTACGCTAAAATCGTTGAGTCCTTATCTGGATCATAAAGATATTATGCGAGTACGTGGTTGATTAGAAAGGTCACAATTAAAAGAACAAACTAAGCACCCAATTATATTGCCCAAGAACTCTCATATAACCAAATTAATTGTGGCCGATGCTCATAATAAAACAATGCATGGTGGGCCGCAACTCATGCTGAATTATTTGAGGGCAGCTTATTGGATCATTGGAGTTCGGAACCTTGTAAAGCATCATGTCCTTAAATGTGTAATTTGTGTACGACAGAGAGCTAATAGCAAAAACCAATTAATGGGTTCTTTGCCATCAGTCCGCTGTACACCTGCTAGACCCTTTTTACACAGTGGTGTGGACTATGCCGGTCCAATAAATATTAGAACCACCAAAGGTCGTGGACATAGATCCTATAAAGGGTACATATGTTTATTTGTGTGCATGTGTACTCGTGCTCTTCACCTCGAAGTCGTGAGTGACATGACTCAGGCATTTCTAGCAGCCTTTAGACGGTTTGTCTCACGGCGAGGTCATTGCTCAAAGTTATGGAGTGATAATGGTACCACCTTCGTGGGTGCTTCCAAAGAGCTGCACCATTTATCTTCATTGCAATCTGAAATGGCAGGACATTTAGAAGCAATAGGAACAGAATGGCATTTCATTCCCCCTCATGGACCCAATTTTGGCGGTTTGTGGGAAGCGGGAGTGAAATCCACTAAATTTCACCTTAAGCGTGTCATAGGCGAATCGACGCTTACGTACGAGGAACTGAGCACTCTTTTAACACAGGTGGAGGCTTGCCTCAATTCACGTCCAATAAGTGTTATAAACACAGTAGATCCTGGTGAACCAATGCCCTTAACACCAGCTCATTTTTTAATTGGTGAATCAATAATTCATGCGCCTGACTACACGTACGAAGATTGTAATATGAATAGCTTAACACGATGGCAGTTCGTTCAACGCATGCTTCAATCGTTTTGGAGACGTTGGTCTACTGAGTACTTGTCAAATCTGATGAATCGCTATAAGTGGTCAGTACAAGTACCAGAACCTAAAATTGGAGATATCGTGTTAATTAAAGAAGACGACTTGCCGCCAAGTCGATGGTTACTGGGTAGAGTAGAACAAAAACATCCTGGTAATGATAATATTACCCGGGTCGTCACGCTGCGCACAGAGTCCTCAGTATTAAAAAGACCAACTTCAAAACTTTGTATTTTACCAATTGAAGAACACTGAATTATGTATTTTTATTAGAATTAATGTTTTAGTATAAGTATACAAATCAACTGTAAACTAAGTTAGACCGCATTATTCACTAGATTACTATTTACAATTGTTATTATTTATGCATATTAAGTTTTTTAACCTTAGTTCATATACACCAGTTCATTATTTTTTTTTGTGTTTCATGTATGTATGTTTAAAAGGACATTTCGTCACTAATGTCCTTGGTGGGCGGTATGTTCAATATTGTAAGTTTGAGGTATCGTTCCCTAGATGGCGTAGTGACAAAATTAAAAGGCGCAAGCGTTTTGTTCTCAACGCGACTATATAAGGCCATTGAACTTGTACAATTTTTGATCTCGAATATAGTACCATAGATCAGGCGAAAGTGGTTTTATTTCCCCTATTCGTCGCGAGAGGGCGTTCGTGGTGCATATCGGATCCACCCAACATTCCTTCACCTCGATTAGTGCGGGTGAGGAATTGTTCAAGTATGGTATAAAAATATAATCAAGTCCCATTAAATTTGCTCCACAGTTTTTTATAAATACTCTCTAAAGCCAATCTGAAAGTGAAGTAATTAATTAATCTTTTACGCTATGACTCCATGCAGCTACTTATTAATATGTGTGTGCGTTGTACAAGAGATACAAAATACGATATATTCGAGCATTTTTTACAGAACGAGTTGAAAATACATCATATTAGAAAAATTTAAAAATACTTCAAATAATCTTTAGCTTTCTTTATGGAGTATTATTATTATTATATAAAACATTACGAGTAAGAAGGGTTCATGAAAAATAGAAGAAAAAATACATTTAGAGGCTGATATGTCTTTTATTAAGATATTTTTCAAAAATTCTGGTACTTTATATCTCATTCGTATCTTTACAAATATCTATTGTGCATCTTAAGTCGCTTTGAAATATTTAAGTGTGCTTATCTCTTTACTGCGTGGTTTACCTAAAGTTTTAGGTTTCTATTTCTTATTGTCAAGAATAAAAGCCAAGCTCACTTCACCGGTATGGAATCAAATTTGTTACTTGTGATACTTTATATTCTCATTTGTATATTTTTTACAATTTTATTAGAAATCTCTGTTAAATATTATGATTTAATTATTATTTATGAATAATGTATTTGTCTAAACTATTAAACACCCTCTTAGATCGTCACAATAGTAAAAGTAAAAAGACGAAGCTTTTTAGCATTCCATTGATTCACCGTGCGGGTGCCGGGCCCATCGTGTTGCAAGAAAAGGAGCGCAAACAATGCCTGGGACTTGCGACCTAGATATAGGTTTAAGGGGCCCCTTTACTATGCGCATACACGCTCACTTTCACTGTTCACGCTCCTCTCCCTACCTAACTAAATATCGTAAGAACCTATTAAAGCCGCCTTTGAAATACATTCTAGAAATGAACTGATGATCGTTCTAGAAAGGTCGAGATCCTTAAATAAGTTGTAGAGAGATTTTGCTGTTGTTCCTCTCGCTCCTACTTCTACAGCGTACAAATTAACTATAAATTTATTCCTGATCAGTTCGTTACATAGTTCGTAATACTTGTTAAGCTTAAATGTATGATTTTTGGGTATGTTTGTTTCCCAGGGTACAGTAAGCTCCACAAGTATAACGCGCCTTAGTTGTTTTGAGTACAGGAATAAGTCCGGCCTAGATGACGAAACACAAACATCCCCGGGGATTTTGTAATTGCTTTCATACGTGTCCATCATGAGAGTTCAATCAGGAGACGCGTCCAAGATGGAATAAGGTTTTAGTTTAGATTTTTTAGACGAACCTTCCTTTACGAACTCTACTGATATTTTGGTGGTTATTATACCATTCTGCGCTTTTACTACTGAAAGACTAACCGCTTCAACGAACAACATGACTTCATAAAAAAGAAAACAAGACTTGGAACTTTGTTAATTTCTTTGCATTTCGAGAAATGAAATTATTGATTAATATTATAACTTTATTGGTGGTGGCGCCAAAAACACAATTCTAGTAACCTTCGACACGCTCACCGGGGAGCAGTAAATTGTAGAAATGTGTGACTCGCAAGGGTAATGGGAGTAAATAGGAAACCATGCGTGCACCAACCTCAGAATCCAGGGCAGCTCCAGCCAGATAATCCAGGAAGCTCGACGGCGCGTGACGGTTAAAGTTAAAACACGCAGGCTAGTTATTCAGACGTCCAATAAAACACGCGGTCACGATTTGGCACTACCACTTAATAGCGGCAGACTATAACAATGTTTCGACACGATCCTGTAGTGCAATACTCAAAGATCGGGCGGTAAGTTGGAGTTGAAGACGGAGTTGTATGGCTTCGTCCTCTGCCGATGCGATTAGTGCTATATCCAATACTTGAATGACCGGGCGCCGCAGTTGGCGCTGGTGTACATGGTTTAAGGAAGAGTGAAGGAAATGGATTGCGATGTCACATATAATTGACTCATTCACTATTATGAATATAAAGCCACAAACAAGGTGGCGTTATCATTTCGAATTAGAATAATAAGCGTTGCTCATAAATACTTACAAGATATAACTTTCTCTATCACAATATAATCTTAATTATTTTCTATTAAATAGTTTTGATAAAAAGATCTGGTTTTATTATATTAAGTAGATAATAAATGTACATCAAGATGTAATCATATAAAGTAGATTACTTTATTATTTTGAAACCTAATTGAACACTTCAGATTAAATATAACTATAAGCAAAAGTATATTATTATAATAATATAATGAAGACAAAGATAAAGAACTCAGTTAATAAATAAAAAATTATTGTTGTTTATAATTTTCGTGAAATATTCATGGTCGATCAGCTGGTGATCTTCTGTTATACCTTACGCACCGTTGGGCAGCGGTTATTGAAAGCAAGGGAGAAGGTCTGGCAGTTAGTCTGGATATGGCAAAAGCCTTTGATCGTGTATGGCACAAGGGGCTTCTTTCGAAGCTACCTTCCTATGGGCTTCCCGAGGGTTTATGCAAGTGGATCACCAGTTTTCTCACTGGGCGGAGCATACAGGTCGTTCTCGACGGTTTTTGCTCGGACCCCAAGCCCGTGAATGCTGGTGTACCCCAAGGCTGCGTGCTATCCCCAACTCTGTTCCTCCTGCATATCAATGATATGTTGGATATTTCCAACATACATTGTTATGCGGATGACAGCACTGGGGATGCAGTATATTCCGGTCGTGCAGGTCTCTCTCGGGAAAACGTCGACGGGTGCCGAAAGAAACTTGTGTCCTCAATAGAGACCTCCCTGGGGATGGTCTCTGAGTGGGGTGAACTGAACCACGTTCAGTTCAATCCCCTAAAGACACAGGTTTGCGCGTTTACCACTAAGAAAACCCCATTTGTCGTATCACCGCTCTTCGAGAGCACTCCTCTTATTGCCTCGCCAAGTATCAGAATACTGGGTCTCGACATTTCGAGCGATTGTCAGTTTCGTGGTCATCTGGAGAGCAAGGCCAAGTTGGCCTCGATGAAATTGGGAGTGATCAATAGAGCGAGGCAGTATTTCAAACCAGGCCAAAGACTTGCGCTCTATAAGGCGCAGGTCCGGTCTCACATGGAGTACTGTTCTCATCTCTGGTCCGGATCACCCCAATATCAGCTTCTACCATTTGACCGCGTACAACGGAGAGCCGTTCGGATTGTCGGGAACCCAGTGCTCTGTGAACGGCTGGACTCTTTGGCATTGCGTAGAGACGTGGCTTCTTTGTGCGTCTTCTACCGCATTTACAACGGGGAGTGTTCCGAAGAACTATTCGATCTGATGCCTACCGCCGAATTTCACTACCGCACAGCTCGCCATCGCCTCCTTTATCATCCATACCACCTGGACGCGTGGCGATCTTCAACTGTGCGGTTTTCAAGGACTTTTTTCCCACGTACCACTCAAATGTGGAACGAACTTCCTTCGGCGGTATTTCCAGATCGATACGACATGGGTACCTTCAAAAAAGGCATATATTCCTTTCTCCAAGGCCGGCAACGCTCTTGTGTATCCTCGGATGTTGCAAGAGTTCATGGGCGGCGGTGATCACATACCAACGGTGACCCGCAAGCTCGTTTGCCCTCCTCTAACATAAAAAAAAAAAAAAAAAAAAAAGAATCAGTTTTTGTATTTTTATGTATAAATTAGATATTTTGGAACTGTTTTCATCACACTACCTGTCATCAAAATCCATCCGTATTTTAAGTGTGATAATAGCACAATAAAATTTATATTATGTTGTTAATATTTACTGATTAATTGACATGAACTTGTAACATTTATTTGAATTTGCTCTTCTAAAATATGTTATGTCATTGGACACCTGCTTCTTTGCCATATTACTTCTCATGCCATTACATGGCTTGTTCGGGCACGCTCTTCTTTTAGGTCAGTACACATTTATATCAGACACAACAGGCGATATAAAACTTGTTACAACTTTATAATACGTACTCCACTAGTCGGTTGCCGGCTCCTCGGGGCCGCGGAACGAGGCCCTTTCCAACAAGAAGAACTTAGTATACTGACATAGAACCCTAAACTGAAACAACTATCGCCAAAATATTGCTATCTTTGAGTCTCCACACGCCTACATTCTGCCAGGATGAGATGCGCATCTTCTATAAGTTCTATAACTACAACCCAGCGCAATTAAGTTATTCAAAATTTACAGAAAATTATAAAAAATCCGTGCAAAGCAGCACTGTCATTTAAAAACTATCATTTAAAAATTTAAAAATTGTGAATGGGTCGGGTTATAACATATCGTTCAATAAGTCCCGGGACTAACTATGAAAACAACATTTTATCGGCAAAATTCTTTATTATTCATCAACATAATCTCCTTCAATCAATACAATCATTCCAACGCTTCTCTAACTTTTCAATGACCTGTTTGTAGAACGATTTGTCTTTTGACTCAAAATGAGCCTCAGTAGCAGCGATCACCTCCTCATTCGAGCCAAATTTTTTACCCTGGAGCATCTTTTTGAGATCCGCAAAGAGCCAGTAGTCGCTGGCCTAATTCGTCGAATTTGGTCATCGTTTTGATTGACTTGTGGTATGGCGCGTTGTCTTGATGAATGATGGCTTTCATGTGTGGGCGTTTTTTCGTTATTTCCGCCTTCAAACGATCCAATAACACCATCTAGTAGTCGCTATTGTTGGTTTTTCCTTTTTCGAGGTAGTCAATGAAAATTATACCATTCGCATCCCAGAATACGGAAGCCATCACTTTGCCGGCCGACTATTGTGTTTTTGGACGCTTCGGGCAGTTTTCACCGGTCGTACGCCATTGAGCTGACTGCCGACTTGACTCCGAAGTGAAATGGTGAATCCATGTTTCGTCCACTGTCCCATATCGATGCAAAAAATCTTGTTTATTGCGAGCAAATAGTGCCAAACAGCTCTCCGAATCATTGATACGTTGTTGCTTTAGTTCCATTGTGAGCAAACGCGGCACCCATTTGGAAAAAACCTTTTTCATAGCCAATTTTTGGTGCAAAATAGTAAATGCACTACCAGTTGATATGTTTACCATCTTAGCTATCTCGCGCACTTTCATTTTGCGGTCACCCATCACGATTTTCAATACTTGCTTGGTGTTTTCGGGAGTTACTGCTTCATTTGGCTGACCCGAACGTTCCGCTTCATTTGTATTAGCACGACCGCGTTTGAAAACAATCATTTGTCGGTGGTATGCTGACATACCACCGACAAATGATTGTTTTCGACGGAGTAGAGTCCGGATAACGTTTTTCAAGCCATTGCTGAGCTTGAACAGTGTTTTTTCCCATTAGAAAACAATGTTTCATTAACACACGAAACTCGTTTTGGTCCACTTTTTCACGATTGCAAAAGGTAGCGTCAGTTTAACCACTATAGCTTTCTTGGTTATGTTTCGAATTACATCAAATTTTGACACATCTTATCTGAAGGCTGCTACTTCTGAACCTTGGTATATAAATGGCATTGTTAGCGCCATCTCTACGCTAGTCTCGGGACTTATTGAACGATGTGCTATATCTATAACATTAAACATATTAGGATGCCATTATACACCGTGTCATAATGTGAAATGATGTAACTTGAAGACTTGTTTTATTCCGCTTAAATAATTCAATAAATCTATTTCAATACTCACATTGTCCAACTGGACTCCAAGTTAATGTTAATATAAACGAAGAAATATTTTATGTTTTTGTAATTCGAATAAAATTCAGTCCATTAAGTGCACGAGCCATCGCCCGTACTGCAGTTCGTTAATTGACGTACTTTTAATAGTTTGTCTACAATAGTATCAAAGTGTCATTTCTAACCATATAATTTATAAATGGCTTATTATATTTAAAACTTAATGAACCTAAAAACTAAAATAAAAATACAGACTTGACGCTTTTACGTGTTATCTGAGCACGAGACACGAACAAGAATGTAATATAATATAATTTTACAGTTAGTTTATTAAAAAGATATATGTAATTTGAAACTAACAAAAAAAAAACCAATTAAAAAAATTGTATTATTTCATATTTCTACATTCTTAGAAATCTTATTACTTCGAAAGCTTTTTAAAAACAGTCGATATAAAATATTAATTATAGGTTTCAAAATCAAAGAACGGTTTTTTTTATATCGGGGCAGCTGCGATGAGACGGTGTTGATTTATTTATCATCAACTAAGACATAGTCTTAGTCTTATTTCACATAAGACAAGAACACTTTACAAATATTTTGGATCAAACATCAGTAAAATTAATAATAGAAAACGAAATTTCGGCAATGTCAATCGATGTCGGCCTTTATCAATAACGCGTGAAAATGGTCGGAGTAATGATCAATCCTCTCACAGTGACTTAACCCCAGGATAGGATTTTGTAACGATATAAATGTTTTTTTCTGTAATAATAAACGACGATTCTATCTTATCAGACGCAGGCGGAATTATAAAGAATTGTGAAACATACATTTCTTTCATTTCCAACAAAACGCAATTTATATAATATTAATTTTAATGGATGTAGGATGAAAAATAACGGTGTTATAATTTTTGTACAAACTCTTATGCATATTTTATCCCGTAGAGGTGGGACATACAACAACATTACTCCGAGGGCCCGCGCGTTGATAAATCAGACAGATCTTAGAATTTTTTATATTGTATAAATATTTAATTTACTATACAACATCTCACGGGTTCCTCTGTGCACTAAAGAGTATCATTATACGAGTATCATCAAACGATGTACGATCAACTAAAACTATTAAATAAATATAATATGTAGATACTTAAAGACCTAAAGCGCTGATAAAACAAACAACAAGAGTTGAATTGAGATGATAAATGATGTCTCAGCCTGTCGCATGCAATGTCTTTAACTAAACTTTAACTTTAACTTAAACGTTAAATAGATAGACGCGTTGGTTAACTTCAGTACCACCTTAGCATATTATACTTATAACTAATTCAAACAGCTGCTTAGGAAATGTCAATATTAATTCGTCAAACCATTTAATCTTTTCATTTATTTTATTATCGATCAAAATATTCCTACACATGTATATTGTACTCATAATACATGACGTGTTGTTGGTATAAAAAAATATGGAGAGAATTATCTGTTTGTTAAAAAATAAGTTTTATATCTCTCGTCGTGTTGTAGTAAAAGGATAAACACGTACTATATCGCAACAACCTTCGTCCCAATAGTGCGAGACAATTTCACTAAAAATCCCAAGACATAGGTCCTTATAAATAGGTATACCTTGCGGCCGACAGAGACGGATGGCCTCCGCCCCTCCACGTCAGAAGACACTTCGACTATTTGTTTCATTCGACTCACCTCGACTCCGTGTTGATAACTCAAATGCTCGAGTTTGATAAGACATTACTTGTTATAAAAACCAACTGAAATTAAATACAAATGGTAATTTTAAATTCACTCAAAATTTTTCACTATATTTATAAAGGTATTTTATTGGGTATTAATATTTGAAAACACATTAATGTACAATAATGTATAAATTAGCAGCACATTTTACTTCATTAAACGGCAGCGGAGGGTGAACTGACAGGAGCTGCCGTGATGAGATAATCATCATCAAGTCAATCAAGTCCTATTTAAATGGCTTTGTACCGTTATAGAGTGTTATATTAATTATTAAAGTATTCCTTTAAGATGTACAAAATAAATCAGTATTGAGTGTCGCGGTGTTGAAGGTGTACTAATTTAGATTGGTGAAGAAAGTCTCCAGTCCAATAACAAATATATAGTACAAGTGTAATAATAAAGTGTAATACAGAACAATTGCATGTATTGGGTAAATATAGAAAGTCAGCAAACAATGACGTAAGACTTAAAGCAGTGTAGGCGCGTAGGCCATTAAGAAATCTCGTATGGAAAGTAAAGAAGAAGAAAATAGAAAATTTAATTTATGGGACTTTGCATTTTTCAAGAACTGTTATAGGGAATAAAACCATGTTTCTTCATTTTGCAAATTAAAGAGTATAAGAGTCTGTAAAAACGATATTAAAAACTTTCTTAAAGACCCCTTTACAAATATATTGTTGTTTTAAAACAACGACGAAAGTTTTAAAATATTCTCCCAGTACGGGAGCAGCTTACGATAAAATAACGGTCGCTTTACATAGTTTCATCTCATAAGTGTTTCTGGAGGCGAAATACGCCGTATTTAAATATTAAAATCCCCCGACACGAGTGATTACACCGTCCACAAAACTTCAAACTTCTGTAGGAACAATGATTAATGGTTTCCTCTTTGAAAAAGAGGACTTGAGTATTATTATTAAAAAATACGATATAAACATAAAATCAAAGGAGAATCTAATATAAGTCACCGTAATTCCTTTCCAATAAAGTAAATGTATATTAAATGTGAAAGTGTGTTGCTGCTGGCGCGCGATCACGCGCGAGGCGCGCCAATAAAATAAACTCATAAACATTATGATTGAATCTGAGATTTAAAGTAATAAAGGTTTATATTGCCGGCTGTAAACTATAAACAGCTTTCATAAATTACGTCTAATAGATCAAATCGCAGATTAAATATAAAAGCTACTAAATTATTCTAGATTTAATTAGAATAGTTCATGTCGGTGAAGATTAGGTTTAAATTAGATTTACTCGTCCATTCCATTTCATGAAGTATTTAATATATTATTGATTTCGTGCTTGATTTTACAGAGTACTTACTGCCAGTCTCTGTGAGGTACTTTAAATATAACAATATCTAAATTTTGCATCTTTCATTTTAGAATCTGTTTAATTTTGAACAAACTTTACATCCGGCAACTAAACAATAAGTGTAAAAGTAACTGAGTTTCGTGCCTTGTCGGATACCTTCATGTATTTTTCATTTGGCCACTTTTATAAGAAAGCATTCCAAACTCGATCTCAATAAATGAAAATATTACGTGAAATAAATTCTTCTTTTTTAGATGTAATAGTGGTATAAAATATATCCATTACGATGCGTTATCACTGAAGGGTTTTATCAATTTGATAATATTGGGACTCAAATAAAAATAAAAGTATTGTACGTTTTTTTTAATTATAACGTAACGGCCGATGAATACACTGATTATCCAAAACATTAAAGTTTACCGTAAATTATTTGAAGACTTTAATTAATTGGCATTGTTGCCATGCACAATGCGGCGAGTGTGCGATACACATAACATCTATGAAGCATTAAATGATAGGATATCACAATTAGCTACGGCGTGGTGGAGCTGTCGATAATTAAATTAATGTAATTGGATAACAGCAGCGGCAGCGATATTCGTAATTAGGTTAAAGGGAGGACTTTGATCGATAAACGCGGTTATGGCGAGACTCAAAGGGATGACTTCATAAAAAATACAAGGTTCCCGCATGAAAAATATCAGACGTATATCTTAAATAATAAATATCAAATCAAAAGCCCACGCCAGATATGTATGAATACGAATACGCCTTCTTAATAACAAATGTCAACAAGACCTATATAGTATATGTTATATATTCGTATTTGTCGATTTTGTTATTCGGTGAATCACAATTTACAAAAATGTTTACGTAATTGCTCGACTTCGCAATTCTGTGTATTTCATTCCATTGGCCTTTATTTAATCCGTATTATTCAATGAATGGCAAAAATACCGTTTTCGTTTTCAACATCTCTTGAGAAAACGTAACGAAACGAATTATATAACTGCAAATAATAAATGCTGATAATATAATAGTAACGAGGCGAAATGTGGTTGTAATTTACTTAATTCATTAATTAAGTTTTTTTTTGTTAGTCGGTCCGCTGGGTTTTATTAGCATATGATGTGACACTCTAGAAAGCATTTGGCACAAGTCTGTTCTGTGCGCATTATCTTTTTATCATATAGGAAGCTTTACATTTCTATGAAAATAAATAAATCTGGTTATAATTATAATTATAATAAACTAATTACTATGATAAAAGAGCTGCAACGAGTGTACATGGACACATTAACGGGACGCACCGTGTGGATGAACGCGGCTATGGCTGGCGTCGGAGTTACCTTATGAATAAATTAACTTAAATATATTTAATATGAATATAGAGGAAAACTTATTGTGAGACATACAATTTAAAAATGATAAAGCAAACGCAATAATTACATAATTACGTAATGGAGAGAAGGAGCACTCTCATCACAAGTGGGGTCAGAGTAATAGCTTTTCTATTACAAATTTCAACAAACGATAGGAGCGGGCGACCAATTTCTTCGATTTAAGCCTAAAAGGTTATTTTCAATGATTTTACGCAAACTCATCAGTGACAGACCTTGCCTTTTACATAATTCTATCTCAATAAAAAGTATTTTATATATTGGTAGAAATATTTTAAATACCTTCGAAGACTGCCGTTACCCATATAATGTAATTGTACACGTCCTCTGCTCAGAGCGACTCTACAGACAATTAACAAAACAATTAAAAAGTGAAGCTCTTAAAGGCAGAAGTCATTTGAAGAAAGTATATTCTTGTTTTGAATCCATCACGAGCTGTGGACATTTACAACTATGTAAAGGATCTATTATAAATCATTAAATATTAAAATATCTTTGTATTTTTGACCAAAAAAAGTTCATTTATATTATAATGTTATAATGTTTTGTTTCATTTAATCTTAAATAGCTTAAAGCCGTTCGACAACGTAATAATTCTACAAAAACACAGATCCCATGTAACATAAGACGGGAGAATTCGTTTTTACCTCATAATAATATAAAATATTAGTTAGTATGACGCTATGAAACCTACACATATCTTGAACACAAGGTATAAATAAATAAAATTTAAAAAAAGAGAAAGATGTTATTATAGTAGACTAAACCAAGATGAGCAACTAGTATTTGTTGAAAGAGTAACTTACAACGGTTCTTCCTCTTGTAGAACGACAGTCGCTGAGAAAATAAATAAATTATTGTTTTTAACTGTGTTTTAAAATAAACCAAAACTGTAAGGAAAATATAAAACAAGTATATAATTACGTTCCTTACAAAAAAAAACATTTATGAAGGAAATACACACAGTGTCAACGCATAAACACTTTAACGACACCTGCACTCCGCTCCGGACATACAATACTTACATAATACTCTCCGTACAATTTGGAACGTAAGCCGTAAAATGATTTGTAAGTTAGAATACATTATTTTACAGCTGGATATTAAATCACATAATACAACTTTTGGCTAATACTCGAATATAAAATAAATGAAGTCGTTACTTACGGCTGCTTCACACACTGTAATAAAGTAACTCAAAGAAGACAAATAAATAATATACGATACGTGCAATGCTCTAGTGAACGTACTCGTACGAGTATACTCATGTATATTACTGCTACTGCAGACGCAGACCGACTTCGCCGCGCTGTAATTTGGTTTAACGCCAATTTATAAACATTATTCGAACCCAAAATTATTTTATAATTTTCTTGAGTGAGCATACTCGTACGCATACAATAATACGCACGATACTAGCAACCATAATACGTAGGTTTAAAAAGGTAATAATAATCTTTATAATCAGTATTACTATAAATTTACTGTATCATTCGGGATGACTCTTTTTATTATAAAATGAAGCTAATTTCATAATGCTACCATATTCTCTAATCATATTTTACTCAAAATAGTACCGGAGCCGGATTGGTGTATACGAGTTGCTGCGTCTGTGCCGACGAGACGAACTCCAAAATTACAGTTTAACTATTAACAATATATCCTTATGAAAGACTAATTTAATGAAAAATAACTCACTAATAATTCTCATTACCATCTGAATACAAAAACGGATTTATATTGAAAGTTTTCATCTTCAATAATAAACGCAATTAGAGCGAGTCCATTGTTTCGGTTGATCTTTTGTCTTCACAAAGGTTATAAGCAAAATGCTTACCTCCAGTAGAATATTTATTTCCATGAGTTCGATAAGCGATGGAATTCTTTGTTAAAATTTAATTGAAAGAGTTATTTATATTTTAAATAACCATTATCTATTTAAATTTGTATAATAAAAAGATAAACATTGTTTGTTTGTGTATGATGAGTGAAGATGAGTGAAGCCCGACCTAATGCAATGATAGGTACAAATCGAGTAAAGCAGCTTAACGACTTTAGTTTTACTTGACTTCACATGTTACTCAAGTTTGTCAATAAACTATATGATCAAAAGAATAATACAGGATGCGGTGTAGGACTTAGCGGTGTTATAAAATGTAGAAGATTCTTCCGTGAACTGTTAAAATTCTAATTTGTCCATCTCCAATACGGTTACATTTTATTTATTAATGAAGCCAGAGATACTCTACAATATATAACACTAAATTGACTTGAAACAATTATGTTTTAAGTCAATTTAGTGTTATATATTGTAATAACTGTTACATTCCATTACCCTCGGTACGTCATTAATACTTTAGTACATTTTGTGATGATTGTCATTAATGTGACTGCGGCTGTGATTGTCATTAACGTCGCTGGCGACACGAGACAAGTAACAGGCACTATAATATATTATACATCTAAGAGCGCTCCTCTCGACTTCAGAACAGCGTCATGTTTAAAATCATGTGGTTAAGGAGTCGAGAACGACCATTACCACTTTGCAGAAGGTATCTAGAAGTGACAATCGGTTCGCATAAAAAATATTTTTGCTTACTTATTTATCTACTAATATCAGAACTGCAAATTACGAAATCAGAGCTGTCATCACATACCTCTATTTAAATAAATGTTTAATGAAATATACACAGCTACCTTAGCTGACTTTGACTTTGACCTTGTTCCTCCTAATTCTACAGTTGTTATCTTACAATGAGTTAAGGTTGGACAAAATATCTAATAAATATAACCATTGCGAAGGAAACTCATCTCCGTCTCCACCGAGAATAACGTAGATAGCTTCGAAGATATTGTAATGACAAATGGAAGAGTGACCAGAGTGAGGTATAGTTGAGGTCTGAAACGATTGCATTTTCCTGAACGCAGCCTTAACAATATGACTTGTATATAATACGCGGTAATTCTGAGCTTTGGTTTTACTCCTACGTTTCTTATTTGTATTGTGTAAGACGCGGTACATTTTAAATAATGAATGAAGACAATTGTTATATTGATCGTACTAAATACTGATTCTGATATGTAAAAACTAACTTTTATTGGACTTCCGTTATCATCAATGGTGTTTCATGTGGCCGCTTTCGGAGAATTTTGACCCATAGTCCGATATAAATAGTTATTTTTCTCAACCTCAATCCTGATCACCCTTAATGTGTTTCGAGTCCCTCACACGAACACAATTTAATAATTTAAGATATTTTTACTAAACTTCTTCTGTACATGTCGTACATTTACAACAATTATTATAAACATAACTAGTATTTGTTCTAATACTTTTACTTTATTGTAAGAATAATCTTACATTGCTAAAGTCTTTATCCTTTGATAAAAACAAAAGCGTGTCATTGCTGATTTTGTTATAAATTCCATGATATAATAAAAGTTATGCATAATTATTGTACATTTCTCTCAACAAAGTTTCTCACAGCTCAGCAAACTATTCTGTGTTATTGTATTTCCCAACAAAGCTGCAAGTTGCCCATTGTGACTCCGCAGTTCCATAGCAATACAAAATGGCTCAGTTAACTTAGTCATAGTTCATTAAATCATTTGTTTTAATATACAATATTTTATAATTCAGTCTTACATATGCATTTGTATGACATTATATAAATAAAGAAATAATCGATCTGTGACGTGGCACGCTCGGCCATTCGAAGCCATTCGAAGCCATTCGAAGCCATTGAGATGCGGGCGGTAGACTTCATTTAAATAATCTGTATATTTTTATACAAAATACGATCAGTTTTAATTAAAAGTATTTCTTTATTATGTCTACTTTTTATTAATATTATCACACATTTTACCACATTCTAAAGGAAATAATTAAAATATCTACACTAAAATATATAAAGGAGCTTGCAATCAAAAATCCCTCCACTAAATGGCTGTACGTGTCAGCAAATTAAGGGCGGATATAACCCCGGCGGAGGGTTTGACCCTCTGGATGAAAGTGGAAACCATTTTTAATAGTCCGAATTTCATCAAACAACCAACTTCGGTGCATTAAATTACCTGTGCTCAGTAAAGTTACCGGTAAAGATGATAATCTCACATGCCACAATAATATGTAATTATAATAATGTCGGTTACTCATCATAGCCGTTCAGTTATATTTTCTTTTATTAAGTATACTATCACGTATCGTGAAGGAGACATTAAAAGTATAATGATGGTAACTGTGGCACGGACTCAATATAACAAAATGTTTTTTTTTAATTCAGATATGTATAACGTCAATCTGAACAAAGTATTTTCATATTTTATTTTCTCTGTGCGTCAAATGAATGCGTGCTATTTTAGCCTTTGATAACATGCTTTCATTCAAATTCAGATAAATACAATGTGTATAATATTCCAGAATATATTAGATTTATACTATTGGGGCATCAATAGTTCCAGTGAAATGTATTGCGAGATCAATATGTTACAATTCTAAGCTCACCTATAAATGGTTTACAGCAGAGTGACAAATGTGTGAGCTTAACTACACCTTCACACACTGAGCCCACGGCGATACACGCAGTCTTTAACGTGTTGAAGCTAATGACAATTAATCAGGTCATTTCTATTATCTATAATTAATTTATTAATTAAACGCAACAGCGTTGGTGTTATTTTACGTTAAATGGGAAATAAAAATACTATCCTTACTATTATTATATCTCATTGAGTGAAAGTAGATTACTCGCACACATAGAGGTAAGAGATATATATTTTAAATAAGTCAAATTTTCAGTTCCTTAAACTAATTTATATTTCATAATATTTTTTTGTTTTTCATTATCAGGTAGGCGCGTAAGAACTAGATAGTATTATAATAATTTCAAGATGCCTCATTTCAAGACATATGGCATTTATTTAACCTTAAACATTTAATACTTTTACAATAATGCAGAATTACGTTACGTTCTGGTCGGATTCCAAGTGACTTCGGAGGCAATAACTCATTCATTTATATAAGATTCGTATTTTCCATAAACACTAATAGAGCATTTATTGTAACTTATGAGCGAAAAATAACACTTTTTTCGTTGTTTTTATTGAAGTTTAATATTGAAGTAATATGTTATTATTTTTTGTTATTTAAATAGATTTTTTTAAAATACATATTTGTTATTAGCGTGTAAATCTATAAAGAGTTTGTATATTCCATTTTAATTAATTTTAATAATATACATAGTTCAATATACTAATACATATTAAAGCAAAAGAAAACATAAATATTACATAGTTGACATAATCTAGATTGTGTTACTTTTGTTTACGTCTTAATACATATATATATTTATGTGACAGGTTGTTTAACGAACCAACAACTCCATTTCTAAGTGGTGTTGATATTCTCCAAAAAAATCACAGATGCGTTTCCACTCCTAAAGGTAGTAGAAAGAAAGGGAGGAAGGAAGTAACGTCCAATTCAGGATAAGAATTTTGTTATAACACTGGAACCTCCTCGACGTAACGTAAAAACGTGTCACCGATTTTCTGCGACAGGATGATATTATCCCAGTAAAGATAAATTCAAATGAATATTGCTGAGATCTGTTTTATTTACTTGGTATAAAATATGATTTTAATACTTTAAGTTCTTTGAATTATTCAAAGCAAACAAACTATTCCGTTTTATTTCATATATACGAGTACGTTAAATTAATCGTCTTGTGCATTTTCAGTTTACAATTTTTTTAACGTTCAGTTCAACCCACTCGTAAGTCACTAGTAAAAACCCAATTATAATTGAAAAGGAAGTACTTTCAAAAGTTTTGAAATTCACTATAATAATTATAACTATGTCTTGTGGATTTCTTAATTTTTTCAATTAGACATACTGTTTTCTATTGACGTAACACATGAGATGGGAAAATGTATGGCAATAAGGTAGTAAATTTTATCAGGTGTATCAAACGAATGATATAATATAAAAAATGATGTTTGAAGAATTTTAAGAAATTGATTAATAAGGGAACCATGTGAGAAATATAAATGAACAAAGAATATGAATGGTCGGAGGAACTATAGAAACGAAGAGACTTTAATAAAAATTGATGCATATAAAAATGCTTTGATAAGTACTAAACAATTGAAAGTAGGATGTCTAGATAGTATAACAGTATATATATAGTATAGAAGTATGTAGATTATGGGAGATGATGGACACAACTGTCCATCTTAATTCTTTAACGAATATTCTTAAGGTAAAATGACGCAACAGGAATGGTGTAGTAAAGTCTATGAAAATAAAGTCAATGTACAAAACTCATCTCACACAGGAAGGAATAAAGATGAAGGAATTTATGAGAGAAATTTATCAAAAACCGAGAGCAACCGTTTAGGTTTGTGCTGAACCGAAAAACCACGCAGACGTGGGACTTCTGAGGTTGATAAAGTGTGCAAAGAACCTTGCATATGATGTTTGTGGATCCAGAAGACGTATTAGAAGGTACCGTACGATTGAGTGGTGGCCTCTGAATGAGAAAGAAGTGTCTATTAAGTATTTGGGGTTGGTGCGTGCTATGTTCTATCAGTCTATTAGAAAAATATAAATAAAATCTCAAACCTGCAACAAGGATTGGAAAACATTCCTTATTTTAAAATTGTTTTTACTACTTTGAATTAAATTACGAACGTATGTAAAATGCTATAAACATTATTCATATTTTTTTTTAATGGGTGAGCTTATTAATGAACATTATTTTTATTTAAAAGCTATAATGTTTGTAAGGGTTGAAAACATTCCATTAAATTATTTTTTTTAATTACTAATTTCCGATAGGCTTAAAATATCTTCAGGTATAAGTAAATATTAAAATTTTATGTTTAATATTTCATTTATAACAACGTTATAATGTGGGAGCACGCTTACATATATTAATAAGCCACTTACACCTTCAGTTTTACAAATACAACATTAATATAGAGGTTTTGTTAAAAAATATAAAATTTTACGAAGTAATATGTAAAAAATAGCAGACCTGTTCCTTTATCTTTAACCTACTTACCTAATTAAAATAAAGCTTTCTTTAAAATACTTTTGTTATTATGTACGTATATGTCATGGAAATTGTTTTTTTTTTAACTTAAAATTTAAATTTGAACATAATATTCTCTTGTAATATGCGTTATTATATATTATATTGATATATTTATAATATATAAGCTGAAATAGCTTTCTCTTTGAAAGCTTTCACGTACGTTCATAAACACAGGTTTTCATTAGTTTTATTAAAATTGCAAGAGAAGTTTTAATGGAAAGCACACGTTTCACTGTATGAAGTAGATAACAAACAAAGGCTCTCGGTAATTGTGCAAGCGGAGCGGAGCGGGAACACGCTTCCTTGAATAAAACGTTTTAAATAAAATAGTAGGGGTTATTGAAGATAACAAAGGATTTAAATAGATATCAGAGCAACATGTGTAGTTACGAAGAAAGCACAATATTAAAGCTACTTAGTTAAGTTTCATTAAAAAATAATTTTAACCCGACGTTTTAACAAGTGTGTTTTCAGGACCGCAAGATGTAGTGATTGTCAGTGAGTTAGTTAGTTATATAATAACTATTAGCAATTTCTTTTTCGTTTCATGACATAAAGCTAAACATGCAATCAAAACGCACTTTCAGTATCTTCAAGACTCCCAATGACGGGGTGCTGTGACACGTGGGCTCCAACCATAACGTTTATTAAAACAGGTCATCTATGTTAAATAGGTCATGTATTTGCTGGACATTAAAATTATAAAAAGCATAACTATGTAAAAAAAACAGATTATATTGTAGCTAATAATAGTTTATAATTGTATGGTAACGAACGAAAAACTACAAAGACATAATATTGATTTTCTACGCACTACAATTACAAAGAGAATCCATGAAGTTTCTAGTTGGTTGTTCTCTATGAACCTAACCTTGGAAAAGTGCTACAAGAGTGTGACATTTCATAAGTTCATAAGTGCAATGTGTACATGCCTGTTAAGATTTTGATTTAGACTCTGCACATATTATTAATGATATATTTATATTCAACGTTTTTACATCGATGAACATAATAATATTTTTTAGCTTCCATCAAATTATAAGCTAAACTATAATAATGTAGTCTCCTGGTAATTAAATCTCAGTCGGCGGGGGAAGGTAGGTAGGTAGGTAGGTAGGTACACGCCTCGTAAGTCGCCGGTAACAGATAAATGTGCTCTCTCTTACTCGGTCTACCCTAAGATTTCTAAACATAGATATAGATATTATGTCATTATTTATTATCAGTACGTACTCGATTCAACTTGAAAAATGTTATTTCTCGGATATATATAAAAGTAAAGTTAACTCAGTAGTTGTGTTGTTTTTATTACATTCGACCAAACGTCGCTTGAGATGTATTTTGTAACAATATGTACACCCACATCTAGTTGTTATGGAGAGTAGAACCTTTATTGTTAAAATAATAACACCAAGTGTACTAATAACAATATGAAAAGTATTCTAATAAAAAAAATCAAACATTGAAAAGACAACCAACAGTTAAACAGTTGGTAACAAGAGGGACTTTATCTATTTCAATAATTTTGCAAACAGAACCCTAATCGTACGTAAATAGCTCATCGCACTATCACTACTTCACAGACGATCGGCGTGCAGCACCTGTTATAATAACACAAGGTAAGACCAGGATATAAGTAGCCTACGCCCCTTCCGATTCACAACACACGACATTTCTAACAATCACATAAAAAAATAATGATAATTAAACATTTATTTAAATTTATTGTATTAGGATATTTACATTTCAATTTTAATTATGTCAAGTACGATCGGATTGACAGCTACTTCAGTATGCATATGTCGGTCGAGCGAGCATAAGCGATGTCGCCCCTCTCTCCCCTCTCTCCCCTCTCTCCGCTCTATACTGCACGCAATATTCGTTATATTCCAGTGTTATTGGTAATTTTTCTAATTAAATATTAGTATATATTTTTTTTAATAATTTTGATAATAACATTGTTAAATAAAATATTCACTGTCACGGTAATAAATTTCTTGTTAAATGACTGTAAAATTAACAATTATATATATTTAAATTGATTGTTTCTTATTCTATTCCTATAAAAAACGAATTAAAAAAAAAACATTGAATTAATGATAATACACATTGCATCTCGTACATCTTAACAATTTATAACAAGCAAATTGTTCGCCGGATACGAAAACTATTTTTGTTAGTTAGAGTTGGTGCAAAACTCGTACCGTAATGCCTTAAAATCGAAAATAATGGATTGTATTACACCTCCACGCTGCACGCTGCATGCTACACGTTACAGCCAACGAGTAAAACATTTAAGATTTAGTTTTCATACAAACAAAAATAGTATAAAAAATATTTTGTATTACGCTTGTTATACTATATTTATTGTAGCAACATCTCTCAAGGCCTCACACCACACGATATTTCAATAAGGTAAATATATGTTACGGCGTTGGGGACCGCCAATCAACACGTCATGTTCCGAACGGCGGGAGGTGGAGGACGGAGCTACAAATAGCTACGTGGAAATTAGGAGGAGGAATAGAACAGAAGATGAGTGAATTATTAGATGTGATGGATGACAAAGATCTGGATGTTATTTGTGTGTCTCAGACCAAGCAAAAAGGCAATGATACGATCGATTTGCCTGGCAACCGGGTCACTTTCTGGGCTGGGGTTCCAGAGTGTGAGCGAGGTTCTTAGCAACCTCGTGTAGGGGTGTTGTTGTCCTCTCGAATGGTTAATGCAATAGTAGAATACAAGGCTATCAACCCGAGGCTTCTTTGAGTTCACTTTAAGCTGGGGATAACAAGAGTATTCTTGTTAGCCGTTTATGCGTCAGTATCCTCAGCTCCAGTGAGCGAACTTGAGAAGTTTTGGTGGTAATGGAAAGTTGATAGTATGTGGGGATATTAATGGATGGGTTGGAACTGCGCGAAGTGGTTACAAAAGCGTGCCAGGCAAGTAAGGTGATAAGAGAGTAAATGAGGCTGGAAAGCTTATTTTGGAATTTTGTAAGGAGAGAAATTTGTAGCAAACACGATGTTTGATCACAAATAAATTCGCATATACACATGGGAGGCGAGCGGAAGAAAGAAGTATGATTCATTTATTCCTAGTGGATCAGCAAATTCGAAGTCAAGTTATAGACACGCGAGTGTTCAGGGGTGCTGATCTGGGAACGGACCATTATCTACTAGTCGGTAGAATAAGAGGTCTATTTGCAGTTTGGCGTAGCCGCACGACGTGTCCTAGCTTGGAGTCGAATTATCGCATAAGAAGCTGGAAGCTTTAAGATCCACCGATCAGAGAGAAATATCAAGAAAGGGTTACCAAGAAGCTTGAAAGCTGTGATTCTAGAAATGAAAGTTTTGAATTATGCTGGCAGAACCTTAGGAATAGTATGGTGAAAGTAGCGACAGAGGTATGTGGTAAAAGGAAAAGAGGTTAGGTAGTAAAAAGCGCGATGAATGTTGGGATGATCAAGTGGAAGACGCTGTAGAGTTAAAGAAGAAAGAATGGCTGGATTATAAAGCCTCGGGTAAAGATAAAAGTATGCGAGAGATAAGAAAAAGAGATTACTAGCTGCAAAAATATAAAACGATAGCACTTATAAAGATGAAGCGTGAAAATTCTGAGAGATAAAAGGATGAAAGGTTAACAACAACAACTTCCGGGAAAACAATAAGCTTTTCTGGCGAGAAGTTAGTGATTTTCGGGGATGTTCGGTAACCTGTAGAATGAAAGGGGTGTTTTCGAAGAGCGGTGAAATTTTAACAGAGCAAGCACACGTTTTGCAGCGGTGCGCGCAATTCTACAAGGAGACATATGAATGTGAGGACGCCTCGAACTTGAGTACCAGCGAAATGCTGAGTCCAGATGTAGCCGACGGTGAAATCAGTTTGGAAGAAGTAGAGAGTGCGATTCGAAGTCTGAAATGTGGTAACGCTGCGGGAGCAGTTGAAGTTACTGCCGAGACGATCAAATATGGTGAGCCACGCATCTTGGACTTTTTCTGGTTTTTGTGCAATTTATGATGGAAATCGGAGGAGGTGCCAGACGATTGACGAGGTTAAATCATCGGACCTTTGTATAAAGGCAAAGTTTCACAGATAGACTGTGCACAGATAGCTTGGGCGGTAAAGTTTATGCTAAAATATTAGCGAGAAGAATGCAAGAGAGATCTGAAAGGCTGTTGTGGGAGGCCCAAGGAGGTTGTAGACCTGGAAGAGGGTGAAATCGGATTTTTTTCCTCCGTATTATCACGGAAAAGTTTTGGCCCTAAACCAAAATGTTTTCTGTGGTTTTGTGAATTTGGAAAAGGCGTTTGACAGGGTTGTGAGAAAGAAATTATGGGAGATATTGCCCGGATACAATGTGAGCAGACCCTTGCTACAGCCTGTGTGCGAGTAGGAGCTGGCATGATCCAATCGAGTGTTAAGCAAGGTTGCGCTATGTCAGTTTGGTTGTTCAATTTGTATTTGGATAGTTGTCTCTAAGGCGTGAAAGACAGTGACATGGGAGTGAAGTCCTTAAGGTCAATTGCTTGCTATATGCAGATGATGCAGTGCTCATTGCATCATCAGAATGCGATTTGCAGGCATTGGTCACCATTCTGAAAGATGGGTGTGAAAATAATGGTCTGAACCAGAATGAAGAGAAGACGAAGGTTCTGATATTTGAAATAAATGAAGACAGAATAGAATGTAAAAGATCAAACGTTATGATACATTCAAAATAACCATAGTGTAGAAATTAGATATTGTCCGATGTGTATGAAATATTAAAATACATACATAAAAGTACATTAATTTCTAAATTTTATATTTAAAATTAGCACGTAAATTTGAGAATCATGAGGTAAAATCTCCATTTTCCATATTTTTTTACATTACAATATTAAAATGATTACTTATAAATAACTACTTTATAAAATAATATTTTGTGTTCACTCATAATATTCGTAATATTATATTGTTATTGAGCCAATTAGTAAATGTAGGTGTGTAATGAGTTTCTTTTCTCTACCGCTATGGCTACAGACTAAGTAAAAGTCGTTCTTATTAATTCTCTTTGAAAACAAAAGCCAAACGAGAACTAGTGACCTGTTAGAGGAAGTTTTATAGTATAGGAAGGCTTTATTGTTTAAGTTCTACGTATTGTCAAACAATTTACCAAAAGTTATCTTAATTTTAAATCTAAGTTGGTTTTTTAAATTTTGGTAATATTAAGTATTTTTTATTTCAATATCTTGGAAATGAGGGGAACCGAGAAAAAATGTAGGTTAAGATACGAGCAAGGTATACGAGCAACGTATCCAATAAACAAAACCCGACGGATAGGAAATTGCTCTCGCGTCAGAGATGAGTAATGATTTGAGAATTCAAATTTAATGGTTTGCTTGTTTATTGTTTCGGTCATGACCTACAACTCATGAGTTGTATTATTTACGAGTATTTCCATATTATGTATCTCAAGGTTTGCTTTTTTGATGCGATATGTTTTATATGAAAAGTTTTTTTACAGGTTTTATAGCTAACACAGACTGCTCTGCAAATATGAACATCTATAAAAAATCAAAACATCTTTTGAATGAATCTTAATCATATATCTTTAGTACGGTGAGAATATAAGTTTTCTGCAAATACCACATTTGCTTGCTAACTGCTTTCATTTTAAAACATTGTTTCGAAATCGATTGATCGAATGCAAATGTTTTAATTACTTGTATTACTATTTATTTAATTAGGTAGTTGATATGAAAAAAACGCCTTTGTTGAGATTTCTATTATATTTATAAACACTTCTGTTTGTATCTCGTAAGTCATTCGTTAAAATATTGTGAGACAATTTCACTTCCTGGTAGACGAGACGTAGACTCTTATAAATTTTAATAACTATACCTTTCGCCTGACACAGACCTACAAGGCAACCCTTGTATATCAAAAGTTACTTCGTCAATTTATTTTATAAATTTTAACAACACTGCTCAAATATTTTTTTAACTTTTACTGTAATGGAATATATAAAGTGTTAAATAAATAAAAATACATTACAAAAAGTGAAGACGGAGCTCCGTCAATGGAAAGAATAAAGTGAATTACAACGTGAGGCAATTTGTCTGATGAGGAATAAAAATACTAAAATTATATCTAACAGTACTCGAAAGAAATCATAACTAAAAGGGCTGATGGAATCCAAATCGCAATTTCTATAAAGTTCTAGAAAAGAACCTCTCACAGTTGTGATATTACCCTTATAAATGGTTCAGAACTGATAAAATGTAATGTTATTTGACAAATCATTACACTAAGTTTATTAATATTAAGATTTTAATTATCATATTTATCATTACTTAGTCAGAATAATCTAAGAAAATATTACTTCATATGAAAAAATAATCACGTCGCTTATTTTAAAAGCACTCTCATTTCTCAAAGATATAATCATGACGGATAGAATACAGAAATGTTTTTTAACATTTTTCTTACATTAGGGAACCGTGTTCGTCTAATGGCGACGTGTGACTGGGACGTTATTAATGATGAGCAGTTGCTTTTAGCGATATTAAAATATGATCAGTAGTGGACCGGTCGTGTAAAATGAATTTGCAATTGATTTTTTAAATTCCTTTCAATCACATCATTAAATTATTTAACTGATCAACGTTATTCATAGATACATTTTCAATAATATAATTAACATCAATAATACAAAAGCCCGCCCCTCGCGCTCAATCAGAAATACCAACTCACGTGTACAATGTGATAAGCAAGGATCTTGAAATTTTAAATGTTTCAAAATACTTACATTTTTATTAAGACCGAGCACCGATTTTTTTTAACTTATAAACTCATTTTTATTTCACCGGCGAATCCTCTCACTAAAGTTACTAACATAATTAAAAATAAACACTCGAACATATAAGCATTACATTACTTGATTGAATAATTTTATGTATTACATGATTCGTTTGCGACACAAAAAAATTCCTAAAATAAACTGATTTTAAATCATACAATTGTTAAAACAACCTTGACAAATAAGACCTAAAATAAAAAGAAAACTATTTTCTTGATAATAAATCTCAGCCAACAGTTTTTACACTTTAGTTCCATTCACGGCCTACACTACAGTAGAGTGTCCAATAAAACAACGCCAATGTAGCGTTTAAATCACTACCGCAATAGTGTGTTTGTACGTAACTCTTATGTGCTTGAGTTGTACCTAGATAAGTACACTGGAGAAAGAGAAAGTTTATCTGAAAAAAGTTGGAACTGTTATAAATTAATCTGGAATATACCGTTGTTAACACCTTGGTAGGTGAGGAAACTTAAATCTTTTTATTTACTACGGTATAAGTCAACCTTATTAAAAATATCTACAATCCAATTTTTTTTCCTTTTACTGGAATATGTTCATTTTTACCATAAAATTACATTACGTTATAGTTTTACATGATATTATTTATCTCCTCTCATATATTACAAAACAGTTGTAGTTTATTTTTTTATAATATATATCGAAAAATTCAAAAACACGAGCAGAACTTCCGTGGTTTTACAACCGAGTCACCGCGCGAAACCCGCCTTATTATATATATCTATATGTGACCTGATAAATCGATAAACCTATAATCATGTTTTTCGGGACGAAGGCGACATCTTTTAGCATCCTCAAGTAAAAATCTAACCAAGGTTTGGACTTTGCAATAGAAAACAAAATTTAAAAAATGACACAACCGAAATTAATGTTTGGCGTTGTATCAAACATTAAAAATTATACTCTCTATTGTTAGTTTAGACACTTGGTAGATTTAATTAGGTTTCATTAACTTGTTGATTTAAGCTTTTTTCTTTGATTTCATATAATACATTTCAGTAGGACTTGAGTGCGTTTATCCCTAAAGCCAGTAAACGTCTAAAAAGGTCTAGATCTGAATAGCAGGCGTTTACTTGGCTCAACGTAAAAGTTTTCCGCCACTTACACACAAATGAGTCTTTCCGGGAAAGTAACAGAACAATTACTTGACATTATAAAATTTACTTTTCTACATGTTTTTGTGTTTTATGTTTTGGCTATAATTATTTTTTTAGGTTAAACTCTTACAAACCCTTATCTTTTATGCCAATCTATCCATTTGTTTTATTTATTATTATAAAGAATTAATAAAACAGATGAATATGTTTCCTAAAATTGCAAATGTATCATAAGTACTCACTAATCCAAAATAAAATTTGTACAAACACGTTGAAAAGAAAAAAAAATGATTAGTATTTTGAATATGGGTATTCCTAATTATTTATCGGTCAGGTTTATCGGTCAATTATTTCCATTCTATTGTCTGGGACACCGGACGCTGCCGAGGTATCGGGATACAGTGCTTTAAAAAAACCAATTCCTTTATCTCATTTCGGGTTTCGGGAGAACCGCTGTAGTACATTTCCGTTCACTTCAAAACCAGTTAATTCGGAAGTATTTAATGACGTTTTTAGTTCGAATTACTATTTAATTATTTAAAAGGCTATATTTAGAATAAGTAAGACGGAATTAGCCACACTACGAAGCTAAGCAGGGTCGTCATGCACATGCCGGATTATGGACGTCAAAACTTAAGACTAGTAAATAGAAAAGCATACGAATCTACATAAGAAGCAAATTATTTACCAAAATACTTACCATACGTCAAAGACTGCATTGAAACATGTTACTGTCACCGTTAAATTTCTTAATTTCATCTTGGACTTTTAACATATTTTCATGCTAAACTCTTACGATTAATTTTATGTACCGAAATGAAAGTTGAAATGCTTAGAAAAAAAGAATATTTAAAATTATTAAACTTAATCTTTATTCTAGTATTGACAATATTAGTGATAAAATTTTATTAAAAAAACAATCTTGTCAACTTTATCCGAGTATTAACGGTTTCGCATTTTTAATTGTCTACCATAAGTTTGTGTTGTAGCAGGTGGTCTAGATTCTTCAGCAATTATTCTTCTGTATTCATCTTCTGAATTTCTTATTAAAATATCATCGTCAATCAATTCCGTGCAAGAGTCTTTAGCTTCATCATCTGATTTTAACTTTAATCTAATCTCTTTCACTCTTGTTTCGAGTATATGTTCTCTTCGTCCTTCACGGTCAAAAGTCTGAGTCATTAAATTTTTATCATTGCTCCCAGATAGTACAAGATTTTCAGAAAGTGATATAAGGTACAATGTCCCTTTTATGTCGCCGATTGCAACAAGTTGTCCTTGTTGGTTTGGTTTTATTTTTAACAAAGGGTATTTAGAAATAGATATAATAGCAATAGCACCACGATGACGTCTTAAGAGATCCCAATATCTAAATTTGCCATCAAAACAAACGGACATGTAGCTTGATACACGTTGAGGTAACCAAACAACATCAGAGATTTGCATTCTATGTGCTGTACCAGACATTATTGGCGAGGAATGTATATCATCATTCCAAATATTTACTGTCCAGTCACCACATGTAATAAATACTTTTGAAGTGCACGGACTACGATGAACGGCTTTTACTGGACCATAATGAGCATAATACATAGCACTCATTACCTCTTGATGAGTTTTGCCTTTGCGGTTGACATTAATAACGAATCCTGTCTCAGTACCGCAAAGAAACTTAGTAGGAAAAGATCTATCGAACTGCAATGCACTTATGCCTTCAGCAGTAGCTAAAGATACGGATTCCCCACAAGGAATTCTCACTGACATAATGAGTGAGTCTATAGGTGAAGACAAATTTCTAATATCCCACCACATACATTTACCATCGCTAGAGCCGCTAAAAAACTCTGTATTAAGTCTAGAATGTAAAAATAAAAGAGAACTAACAGGATCTCGATGAGCTACATGCATGGCACATAATTTTATAGGCTCCTTTTTCACACGTAAGTCAAAAATACATACTCTGCCATCTTCAAGGCCGCCCATTATTATTTTTGGTTGAACTGGACAACAAATTATTTGCCAACATGATGTTGGAGGTAGAAATTGATCGTTTGGTTCAGAAGGATATTCTAAATCCCAAACATAGCCTTCCAGATAATTATTTGCAGGACCATAAACTGGATATTTCTTATTACAATAAGCAACTACAAGCTTTGATTCTGTTTCATAGGTCCACCCAATGGAAGCGATAGGGCGTTGCTCTAGATCTTTAAGAGTTGATATAATTTTTATTGCAGATCTTTCAACCGGATTTTCAGGCTTCATTTCTTTAAAGTACATATTATACATCTCGATCGCATTATTTTGACTGATTAAATGTTCAAACTTCGGGTTTAAAGAAAGCACAGCATCTACATAAGTATCATCTCGTTCAAATCTGCGTTTATAACGCGCTGTTGCTTCCTCATCATTAAAATTAATATCTTTTGGCCATCCACCCTCTGCATGATTTATGCCTTGATCTTTCGGAATCACCCGTTTCGTGTTAATGTACTGGTCAGAAAAAGTGATTGATGTCTGTGCTTCATGATTCACAGGATTACGTAAGCAATATAATTTTTGCTCACTATGATCAGGGTCAATTGAATCTAACAATACGGCAGGGGTTTCACAAAATATTGGTTGTCTTCCGAAATTTTTCCTGAACTTAAAGTATGGATAATTCAATACTGTATCCATTTTAAATATTTTATACACTCAATAAATATTTATGTCACAATTTTAAAACTTTTGACACAAAACATTTTAAAATACCTATATTTTTTAAATAACAAAAAGCAACTGTACTGTAACAGCCAGCTTCAAATCTTTGTAACCCAACCCGAAAAAGTATATAGTTTTCTTAAATTAAAAATATTTTAAATATAAAATTTCCTCGATAGAAATATGAAATAAGTAAATTTAATTTACTCAATCTTATTATAATGTCCGACCTAACAATAGACGAAGATAATATTAACATAAGAGAACACGTACATAAATAATATTCTCCAAACCCAGCTCTATACTATTTTTCTAAGACAAACCGGTAGCATTACAAAAAGGGAACCCACTACTCAAATTTATTTTAGTTGACAAATTGAAATCTCCCATATAAGGACGGGCTATAAAAAATCATAAGCATCACATTTCTTGTAACGCCAGTCGAGGCACGTTCGCGCTCGAGATCACGTCTGTTGTTTTTTATAAGTGCCTAATCCGTGATTTTCGTTGTAAGCATATAGGCACAAAAAATATGTTGGCTTGATAAATTGTCGGATCCTGAGCAAGAAAGGTATTTTATGAAATATTTATAAAAATGATTCTTTTAAAATAATCGACCTGAGTGTGATATTTTACATAGAAAATAGTTATAATATAGAGCACAGGTAATATAATATAATATAAGGTATAATTTTAAATAAGTAGCAAACTACTTAGGTTAACTATTTGTGCATTCGAGTATCAACATAAGGCAGGAGAAAATTACTATTTGCAAAGGTCTTAGTGGATCAAGAACAAATAAAGCTATTTGTTTAGGAAGGAAGTGGAAAGCAAGGTGTTTTGTCTTGGCACTGTTACAGTTACAGTAAGTTACAATTTAAAACACAAAGGCATTTTTAATGATACAGTAAATACATATTTGAAAAATATATTGTGTGAGGTTTGAGGTTTCTTTCATGTTCAATAAAGTATCACATAAACAAAAATAAAAATAATGGACGAAGCAGTAATTAACAGACACTTGAAAAACCGAGTATAATCATATGTTTGTATTTACTTACTCCTATGTATATGTCACAGTATCGCATTATTCTTCACGCACGGTGGGCACGCGTGATGAGAATTACGGTCGTTATATCTGCATCATCTGTCCGTAATATTCACATATAAATCATTAAGCACAAATTACTTGCGATGAAAAGTATGTCCGTGGGTTCTCCTCATGCCGCTGCAAACCATCCCTTCCTAATTCTGGGTTCTTTACTCAATAAGGAGCATGGCTCCGTATGTACCTAAAATATAATTAAGAGCTTTTGCAAAAACATCATTCTGTTTATATCGACTATGGCTGGTTCTATTTAATGTCAGCTAAACTTTTATAAATTAAGTATTTATTGTAGTCTGGGCCTACATCACATTTATTCCCCGGGTCCCTTATATAAGTAAACAGCCCAAGTTATAATAAAGTTTTCTGTAAATATTCGATTTATTGAGCATATGATTTATATGATTAAATTCGCTATTGTATATTTATTCCTAGTTACAAAGCCAAATACTTACTAGTACTATTGTGTAAATGCGCGGCAGAAAAGTTATAAAAAGTTTTTTGTAT
Source organism: Melinaea marsaeus rileyi (assembly GCA_918358865.1). Taxonomy (NCBI): domain Eukaryota; kingdom Metazoa; phylum Arthropoda; class Insecta; order Lepidoptera; family Nymphalidae; genus Melinaea; species Melinaea marsaeus. Next base: position 308,015 of record OU911089.1, read on the forward strand.
AATTTATGGTGTCGTAGAAGTATGCAAAGTGCTGGAAGTAGCTCTTGATCCTGGATTTATATCATAATTTTTCTTTCTAAATATATCCGAAACATATAGGAAAAATAATTAAAAATACGTTTTAGTTTTAATCGTATTTATTAAATATCCTATTACTTTGCCGCCAACAATAATAATTAAAATAGAAGTTCGAGTACACGATTCAAAGAAATGTAGCTTTCTAATGCTTAACGTTCTACACAGATTTGTTATTTTGGGCAATAAAACTATGGATATAATTAGTACTGAATTTTAAATAAGCCTTATTATTAACAAATACCTAGATGTGGCTCCTGATTGGATACATACTCGTGCTGAATCATTAGATCATCAGTCTTATTGGTCCCTTTAACATTAAGAAATATAGAACCTTTATTAAATGTTAAATTTTATTTAAATTGTCCTACTATCTAACGGCTGTAACTGCAATGACAACATTTCTTTTACTTTTGGATCTATTTAACTTTACAATTCTATATATAAAATTATGTTTTTGATGAATAACATTATTTTTAATTTTGTTTTGTGCTCTGTCTTTACGTTTTGTTTTGATCCACCTGTCGTTCTTCCAGTCATATTTCTTGCCCATTGCTAGTAAAATATCTTCAAATTTTGGCCATTTTTTATCGAACGACAATATTTTATCTTTATTTCTTGATGTTTTTTCAGGAAACTTAAAATCGTAGAACTCCTTAAGTCGACTTTCATTGACACTACTTTTACTTGAAGAATAAATGTCTTTACTTTGATCATATTTCGTATTTTTGTCTCCATCGTAGTAGCGTTGGGTTTCTAAGTGTTTATTGTCTCCGAGATAGTAATCATCAAAGAGATCGTCTGAATACTTATCGTAATATGCTTCGAGTTCTTGTTTGATTCTTTCTGTAACACAAATATAAAACTTAAAATGATATCTTAAAATAATATTTGCGTTTACACCAAGTGAAGTATACTCATTATATATTTTTATTGATATTATAAAATTTTAATTCTTTTAATGGTATAAAGAAAAGTAATATGCATGACAAATTTATTCAAATTTTGGTTATTCATCCAAACTTTGATAATGTCAGTTTTCTATTTTAATTCCTAGTTGAAAAAGTAAATATATAATTTTTTTTTCTGAAAGTTAAATTCTATTTAACTCACTTGTCATCTGCTTGTACATTTCAATGTCCCTTTGAAGCTTTCCTCTGGATGGTTTCCATTTGCCGTGACCTTGATCTGTAAAGATATTAAAAATATGGACATGTGATGTCGGATGTCGGTGAACTGCGGTGATGGTTTGTATATTATTTTATTTTAATTACATTTTATTGTATTTTTATTTATTATAATTTTACTCACCTACAAAAAAAGAGAGAAAAATAAGAAAGCACGTGTGCTGTAATGTGAAGATACACATTCTGAAGTCTTTGCAAATCTATAACAAAAAATGTACATTTGTTACTGTTTCGTAATGAAAATTAGGTACTTCAACTTAAAACTATATCAAGCTACATAAGCCACGTCGCATATAACTATCATAGTATGTATGTATAGCTAACTCTCCATTCCACTGAACTTTGATATATAACATTATTCTTTGCATATATTTGTGACAATTGACATTAATAATATGTACATATTTATTTAGAAATAAGTCTGTGCTAAAGGAACAATCAAATAAGCGTGAGCTGCAGAGACTAGATGAGAGAACGGTAAAATATGCTATGTACATTTCCGGTCCAATCAACTCTCCGCTGTCTGCGTCGTTCCAGGCGAGCCGTTTCATCAGGAATTAAATAAAAGCACTACTATTTTAAGATCATTCTCGTTCTCCTCCAACGATGTGGGGATTTTTAAATGGAGGTGTCGATGGTTAGTGTAATAGCAAACATGAATTATATTAATATCACCAAATAAAAGTGTTTTTCATCACGCTCGGTTCATTTACAGCCAATGATTTATTTTTTCACATTATATCTTTATATGATCATTTTGGATTAAATGTTTTGCCGAGTTTGCGAATTGTGTTTTCTGACCAGTCGTGAGCCATCTTCGGTAGAAAATAAATACATGCAGTACACCTGTGCACCGCACTGCACTGTGCACACAAAGTACAATCAAAATATAGTAAAATACTTTTTGCTATTATATAATAGTTATCATATTTATGATCAAGTGATATGAATTGTTTAATGAGCTCCTTACAACAGTGCAGTGAGTGACGTCTGCTTACTGCTACGAGTATGTCTAACGTCGTTTTAACTATTACATAATTATATCGGTTATGATAATCTTCAAAATATATTTTTCCTTCACAATTTCATTTTATAACTTTTTTAAACTGGGATGATGATGATGATGATGATGATGATGTCAAACCGTAAAAATGCAATATTGAGGATACATGTTATGATACGTGTTTTAATGTTAATATTTATTTTAGCACTACTTATTAATTAGTAAAATATTATTTAAAAGAGGACTTCATGACTTCACAATGCAGATGCAACGTGCAATACAATCCGACTTTAACACTAAATAACATTGTGTTATTAATGTTTTTAATCTTTAGGGAAAAAATGCCAAATTATCGACAACAAATAACAAAGTATTACTTGATACATATCTCGTAAAGCATTATTTACTCTTAGTCTAATAATGTGGTCGTTATTTTTAATTGTTATATCATCATGTTTTTTCTTCTTTTGTAAAATATTATGATTAAGATTAATTTATATATAACAAGGTGTAATATACACCTTGTTATATATATTTTGAACTTTTTATACTTAGACATTACGCTGTATATTATGTAGTAGACGAGTATACTACAGCGTAATGTACTCGTATAGCAACAACCACAATACACGGTCAGCATCACCTGTCATCATCTGTCATAATCACAATGCACAATGAATAATAAATAAAATAAAACAAGTTCTTAAACACTTTAACTTTAAAAGTATTCGGTTTCGATAATTTGAACTATTGTTTTTTTTAATTTGTAAAATAGTATTGTTATTAAAACATTTTGTTGTTTAGAAAATATTATAATATTCCTTCTTTTCAACAATTATTACAGGAAATATCACTACTTATTATATTTCTATAATAGTTCGGTTAAAAAAAATAATATCAAGAAATAAGAAATATTGGTATTACAAATGAATTTAATTAAAATAAAAAATATAATATTTCTCATAAAACTGACGCTTAACTTGGAAGGATATTAAATTTCACCTCAACATACATAGAATAAAACCACAGTATGGAATTTATTTGTAAGATTTCCTCTCCTTCTCTTGAGATTGCACAAAGTCAACTAACTGCCTGAGGAAGGCGCAAGGAAGGTACAAACTACGTACAAAATGAGCATTTGTGATAAAAAAAATACTGTAACACGATAGAAACATGAAGTAAAAATAAGAATAGCCTTAAAACGCCCGTTGGGAATTTCTCCGGCAAAAATTCAAGAAACGGATACTAAGAGGTGATTTATGTTAAAAAACGGCCTTCCGAGGCAACAATAGGTAGCGCTGCGCCAAGAAATACCTTGTTTCTAAAGAAAATGAGGCAAAAAAGTTTGAATAAATTGTGACAAAATCCAATTATATTTAACACCCTTTGTTCCCTTAAAATTATAAATGTACTGCAATGGTAACGTGTCTTTATGTCTAATACACGTGTGTACATTGAGTTTCCTCGCGATGATTTTTAGGTAAATTTACAAAATCATAAAGAAATACCACAATTGCACTTTTGATAATATTTAAAGCGTTTGTTCCATCTAAAGAATATAAATTGGAATCGTAATGGCTCTAGTGTTTAAAGGTCACCCTTATTACGACGAGTGGGGACTTCGAGTTATAATTTAACGATCCTTAGAATATAGGAAATGATGAAAGATATGGAAATTAGAAAGTAATGCATTACTTTTTATATTTAATATTTATTTTAAAGGACCAATTGTATATTTTAATATATTTTTTGCAACTGCTATTTATATGAATATTAGGTGACAGAAAAATATATATAAGATTGTATTAAAGATTTACCTCAATAAAATTCAAATTCCAATCGCCGTTGACTGCAAACACTACAATTAATATTTGTTTCTCTTATCCAAATCTGAACTTCACAAAACTTTATTGTTACGTTAAATTAAGAAAAGCCACTAAGGTACGTGTTCCTCGCCAGCGGGTTGAGACAGTACTGAAAGCTTTTCCACCGAGCAACTCGATATCGGTAGTCCCAGAATAACATATTTGAGCCCGGAATATACGAAGTAACTTTCGTCACACACAGCATCCATTGCCACGTAGGTAAACATATATTTACTCCAGTCTGGCATTGAGAGAGCAATGAATGACGCATTATTAAAATCAGGTAAATTATGAAGATGTAGTGGTTTGCCAACCGTTTTCGTTCCACCCTTGATTCTCCCTATAACAGTCACCATGTTGTATCTTGCTGCACGTCTGCAGGTGAGAGCGCTCTTTCATAGTAAAGCTATCATCGGCCGACGCCTTTCCCATTAGCCCTTTTAATTAAAGAATTGATTAACTAATTTATTTTTTTTGCATGATATTTTTAATAATAAATAAAGGATTTATTGTTACCTGTACATAACGCATGTGCTTAACGGAATTTTAAAAAAGGAGGAAATTTTTAATACTTCGATATAATTTTTTGCACATTAAATAACTGTTGAACACAAACGACGTCAATTTCAATAAAAATAATATCTTCTTTCGTATATTTATAAAAGAATAAAGACATCAGATACATTCTAAATTAATTCAATCCGTTTGTTAAAAATAAGTAAACATTTTATACATTCCAAATGTTCAAGCAGTCCGGAGGACAATTTATCCCAAAGATTATGTTTGCGACGTGCCGTTTATAACTTATTTATTCAAATATACTTTCCATTAACGCGTTTTTCAAAAGATATCTCGTAATTAATGAACGACACAGGCCCTCTAACATCACTTTGAAAGTTTTTTGAAAGCCTCATGCTGAATACTTTCCATTAAAGATGATACAATAGACAGATATTATTATAATTTGCTTAAATTTGATATTTACTTGTACTAAATAATAGTAAAAGTCATTATAAACTTTAAGCTTTTAACGTTAATAATTTATTTTATTACAAAAAAAATATATGTTCTACATATGTATGGTTTAATTTCAACATTTCACATAAATAAAATCGTAGAAAAAGTATGTAAATATTAATTAAACTGCTTAATACAATAATTAAAAGTACTCAATCGGTTTCAGCAATCTGGATCTCACGACACTGTGCCGTATTCTTATGACAAATACTTATATTTTGGTCGTTTTTATCGGGGAATATTAGAAATAAATACCAGGTAACAAGCACCCGCCGCCAAAGAGGCACGGGGTCTATTTACATTTATTTCAGGTAAGAATAACCACTCATTTAAAAGTTGTTGAAAAATAATATTTTCTTTGAAATTGTCGAGAACATATATCTATAGTTATGTTAATCACATTTTAATTTTAAATAATTCATCATGAATTAAAACGGTCAAAAGCACGAAAGAGTACTCGAACCGCGATCTCGTGAAACAGTTTAGTTCGACGATACTAAAGTATACAAACTTAGTTAAATTTATGAGGATTGTTTATACTCGTATCTCTACGGAACACCTACCTCTGGTATGCTTCGTCCAAAAGAGAATTGTAACGATTCCTCCTTGTTAGTAAAATAAAACAACTTTTAAACTGGTATCTTTACTGACGAATTTTCTGTCTGCTATGCAACTAGATATTTTTGTGTAAAATAAATTCTGATACAAAGTTTAGAACTATTCTGATTTTACGCAGTTTCTTTTTATTTCCTATAGTCGTACAGAAGTAATGTAGTACTTCCTCTTATAAGGATGGTTATTTCAATTTCGAATGTAAGTGTTAAAAGTTAATTATTTCAATATGTGTCTCATTCATACATCGTCAGACGTCACACATTATGGATGTATTAAAAGGAAAATCCAATGTGTCGATTAGAAGAACTCATCGCAACAATTACAAATTAAACGATAAAAACTTTAGACAAGGATAAGTATGCAATGTTCTCACGTCTAAAAGGTCTAATAGAGATAATATTTTAGAAGTCATGACACGCTCATGTTGTTATTAACCTGCAGTTAGTAAATAATATATATTATAATCCTTTTCAAAAACCTATTTGTTGGATGTTTAATAACAATAATTTAAATAAACTTTGTGTCAATGTCAACGTATAAGAAATAAGTTATTATTGAAAATATAAAAGTGCTTCAAATATAAAACTAAAAATATTGAGTTTGTGAAGATCTGACAGACAACAGATGGTGCCAATAGTTTTCGGTGAGACGTGTACTTGTATGCTTAATGCGACAAGAAAGTTGCAAGATATATTAGGAAGCCAGATGACGCCTCAACACTTTTAGATCACTTGCGGGTCTTACTTCTTTGTTTGAATCGTTAAGTGCTACGTTTAAATCTAAGTGGATTTTCAATATGATATATAGCAGGTCCTTCGTACACAGCAGAGGTCAGACCGGCGTTTCAATTATTGAAAGGGTCTTATTTATATGTAACCTATTAAACCGGTCTACTGTAAATTTCGGCGATGCAGACCAAAGAATGCAATTGTTACGAATACATGTTCCAAATACAAAACAAAACTTCCTTTTGCTGATATTTTATTACAAATAACCAAATATAAAAAAAAGTAAAATGTTGGTTATTTTTAACACATAGATAGAGGCATAAAAAAGTTATAAAAACAAAATTACTGAATTTAACAAATAAAGCAGCTAAATGAACCATCACGGGAATGCTTCGTACTCATTGGCACTTATTTGGCAGTCAAAGGATATCGATATATCATCTATATATAATTATATATTTAAAGCAAAACATTACACCATATTTATGAAATCGCCAGTTTAAAACTACACTTAACTGTAGTGGGAAAGTTCAGTGTATTTTAGGAAATATTGGTAAACGGTGTTTTTATTCTTGAAGAAAAATTTAGAAAACGGTATTTTACCAAATTATCTTTCAAAAAGGTATATTATTCTAACGGATGGAACAGAAGAACAACTAAGTGGGATTATAATACAAAAATCTTTTTTGGTATTAAAATGATAATCTGGACAATACTCTCTTGTATAATACGTAATCGGATATTCGGAATCGTTCTAATACTTGCTGCTGACCTGCAGTTAATTATTATGATAAATAGTTTTTCCCGTGGATTTTTTAAATTGAAATTAAGAAAACTATATATTTTTCTTTACCTATTTATTACCTCGGAATCAAACAATAATCTAGCTTTTTTCCTTTCCATTTTAAATACATTATCCATACAGTATGAAAGATGTCCGTCAAAAGAGTTGGATTAGATATACGAGTACATACCATAGATCCAATAACTAATGGCACCGCATATTAATACTCGATTTAATTCAATCAATCACAATAATGAAAGAAGCAAACCAAACATAAAAACGATTATAAGTATGATTTAATAGAAAAACTAATATTCTTTCAAGCAGTCATTACCATTAATATTTATAATCTGTATTAGGCTTTAAAGTCAAGCTTTTAAAATTTGTGGAACTTTGACATTGAATACGATTAGATCACACAACAGAAAGCGTCCTTTTGTGCTTTAATGAGTTCTCTTAAAGAATTAGAAAGCTTCTTTATTGTAATTTTGTTTTAAGTCATATAGTCTTTTTGCTAAGTCATATTACAATGTACAAGGAAATAAAAAAAATATTTTATTATTTGTGTGCAATTGATAGTAAGGTTATTGTCTCCAAAGATGATTTCAACTTAAATTACCTTACCATACTTGAGAAAAAGAGTGAAGGAACTAGAACTTGTACTTTGACATTCATCGTAAGAGATGCAGCTGTGTATAAGGTGTATATAAGGATAATGGATCAGTAGTGGAGGGGGGTGCAAGTGTCACCATTGACTGATTAGTAATTTTTACTAATTATTTATTTTTATAATTTGTCATATTATAACACCATTAGTCAGATAGACAAGAAAGTAAAGTTAATCCAATATAGTTAATAAGAAAGTTAATATATAATAAATGATAAATCATCAATAACAAATCAAGTTGCTAATTAACTTAACAACGTACGTAGACGTAACAACGTACACCTGACTAATTTATGATAATAGCTTCTACGGATAAGCTTTGATTAATACTGTATTGCTGCGCTGTAAATCACATTTTAAAAATAGTGTAATAAATTCAATAATATATATAAAAATATTTATATTATTATTATCTAGGCCGAAGACAATTTCTGACATGTTTCCAAACTTTTCTCTGTTTATCAGTTGGTAGAGAATTCTCAAACAATGTGTCTAATATCCCTTGTGGTGAACATATGAATCCGGCTCAAGGCTTCTAAACAAAGTTTATAACTGAATGGAAATTAATATCCCGGGACAAATATATGTGTATATCTTACACTAAGAATTGTTTTTAGAAAAAGATTTGTGCTTTAATATTACTTAATCGATTTGAATCTAAATTTAATACTTAATCAATTTATTTATTTTTTTACTTATGCACTATAATGAGATACAAAATGACAATTATAAAAGACATGTTGCTTATTGTAATTATTTATCCATATCTTTATTGATTATATATTATTTTTATTATTATATTGGATGGTAAAGAATTTCATAACCGCGCTATTTGTATAGTAAAAGTTTATGGAACAAAAGTTTGATTTATAAGAGGGGTTGTTAAAGGTTTTTACTAAAACGCAGTAGCGTTTAAAGCGCCTACAGGTTATTTTAAGATGGAATCATTGATGTAGATGGGAGGGAGCTCATTTGGAGAAGATGTTATACAGCGCGGTTATACGAGGTAAATGGGGAGTCACTTAAGTTGACGTCGAAAAACTGATTTGTGGTCAAACCTCGGTAGTCCAAAAATAAAGCGGATGCTCAAGTTTTAAAAGCGAATTAATTTTTTACTCAACTCCTCAGGTACATCCAGATAGCAAAGGTCAGCATAGTCGTAAGAGGGGTAATAAAAAAAATTAGGAGGGTTTAAGTCCGCATTGGTTGGAAATGCTGCGATCGGTTAAAGGAGTGAAGTGACATATTAATGCGCTTGCTGGTATCGTTAAATTGCACCGTTCACGAAAAAAAAATGGTCAAATATCAATACAAAATGTTTAACTTCGTCTCAAAATTGTATAATTTATCACATAATATATTAGTGAGGAAGTTAATAATAATCTTATTCCAAAACTGTCCATTACCTTTCATAAATGCCTGTGAATTTTGGAATTCACAAGAAGCCCAAAAGTACATTCTTATATTAAATTTATTTTGTAATTTATCTGACTAATATTCGTATTTAGGACTTCAAATGTTGAATATATATAAAGCTGCAAAGCGTCAGCATAAATATGAAAGATTTTTTTCATTAATAAAAAATGGAGGAAAATGTTGGAGATAAAACGCCGCCCTGAGGGACGCCAGCAAAAAAATCTGCCGATTCATCAGAACAGGTAATCTGCCAACGTCCATATGGGTTACATACGAAACCAGTTAATTACGGGGGGAGATGTGTTAAGACTGCGCATGATTCCAAACAATATATAAAAACCCACTGTGTTGAAAGCATTACAAAAAAACTAATAGGACAAGGATAAGAAGGTTTTGGTTATCCATGCCGTACCTGACATCAACAGTAACCTTACGTAAGGCGGAGGATGTGCTATGTGCGGAACGAAAACCGGATTGGAAAGGATTAAGGAGCTTGTTATTATTAAAAAAAATATATAGTTGTTTGAATACGAAGCTTTCTAGGACTTTAGATAAGAAAGGAACCATGAATATGGAACAAAAGTGGGAGGGAGATTTTGCAATATTGGTTTTAGGCAGAGGAAGTATATGTGTTAATTTCCAAGGGGATGGTAAAGAATTGGTTATTAAAGAAAAGTTTCAAATATATTTTATAATAACTAATACAATGTCAAGAATACTATCCATTCCACCTGGATGCGTGGCGATCTGTCACTGTGCGGTTTTCAAGGACTTTTTCCCACGTACCGCACGAAATTGGAACGAACTTCCTTCGGCAGTATTTCCAGATTAATACGACATGGATACTTTCAAAAAAGGCATATACTCCTATCTCCAAGGCCGGCAATGCTCTTGTGAATCCTCGGCAGTTGCGAGAGTTCATGGGCGGCGATGATCACATACCAACGATGACCCGCAAGCTCGTATCCTCGTAAAGACCTCCTCTAACATAAAAAAAACAAAAGAGGAATCAACATGTCATGACTAATTTTGTCCTTAATCACTGCTCAAGAACTTATATATATATAGCTATCTCAACATTACGCTCGATAACTTCAGTGAAGTTAAAACTGTCACAGATAGAGTGATAGTGGCAAGGTTGAGAAATAATTATTATGTAAATTTGAATTTCTATAAGTATTTGAAGAAGGCTGAGATTTGCTCACATCTAGTGACTGACAAATCTCCACAATTGCTGAAGAGTAGATTTATTAGCACAAGAGAAAATATAACGGCGTTTAGCATCTGGATTTTTTTAAATGAAACTGTTGTTACTACTACTGTCACCAGTTTATTGTCGGTTCCAGTAATAAATGAAGTAAATTGACATCAGTATCTAGCGTATAAGATGCATACTTTGCACTCGTCTTGATAGAAGATGATCAATGGGAATGTATGCTTGCTGAAGCAGCATTGAACTGTACTGCAAATCGAATTCCCCTACTGTTCACTATCATGTTGACTACTTGTTTACCGGCCCGAGCACAACCATTGTGGGATAATAATAAAAAATCAATCAGTGATGATATTTTGCATCAACATCGTACACGGTACAAAGATTTAACGATAACATTCAGCGACGCGATGTACAATTAAGAATTGATTGTTATTGAAGATTTGTGCATTATTATTGCCAACTTACCACTCAGTCTCGGTCTTGGTCAGGTTTGCGTTCGCCAAATCTAAGTGCATCTGATCTAATAAACACTGAAATGAATTGCGACGTACAAACAATACTGTAAAAATCCCAATGAATACGGAAAAAATTACTATTTACGATCACCTTCTGCTTACAATTTCGGCAAGGTTAGGTTAGGTTATAAGTAGGTAGCTAGGATTTTTTTTTATCACACCAGGATTTTGATAATTCTTGCTGAAATACGATCGAATAATGGCAATTGACCGTTGCATATTCTGGCATTGCGGTATCTTTATTGGATGGAGACAAATCAACTCATTTAGTATTGAAGCTGCCACTAAACATTTAAAATAACACAGATACAGTGTACAAAATAAAAAAAACAATCATATATGGACACAGTTCTAAAACACTGTAAAATAATTATCTGGGATGAATGCACTAAGGCACACAAACATGTACATACACGATATATTAATCAGGAGTAGCTAGCAGAAAGAGCAATTTAAGCAGCAAAAAATGTGGACGTCCACTAATCAAAATTTCGAGATACAACATTTATTGCCAGGGAACTTGGTGTCATATAAATCTAGTACAGTACAGATACAGTTTGCGATGTTACCGAAGCTGTGAATTATGCACATAGTTTTTATACTCATTAGACTTGTTAGACATACCGCCGCATAATTTATAACTGAAGGTTGGATCTCCGATTATTTTATTAAGTAAAAAAAAATAGCGGTTATTTTGTTAAATAGGAAAAAGTTTTCGAAACAAATCATTTTAAACGGCAAATTCGAAGGTGAAAATTTATTACTACCACGGATCCCTGTTATAAACACAGATGCTAGCTTCCAGTAAGATTAGTATTTGCGATAACTATCAATAAGTTTCAAGGTCAAATAATGTCTATATGTGGCTTAGATTTAAGTACACCATATCTTTCACATGGACAATTATACGTGGCGTGCTCTCTCTAGGCAAACCATTCAGTTTATTTGTTTTAGCTAAAGTGTACAAAAAATGTTGTACATCATTACCTTAAGAGATTGATATCAAAATCATTACGATTCAGGATATATATAATTCCATCATGATTTACAGCGCTCTATGACACTTCCACTCCTATATGGCAAAAAAATGTATATATATGTATGTATATATCTAATATGGGTCGCAACACTGGCCTGCTTTTACGTCAATTTATCTGCAGAATACGGATGCGGTCAATTTGCATTGCAAATACGATTTACGAAAACTCGCAATCTATGTCTCTACATACATAGTCATCTGCTTATGGACCTACATTACTTCGAATCCGTAATGGCCCCTACACATATGTTAGGTGCTTCATTTTAATAAGGCACAAGATTTAAATATAAAAAGTCATTAGGGCTCTTGTTTTGATATCCTTAGAACTCTAGAAAGAAATAAAAAATGATTACCAACTGCTTTAACATGCATTTTTATATCCTTTTTTTTTTCAAAGCTAGAGTGTTAAAATATTTCCGATAAACTTACATTTTAAATATTACTTAGTTCATAAAAGTTACGAGTATATAAATGATGGCGATTGTTTTTATTTATTTAACATTCAAGAAACTTATAACAGACAGCTGTAAGGATTTTTTCTTCTGCTAAACTTATACCATTTTCTGTTCCAAATTGTCTTTCAAATTGTCCTGTATAAATTTCCAAGTCATAGAAATACATGGTCGCTTTCTTATATGCGTAAAAAGCAAAAATTACGCTTTGCACCAAATTTTTTAACAGATAGATGTTATTATGTCTTTGATACTTCTATATCATTGGTAAAATAGCTGCAAATAGTTATTTGTAACATATCTGTCTAATCTAAGTTTATTATTATATTATTTATTTAAAATATAAACTAATTGTCTTATTTTATATTATCTTATTTATATATCCTTATAATCCACAAAATGTTATTTTGATATTAAAACTTCTTCAGGGTTCAGAGACATGAAAAGGGTCCTGTAATAATAAACGTGTCAATTACTAAAACCCTCGTCATACTTCATAAAGCTCATACCCTCGAGACGCGCTCGATACGGTACAAGTCAATGGTTAAAAACATAGAAAATTAAGTTGTGCAACTTTTTAATTTACATTGTATTTATACCTTAAGTACTTCATAATTTGAAGACAAAATTAATTTAAAAAAATGTCGACAAATAATAGACCTAATATTTAAGTATTAATAAGAAGCGATACCAAGACCATCAGAAATAATATTATATTCTATGAAATTAAATTATAAAATGAAATCTTTGCATTGCATGAAATCATTGCATCATCAACATTGGAATATTATAATATTTAAGAAAAATAACTTTTATTACTGAATAATATTTATAAATTGAATTCGATTTAGAAATTTTGTTGCTGTTATTTAGCCGCTGAATATAAAGTTATGCCAACAATCTATTTTATGGACCCCATATTCAGATTCTACCTAAATTACCTATATAGCGTATTTTAATATTTTTATTTATATATTATTTATTTATCTTCACGCCATATCTCTTGCGCGGTAGCTAGAGGCGACGGAGCGACCTACGCTACGGTCCCTGCATACCTCTTTCGCCTCGACCACAGACATCAACCTCTTCATTCATGCCCTTCGGGGAGTCCTCATGGTTTTTACATGACCGTCCTCCAGTATCGTAGGCGAAGAGATCGCATCTCCACAGCATTCATCTTTCTTACATTCTTCTTCTGTGTTACCCACGTTTGGCTGTCGTATAACAGCGTCGGTAGCAAAACCGCATTGTGTACAGCCAAACGTGCAGCTATGCTGACGCTTTGCCGTCTCATCAATGCAGCCAGAGCACCGTGGATTCTGTTACCGGCAGCAATACGCCTTTCCACATCCATTTCGTATCTTCCGTCTCTGCTAAACATACTTCCCAAATATACCACTTCATTCACTTGTTCTATTATCTTACCAATCACGTTAATCTTACATTCTGTTCTTACTTCATTTATTTCAAATATCAAAACCTTCGTCTTATCTGCATTCAGGTTTAGACCATTATTTTCACACCCATATATCAGAGTGGTGACCAATGCCTGCGATGATGCAATGAGCACTGCATCATCTGCATATAGCAAGCAATTGACCTTAAGGTCAAGGCACCTACTTTCACTCCCATGTCACTGTCTTTCACCCCTTGGCGAAAACTACCCAAATACAAATTAAACAACCAAGCTGACATAGCGCAACCTTGCTTAACATTATAAAAGGGTACATTATAGTTTGTAAGTGTCTATGAAACGGTCATAGTCATTTTTGACTTAGTTATTTTACATAGTACCTTACAGCATCCCAAAGACTGTATTGATGATGTTTTTATTCTACATTACAAACAAAAGTATAATATAATTAAAAGGAAGTCATTAAAAAAATATTAAGTTTATAGTAAAAAATATTCGATGTATAGAACACCGAAACTTCATAAATTGTTAGCGTTAAAATGTAGCGCTGCTGTTCTCAGCAGGGTTACCTTGTGTTATACAAATACACTAATATTATAAAGCCTACTCGGTCGTGATAGTTTTCTTTTTAAATTCTTTATATGTTTGTATCATACAAAGGGGCTCGGCGGACCCCACGACACAACCTCTAAACGGGCAACGTCATCAATAGCTAGGTATACGATTACTCTCTAGTTAAAACTAACGACTCACCTTTCTGCTTCTGTTATGTTTCAAAGAAGGAAGTCACATAGTCAGTCTGTACTAGTATCTGGGGTTCCCCAGAGTGTAGGATAAATTGTATAATATTTAGTAAAAGGGAAATAATTATGGGACAAAGAATTTGATACTTAAGTGTTCCGTCGCGTGACCTCCGGTTCCACGCACACTTCGAGTGAGAATGCAGCCACCAATTCGGCGCTACAGCCAACTATTCAAACACTCGACACTAATATAATTTACTCTTTTGGAAACTACTAGAACCGATAATGATTACTCCGCAAAATCGTTAAGCACCAAGGTTCACCGAGAACTGTCTCGACCGCTATGCGTGCGATTATCACACCACCAAAACGTAACATCTACCCTCGTTTTATTAATAATTAAAATATATTTAGCGCCTGACGATTGCTATTAGCAACTGTACAATTTACTTAATAGCTATTCCGAACAATGTATATACTATCGTTTTTTTTCACATATCCAAATCAACCATTCAACTGACAGGGGAGGAGGGAAATTTGTTTGTCTCTCGTTAGAAGCGTTCTTCAAGTTGTAAATGAAACGAACATTAACGTGATGGTTTTATATTTTGCAGGTGACTGCTGCAGAGGTTGTGGTGCGACTGACTTATCTATGACAATTATAAACCAGTCAATATACAAATACCCAGGGTGTTTCCCGAACGAACTTTGACGAAATTATAAATGTTAATAAAAAAACAATTGAGTTTTAAGTAAAATGATTATTATTTATTGAAGAAAAGAAAATGTTAAATACATGTTTATTTATAATTACTAAAAAATGACAAAAAGTGTGATTAATAATAATACAAAATAGTAATATAATTAAATATGAAAATAAACTAAATCAGTAAATAATAAACAGCGCCATCTCTCGATAGTAATGAAAACTTTTCTTGTCCACAGACATCCATACATCCACCCATCCGAGAAAAATGTAAACAATACAGAACGAACATAGTTCGTTCGTGCAAAAAGTATGATGCATTGCTTATAACTTAATTTTGTAAGTGGTGCCCTGTGCCAACGTATGATGCAATTATGTGACTCATTACATGTAGGCACATAACTTCCACTCTTTTTTTTTAAAGTACAATAATAATTTAAATTAAAAAAATGTTAATTAAAAATAAAATGATTATTTAAATGCATCTAAAGAAAAATAATATTACAAATTGAGTAAGTCCTTTCTATATTATATCTACGTAGTACACATATTTTTTAAAACGCTTTCACTACACCTATTTATTTACTACTTTCACTAAACAATTACCGTTGTTAGGCTACGGAGTAAGCTAGTGAAGCTGGGGGATGGCCCGCTTTGCGGCTGGCACAGCCTCCGCAAAGCGCTCATCTGAAGTACTCGGTGTACCTTGTTTTACAGCACTTTGCCAGAAGATAGCAAAGTATGATGATTATTGATTGTTCACTGCAGCATTCCTGGGGGAAGCTTGGTTGCCTGCTCCAGTTTGGCAATGATCACTTGCTCTTTATTTTGGCTTTTCCCTTTACTTTCATAGTGATGATGATCCAAAACGTAATGATAACAATGAACAAATACATATTTACTAGTTCTTAGCTCTGGGTGCACTAAAGATTGCAGATAAATTTCGAATGCGCTCTCTCAGTTCATGTAAAAATGCATCATTTTCCCCGACAGTTGCCAAGTAACTTAAAATTTGTTCCATACACCAACTCAGATGCGTATATTCCTGTGTCATCCCTTAAATTTGTCTCTCTTAATGTCATTAGTATAGTCGATAACTCTTTTACCCATTTTTTTGTACTTCCTCGAGATATAAGCGCTGATTTAAGCGTTCTGTGCCATCGTTCGATTTTACCATTAGCTTATGGATGGCTGATGTGTGGATTTTCATTATTCCCAAACGTTACGTTCCCAAAAACTGTAACACGTAACACTGGCAAAAATTGTCGCGGAGATTTCTTGCAGCCGGGGTATTCGAGTTCTTGAGCTGAAGACTATTGGTTGCAATTGATGGGCGATGGCATCTTAATTTGTTCAATTCGGAACAGTGTATCTGCGACTATATTTTCTGATCCTTGAATGTATTAAATTCAGGTTCAAAATTGACTTATGAATTCCAGCTGTCGAAGTCGTCTTGGCGTATTACTACTACTCGCACCTTTTTTATGTAAAGTGTGCACGAGTGGTTTGTGGTCTGTATATACAGTAGCTTTTGTCCTTCGATCCTTTTCCGAAAGTATTTTACGGCATTGTAAATAGCTATCAGTTCTCTGTCAAATGCACTGTAACGTTGCTGATATTCACTAAACTTGCATGAGAAAAAATTTTGTGATTACCATTTTCCTTCTGCGAATAGATGTAAATAGCTCCTGCGCAGCTATTAGATGCGTCGCTCATTATGGCGAGAGTTGCGTCGGCCTTAGGGTGAGATAACATTACGGAGTCACGTAAACTTGATTTGCTCTTTTCAAATGCTTAAATAGTTTCTTATTCCATATTATTTTGGTGTTGCCTTTGCGCTTAGTGTTGAGCAGGTAAGCGTTTAATGTCGACTGATAAGTTGCGGTATGCGGCAAATGACTTTTGTAAAAAATTATCATTCCCATATAGCGACATAGTTCTGATACTGTTTGTATCTGCTGATATTTAGTTATTGTTTGAGATATTCTTTCAGTGGTTTGATGCATTTCGGGGTTATGCAGTATCCGAGAAAATCGAGAGCTGGCTTGCCAAATTCGCATTTAGATAAGTTTGCCAAATTACAAGCTCAGATTGCACGACTCACCATACAGCTTGTTGAACTACAAAGATCTCGTAATAATGATTACAAATATAATAACTATCGTCGTCAGCGTTCTTCATCGCGTGCCCGTAGCCTGACCCCGCACCGTGACTCAACCTCTTTAAAAGTAGTGTGTTTTTATCACAATAAATATCGTCATAGAGCTAGAAAAAGTACAGAGCCATGCAATTGTAACAATAGAAAACCGACTAGTTCTACTAATTCAGAAAACTAATATAATTGCAGCCAGCGGCGGATGTTTACACTATCACTCCCGCTCCCTGCTTATGCCGGACCGACCTACAAAATGTTACGCTTTTTGTTGGACACCGAAGCTAATGTCTCAGTACTGCCTGCAACCATAAAAACACCCTTACAAATTGTATGCAGCAAACGGCAGCGTGATTAAAACCTACGGCACCAAAAACCTAGTACTGAATTAAAAGTTGCGCAGACCGCATTCGTGGTTCTTCATTCTGGCTAACCTGCAACAACCAATTCTAGGCGCCGATTTTAAAGTCGACGTCAACGGTAGAAAACTTATTGACACAGTGACTAGTCTAAACGTTGTCGGGTTTATCGTCACGCAAGATTATCATATTATCCAAACAATAGACGTTAACATGCCATATTACGACATTTTTTCTGCTTATTCAGATATCACCAAGCCTGTTTGCTATAAACATATTCCAAAACACAACGTCAGGCATCACATAGAAAACTACAGGTCCATCAGTTTTTGCCCGTGCGCGACCTCTGCTTCCAGACAAGTAGGCGAAAGTGAAGAAGGAATTCGACTATATGCAAGAAATAGGCATTTGCTGACCATCTAAAAGCTGTTGGGCAAGCCCTTTACACGTCGTACCAAAGGTGAACTGCGAAATACGACCTTGCGGCGATTATTGAAATTTGAACTCTATAAAGAAGTAATAGATATTCAGTACCACACATACAAAGCTTTACATATAATTTGGCTGGAAAAAATACATTTTCACGCATTGACCCTCAAAGAGCTTACCATTTCATGCCAAGGATATTAAAAAAAACCGCCATCATCACACCGTTTGGACTCTACAAGTTTCCACGGATGATATTCGGACTTTGAAATGCTGCTCAAACGTTTCAGCGTTTCATGAATAACGTCGTATTTCAAGGGATAAACTTTTTAGTTAATTACGTAGACGACACCTTAGTGGCCTCAGAAAATGAAGAAATGCACAAAAAACACCTAGACCTTGTTTTCCAGCGCCTCAACAAGTATGGCGTAACCATAAACTTATCTATGACAATTATAATGAAAAGTATGATGCATTGCTTATGACCTAATTTTAAACGTATGTGACTCATTGCATGTTGGCACACTTGTATCTAACTTTAGCACTTTAAAGATTAACATATCATATCAATCATTTCACATCAAATGTCTTTGACGAATTCGCCACTCACCATACCCCACATCATAAGATACTCGAAAAATAAAAATAACAACAATACGCGTAGAAGAAAAAACCTACAAAATAATTTTCAAAATTGTATTCTCCCACATTTGTCGACTTGACTATTATACAGAGACGAAGCTTCTTAGCATTCCATGGATTCACCGTGCGGGTGCTGGGCCCATCGCGTTGCAAGAAAAGGAGCGCAAACAATGCCTGGGACTTGCGACCCAGGTGTAGGTTTAAGGGGCCCCTTTTGTATGCGCATACACGCTCACCTTCACTGTTCACGCTCCTCTCCCTACCTAACCAAATATCGTAAGAACCTACTGAAGCTGAAATACTTTATACCTCTCGGTCCTACTTCTACAGCGTACAAATTAACTATAAATTTATTCCTGATCAGTTCGTTACATAGTTCGTAATACTTGTTAAGCTTAAATGTATGATTTTTGGGTATGTTTGTTTCCCAGGGTACAGTAAGCTCCACAAGTATAACGCGCCTTAGTTGTTTTGAGTACACTATTGAATACTACTTCTACTAATAAGATGGACGGTTATGACGGCTATGGCAAATGAGCTGGCGGGTCACAGATGGACGTGATCACCGCCGCCCATGAACTCCTGCAACATCTGAGGATTTACAAGAGTGTAGCCCCCCTTGAAGATAGGAGTAAACGCTTTTTTTAAAGGTACCCATGTCGTACCGATCTGGAAACACCGCCGAAGGGATTTCGTTCCACAAGCGATTGGAACGTGGAAAAAAGGTCCTTGGGAACCGCACAGTGGAGGATCGCGCATCTAAGTGTTAGGGATTGTATAGTAGTCGATGGCGCGCTGTGCGGTGATAAAATTGAGCGGTTGGCATCAGATCGAATAGCTCATCGGAACACTCCCCGTGGTAAATTCAGCTGAAGACGCACAGAGAAGCAACGTCTCTACGCAATGCGAGGAGTCCAGCCGTTTGCAAAGCACTGGATTCCCAACAATCCGTTTTCTCTCCGTTGAACGCGGTCAAATTTTAGAAGTTGATGTTGGGGTGATCCGGAACAGAGAGGAGAACAGTACTCCATGTGTGGCCGGAGCTGCGCTTTGTAGAGCGCAAGTCTTTGGCCAGGATGGAAATATTGCCTCGTTCTATTGATCACTCCCAATTTCATCGAGGCCAACTTAGCCTTGCTCTCCGCATGACAACCAAACTGACAATCGCTCGAAATGTCGAGACCCAGTATTCTGATACTTGGCGAGGCAATGAGAGGAGTGCTCTCGAAGAGCGGTGATACGACAAATGGGTTTTTCTTAGTGGTAAACGCGCAAACTTGTGTCTTCTCGGGATTGAATTGAAGATAGTTCAGTTCACCCCTCTCAGAGACCATCCACAAAGAAGTCTCTATAGAAGACACAAGTTTCTTTCGGTACTCTTCGACGTTTTCCAGAGAGAGACCTGCACGGTCGGAATATACCGCATCCCCAGTGCTGTCATCCGCATAACAATGTATGTTGGAGATATCCAACATATCATTGATGTGCAGGAGGAACAGAGTTGGGGATAGCACGCACCCTTGGGGTACACCAGCGTTCACGGGCTTGGTGTCCGAGCAGAAACCGTCGAGAACGACCTGTACGCTCCGCCCAGTGAGAAAACTGGTGATCCACTTACATAAACTCTCGGGAAGCCCATAGGAAGGTAGCTTCGAAAGAAGCCCCTTGTGCCATAGACGATCGAAGGCTTTCGCCATATTCAGACTAACTACCAGACCCTCTCCCTTGCTTGCCATAACAGCTGCCCAACGGTATGTAAGATATAACAAAAGATCACCAGCCGATCGACCATGGCAAAAGCCGTATTGCCGGTCATTGACCAACTGGTGATCCTCGAGGTAGGTTAGGAGCTGTTTATTGATAATGCTCTCCATTGGCTGTAGTTAGCTGGGTCCGAGCAATCACCTTTTTTAGGGATCGGATGGACAAGGGCACGCTTCCATGAGACCGGGACTATGCCTTTAAGGTAGAAGTACCGAAATAGAGGCGTTAGCACCGGTGTCAACTCAGGGGCACATGTTCATAGCACAACTGGAGAGGTATCATCTGGCCCACTCGACTTATGAACTTCCGAGGAAAGGAGGGCTTTTCGGATGTGTTTTTGTCAATAAACTATTTCCGGCATTAAGCTTGAACACCGCGGGATGTTAGGCGGTGTCCAAAGTCGTGTTTGAGGCAAAAAGAGTGCCCAAGAGATCGGCTTTCTCTTTTGCCGTGTGGGCCAAAGAGTCGTTCCCAGTGCAAAAAAGGACCGCATTCTATCCCAATCCGCTGACTTGTAGTGCCAAATGCGTCGAGTCGCATGTCTTGTGCGAGCTGGACGTTCATTGGGCAGCACACTCCGTACCAAGCAATGATCAGAGGACCCTAATCTGGGAGCCTCGACAGTGACCTACTACTTACCGGGATGTGTAGTCAGCAGAAGATCCAACAAAGAGCACATATAGCTGTCCACGTCCGGTAGACGAGTGTGCGTCTTGACCAACGGGGACAGACCATTTTCCAGAGCAAAGTCAAACACAGATCTCCCCGCGTAGTCGGTGGCACGTGACCCTAGCCAATCGGCATTGTGCGCATTTAAGTCCCCGAGGACTACGACTTCGGCGGAGGGAATCTTTGAAAGCAGATCGTCAATCTTCGCCTGAACATGGCCCATGAGTTGATCCGTTTCTGCATTACCAATATGGGACTAGTAGAGGCACGCGACGCGACGGACTCTGACATGTTCGTCCATGTCCACGCGCAGCCAGAGTACAGACGGGTCCCGATCTTCAAAAACCTGAAGGCAATGGTAGCAGATATCCTCCCTTACGAACAAAGATACCCCGGCGTGCGGTATAAAATGATGTTCTAGTTTATACCTGGGGTATGACAGGTACGCTGTGTCGCTAGGTTGAGATATTTGCATCTCCGTCAGAAACAACAAGGCCAGCTGCGCCGTCTCTAGATGATAGTGGACGGCGTTAAAAAAACACAAAAGGCGGTACTTTTGCTTTCTAAAAATACAAAAGGCGATACTTTGCCCGCTCCAGATACGACGGACCGCCCGAGCAAAATCCGAGAATTATTCCCCCAATTTTGACCGGGGAGGAGTTCCCCGGCTTCGTCAAAGCCGGTACCCTCCTGGGGTATATTTTTTGAGGCATCGCTTTCATGTTGGGCTTTCGGTTTCTCTCACTCACCGACGATAAACAAACATAGAAACAACCAAATGAATTATGAAATTATAATTCATCTCATCAGTCTACGGAATCCTAAAGAGATTAAAATATTGAGTGTATTAAACAATACCCATAAACATTACACAGAAAAAACATATACCCTTTTTACTGTGGATGTGATTATAAATTAATAATCCTTTGATATTGTTTAGCAAACGCCAACGCAAGAGTCTTACCAAATAGGATCGAGTTTTAAAGATAACAATTGCAATTATTAGTATAAATGCTTTGTTTCTTAAACAAAG
The DNA here is from genome assembly GCA_918358865.1 of Melinaea marsaeus rileyi. Lineage (NCBI taxonomy): Eukaryota > Metazoa > Arthropoda > Insecta > Lepidoptera > Nymphalidae > Melinaea > Melinaea marsaeus. The sequence continues at coordinate 330,502 of OU911089.1, forward strand.
ACCCTCTATTCAATAGGCAGTTCATCTTATAAATATTTTCGAACAAACTATTTGTGAACAAAGGGTTGGGGGTCCTTGACAGTTTATTATTGTTGTATTTTTTTATAAATTAGACCCTTCCCTTTATTTGTCTGTACTTCTGAGAAAAAGTTCTAACTGTTAAATTAGGTTTCAGAACTAAAAAAATACATTGTAATATAATTATATTTTATTTATTATTAAAACTGCTTTATTAGGCACGTGAGACGTTCCTTGATTTCAAGCATTACTTTCTAGTATTCATTACGAATTTCCAAAATGGTAATTTTAAGGGAATTGTAATTCGAGTATCTACTCGTAATTTTCCAGCTCCTATTTCTCTTGGGTGAAACAACTTGACTCTATGACTGTATAAGACTTCTTTTATAAATTCTGTTAAAGATCTTTTATAAGACTCATTATACATTTATAATAACTGACTTCATCTGTTATTAAAAAAAAAAAAAAGAACCACATTCTTTCTTACGGACTATCTAAAGATAAATAAACTACGTGAATAAATTATCAACAGAACTTAGATCATAACAATTTATTGAAACGAATTTATCATGATAAGCTCCAAACAACAAAAATAAAAAGAAAGTAGAACTGTTTTAATCTTCTTTAACAGTTGCCCGCCTCATAGTTACTAAGGAATTAATATATATTAAGTTAAATTATTTTTAAGTTTGTTTTTGTTTTAATTTATATAAGAAAAATGTACATAATGAAACAGGCTTGGGTATCAGCCTATTTTTTTGTCGAAATAATATATAACTGCGAAAAAAATTCATATTTTACGGTAAAATATAAAGACTAGTCTGGACCATAATTACAATAGAAAGTAAATAGCAGAGATTTTGCTTACATTTTAAATGATGATAGATGACGTATTACTTAAGGCGGAAGTAGAGAGAGCTGAGGAAACTGCAAAAAATGTATAGACTACTGATTTAAAAACAAGTTTGCTGCTCAAGAAAGGTTGCAAATTAGTATCATTGTGAGAGTATAATTCAAAATTCTCATATAATTTATAAGAATGTCTTAAAATATTTGAAAAATGAATATAACGAATACATCAAGATATTGCTACTGGTCGTACATTTATTTTTCTGAGCCGAAACTAGCATTTTTTAATTTCGACGTCGTCGCATTCATTTCGAGTGTTTCTTTGATATTTCTGCAACACACAATCCAGTTTGAAATTGCATAGAATTGACTAAAATGTTAGTTGAACAAATATGCAAGTTTAGGAGCAATTTTTGAAATCACATATTTTGTTGAAATTTTCAAGACGACTTTTCTACATCGAGGGAACTAAACTATTGTAACTTTTTTAACTATTGACAGCAATATTCATCAAAATACATACAATTCAAATACGAATATGTGGGGTATTATTTTATGTTTTTCTAAAATAGACTAGCTGTGGTCTCCTTCATTGGTTACTTGATCCCCAGCTCTAGTAATAAACCATCTGTTACCACTTAAACTTTATACAGTCCTAATGTTTGTCAATTTAAATAGAGATAAGATTTTTTTTGTGTAGTCAGTAAAGAACTACAACGTCGAGGAAGTACCGAAATATGTTTGTTATATTTTGTATCTATATCTGTATCTATGTAAATATTTACAGGCGACGTCATCACTTATTATGTATAAAGTGGACCGTTTGTTATATTGTCTTAAACAGACTTAATTTGAAACATTTTTGTACCGATTTAAACCTGACTAATAAAACAATTTTAATTCAACTGAACAAAATAATATTTATAGATTTAGAAAAAAACTTTATCAAATTGATAGCAGTTTGTATTTAGTGTTTGAAAAGAACTTACCTAGTTTTTATACACAGCTTTATCGGTAAAGGTAGGTTATATTTTGTTAAATATTATTATCTGCGACAAAATGATATTCTATATTCATAAAAAAAATATTAAATTGGGCAAACGATATAAATATAATTTTTAATTAAAAGGCAGATTACTAACGACTTTTAATGTGTTTTGTGTCATTATATATTTTTCGGCAAGACAGTTTTTTTTATTTTGGAACGTCGGCACAACAATGATTTTAAAAAATATGTATGGAATAGTATTTTATTATTTACATATGAAACCAAGAAAGGCAATGAAAAAAAACAATACAAAACATCTTTTAATATCTCCAGAGAATTAAAAAATATGACACAAAAACTAAAAAAGCGTAGAAATTTTTATTCGGTGTATTCTAAAGAAGAATTAATTTCTGTAGAATTATTGAAATTTAAATTAATAAAAAACCAGTCAAGATGCAAATACTTAGGGTATTTCCCGAACGCACTTTGACGAAATTATAAATGTTTTTAAAAAAACAATTGATTTTTAAGTAAAATGATTATTATTTATTGAAGAAAAGAAAATGTTAAATACATGTTTATTTATAATTACTGAAAAATTACAAAAAAGTGTGATTAATAATAATACGAAATAGTAATATAATTAAATATGAAAATAAACTAAATCAGTAAATTATAAACAGCGCCATCTCTCAACCGTATGATTTGTTATGTAAGAAGTATTCGAGCAGTATGTAAAGTAAAGTATTGGTGGCCTTGGAGGTGGGAGTATTCGCCTTTCTTGAAGGCACCCATGTCGTAAGGAGGACTATCTAACCTCATTTATTATTACCCTGGGATTCACAATCCATGGGCTGTGGGAAATATTATTATTATTTAAATCATTTTTAAATTTTGACATTTTAAATACGTTACTTTTGGATTTGTAATTAGGGGGGGTGCACCGAATATTTGTTGAATTTTATTAAGGTGTTGAGGTGCCTGGTATCACCAAATTGGTACAGGTTTTTGTTGCGGTGTTAATTTATCTTAAATATTGCACATTAAAGGGTTTAGGAGGTGCAAAATTCCATCGTCAGACTGACATTGAAAAAGGTTGTTGCATATGTCCGCAAGTAAATTTAGGAAATACACTAACCTTATTATTAGGCACAAGTTAATGAAACGAGTCGAAGAATGTATTTGTCATTCCACTCTCTGCGTCTGCAAAATTTTCTACCCTTGAAAACTAAAATCTTGCTAGCTCACTGCCTCTTTCTACCTCTTCTCACCTATGCTGACGTTTGCCAATTAGATACTAACGAGTAGCTACGTAGATCGCCTTAAAAACTTGTGCATTATTTTTAAGGTCACCCACGTTTCAAGGTTTCGACGTCAACTTCAGTTGCTCCATATTCGCCTTGGCCGGAATATGCATATTTGGCCACGGTGTGTAATATTTTATAAAATTCAGCTCTTTATTTATTTGAATTATTTCATCTCCCTCAACCAAGTAGTATAGATATAGTGCGAGTGCTGCCACCGCGTTGAAAACATACGTTTGCTTTCCTCCGTAACTAAATAATTTCTTAGCCCGGAATTAAGTTGGATATAACTATTTAAGGTATAAAACTATTAATCAGTATATCTACAGTGTGTTTAATGCAATTCTTAGTTTAAATTGTGTACTGTTTCTTTGAAATGTGTGTTTAGAGAACAGTGCAGTGAACTTGTAGCAAATATTTTATTCATCTACCTACATCAGTTTTATAATAAGTTGATATCTATAATATAAAAATGAATCGCAAAATGTGTTGGTAAGCGCATAACTCAACAACGCATGGACCAATCTTAACAATTCTTTTTTAAAATGTTCCTTGAAGTCCAAGGATGGTTTTAACGGCGAAAAAAAATCGAATAATTTCCAGGGAAACCCTAAAAGAGCCCTTTTCTTTTTCCTATACAAATATTTTCTAACTAAATGTAGAGTCAATTTGAACTGTATTGCTATTCAATAAAGTTCATATTAAATTACAAGCACTCATTGTTGTCTAAACAATGTAGGTGTGTTGCTAACTTCGAAGAGTCAATTCGCGCTTTATTGTCGCTGCACAACGTTCAAATTTAATCAAATATATGTGTACACCCGACCAAATTGAAAAGTCAAAAATGTAAGAGCTATAGATTTGATTGGCCTTGGAATATTCTTTCTTTTGTTTTAGTTTCGGAATGCGACATAAATTGTCATCAGTTTTCACGTCATTGCATCTGTCAAACAAACTGCGTTAAAAAGCGTTTATAATATTTAATAATTAATTTTGATTGTATAGATACCTGTGATTAATAATTATTTCATGTGACATAATTTAGGTAAGTATATACGATATGCCTCCTATAAGACGAAGTAATTTAGGTAGAAGAACCCGAAATGCTACAAACCAAATTAATTACCGATCTTATGATACTGCACATGAACGTGAAGACCGAAATGAACGCGAAAGAATTCGTATATCACGAACGCGGGAAGCGAGAGCGAGAGATTCAACTAATAATCGCGAAAGTTTGAATCGAGCTGCTTTCAGTTACGATTTGTCAATTGACTACAGTAACCACCAATGTGTTGCTATTGGATCTATGAACTTAGTTTGCTCTTATTGTAAGGCATTGAAATACAAAAATGAAGCAAATGGATTGTGTTGCGCAAATGGGAAAGTGAAATTGATACCATTGAATCCACCACCAGAGCTATTGTACTCATTGGTTTCAGGAATAGAACCAGATTCCATACACTTTTTGTCAAATATTCAACAATATAACAATTGCTTTCAAATGACGTCATTTGGGGCAACAAACGTAGTTCGGGAAAATTTCATGCCCACTTTTAAGGTATGTATTATAGCAGTTAATCATTATTATTTTAATGAACAAAATTTCCTGTTAACTAAGTAAATATGTGTCATTAACCTTCAGTTCCCTAAACACCAACACATATTACTTAGTCATTATATTATTTGGTGATTCAGTATTAGCAACACTTTTATTATTTTGAAACACAATATAATTATTTGATGATGGATATTAGTTACAACTAATTATTACATATTGACATACCTAAGCATATCAATTATTATTTGGTGATTCAAATTAAGAGACAAATATACTTTTTAGGAACAAATATTATTTCTATTTGGCAAAAATCATTTTTTTTAATTTACAGATACAAGGCCAAATATATCATAGAGCAGGTTCACTGTTACCAGTGTCAGATACCAATTACAAATTCCTGCAAATTTATTTCATGGGCAATTCACCACGAGAAATTGATATGCGTTGTTCACATCACAATTCACTAAAGAGGTCTATTGTAGAACAATTACAAACTTTATTTCATGAGTACAATCAATTGATTATGTTGTTTAAAACTGCACTGGATCGGATGCCATCTGATAATCACAAAATTGTAATCAGAGCTGATAAAACACCTGTTGGCCAACATGCAAGACGTTTTAATGCACCAACTATTGATGAAGTTGCTATCGTTGTAGTTGGAGAAAACTGGGGATCCCGTGACATTGTTTTACATCGTCGGAATGATCAATTACAACGTATAAAGGAAACACACCGCTCATATGACGCACTGCAATATCCCATTATATTTTGGCAAGGTGAAGATGGCTATGATTTTTCAAACAAGATGATAAATCCCATTACAGGTAATAAAAAATATTAGTTTAGCTATGGAGATATATTATCAGTCACTATATTATTATTATTTTAATTTTCAATGTTATGGAAACAAAAATCTATTTTCAGGTTCCGAAACCAACAAAAAAGTCAGTTCAATGAACTATTATTCCTACCGCCTAATGATTCGTGAAAATGAAGACAATCACATACTCAAATGTCGGCGATTATATCACAAGTATGTTGTAGACATGTATGTTAAAATTGAAACGGCGAGATTAACATTCATCAGGTTGAATCAGACCAAACTCAGATCTGAAGAGTATATTCACCTTCGTCGTCATGATATTATAGCCAGAGTCTTTAGACAAAAGTTGAAATCTTTAATGCATTTCATTGTGAAACATTATGTGTTTGGAGAGACACGCTGCTGGATGTATTCTGTGGAGTCGAGAAACGGGGATTGCCACATGCACACATTTTCATTTGGTTAGTTGAAAAGATAAGGCCAAATGAAGTTGATGCAGTAATATCAGCTGAAATTCCTTATGTAAAAGTAGATCCTGGATTGCATGATGTAGTTATTAAAAACATGATACATGGTCCCTGTGGAACTCTTAATCAAAATTCACCGTGTATGGTGGATGGTAAATGTTCAAAGCGATATCCACGGACATTAATATCTTAAACAATCACAGGTAATGACGGTTATCCTTTGTATCGTCGCCGATCGACAGCAGACAATGGAAGATCAACAATTGTCAAATTAAATCAACAAGATATTGAAATAGATAATCGCTGGATTGTTCCATATTCACCCATTTTATCAAATACCTTCAAAGCGCACATCAACGTTGAATCTTGCCATTCAGTAAAATCTATTAAATACATTTGCAAATATGTAACCAAAGGGAGTGATATGGCTGTGATTGGTATTAATGCAGAGAATTCCAATGATGAAGTTACCCAATAGCAAATGGGTCGCTATGTTAGTAGTAATGTAGCAGTTTGGCGAATATTCTCTTTTCCTATTCATGAAAGATACCTTACTGTTGTTCATTTAGCTGTGCATTTAGAAAATGGACAAAGAGTATATTTTATAGCACAGAACGCAGTAGAAAGAGCTTTACAGCCACCATCTACTACATTAACCAGTTTTTTTGAGATATGTCAAAACGATGCTTTTGCTCAAACATTGTTATATTCTGAAATGCCAAAATATTATACTTGGAATCAATCCTCAAGGAGATTTATACGATGGAAACAAGGAAAACCAGTTACAGGATACCCAGATGTATTTTCTACCGATGCGATTGGTCGAATTTATTCAGTACATCCAAGCAATGATGAATGTTTTTATTTACGACTGCTATTAGTCAATGTACGTGGCCCAACATCGTTCCAACATGTACGAAATGTTAATGGTGATTTGTGTGGATCATACAAAAAAGCTTGCCAACGTTTGCGATTGTTAGAAAAATGCTCATTGGGATCAAACTCTCAATGATGCTGTAATATCATCACAAGCTCATCAAATACGAACATTGTTTTCTATAAACTTATCTACATGCTTCCCATCAAACCCAAAGGATTTGTGGATCAAGTACAAAGATAATATGTGTGATGATATTTTGTATCAAATACGGACTAGAAGGGGAAATCCAAATATACAAATAAGCGAAGAAATTTACAATGAAGTATTGATTTCAATTGAGGACATGTGCTTGATGATGTCAAACAAACTATTATTTCAATTAGGCCTGGCCGCGCCCAATCGTCCAATACATGATGCTTTTAACCAAGAGTTGCACCGAGAAGAACTGTATGATCTCAATACTTTGAAAGAATTAATTCAAACAAATCTTCCACTATTGAATGAACAACAGAAGTATGTATTTGATACACTTATGAAAGTAATAAATGATAAAAGAGGAGGGATTTACTTCTTAGATGCACCTGGGTGGTACAGGAATTTTTTTTTTGATTTCATTGATATTAGCAACAATTCGCTCACAAAATAAAATTGCACTTGCACTCGCTTCGTGGGGAATCGCATCAACTTTGCTTGAAAGTGATAGAACAGCTCATTCAGCACTAAAATTATCAATACACATGCAAAGCAACGAAACCACAACCTGCAACATTTCGAAGAACTCTGCAATGTCAAAGGTTTTGCAGCAATGCGAATTGATTGTTTGGGATGAATGCACGATGGCACATAAAAAATCTTTTGAGGCTTTAGATAGAACCTTACAAGATCTACGGAGCAATCATAACCAAATTGGTGGTGCAATGATTTTATTAGCAGGAGATTTTCGTCAAATATAGCGAGTGATTCTACGATCAAAACCAGCTGATGAACTTAATGCATATTTAAAGTCCTCCAATTTGTGGAAGCATGTGAAGGTATTACATTTAAGCAAGAATATGCGTGTCAAGTTGCAAAATGACCAATCTGGAGGCATATTCTCTAAACAACTCATTGACATTGGTAATGGCAAATTATATAGACACCTATAGACACCTTGACTGGTTGTATTAACTTTCAAAATTTTTCTCAGTTAACTAGATCAAAAGATGAACTTATTCAAAAAGTGTTTCCAGATGTTGCTCAAAATTATAGAAACCATGATTGGTTGAGCGAACGGGCTATATTGGCTGCAAAAAACATAGATGTAAGTGAATTAAATTTAAAAATTCAAGAACAAATTACAGGCGAATTGAGGATACATAAATCTGTTGATTCGGCTACTGACCAAGATGATGTCGTCAACTATCCGCCTGAATTTTTAAACTCGCTGGATTTACCAGGATTGCCACCTCACAATCTTCAATTAAAGGTTGGATCGGTAATAATAATGTTGGGAAATATCAACCAACCGCGTCTTTGCAACGGCACACGGTTAGCAATAAAAAATTATTGAACAACATGATAGAAGCAACTATACTGAAAGGAAAGTATAAAGGAGAAGACGTTTTGATACCACGCATCCCAATGATTGCGACTGATGTACCATTTGAATTTAAACGACTACAATTTCCAGTGCGGCTTGCTTTTGCTTTGACCATAAATAAGTCCCAGGGGCAATCATAAGGTGTTTGTGGTATTAATCTAGAAAACCCATGTTTCTCACATGGTCAATTGTATGTTGCCTGTTCCCGTGTTGGAAAACCATCAGATTTGTTTGTATATTCACCAGGTAATCAAACAAAAAACATCATAAAGCACTAAAATAAAAATAAAACAGATTTTTGTTAATAATTATGATTCATTTCATTTACAATAACGCGATTACTGAAAATACTTATATACGTTTTATTTCATTATTTTTTATTTCATCGGTTATGAACCCTATGTTAATAATAATAGTAATAAATAATTAATTATCTCTACACTTTGTAATTGAAGCACCCACTTTAAAAATATTTGTCACCTTTAGGTTCCCACTATCCCTTTAGATTATTTTTCCCTCCCCTTAAGTTCCCCTCTTGGTTTGAAGCCCTCTGGCAGACATCCCAGTCGGGGTTTTTAGTGGGTCTCAAAAGGGTGACCAAAGTTCGTGGAAGCTAAGATACTTAAGTCACCCGAGCTGACCTTTTTCTTTAATTCTCCTGAACAGAACCGTCACCATGATGACAGGGCGATGTGTGCGGATATCAGCAGAGTAAAAACGTCTTAAGGTCGAAATATAAACTGCCACATTCCAAATCTATTTGACAGAACGAAGTCTGCCGAGTTGTATATTTTTTTCACTTTTCATGATTTATTTTTTAAAATTTAAATGTTTTGAGTTTAACTTTCATTGTATGTATTAGTAAAACCACCAAATACTTTTAATTATGAACATCTTATTAAAATGATGAAGTAACATATTAAAAAAAGGATAATTTTACGATTTATTTATTATATTATTCAAAATATTAAATGATAAAAAAAATCCACCAGAAATCTTAATATATATAAATCACGTGTCGCGTTGTTTGTCCGCGATGGACTCCTAAACTACTTAACCGATTTTAATAAATTTACACACCACGTACAGTTTGACCTAACTTAAAAGATATAATAATTTTCAACTCAATTCATAGTCGCAGTATTATTTTATTGCAAATTTTTTGTTTATCATTTTGCAGTTAGCTCCTAACAATTCTAAAAGATGGCGGTATCTATTGACTGGATTGAGTAATTACGAATGAGGTATCTACCCTACCTACCTCATTCGTAAGTTTAGTGTTCCAAGTTATTTACTAAAAACTTTGTAATATAGAAATAGTGTTATAAACTTGGATAAAATTAAAAAAATATTATAATTATTTTGTTTTGATTTTTGCTTAATATCGACTATAAGAAAACATTATGGTTTTTATGACTGATGTACTCTGAACGTTACCCCTTAAATAGTTTACTACAATGTAATATATCAAAAACAATAGTCACAGCAACGCGTGACCGGGTCTGCTAGTACTGGATATATTTATTATCAAATACGACTTTACGATCAACTAATAGATTGGTAAAACCCTTACATATTGACATTACGGGCGTTAAGACGAGAGTTTGATTCCCAAAATGTTTTAGAAACGTTTTCTTGTTTTTTTTTTGTTTTGCGTCGGACATACTTCGGTATCAGTGGCAGGATACAATCAAAGCAGAATCTCAGCCAGTTCGAGTCATCCACATTCCCACCGTCCACCCTGGGACCTACTACAACCGCGCCGCCGCGCAACTGCAAACTCAAGCTCTGTTAAGCGGAGGATGCAAGGCAGAGGGCGAGCATTCTGCGCCCCAAAACAGAACCAAATCACTAAGGAGGATACCTGAAATAAACCGAGTGAGCCTGTAAACTCTGAAGCGGTAGCTCAGCCAACAGGCTAGGGCACAGTGGGCTAATCACCTACTTACCAAAACATCCAAGGGGTTAACTCTTATCTATTCCGGCAAGGAGTATGAAGCAGACTCCCGTGAGTACGGTGTAGGATTTCTCGTGTTCGACGCTGCAAAAAAAGCCTATTGGACCGGAAACCGATTTCAGACCGCATTATTACCGCTCGCTTCAACTAGAAGGCACGTAAAGTCACTATAGTACAGTGTTACGCCCCAACCAAAACCTCCTCCGAATAGGACAAGGATGCTTTCTACAGCTCACTTCAAAACACCATGAAGAACATACGCAGGCAAGATATCATTACCGTTACAGGAGAACGCTCAACGCTAAAGTGGGCAACGCTAATACTGGCTGTGAAAAGCATCTAGGAAAATATGCGCTTGGAACGATGAACGACAATGGGGAGCGGTCTCTCGAATTCTGCCAGAAAAATAACCTGGCCATCGGAGGATCATTTTTGCTGCACAAAGACATCCATATGTACACCTCCACACCTACTACTACACCTGGACGTCTCCCGACGACGTCACTCGGAACTAGATTGACCACCTTGCCATAAGTTGCAGATGGCGAACATCGTTGCTGGATGTGCGTAACAGGCGTGGCGCTGATATTGACAGTGACCACATGCTGGTAGTCGCTGAACTACGCCTCAAAGTGTCAAATGACCAACGAACATCGGGTTTCGGCAGGGTGGGAAAACGATTTGACATACGGAAGTTGGATGCACCTGCACCTGAAATTCGCGGCTGAATTGGAGAACCGCTTTTCCGTTATGGAGGCAGACGAAGACACATTAGACTCGGAGTGGGATCGGATCAAAATGGTCTATCAAGAAACCAGCTCCGACGTCTTAGGACACCAAATAAAAAAGCGTGACGAATTGGTAACGCAATCGACCTTCTTGAGGATCGTAAAACGCTCCACTTAAAAATCCTGGAGACACGCAGCGATACAGAACGGCCAACCTTCGATTACAGTATCGGCTAAAGCGCAGATGCATCTATCGCAGCGCCAGAAAAGATAGGCGGAGATGGGCTGACGATGTGGCTGGTCGTGCACAACATGCAGCTGATACTGGCAATCTATGATGCTACCAAAACCTTAGCTGGGACTCGTATCTATAGGAAAAAGCCTCTAAGGAATAAATAAGGATGACTGATCACGACATCTAAGGAACGTGTCAAAAGATGGCGCTAACATTTCGAAGAGTTGTTCCGCTTATCGTCCACAGCACCTCTTTACTCTCTTGAAAGCACGCCAAAGCCCCAACTGCTAGATATTAACACGTCCCCACCAAGTAGAGCAGAAGTTAACAGCGCGGTACTCTCACTTAAGAGCGGCAAAGCCCCAGGTCTCGACTTAATTACCTCGGAAATGCTGAAAGCAGATACACAAACCGCAGTCGACACCTTAACACCCCTTCTGGAAAGAATCTGGACAACTGAAGAGCTCCCGAAGGACTGAAACAAGGGTCTTCTAATAACTGTGCTTAAGAAGGGAGATCTTAGTCAGTGCAGCAACTAGAGAGGAATCGCTCTGCTCTCTGTACCAGAAAAAATTCTCTGTAAGTTACTACTAGAGAGATTGTCAAGGGCAGTTGAACCTTTGCTTAGGAGAGAACAAGCAGACTTTAGACCGAATCGTTCCTGCACGGACCAAATCAATACACTCCGGATCATCGTCGAGGAAGCATCAGAGTGGTAGCGAGAAACTTATCTCACTTTCGTTGACTTCGAAAAAGCTTATGACACCGTACGATGCTCTAGGATTTGGTCCCGACTAGATGAAATAGGTGTCCCACCTAAGATCAGGGACATTATAATCTCTGTCTATAGAAACTACACTTGTACGGTCGCACACGATCGCCCTCTTTCTGAAAACATCACGGTACACGCGGGAGTTAGGCAGGGCTGTCTCCTTTCACTTCTGCTGTTCCTTATCGTCCTGGATGCCATCATGCTAAGAACAAATGGCAGCAAGCGATGCGGTATAGAGTGGCAGTTGAACGAAACAGTGGACGACTTAGACTACACTGACGACCCGTGCCTGCTCAGCCACAAGCAAGTTGACATGCAAGCCAAATTGGACGATTTATAACGCGAGGCGATTCTGGATGGACTGAAGGTTAACACGCGGAAGACCCAAGAAATACGTACCGAGGAAAGGAACTCGACGCCACTGCTACTCGGCTCGGATCCTATTGAACGAGTGCAACAGTTCACATACCTTGGTAGCGTCGGAGACTAGGGGAACGGAAGAGGACATCACCTCCAGGATAGCCAAGGCCCGGGCGACCTTCACTCAACTACGACCCGTGGACAGTCCCGAAAACTGACTCGGAGAGTTAAATTAATAATATTTAGCTCCAACGTGAAGTCTGTTTTGCTGTACGGGTGCGAGACGTGGAGGGTTACAAGGAACATCACGCAACGCGTCCATGTTTTCGCCAACCCATGCCTCAGGCAGATCCTCCGTATCTACTGGCCCGAAAAGATCTCCAATGACACCCTTTGGGATCACTGCTCGGAGACGCCAATCGGTCTCCAAATAAAACGCCGCAAGTGGACTTGGATTGGTCACACCCTAAGAAGAGCACTTGACCACATTCCAAGGCAAGCCCTGAAATGGACACCACAAGTGAAAAGGAAGCGTGGCCGTCCTAAACACACTTGGAGACGTTTAATGGCAACGGAACTGAAGGCGATCGGGTTGACGTGGTCCGAGGCGAAGCAAATAGCCCAAAACCGAACGCTATGGCGGAGCACTGTGGACGCCCTCTGCCCCACATGGGAGCCTTAGGACATTAAGTCGTAAGGCAACCAAGTAGCCGTCGTAAATGCGAGTATGTTTCTGTTAAAACCTTTAATGTCACCCTAATGTCATAATGCCTAAATCGTTGTATAATAAGGTCTCTTCGGTCTGGTCCGCAAAATTATTTATTAAGGCGTTACGGATACCAGTTTTCTTCAGTGTTTTCAGTTTTTTGGAAAACCGTCTGAATTTATCAGATGAACTGGGCATACCAGTGACTTTTTTTTAAGTGCAATTTATTAATGATAAAATTTGTAACTGGTTAGTAATAAAACCATTAATATGTTAATCACAATTTTTTATATGTCGGGCCGAAATATTAGGACTCTCGTCAAATTCTGGGATTAAACTTTTTTTTTTATACCATCTGGGTTAGTGCTTGACTACATTCCACCTGATGGAAAGTGGAAATGTAGTCATAGATGGTAAGGCGCATTAACCCAGTAACCTATTCACTCTTTTCTTGAAGACACCCACATCGTATTGGGACGGAAATACCGACGCAGGCAAGCTGTTCCAGTCCTTCGCTGTACGAACTAAAAAAGACGAGGCAAAGCGCTTTGTTCGGACAGGGGGAATGTCCACAACGTAAGGATGGATATCTGCCGTGTGTCGGAACGTCCTGTGATGGAAGGGGGATGGAGGAATTAAATCATGTAATTCCTGCGCACACTCACCAAAATGTATCCTATAGAATACTGAGAGGCTAGCAATTCTACGCCTGTGTTCAAGGCTGTGGAGGTTGGCTTCAACCAATTCAGGGTCGCCTATAAGCCTCTTTGCTCGCCTCTCAATTGAGTCCAGAACCGCAAGATGAGACTTAGCGGCACCAGCGAATATATGCCCACAGTACTCCAAACACGACCGGATCTGTGCTTTGTATAATACAAGTAGCTGTCCCGGTGTAAAGTACTGACGGACCTTCGCAAGAACGGCAAGCTTTCCTGCAGCTGCTCTTGCTCTGGACTATATGAATACACCGACCAAAGTTGAGGTTCGAGGAAATCTCTAAGCCTAACAACTGAAGCCGGTCACTGTATTCCAAAGATACACTCTGGAAAGTAGGAGCCAAGGTGAAAGGGCTCCTTTTGGCGGTGAACAGACACGTCTGCGTTTTGGTGGCGTTGAATTTGACAAGATTGGCTTTGCCCCATGCGGAGACTGCCTGAAGTTTGTCATTCAAACGTTGCACCATGGCTTCTCTTTCAGACTGTATTTGATCTCTACTAGCCCGACTACTCGGCAGGTATCTTTCTACAACTGTGCTGTCGTCTGCATACCCATAGATACCGGGCTTCAGCAGATCGTTAATGTGCAGCAGAAATAGAGTTGCAGAAAGAACGGAGCCCTGAGGCACTCCGGCATTTATTGTCAAGGGTTCCGAGGAACACCCGTCGACAACTACTCGGAGAGATCTTTGGTTCAGAAAGTCCGTTACCCAACCGATCAGACCAGGAGATATACCGTATGTTGAAAGCTTGCTTATAAGGCTCGCATGCCAGACCCTGTCAAATGCCTTCGAGACGTCAAGAGAGACGGCGACCGCTTCTCCGTTCTTCTCGATGGCCTCGCCTAAAATGTGCGTAGCGTACACTAGAAGGTCCCCAGTGGACCTATTTCGGCGAAACCCGTACTGTCGGTCACTGAGGAGATTGTTACCTTCAAGGTACGCTAAAAGGCGCGAGTTCAATACACGCTCCATAATCTTGCAGAGTATGGAGGTGATTGAAATCGGTCTATAATTGGCAGGATCGGCACGGCTGCCTTTTTTGGGCACTGGTTACACGTTAGCAAGCTTCCAAGATTTCGGCACTATTCCAGACTTGAAAGAGAGACGATACAGACGTGTCAATACAGGAGACAACTCAGCTGCGCATGTCTTGAGCAGAATGGATGGTATACCATCAGGGCCACTGGCTTTATTCACATCAAGACGACACAATTCTCTCCATACCTCTTTGTTAGTGATGCGGATTTCAGGCATCGAAATACCGCAGTGAGGAAGATGCGCTGGAGAAGCATTGCCAGTGTCTAGATATGAATTAACAGCGAATAGAGAAGCAAATACATTCGCTTTCTCTGTCGCTGTATGGGCCAGAGATCCATCCGGCTTCAGCAGAGCAGGTAGTGAGGGTTGGCAGAAGTTCGACTCGATCGCTTTGGCAAGAGACCAGAAAGCTCGACTGCCAGTAGGTCTGACAGAGAGCTTTTCGCCATTCTTAGCGATACGATCGCGACGAGCCTTCCGTAATGCCTTTTTATAGGACTTGGCAGCTTGGTTAAAGGCTCTCTTCTTTAAACTTACATCCGGAGCTTTGCAGCTTCGAGCATCAGCCCAAATTAGGTATGCCGAATGTTTTCGGTCTCCAGCATGACCACATTCGGCCTTAAACCATGGGCGAGCTTTGCCACCGATGGGTACGTCAGCAAAAGGAATGAAGTACTCCATTGCCTGATGTACCACATCGGTTATAGCATCCGCGCAACTCGACGGATCCAAAGAAAGGAAGCAGACTTGCCGCCAAGGATAAGACGCAAAGAAGTGCCGCATCTCATCCCAATCTGCTGACTTGTATTTCCATACTCGCCTAACACCAGGTGGTTCGAAAGCTGGTGGGGAATATGTAAATACAGATTTCACCAAACAGTGATCGGAGGTTCCCAAGGGGGAGGTCACCTCAACACGATACCTGTCCGGATCAGTTGTCAGCAAAAGGTCCAGGCAATTAGCTGTATGGCCAACTACATGAAAGAGGTCGAAAGACAACGCAAAATTCGGCGCTCCTCTTCCAGCATGGTCGGTCTTCTGGTACGGGAACAGCTGGCTGTTCCTTCCTTCCTTCCTTCCTTGTTTCCTGATGACAGGCATTAAAGTCCCCCAGAAAGACGAGCTGCACTGAAGGGTACTGATGCAGAGCCATATCAGCAGCCTCACCGAGATACTCAAATAATTTAGTTGTCTCCTGATCACCATCATCTGCATAAAGCAAGCAATTGACCTTAAGGTCACCTACTTTCACTCCCATGTCACTGTCTTTCACGCCTTGGAGACAACTATCCAAATACAAGTTGAACAACCAAGCTGACATAGCGCAACCTTGCTTAACACCCGATTGGATGTCAAACCTGGGCGACATGTCAGCTCCTACTTGCACACAGGCTGAATGATCTTTGTAAAGAGACTTTACGGCCTGTAGCAAGGATCCGCTCACATTGTAAAGTATCCATATATTGGGCAGTATCTCCCATAATTTCTTCCTCACAACCCTGTCAAACGCCTTTTCCAAATCCACAAAAGCACAGAAAACCTTTTGGTTTAGGGCCAAAAACTTTTCCGTGATCATGCGGAGGGAAAAGGTCTGATCTATAGATCCTCTTCCAGGTCTAAAACCTCCTTGGGCCTCCCACAACAGCCTTTCAGATCTCTCTTGCATTCTTCTCGCTAATATTTTAGCATAAACTTTACCGCCCAAGCTGATCAAACTGATAGCCCTATAGCTTGCACAGTCTATCTGTGAACCTTTGCCTTTATACAAAGGTACGATGACTGCACTTCGCCAATCGCCTGGGACCTCCCCCGATTTCCAGCATAAATTGCACAAAAACCAGAACAAGTCCCAGACGCGTGGCCCACCATATTTGATCATCTCGGCAGTAACTTCATCTGCTCCCGCAGCCTTACCACATTTCAGACTTCGAATCGCGCTCTCCACTTCTTCCAAACTGATTTCACCATCGGCTACATCCGAACTCAGTATTTTGCTGGTACTCAAGGTCGAGACGTCCTCACGTTCATACGTCTCCTTGTAGAATTCCGCCAACCGCTGCAAAACGTGTGCTGGCGCTGTTAAAACTTCACTACTCTTCGAAAGCACTCCTTTCATTCTACAGGTTACCGAACAACCCCGAAAATCACTAATTTCTCGCCAGAAAAGCTTCGTGTTTTCCCGGTAGTTGTTCGTCAAACTTTCATTCCTTTCTCTTTCAAAATTTTCTCGATTCATATTTAAAGTGCTTTCGCTTTGTGCTTTTGCAGCTTGTACGATCTATTTCTTAACTCTCTCATACTTTTTTCTTTACCCGAGACTTTATAATCCAGCCATGCTTTCTTCTTTAACTCTACAGCGTCTTTCACTAATCATCCCACCATTCATCGCGCTTTTTACTAAAACCTCTTTTCCTTTTACCACATACTTCTGTCGTTATTTTCACAATACTATTCCTAAGGTTCTGCCCGCATACTTCAACACTTTCATTTCCAGAATCACAGCTTTCAAGCTTCTGGAAACCCTTTCTTAATATTCCTCTCTGATCGGTGGATCTTGAACCTTCTAGCTTCTTATCCGATAATTCGACGCCAAGCTAGGACACGTCGTGCGGCTGCGCCAACCTGCAAACAGACCTCTTATTCTAGCAACGACTTGATAATGGTCCTTTCCCAGATCAGCACCCCTGAACACTCGCGTGTCAGAGGTGCTAATTGTATCTATACTTAAAACTTGAAATCACCGATATTAAGTCATACGTAAGTACTAATTATTTCGTTTTGTTGTTTAAGTATCAAATACAGTAAACTAGTTAATGACACCTTCAGTATACTTTATCTTTAAAGACAAGTCGTTAATTATAACTTTGGTGATTAACGCCGAGCCTAATCGCTTCAACCTTTGTGATTTAAACTTTTGTTTATGACTTTTCTTTAAAACCATTACACAATATTATAAATAGAGGAATGATTAATATTAAAATTAAACCAAAATGAAAATTAATAAAAAATCCAAAAAATGTACGTGATAAAGTAATTCTTATGCGCGTAGCTTCATATATGTATATGCTAATTAAATGCGATTTCAATAGCATAATTTGCAGGTGTATGATATGGAACATCTTGATCGCAGTTTTTGAAGAGATCCACAGAATGACAGGTACTAGCGAAAATGTCACGATGAGAATGAAGAAGAACGTGCTCAGGTGGTTTGGGCACGTCGAACGAATGAGTGATGAAAGAATGGTTAAAAAGATTTATATAGGAAAAATGAGTGGTAAGAGAGATAGGGGGAGACCTCGAGTGACCTTCGAAAACACAGTATCTATGATACTGATGGAAGATTACATAAAAACCATAAGGACTCCCCCCAAAGGGTATGTATGAAGAGTTTGATGTCTGTGGCTGAGGCGAAAGAGGTATGCAGGGACCGCAGCGTTTGGCGCTCCGTCGTCTCTGGCTACCCCGCAAGGGTTATGAAGTGAAGATAAATAAATAAATAAAAAATTATGCTTTGTGTTCAAAGAGAAAAATAAATATTTAATAATATTCAAAAGTGTTCTATTGGATCGCAAGAAAAAAAAATATAACTGGGTTCTGTGAACATATTTATAGCAAGTTTTACTTTAATTAAAAATAGTAGGAAACTTCGACATTTGAATAGAAGTATATACAAGTTTGCAGTCTTCTTTTTCTGTAGCTATACAATTTTAGGTTTAAATAAAAAGTAATTATTTAGGTTAAGTTTTAATTAAACGTTTCTCACTCAAAGAGCACAATGAAGGCTTTATAAAAGTTCAAAGTCAAAAGGTCAGTCTTATTTACAGTTTGTAGTAAGTATCTAGAAATTGTAACTGTATGAGATCAAAACGAGCAAGCTCCAATGACACCATCGCAGGGCGTCCCTCAGCGAGTTTAGTGCGACTCGTTTAATTAAAACAGCTACGTTCAGTCGACTTCAAAGAAGTTAAGTAACGAGTTAAGTACTTAGTTCAAAATATACACTTTTCAAAAGTTTTTCATCTGAATAAAATAATTAATAGTTATTTTAGTATAATTAATATTTTTTTAATTAAATTTTATTTATTTTAGTCCAAAATATACATAAAGTAAATAAAGTAGTAGGTAATTAAATTATAATTAATATCAAGTTATTTTAGTGTTTATAAAACTAGAAATTAATTAAACCACTTAAATCTTTCTCAAAAGCCGACAAAGTAAATGTTCATTTTCTGTCATTGCCAGAGACTGTGGGGGAGAAGATACTTCACCAGTAAATGACCAGTATACTCATTTGCTCTTTTTGTAGACAAAAAAAGTTAATTTACTACATTTTAAAAATCTTCAAGAAGGAAGAATGAGAAGAATATGTTTAATGTGAATCGTAGCTATTCTCTTCGCTACCTCGTGCTTACAGTGCTACATGTCCAGAAATTTCGAAACCTTTGTGAGTAGGTAATTTATAGGTTCAGAGAAAATAAATTCTAAACTTTTATATGTTAATTATTTCATTGATCAATAAAAGTGTTTTGTAAAAAAAGTCGTCTCCTCTCTCGTTGTAATTAGAGTGTGACTTTGCACGAGAGAAATGTGTACCCATTCAAAATAAAAGCTTTGACTTTGATAGCGAGGTCTCGTGTTTGGCAAGCATTTTCCGTAGGCGTAGGCGAAGTTTAATATGAAAACTAGCTATTTCTCATTATTAGTCAATTAGAAAATTAATTTTTATCATAAACACAGCTGCTTAAATCTTATTAAATGATAAAATTAAAAGATTCTATGTTGTCTAGAATTATTGTAGAGAAGAGAATCCAGTTTACTCAAGAGTATATATTGTTATCTTCGACTTATTGATTGCAGGAATTAACATTCAAATACCATTTATTAATAATTCGATAGTAGTCAGTACTTTTAGTTACAGCTTGATTAATTTATTAATTGAAAGCTGAGTACGTCTTAATACGTGGGTTTATTATCACGACAGTCAATAAAGAGTCAGTTCATCTCTTTTATACAATTAAAACTCGGGCAGCGGTTTTGAAGCTAAGCATTTTTATACTATTACCAAGTTTATGGTTGCGGTTTTTAGTTTAAACAAGAGTTTTTTGAGACTCATTCTTTCATATGAATTAAATTTAATTCAAATATTTAATTTAGATAGTGTAACATTTAATACATTTAAAATTACATATTATTTGTTTAATAACTAAATACTTAATCACAATTAATATTAATTTGTGTAATTCTTTATTGTTTCAAACGAGTTGTGACTGTCATTAAACTCTAAATTTGTTACAATTCAAGTTATTGGCTTACGAAGTGTATATCGCGTGGTATAAACTTATTTTTTTTTAATTTTTGAGTAAATATTTAAAAATATAACAATAATTTTGATTTGACGGTTTATATAATAAATAACAGTAGAGTCTGCAAACTTAAGCGTTCTGTGAAGCCCTAACAAAGAATTACTTAAATTTAAAACTGGGGAAATTTTGTTTTCTTATACTTGTCACAATAAAAACGGGATAAAAGGTACTGAGGCAGCGTCATTACAACTTCTAATTTGAAACTGAATTAAATGTCACGGTAAAGTTTCTGCAAATTATAACCAGTTTTACTGAGTTAAGTTGGTTTCTATGTCACAATCTATGAACAACTACAAATAAACTTTACCTTTACTTAGTAATTTATTGAATACCTGTTGACCTGTTGTGTTTAAGCCCTTTATGATAAATCAAAATACTTTGTTGAAAACTGATTTTGTTTGATAGTAATCATAAAATGAAACATTTTTATAGTCGAAATTTTTATTGTAATAAAATATTACATTAGTATTATTTCCTTTTACAATAAAGAAACGTATAAAAAGTAGGAATAAATATGTTATATTTTTTATACTAGACAACTTATTGAAATATTTCCATCCTTAGACGAAAAAAACTTTTCGAACTATATTAGTTCAATTTACATAACACGTTATTAATTATTATATTATTTTGTTTCGTAGACATTTCATTTCAGTAGTAATTTAAATACTCAGTCACATATTCTAATTTTTATGATGTTTGTCTGTGATTAGGTTCATTAATTATTTGTTGACAGGAAATTCACAAGACTTTAATTGTCTATGACATTTCGTATTATTTTAGAAATTAGATGTTGCCAGCTTATATTTAGTTTAGTTTCAAATTACAACATTAATTATTTTGATTTCTAATAATTAAGAATTTACCCACATTTATTCTGACGTTCTCCGTGGGGGCTCACTATTCGTATTTGTTGTGTAGAATTCAACGTCACGATCTTTCTATCGGAAGCACTTCCGATATTTCTTTTTTTAATTAGCCTTCGGTAATTATGGTTGCATTAGTGTTCTTAATAACGCTTATAAGGCGGTGATCTTTTTAATTATACATGTGTATTATTGCAGGGTTGATTAAATATTATGGAATAACCGTAATTCTTATTGCCAACATTTCCCGGTCACTTTAAAAGTTCATTTGAGAGACATATGGTAAGTTATTTGAGTTTCACTATAAATTAGGAGATGTTCTTTAGTTTTCATAACTTTTTTAATGTTTCACGTTGCATAGTTTCAGCACTTCTCCTGTTTCGACAATTGGAGTCGAAATAAATTTTAGGTTTGCCTGTGAGGCCTCTTTCCTCCATAAGGTATTATAGTTTGATATTATTTAAGTAGATTATGGCATTACAAAAGGTTTTTTTATGCTTGTAATATATCTTCACTACGTGCTTACGTGTAACTTCGGGTAGTCGACCTGCCTGTCCTGCTTCGGAACTGTTGCTGTAACTGTAGCTACATGTGTGGTCTGCCTTTAAATGCCTAATTCTCGTTAGAATCTTAATAAGCTATCAGGTGATGTACTACGTTATATATAATTAATCTACACTATAAATAAATATTTGAAGATCAAGTGTTTGACTGCAGTCTTTTTGTACTGACAAATATGGGGGTTTTGCATATGTCTCCAGTTGTCCATTCTCAGTGGCGTTTAGGAATTTAATTTAAAAGATTAATATTAATAATATTATTTTATACAAATATTTGAGTTCTTTGTTTTGTTTACCTTAAATGACTCACTGCCGAATCTAGCTGGCAAATTATCTATTGTATTCAAATAAGTTTAAGTAAGAATTTAAATTTAAGTGTGAATAAATTGAATCTTCAATATTAAATTGGATATTTGATTTAAAATGATCCACTAACACTAAATTGGAAAGGTTACATTTCATAAAAACTGTTTACATCTAAAATTAAATTCATTCTATTATCATAAAACAGATTAATTCGATGACTATTGTTACAAAATAAAATAGGTAATAGTTTTTCGGCAAAAACTCATCCGAAAAGCCCTCCTTTCCTTGGAAGTTCATATGTCGAGTGGGCCAGATGGTATCTCTCCACTTGTGCTACGAACATGTGCCCCTGAGTTGACAACAGTGCTAACGCCTCTATTTCGGTACTCCTACCTTAAAGGCGTAGTCCCGATCTCATGGAAGCGTGCCCTTGTCTATCCGATCCCTAAAAAAGGTGATAGCTCGGACCCAGCTAACTACAGACCTATCACCATTACATCTCTTCTCTCCAAAGTAATGGAGAGCATCATCAATAAACAGTTCCTAACCTACCTCGAGGATCACCAGTTGGTTAATGACCGGCAATATGGCTTTCGCCATGGTCGATCGGCTTGTGATCGTCTGTTATATCTTACGCACCGTTCGGCAGCTGTTATTGAAAGCAAAGGAGAGGATCTGGCAGTTGGTCTCGATATGGCGAAAGCCTTCGATCGTGTATGGCACAAGGGGCTTCTTTCGAAGTTTTCTTCTCATGGGCTTTCCGAGAGTTTATGCAAGTGGATCACCCACTTCCTCACTGGGCGGAGCATACAGGTCATTCTCGACGGTTTTTGCTCGGACCCCAAACCCATGAACGATGGTGTACCCTAAGGCTGCGTGCCATCCCCAACTCTGTTCCTCCTCCACATCAATGATATGTTGGATATCTCCAACATACATTGTTATGCGTATGACAGCACTGGGGATGCGGTATAGTCCGACCGTGCAGGTCTCTCTCTGGAAAACGTCGAAGAGTACCGAAAGAAACTTGTGTCTTCTATAGAGACTTCTTTGTGAATGGTCTCTGAGAGGGGTGAACTGAACTACCTTCAATTCAATCCCGAGAAGACACAAGTTTGCGCGTTTACCACTAAGAAAACCTTATTTGTCGTATCACCGCTCTTCGAGAGCAGTCCCCTCATTGCCTCGCCAAGTATCAGAATACTGGGTCTCGACATTTCGAGCAATTGTCGGTTTCGTGGTCATCTGGAGAGCAAGGCAAGACCAAGTTGGCCTCGAAGAAATTGGGAGTGATCAATAGAGCGAGGCAGTATTTCAAACCTGGCCAAAGACTTGCGCTCTATAAGGCGCAGGTCCGGCCACACATGGAGTATTGTTCTCATCTCTGGTCCGGATCACTTCAATATGCTGCAGTTGATATTATCTGAAACATTTGCTAATTCAGATAATATTGAATATATTCAGATAGGTGATTATCAACTAATATCTGCTTATTGCAGACTAATGCAAAAACGTGGTCGTCTCTGTATCTTAGTTAACAAAAATATTGCCAAAAATATTATAAACTTTATATGCAGATGATTTGTGGGCAGAATGGAATACAATTTTGAATGTTGTTTTCTAAAAATATCAAGTTTTAAAATAATTATAATCTGTTTATACAGAACACCTAACTCCAATGTTATAGAGTTTCTGCGTAAGTTAGATATACTAGTACATGAATTCACCGGGGATAAGGTTAATAAGCATATCGTTTATGAATAGCCAGTACGAGAGTTTAAGCAAAAAAGTCGATATGATAGATAATGAAATCAAAACACTTAAGGCGACGAGAACGACTGTTGGTGAAATTAAAGAAAATATGGATGAGCTGGAGTCTCAAATAAACAATCGCGAACAGTGGGCTAGACGATCCAATATCGAGATCTATGGAATTCCGGAAAAGAAAGGCGAAAATTTAATTCACATTTTGGAATGTGTTTCGAAGCGCATTGACTTTCCGTTGGATGTTGGCCGTGATTTAGACTTCATAACCCGAGTAGCACCTAAGAGTCGCGATTCTAAAAAAGTGAAACCAATTATTGTTAGATTTTTGGCGCGATATAAGAAGGATGATTTCTTAAGTTTGGCAAGAAAAACTAAATTGGATGCTAATGATTTTGGCTTTAAGGACAATCGTTCAAAAATATTTTTTAATGATCACTTGACCAGTGCAAATAAATATCTATTGCAGCGAGTTAAAATCAAGGCGAAGGAAAGCAATTATTTATATACATGGGTGAAAAACTGTGCGATAATGGTACGTCGAACAGATACCAGTCCAATCATCCATATTTCGGGTATGTCGGATTTAAACAAAATAAAGTGAGGGTTTTGTTAATTTTGAAACTGTTTCTGTATATTGCTTTAAATTTTTATTATCATAATATTATAGTTCGTTTTGTTTGTTTCTTTGATATATTTTATTTTTTATGTTGGTGTATGTTTGGATATAGATTTTATTATTATTATTATTATTGTCTTTATTTGATTTATCATAATAATGTTTGTATTATTGTTAGCTTTCATTTTCGCTCATCATATTGTAGTAATTATTATATTTGATATGCCTGGGGTATATATCTTAATTTATTATTATATCTGTACACTAAAAACTGTAAGAATTTTCGGAGAGGTCACTTATATTATAATGTGATAGATGTTTATGTCATATTGATTTACTTAAACAATGGGTTCGTTTGAACTCTCTATTTATTACCAAAACGTGCGTGGGCTTCGTACTAAGACTAGTACGTTCTTTAGTAACTTAATGTGCAATGATTATGACATTGTTTGTTTGAGCGAGACTTGGTTGATTCACGGAATTTACGACGCTGAATTATTTGATAGCCGTTACAACGTTTACAGATGTGATCGTGATTATATTACTAGGGGGGATCGGATGGGTGGAGGAGTGCTTATAGCAGTTAGACGTGGCTTCATAGTTGTTGAATCAAGAACTGTAGAATTTCCTGGTGCTGTTGCAGATGTTATACAGGTTACATTAAGGATTAGCAAGCTATCATCGTCAGCTGTGTTGCAATTGTTTTGTTGCTATTTTCCTCATGGTCCTTGTCATTCTGATGCTTTGATTGAGTTTTTTGAATCCATTTCAAATTATTATTTGAATAAACCTTGCGATCACTTTTTAATACTGGGTGATTTTAACATTAGTAGTGCTAGGTGGAGCTGCTCTGACTGTTGTACTAATCAAATTTTAAATATGAATAATGATAATATCTCAGTTCAGTCACTTTACACTTTTCTGCAACTTACAGGCTTTAACCAATTTAATGTTGTTCCGAATATTAATGAAAGATTTCTTGATTTAGTGATTGCAGATGTAAACTGTTACGTTACCCATTGTCAGGAACCGTTGGTTGTTGAGAATTCTCATCATCCGGCTTTGCTTGTATCTCCCCGCTTTTTAAGTGTTCTGGAGTTGCGCCCTCCCAGTCGTTTTGTGTCTGTTTTTCGTGCTGCTGACTACGATGCCATAAATTTAGAATTGTCTACTATTGATTGGACTATGGTTTTGGATACATGTGATGTGGACGTAGCACTGAATAAATTCTACGAAGTAGTTGATTTAGTTATTCAAAAATATGTTCCAACGAAAAAGTGTAAAAGTGCACGATATCCTCCGTGGTATACTAAATCGCTCATGAAAATAATAAACGAGAAGTTAAAATTTCATAAAAAATGGAAAATATATGGGAGAGAGAGTGATTATAGCACTTTTAACCTTTTACGCGATCGTCAAAAACGTGTCCAGTCGGATTGTTATGATAAATATATCGAAAGGGCTGAAAGTAGTATCAAGCGTTGCACCAAGTTATTTTGGTCTTTTTTTAAGTCCAAAAAAACCTCATCCGTTATTCCGGACATAATGTTTTCTGACGGAATTCAATCATCTAATGGTAGCGAAATCTGTCAGCTTTTTAATTCTCATTTTCAATCTGCCTTTGCATCTGACTCACCTTGTTATAGTGACAGTGATACTTTGCGGTTAAACCACAGCCGTGACACTCAAACAGTATCTATTGGTTCATTGGTTGATCTCTCCACTAAATTAGTCAGGAAATACTTGAAATGTTTGGATATTGGGAAAGGGAGTGGTCCTGATGGTGTCCCTCCGTTTTTTCTTAAATCTTGCTACAATAATTTGGATGTTCCTCTATCTATATTATTTAATATTTCTCTCCGTACAGGTAAAATGCCTAAAATATGGAAACAATCTTTCGTAGTACCTGTTTACAAAACCGGAGACAGACAGAATATACAGAATTATAGACCTATATCTAAACTAAGCACTATTGCAAAACTATTTGAAAAGATAATTTATGATCAGTTATATCCGGTTGTAAGACCATTGATCATTGATCAGCAGCATGGATTTATCGATGGTAGATCGACTGAAACAAACCTTTGTGAACTGACTCATCAACTTACAATGACAATGGATATGGGTGGGCAGGTGGATGTTGTGTACACGGACTTTTCAAAAGCCTTTGATAGGATTTCTCACGATCTGTTAGTCAGAAAACTTTGCGGTATTGGTATACACGGTGATTTGCTTCGTTGGCTTGAGTCTTATTTGAGGGATCGCAGTCAAGCTGTTGCTGTTAAGGGTTTTTGTTCGTCATTTGTGCCCGTTACTTCCGGGGTACCCCAGGGCTCTCATCTAGGACCATTATTGTTTAATCTTTTTATCAATGACGTAACAGGATACATTCATAATTCTAGTGTTTTACTTTATGCTGACGATATGAAGGTTTTTAAGGTTATCGAATCTCATCAGGACTGCGTTTTGCTTCAGAACGATCTCGAAAACTTGGAGAATTACTGTAAGTATAACCTTTTAAAATTGAACATAAAAAAGTGTAGCGCTATAACATTTACAAGAAAGAGAAAGGCTATACCATTCGACTACAAATTACAGAATACCGTTTTGTCTAGAGTCTCTGAGATTCGAGATTTGGGTATTTTCTTGGATCAAAAGTTAAGTTATGCGTATCATATAGATTATGTAACATCTAAGGCCTATCGAATGCTTGGATTTATTCTTAGATCTACAAGGGAGTTTAAAGATTGCCGCACACATATTCTACTTTTTAACGCTTATGTAAGGTCCCTCTTGGAATATGGTTCAACGGTTTGGAGCCCATTTTATAAAAAATATATAAATAAAATTGAAAAAATTCAATCAAAATTTTTAAAACATTTGCGATTTAGAGATGCCTGTTCCGACTATTCCAACAGTAAAGTTCTTGATAATGTTACCCCATTGAGTATACGTAGAGGCTTGAGAGATCAATTATTACATTACAAAATTGTCCATAATCTTGTTGATTCTAAAAGCCTCCTTAGTAAAATTTTATTTGAATGTCCACGTCTTAGTTCAAGAAATCGACCATTAGTTTTTGTACCTCGTTGTAGAAATGATTATGCAAAAAATGTGTTCTTGTTACGTGCGTGTAATAATTATAATAAACACTGTAAAACTTTAGACATATTCAACATGAAAATTAGTAATTATAAGAAAACTTTGTGTAAATTGTCATAGGCTGTAATATTTAAACTGTTTCATAGTTTTGCTTTCTGTTTTTATTTTTTGTATTTTTTGTATTGAGTTTCAATTATTTGTTTTAACTTTCTGTGGAAACTTAATTGATTTATGTTAAACATTTTGTATTTTTTTTTTATTGTATAGGTGCTATTATAATTGTATGTTTCCCAAATAAATAAATAAAAAAAAAAAAAAAAAAAAAATATTATACTTGTAGGTGATTTAAATATTGATAAGTTAAAGAATACAAAAATTATAAAACGATTTTATGGATTTATTATAAAATTATAAGTCATTTCTTCACATAAAAGAACGAACAAGACAAAACTCATTTATTGACCTAATTATCAGTAGTAGAGCAAATGCCATTGGTCAAGGTCTTCAGTTAGACTTATCCGACCATGAAACAGCTCCATTTTTAACCATTCCAGAAAAAAAATACTCTTCCATCCTGTAGATTTATTTTTCAAACAGATATAAATAGGGAAAACATAGCCAAATTGGAAAATGTATGTGTAATATATTAAATGGTCACACATTTAATTAGTTAGAAAAAGCTTTTAAATAATTTCGTAATACAATCGCTATATTTTATAAATTATGTTTTTCTATAATTAAATTACGGAAAAGTGATACAAATACCGAAAATAAATGAATGACTAGAGGAATTAAAAGCTCTAAGCTTAGAACTGGATTTAGTGAATTCTGCTGTTTTTAGGGCATTACATTAAATGTAAAATTGCAGTAGGGCCCTCATATCTGTGATTTGTCGAGACTTAGTTCTGCCACATACGTGGTTTAAATAATACGCCGGTGGAAAAACGTTGAAACATCTAGAATAATTTACTATAGCTACTTGCATAGTGTCCTGTCATACGGCATATGTTTATTGGGTAATGCATCAGATATGGGGACTATCTTTGTATTGCAGAAGAGCTCTGTTCGAGCAATATACAATATGATGTCTCGAGAGTTGTTAAAAATAAATTCATAATTCATAGAAAATTATGACTGTATACATTATATTGTGATGTACATAAAAATAATAATAGAAATAAAAAAAAATATATCTATGCCCATCACTAGGCTCCATAAAATAGGTAATTGTTTTAAGGTTAATTGTAAACGTTTTTACAATAAGCTCCCCATTAAAGCCTTAAATTTATTACTAAATAAATACGAAATATTTATTAAAAGGATTTGTTAAAAAAAAGTTGTTAGTGTAAAGGATTACGTTAACGATGGTATGGCCTTTGAAGAAATTGTATTTTAGCGATTAATTAGTGCTTACGCAATTTTTTCTGACGCTGTAACAATACTATCGTTAAATATTCTTTAAGTGTCGAATGACTTCTTTCAAGAGCACCTTGGGTCTGGGAATGGTAAGAAGAAGACCAAATCTGTTTAATCTTAAAGAAGGAGCAAATCTGTTGAAATAAATCTGCTGTAAAGTTTTTTCCTTGATCAGTAAGGATATATTTAGGTAGACCAAAAATAGAAATGAAATGAACTAAGCATTCACAAGTTGATTCAGCAGTAGTGGTAAAAATAGGACAGGCAAGAGAGAATTTTGTAAGGTCATCTTGGATGGTTAGGATAAATTTGCAGGATAAACTGTGCAGTAGTTGCTTCTGGTAATGGACCTACTATTTTTTAGAGCAATTCGCTCAAAAGGTTTTGTAGAAGTGCTTATGATCTGCATTGGAGCTCTATTTGTTTGCCTCAATGCTTTATTAGTTTGACATTGGGTACATTTTTTACGAAGTTCTCTATGTCACCTCTCATATTTCTCCATGACTCTTTTTAATATTAGAGTATTTCCAAGATGGCCAGCAAGAGGAATATCATGATTTTCTCTTAGAATTTTGGAAATTTCAGAAAGAGAAGGATATATTATTTTATTTTTGTAAATATGTATATTTTATTTAGTCTTATTAAATAAATAAAGAAACATGTTATAAATTTTTACAAATTGATTTGTGTCAAAAGGGTTTTTAAAGTCTGTAATTGCGATATATAAATTAGCGTTTTCGTTTAAATTAATAATTAATTCATTTCTAATATTTTTAAGACTTTTATAAATTTTTTCATATTCAGATTTGTCAAATTGATGAACTTTAGTAAATAAGCAGTAATAAATTTTGTTATCGTGATTAAAATAAAGAAAAGAGTTTAATGTTCTTTCCTTAGATAAAATTATAGAAGTATCAGATATATTATCAAGAACGTTTTGAACCACATGGTTAGATTCATCAAGGACAATAGAAGTTGGAATTATTATGATTTTATGCATAGTTTTAAGTATATCTGAATTATATTCTTTTAAAATAACATTTGATTTGAAAGTTTTGTTATTAATCGTTTTTAGGAAGTTAGAATAAGTATCATCATTATTCAGACAGTCTAATGAGTCAGAAAATAGAGGATCGGTATGAATTGTTATTTCATTTCCTGTTGTGTTCTAGGTGTTACCATAGAGGAACCAGGAGATGCAAGAGGATCTTCTGTGGGACTTAAGTGGATTATCATTTTCAGAATCACTTTGTACTTGAATTGTTTCAGGACTGGGCAGTTGAACGGGATTTACTGGAAATCGAGAAAGGGCATCTGCATTGCAATTGATTTTCCCTTTTTTAAATGGGATCTCATAATCATACTCTTCTAATTTTAGACGCCATCTCACTGATCACGATCCAGGATCTTTGCAATTGAATAACCAACTTAGTGGTTTGTGATCTGTTATGATTTTAAATTTATGACCGTAGAGGTATGGTCGAAAGGTTTTTGTGCCGAAGATAATGGCGAGGCATTCCTTCTCTGTAACACGGTAGTTACATTCAGCTTTATTAAGTGTACGTGAAGCAAAGGCAATAGGAAGATCTTTGCCTATTTCACGTTGGGATAAAATAGTAGATATAGCAAAATTAGAACCATCACAAGTAAGGATGAAACGTTGAGAAAAATCAGGATATTTAAGAATAGGAGCATTAATCAATTTATTTTTTAATTCTTCGAAACCTAATTGTTAGGCATTAGTCCAACTTGAAGGTATACCTTTTTTTAGAAGGTGAGTAAGGGGTTTAGCATGTTTAGAGAAGTCAGCGATAAATCTTCTGTTTGTTGTCCAAGAAGAAGTGCGTTTTTTTGTCCAAGAAAGGATTTTACATCTTTAGGATTTTTAGGTGTTGGAAACTCTTTGACTGGTTTTATTTTGTCTGAATTTGGCATGACGCCTTCGTCACTAATTATGTGTCCAAGATATACTACTTCTTTGCGGAGGAACTCGCATTTATCAGGTTGTAATTTAAGGTTAAAATCTCTCAACTTCTGTAATACCTGGGTAGGTTTTTTAATATAAGAAGGTAGATCGGGAGAGTAAAAAACTATATCATCTAAATAAACATAACAATGAATACCTTGTAAACCAGAAAGAACTGTATTCATTAATCTCCGAAACGTTGAGGGCGCATTTTTCAGGCGAAAGGGCATTCTAGTGAACTTAGAGTGACCTCGAGGGACACTAAAGGTTGGTTTTTCGGAATTGGACATTTGAATTTGATGAAATCCGGAAACTAAATCTAATGTGGAAAAATATTTACTATTACCTAGTTGGTCAAGGATTTCATTTCTTTGAGGAATGGGATATATTTCACCAATGGTAATATCGTTTAATTTGCGGTAGTCAATAACTATTTTCCACTTTCTATGACCAGAAGAGTGGATTTTTTTGGGTACTATCCAAATTGGTGACTCCAGGGTGACTTTGATGGTTTAATTATTTTTTGTTCTAGCATTTTATTTTTTTTGACATTCTACTTCTTTTTTGTGACATTCTGGGAAACGGTAAGATTTAGTATTGATAGGAACTGACGAGTTAGTTTTAATGTCATGCTGTATTGCATTTTTAAAGGTTAGTTTGTCGACAGGTAAATGGAATATATCTGAATACGTAGATCAAACTTCATTTAAGGAATTCCTTAAGAACGCAATTGCGTTCTTCTTTGTTTAGATGTGAAGAACGGAGTAATGCTAAAACTTCTTGAGTTCTTTGATAAGCATTAAAATAATTGGGCTTACCTAATTTGGTTATATTATTGAGACTGTAGGGAATTATGTCATCGTTACTAATGGGTAAAAGTTCAAGTTTCAAATTGGAATTACTTGTTATTGGATTTTCTGATGTATTAATAACGGAAATATTGACGCGAGAATTAGATTTTACTTTAACCAAACAATTTGCTATATGAAGAGAATCTTTAGGATTTTGATCTAAGATTAGACCTTCTGAAAGATCAGAATTTAAAATTGTACATTCAATTATAGATTCTGTTCTAGGAGGAATTGTGTAAGTTGTTTCATTGAATAATATTTTAAATTCAATATCATTAATTTTAAGAATGTTTTTAGTATAATCTATATTACTTTTTAATTTGCTAAAGAAATCGGTACCTGTTATACCGTGATAAGGAAGATCAAGTTCTGGAATTATATGAAAATCATGTTCAGTAGTTTTATCATTTGATAAAAGTGAGATTGAAATACGAACTATAGTGGTAACACATTGATCTTTCATGGAGTCGATGCCTTGTATTTTAATTATATGATTCATAATATTAGGCATTTTGTCAATAGAAGATTGTTTAATTAAACTTACAGAAGCACCGGTGTCGATTAACAAAATTAAGGGTCTATTTGAAACCGATGTTGGAATACAAATATGAGGTAAACACTTTTTTGTTGAATTTTTGGAAACTTCATAAACATATTCATCACATTTCTCCAGGTGTATTTGAATGACCAAGTATGATGGGAGAAGAAGAATAATCATTAATATTATTCTTTATTGGAGTAATAGAAGAGTCGTTTACGGTGTGGGGCTGGTTACCTGCTATTTAACGCTCTTCGGATTAAAAGTAACATTTCCGATTTGGGGCTACTTACGCTGTTGTATAATGTTCTTCGAGTTATAAGTAACGTTTCCTATTTGGGGCTGGTTACCCTGTCGTATAACGTTCTTTGACTTATTAGACTTATTATTAACTGCTAAATTTACAGCTTCATTAAAGTTATTTGGATTTATACATCTAACCATACCATGTAGATGAAGCCCTATACAGAATGTGTGTAATGCCAGGTCTTGCATACCGGCTACGCGACCTAGTAATTCTTCTTTAGTGAAGTTTGACATGTGGATCTCGGTTAATAATTGAGAGAGACAGGTTTCGACCCGTAGTGCAAATTGGTTAACTGTCTGCGTGGTTCCTTGTTTACATTCTTGTAGGTCAGCTAAGAGGTGGGCAGAATGCTTCCTTTCTCCAAATTGATTCTTTTAAAATTCTTTCAAACTACTCTATATATCAAATTCTTTAATAGAGCAAGCGACTTCTGCTTTTCCTTCTAACTGGCTTAAAATATATTTTAGAATTAAATCCTCTTGTGAAGGAGAGGCTAAGGAGAAGGCATTATTGCAATTGTTTATGAAAGCATTAAGTTTTTCTCTGGAACCATCATATGGTTTTACAAATTTAATAAGAAAATTTAAACTTAAAATAGTGTCTTCTGACTCTTCCTTACACTCTTTTTTTCATTAAGACATTTTAAAATATACTAATTTGAAATAATATAAAGCAAAAGCAACAATGAATATAAATGAATTATAATTTTAAGCTGTTTATAATATCTCTACTACTCTTATTAGTCCGTTCAATTTAAACATTCGAAGCTACATAAATTCCCATCAAGCTTATATCGATGTGTATGTTTCGTTAAATGAATGAATCATATTTTAAACAACCTTACTGATTTTCAGCTTGATGAGAATTTATGTACCTTCGCTCTCATTTTTAGGTCTAAATTGACCGGACTATATCGAAAGTAATTTAATATTTGTTTAGCTCAGCCACCTGCCAGGACGATAACGGTACAGACAGTATTATGTTACACATTGTTAAAGAATTATAATTACGATAAAATTATAAGATGAATACAAATTACTAACTGATATTTAGTTATTACGAGGGCCAAACTGAAAGTTTTTAGAACTGGCCACTTAAAAGCATTATATCAAAAAAAATAGTTTCAATTTTGAAAATAGAACTCTTTACCAATATTATTGAGTGTACATTTCATTCATTTGTCATTTGTTTTACGATTTGGCGGCAAATTGAAAACTGTCTGTGCACGTCAGAATGAATTTAAGCAAATTTTCGTGCAATGATTTTTTATGACTTTCGATGTCATTTAAGTCAACAAGAAAGTTATGATAGACTTCGATTGGCTTTTCACGATGAAGCCCCATCTCGTGCCACAGTTTACAACTGGTTTAATGAATTCAAACGTGGTCGAACTAATCTCACCGATGATTTGCGTGAGGGACGGCCTTCTACAGCGACGACTGAAGATAACATCAGTGTTGTGCGGCGTATGATAGAGACTGACAAAAGAGTGACCTATCAGCAGATTCGGACAAGTCTAGGCATAGGTATGAGTCAAGTGCACAAAATCCTCCATGAACATTTAGCGGTCAGGAAGCTTTGTGCCCGCTGGATACCGCATAATTTGACCGAGGCTCAAAGACTCCGCCGTGTTGATTGGTGCCGAGAAATGATCCAAAAATTTAACGGAGGTGACTCAAATGCTGTATTCGACATACTAACGGGTGACGAAAGCTGGATTTACTGTTATGATCCGGAAACCAAAAGACAGTCTGCTCAGTGGGTGTTTCCTTCCGAAGAGTTGCCAACTAAAGTGAAGAGAGGTCGAAGTGTTGGAAAAAAGATGGTGGCCTCGTTCTTCGGAAAGACAGGTCATTAAGCGACAGTAGTCTTAGAGGATCAGAAAACGTTTAATGCAGAGTGGTATAATAACAATTGTTTGCCACTTGTCTTGGAAAAAGTTCGCGAGAAACGACCTCGCAGCAGGATCCTCCTTCATCACGACAATGTCTCGTCGCACACCGCCAGGCAAACGATCGACTATTTGGTGACCTCAGACGTGGAATTACTGGGTCACTCGCCGTATAGCCCCGACCTCGCACCCCGCGATTTTTATTTATTTCCGAAAATAAAAGAAAAACTTCGAGGAAAACGTTTTATAGACGCCGAAGAAGCAGTGGCTGCGTTTCAAAACGCCGTCGAAGAGACCCCTAAGGCCGAGTGGGCAAGGTGCTTTTCTCAATGGTTCCATCGAATGCAGCGATGTATTGATGTAAATGGACGCTATTTTGAAAAGTTATAATAAAACTAATAACTTGCTAGAATGCTTAGTTTTTGATTTTCTAAGAACTTTCAGTTTGACCCTCGTAACATATATTAATTATTATAATTTTTTTCTATATATAAAAAAAGATTTCTTTATTAATGATTTTGAATAGAATAAATTTTATTTTACAAATTAGCAAGCGTAAAATCACTTACAGGATATTGATTCTTAAAATATTTGAAAAATAACACATTTCGTTCAGGACACGAAGAGATTGATGATGCACGAGGATGTCGGCGATCCCGTCGGTAGCAAGGCACTCGCTGAGGAGTGCAGATACCCGAAGGTCTCCCTGAGACGGTTGCCAAGTTTCAGCTGCTACCTCCAGCTGTTGGATGAGCTCAGCCCTGGATTCCCTAGTTGGGATCTTGAATGCTCACTTTTCTTTATTGCAAGAGTTCTTTTTCTAGCGGAGTAAATTGTTCTCTTTTCACTGTATTTAGAGGCGACCCCAAAAATAACGGAACTTTTCCGGGATCCCACCGCTGCCACCAAAAATGTAAGGACTCCCTGAAATAAGGGCTTTTAAAAAAAAGAAGATTTATTTAAAACATTTTTAATGTCCTTTTTGAAATATTAAGATATATAAATAATTAATTAAAATTGATTGTGAGAGAAAGAAAAGTAGCTGATGAAACATGAATGTTAGGAATGCATAGGAAGCTGAGACAGGAGTTAGGTCAGTAATAAGGGTTATAACAGAACGATATACAAAATAGGCCCTCCTGTCACTTCCATTAGACGTTCCCAAGTGATCACTGGTATTAATTTAAAGTAGAAAAAAAAACTATACAAAAAGAAAACTTTGATTCAAATATTATAAATCTAAAACATTGAGAAACAGAAACAAATTCAAAAATTATTCTGAGCTATTCATAAAATGCATGGGTCTTGCCCAAAAAAATTTGTAATAATGGCCATATAACTAAATAACAAAAAAAAAAACATTTAAAGCAGCAATAAATATAATTATAGAGAACTAAAAATAATTAATAATATCAATTATAAAGAGAGAATATAAATAATCCAACCGAAATTGTCAATTTCTTTAATGAAAATATTATTAATTCATAAAATATAGTGAGTAAAAATGTAAAAAAATTTATAACGAAATTATAAGCTCAATCAAAAAGACTTTCTACTTTACTTAATGTCATCTGATAACTGAGGGATAGAATCCATAATAAAGTCCCTTAATAATTCACATGCCACAGAGTATGACGAAATTAATACCAAAGTCCTAAAAGATTGCACTAAGGAATTAGCTCTAGTTTTAGGCAACTTAATCAATCTTTCGTTTTCAGAAGCCACATTTCCATCATCTTAAAAACAATCAGTATTGATTCCGTTATTTAAGGCAGAGAAAAAAGATGACATGTATAATTATCGTCCCATCACTCTTATAACAACAATTACTAATATTTCAGAAAAGGCAATTCGAGCACGCTTAACTTCTTTTTTATTAAAACATAGTATAATTTTCAAGTAAGAGAACGGTTTCCAAAAAGGAAAGTAGATGATTTTGGCATGTTATTCTTTAGTTAAAGAAATAGCCGAATGCATAGATAATAAAATTCCTATAACGACTGTATTTTTTAATATGAGCAAGGCTTTTGACCTCGCCTCCCATAAAATGTTTTTAAACATATGTGAAACATATTATGGTATACGAGGACAGGTAAATGAATTGATTAAAAGTCCCCCTAATGAATGTACTCAATACGTTGAAATTGCACTTATAAATGATGATAAAGAAGATCTCTCATTGATCTGAACTCAAATTAAATTCAAAGCGCAACTACAAGGCAGCGTGTTGAGTCCACTATTATTTATAATTTATATTAATGATCTTACTAATGTTACTTCTTATACTTGTACACTTACATATACATACACCTTTTGCAATATAATATTATATAATAATTACCTGAAGTATAATATACAAATTAACAATATTATAAAGGACGTAATAAATGTCTTAGTATTAATAAATAATCTATCAGTTAATTTGAAAAGACAATGTTTATGCCGTATTATAACAAAAAAGGTAATACTCAGGATTTAAATATAAAATAAAGTGATGAAACACAATCTACTACATTTTTGGGGATTACAATAGATAATACATTATCCTAAAAACTACATACAGATGAAGTGGGCAAAAAAAATGAATTAATTAAATAATAAATAAATCTCTTAAGACACCTTTTAAACACGCTGAGCGAAAAAAATCGCTCTAATGGCATATCATGCGTTTGTTGTATCATCAATGAGAAATTACATTATCATCTGGGGTAATTCAGTAGAAATTAGGCATCTGCTGATTGTTCAAAGGAAATGTATAAGCGCCCTATGTGGAGTTGCCCTCTGTTCACAAAATTGAATGTTCTTGCACTGCCATGCTTATATATATGCTTATATGTATATATATATGAAAACAGTATATTGGTAAAAAATATATACCTGCCTTATTTTTGAGAAATTCAAATATATAACCATTTACCACATAAAATAAAAAAATATCAATAAACAATTTTAAAGGTAAACTCCACAAATGGCTTGTTTTTACTCGATATAGAATTTTTTAATAGCAAATAATTACTTAGTTCTAACGTTAATATTTTTTTTGTGACATTTCTTATTCCCAATGAATGAATGAATTCTATTAAAAAATATATTTGGCTTATTATAACATGTTGCATGTCTATTGTTGATGAAACATGTATGATATAATTCAAACTTGTCATCTGATTTTTATTATTAAATATTATTATTATTCTAGATCCGACTATGTTTGGCCTAGAGTGTTTGTGTCCACTGTCAAGCAATTAAAGTTCTACGTGTCCGTATGTCCGTCCGTCCGTCCGTCCAATGCATCCTTCTACATGCATCTCGTTACTATCGCTAACATACTATTTGCATATTCGGTCAAGCCTCGTTACTCCGTTAATCCATCCCAGCATTAAACGATCTACTGAATTTTGCAACTCTCAGAACTAAGCCGCCGTATTAAATAAAAAATGTAGACATTCTTCATTTTTAAGAATTCAAAGACTCTGCAAGAGAGGCAAAATAGAAAATAACTTTTTTAATACATTCTGAAACGACTTATACTAAATACAATCCACATATCATCCATTAAAACGTGAAAAAAACATTATCAGAATTTTGTAAATGTTAATTATTCAATAGTTATAATTTTGAGCTGTAACTAAATTTCTTCCTTATATTTGTAACTTCGCGGTACCATGCAATGTATATTGGTCAGCGGAAAGGCCCACGGTTGAAGCTTGCGTCTCTACGACAATCGATACTGCCTCCCGATAATGAGTATAGTGCTAGCGTAATAGATGTACGTCCCATTGTCTCAGCCTTCGGCATCTAGTGTATAGGAGCCTCAGAGCCAAGCAGGACACACGGAGTTGCGATAGGTCTTCAGACCACCAGTAGACACCATGCCTGGAAAGCGAGTTGCGAACGCAAGGCATCACCGTATCAGATATCTGCGATATGACAATACCCAGTCGTGCAGCCTCCACTTCCACATTAACTTCAGTCTCCGGTACCCGAACCCAAGCCTGTATCAGCGAAGTTTGTATCAAGGTGGTCTTGCAGCGCCTTTACGCCAAGGTCAAATTGGAACGCTCGGTATGTTCAGAGTAGAGCTGGCGTCAATATTATAATAGTACTATTACCACAATTACATATATTTTAAATTCCAAAAATATTTTATCATAAACCTCGTAATTAACCCAGTATGAACATAATCACAAATATAAAACAAAAATTCTAACACAAATGAGTTAAACCTAACTACAATAAATTTACAATTTTGAAACGCAATAGAGATTGTTCCTTTAAATTGTAAAGGATTCGTCCATTAAAAGTTTAACGATTAACGCCGAGTACATCCACAACTGTAATTTAAACTAGCTCGACTGATAAAACTATTTTAATCTGTTTCAGCATCATTTGCCCCCTTACTTTTCGAAAATTTTTAATTGTTACGTGATATTTTCAACTTTTTGTATCTTAAAAATATCTATCTATCTTATATCTATAATTCCAGAATGAGTTACTTATTTATTACTTATTACTTAACTTATATAATATATGTACGATGTAAAAAATTTACAAATATTAATTAGCATCTAAAATATTCATAAAATAATAGGTCTTAAGTTAAGACTCACTAAAAAATAAAGATTTTTGACATTGTTTTTTTATAATAACTAACTAACCCAAATCTATTAGAGATATTATATATATTACGGGACCCCTTCGCCGTAAAGCTGCTGAATTGTAGATCCCACGATAAAGCGCAGAAGCCATTATGCTTATTCAGTTTTTTCATTGTTAATTATTTTATATTTTAATTTCTCACTTCTGTTTCAACTCTAGTTAAGAAACATCTTCTTTATTATTATCGTTATTTTAAATAAATAATCAATTTTTAAAAAACCTTTTCCTTTTGTCTGAACATAACTCACTATACGCATTCCATATGACTAAAGGAGGCCGGGCAATAACCATCTTAAACATCTTGCACAGTTAAAACATACTAGTTGTCTGTTAATATTACATTTTTACATTATTACATTTATATTACAGTATATTATTTATTTAGGGTGTTTAAAGTTATAATCCTATAACCCCATGTAAATATGAGTGCGTCATAGAAGAAGTAGTGGAGCGGTTAGTTATTCTGGTATGCTTTTGGTATCAACTTTTACTTGTATTTTTTTAATATACATCATATTTGATTTATTTATTTGGTTTAAAAATCTATTTGAATAAATCGTTAATAGTAAATCGATATATACTTAGGGAAGAAGCAACTGACTCACTCAATTACAATGTAACATTAATGTAATGTATACGTCGTATGTGGTGCGGAAGCCTAAATAAACCCACGGCCACTCCCAACGACCCAATTGCGAGACAGTTACAAAAAAACACTTCAAGCGGTTGCTACGTCGTGACGTCAAACAAAAAATAGACACAATTTTACATTGGAACAATTTGTTGCCATTCGTAGAAAACACACAACATACTACGAATGAAAATTATAAAACATAATATCCTTTCTATTCTGTAGGTAATGTACTTTTAAATTTACCGAAATAACAATTTGAATAGAATAGACTTTGTGTTTGTACTCTTGGATGTTCCAAACACTAAAGAGTGTCAGGTGGTCAAAGTGGAACAGACCATATAAAGACATCATTATAACAGAAATCATATTATCCTCAATGATTTCCTTATATGGACATTCTTTTAGTAAAAGTTTTAGTAAAAATGGCTTATTTTAAATTTATAGCCTAAAATCAAGGAACCCTGTCACAAAAGTTTTACCGAGAAATTCTAAGAGGAAAGAAGGGATTTGGCCTTAAGGAACGTTATGTAACTCGAACAAAGATTGTCAACTTCTTTCCAAGTCTTTTGTGCTTGCGTAATTTACGAGGATGGTCCTAAAAGATAAGAGTTTAGGAAGTCGCAACTTTACATGTCCTTTCTCTTCTAATTTCTATCAGCACTAGATTTATTATAAATCTATTATTTTGAAGATCCAAAAATTAAATTCAAAAAATATAATATAATATTTTTATATTTTTATATTATATATATTATATTTATATTGTTTCGTACATTACAGGTACAGTTAACAATCAGCATCAAATAAAAATATTTAGCTAAAAATGACTTATATTTATTTAACAGTCAATCTCTTTTGTACTTCTACTGGGTCATGTAGTGTAATTATTCAGTTAACTATTCCAAAAGGACAAATTATTTGTATAGTTTACAAGAATATATTAAGGAATAATATGAACAATAACTCACCAACAGACCTTTCACAACCCTCTATTACTAATAATATATTAGAAAACTCAATTATTAACACATGAGTTTGTTATGTTATATCAATATTCCAATTCGGAGGTAGGAGTATAAATAAAAATATTTGTGGTTGTATCCAAATATCCTCAGTCGAATGTGACACTTTTCATTTACCCTGTCATCAGACTCACGTCCAGTGTTTCAGTATTATTTTCCAACACCTAATCTGTTTTCACGTCGCGTTTCAACCCTGAAGTGGATTGACGACTTCCAAAAGAGAGGAATACATAAGTCGAGTGAAGTAAGTTTTCAAACTTTTCTAGGAATTTTCTATTTCCTCTTTAAAAATGTATTAACAAATGCTTTGTATTACAAGTTAGCATTTGGGTGTTATAGATGTTCTTAATAATAAAGTAAATTTATAAGAACTTTGAAATGTGTTTATTATATTTTTATCACATATCTTAAAATGTGTTCTCATTGTTGGAGTATATTATATGTTTTATAGTTGTTTTTAAAACTTATATCTATATGTTCTCTAATACTCCTACTCGGTGTAATGATATTAATATAAACATAACATAATGTAGGTTTAACCATAATATAGTGGATCTTGTAGGTATTAAACACACGGCTTCGCAGTAAGGCCTTTGTAATTGGAATATCATAACACCTGATTAAGCGCGCGTTATTATTCTTGCTAAACGTAATATTTAGGTGTGTTATAATGTAAAAAAAAGCAACAAATATCCTTTATTTTATATCAATACAAGCTGATTTCCGCCCGCTTTGCTGGGCAAATAATAACAAAGAATCGCAAACTATATGTGGGTTAATTGAAAATAATCACAAATTGTATGTGAGTTACGGAACTCTAATCCTACGAATAAACATAGTGAGAGGCCAAATAATTTTAATTTCTACTGCAATGGAATGGGGGAAGGGAGGGAGCGGGGGTAAACTTTGCAGTTTTTTAGCTATAACTTTGGAACGGTTTGGACCTTTGCAAAATCCTTTCTTATTGCACCTATTCAATATGTCAGGAGTCTTGTGTCCAAATTTCAGCTTTCTAGGTATTACGGTTTGGGCTGTAGAGCGATGAATGAGTCAGTGACTGAGTGTCTTTGTGCTTTATATATTAAGATAATAACTATGGAAGTTTGTTTATCTGATTGATCTGCTTTAACGTAAATTGCAGTATTTTTACACCCAGACTGTTGGAGGATGGGAAGTAATATAAGACATTCTCTGTCACTACTCGATTCGTAAAGTATCG
Source organism: Melinaea marsaeus rileyi (assembly GCA_918358865.1). NCBI lineage: Eukaryota > Metazoa > Arthropoda > Insecta > Lepidoptera > Nymphalidae > Melinaea > Melinaea marsaeus. The sequence goes on from OU911089.1 coordinate 372,568, forward strand.
AATAACCACCAGCCTGTTAGTATACATAAGTTTATTTTAATTTAACTTTTTTGTGCTTTTGGCTGTGAATTTATTTGTTGTAAACTGAATTATGTTTTAAGCTTCTTTAAAAAGCTCACTCGTATTTTTCTTGGCTTGCTTATTCTATAAAGATAATTAACAAAGCAATTTCCTGACGAAAACAAGTTTACTAACGTACTTTTGTAATCTACCGGCGATAAATGTAAAGATATATACTTGTACTACTCGTATTTGCAATGAAAAATGACATTCACTCACTTGCTGTATAATCGTTGTATCGCTGTAGCGGCTATAAATTATGTCTATAGCATTGTTATAACAGCAGTTTAGTTTAGAAAATTTTGATATTGGTTTCATGGTTAATGCATCGGTTCTTCATCAGTTTCTCGTATAATTTAAGGGAGGTCCTCTAATTACTACTTAATTTAATATCCAATACTGTTACTGTTGTTATTATGTTGTTGCGATATTGACGCACTGATAGTCTTTTACAGATAGGACGCTCTCACCCTATAGCTTGCACCAAGAACTTAATAACAAAATCATTGTCAGAGTTATAAATAATGGAAGCTGACGCCGCATGAAAATAAATTGACAGATTTTTATAGCTTTAGGTCTCACGGGTATGTTCTAAAGATACAATAAGTAATTTTTTTTATAATTTCAGTTTATAACTTATTTACTTTTTACTATGAATGATGTTAACGTAATATTCTATCTTGAAGTTTATTGATAGTTATAATTATTAATTTTTGTATAAAAGTGATTATAGTTTGGTCTCTTAAAAATATAAAATTTGCCTTTAGACTCGGTTTTACGCTTTAAAAATAGTATAAAATATTATATTTAATATTCATTTAAAATCCATGTTTGTAAAATTAAAATTAAATCTTAGTACCAGCTTGGACAAATATATTTTTGTAAAATAAATTATTATATCTGAATGTGATTTTTGTTGCATTACAAAACTGGTAAAAAAAAACATCTGCACTAAAAGGTGTTATCCAATAAAAATCTCATTTAGCAGCAGCAATTTCTATTATTCAATTTAAAATTCACTGGATACTGAAGAGTTTTAACGAGCGTGAGTTAGCTCATAAAAAGAACTTTAAAGCTGTTTAGCGATTTCAGTAATGGATAAAAGTATTGTGAACGAGGTCAGATGGCTATTTATATAATATTTTTGAAATTTTAAATAAATAATAATTATGAAGCGATGATATATTACATTATCACTAAATCAAAAGTTAAATATCCTTTGATAATCTAATATTATATGATAAGTTTGATAACAATGGTACCTGATAGGAACTTGGATCTTTGTAATAAATTAACTACTTAATTTTTTTCTGAAATATTTAAAATTGTAATTTGGAATATAATTGAAATTATAATTTGAGGAAGTGGAGAAATCGAAAAAACTTCTCTTCGATTCAATTTCCACTGAAATTAAAAACATTAAAAGAAGGAAGAAAAACGGTGATAAAATATTGAGAGATCTAGAGGATATTTTAACACTAATTAAAAGCACTGATTTGGAGAAAATTCCAGTTTTCGTGGCTAAAGAACTGCATAAATTACCACCTTCGATCATATAGACGTAACTGCCTTGTTAAATGATATTACGTTATTGAAAGCACAGTTAGATCATATAAAAAACAATTACGTTACAACTGATCAATTAAAATCAAAAATGGAAAATTTTAAATCTGATCCGTTATTTTGTACGCCTTGTCAGTCACCCTCATACATTAATAAAAAAGTGCGGAGGGTAAACATTGCCGATATCGAGTCGCAGTCAATTGAGACGCCTTTAGCCGAACATATGATCGGGTAACAGAGACTAAACGTTTACTTTGGCTCACTTCCAACCGTATCGAATGCGCCGGCATCGAAGTTGGAGTTGGAAACAATGAATCATTGTGTCAATGAACTAGTGACGAAGATAGCGGGATTGCACCTGTTTGTACGAATAGTAAATTTGCGGCAGTTACGAGAATGGATGGGAATAAAAAAATTTATGAAAATGAAAAGTGGACAGTAGTGCATAAGTAATTAAAAATAATAATAATAAATTCACTACCTTGTGAGGTAAGGCGCGCATAGAGGAAAATAGCAAATTTAAGCCTGCCGATATTAAGATACCCGTGTATATAACAAATGTTCTCAAGGTGTCGGAGGATGATGTTGCTGAGTATATCTTCACCAGAACTGAAGAGAAAGTAGTTCTATTAAGATTAAAATGAAGCAAGAATGTAATTACACTGCCTTTAAAATAAATGTAAGTAAAATTAATTTGCATATATATCTTAATGACAGCATGTGGCCTACGGGCATTTCTTTCCGACGTTTTGTACATATGACGGGCAAAAATGATAGTCATCAAAAACTGACTGTGAGGCATAACAATGACAATATTAATAGATAGTAAAGGAAATGTAAGATTTATTTCATTTAATTGCAAGTCTCTCAAAAGATCTTTCGATAAAGTAAGAGATCTATGTGACAAAACGGACATCATAGCACTTCAGGAAACGTGGCTACTACCTCATGAGTTACCCGAGCTAAAAATTATCAGTAAGAAGTTTGGCGGCTGCACCGAAACATCTGCGGTGGACGTCTCAGAGGGCCTCCTTGCTTATAGGCCTTATTGGAGTTGCTATTCTGTGGCAAAAAAGTCAATTTAGATCGGTTTCCGTAATCGACTGCGGTGATGTTTGCTTGGCTGCGATTAAGATACAAGTGAGTGGTGCACCTATTATACTATTTAGCGTATATATGCCAACTAACAGTGCGGATAATTTGCCAAAACTTTACCCAGTGCTTAAGTTCAATCAGTGCTATTGTTGAAGAGAATAATGACTGTTCCGTAGTTTACGCATTCGATGACTTCAATGCGCACCCTAATGAACTTTTTTGTAATAATTTATTGGATTTTTATGAAGATCAGTATTGGACCTGTATAGACCTTGATCTCATGACAACTGATGACACTTATACTTTTATTAGTGAGGCTCATGGTTGTGTGAGATGATTGGACCATTGCGTTGTCTCTAATTCAGCGTTGTCTACTGTAGTTAATGTAAAAGTGGAATACGACGTGTATTGGTCTGATTATTTCCCCTTTATAATTGATTGAACTTGGATCTTATTTCGTATAAAAGCACAACAGTTAGTGCTCAGGTTTTCAATGGGGTTTTATGGGGTAAACGTACAGATGAACAGTTATTGAGGTATGGTCAATTGTGTCACGACCGACTAATAGACATTGATTTTTATAATGAAATGGGTCCTTGTTCGAAGGCATACGTGCTAACACAGAGCACAAATTATTGATAAAAAATGTATTTTACGCTGGTTACGATACTATCCGAAGCTGCTGTAGCTACATCTAAAAGTGTGAAGGTACGAAGGAGAGGTGGTTGTGTTGCGGGGTGGTACAAATATTTATTTATTTATTTTATTTATTACACTCTATTGCACAAAAATATGTTGCTTATTACCACAAGGAAGCCAGGTTGAGGTTTTTAGCCTGGGTGGAAGCGGGTGAACCAAATACGAGTCTAATATTTATTGATATGAAAGATAGTAGGAAATTGTTTAAGCGTAAGCTGAAATGGTGCCAAAACAGACAAGATCAAATTAAAATGGATGTCCTGACGTCTCATCATTCGGCTAACAATTTTATACAGTTCTGGAAAGAGACGAGAAATTTAAGCTGGAAGCCTTGCTTTCCTGTGAGTATTGATGGTATTAGCGATAAACATATGATTGCCGACATATTTTGGTAATCATTTTAGAGCGACACCGCGGCATAACGCTAATATATTTCGGACGCCCGGTGCTGAAACGATCGGCCAGACTAAGGTTATTTTTTCTGAGAAGGAGGTATGTCATATTATTAAAACTGAGTAGAGGTAAATTCCCTGGATTTGACGGTCTTAGCATAGGGCATCTTAAGCATGCTGGGGTCCACTTGTCACGAGTCTTGTCTCAGTTTTATAATGTTTGCCTCAGCCATGGTTACTTAATCATGATTACTTAATCAACTAAAACGTTTGTATTTCCCATTATTAAGAACAGTACAGGGGACATACCGGATCGGAATAACTACCGTCCCATCTCACTTGCGAATATAATGGCCAAGGTACTGGATGGCCTGCTAGAAACGTTTTCTTTGTTTCAGTTACACCAATACTTAGGTATGCCTTCGTTTTGTTGGACGATTTCAATTGCTCTGTCAGATTATAAAAATCATCTGTCACAAAACTTTTAAATTAACTTTTCTTCAGTATTTGAAGAAGAGATAAGCTATTTTGTAACATGAATTTACTGCGAAGCTGTTTGTTTTACTTTCTTTGACTCGTGAATATTGTTTACGTAGTTTTGTATACTTAACTATTTGGAATAGCTAAGGGTTATCAAATAGATGTTCTTTTATTTTATTTTTTTTATTTATTTAACACTTTATTGCACTGTATAATATAAAAAAAAAAAAATCCGTGCCCGCAGGGGGACACGCGTGGGTAGACCTCGTGTGTAACTCGTTTAAAATATAACTCACTACCTAAGAATAACACACGATGCCATTGTTTACATCAAAAATTTTCAAGCAAAAAGCGGTTTTAATTTTTTTTCTCGGAAATGGTATCTTTTTTGGAAATATTTTTGGTACTTAAATTTAGAGTAAAAAATAACCTTTCTATTAAAAATATTTGCGAGGAGGGACTGTTTACCAGAAAAAAGTTGCCGTGGTTTTACCTACCTTAAATTTTCAAGCTAAAAGTGGTTTTTATTTTTTTTCTCGGAAACGGGACCTTCTATGGAAAAACTTTTGGTACATAAATTTAGAGTAAAAAATAACCTTTCTATTAAAAATACTTGTGATGTAAGAATGTTTATAAGGAAAAAAGTTATGATTTTTTTTCCAAAAATTTTCGGTTTTTTTACCCCCAGTCCTAAGTTATTGAAGTTAGGTTTTCGGTTTATCTACATTAGTTATAGGTATTCATCAAAGACATCATATGATATGAACGCGATTGATCTTCTTTGTATAGGGAAAAAGTTATGGTCGAAAAACTGAAATCAGAAAAAGTGAGGCCCTAGCGCCCCCTGTGGCCGGATTTCTCTGATTAACGAACTTGACCTTCATTTTTGGATGGTTGATTTTTGTGCAAAGTTTGCAAGCGATCCGAGCGAAACTGCGGCCGCTATCGTGCTGACAAAAGTCGAATCTGGACGCACGCACGCATATATATATATATATATATATATATATATATATATAAACTTTTTGACCAATGGTCATTTCGGACTCAGGGGGTCATAAGAAGACCTCCTGTGAAGAAATTTTTCCAAAATTCGAAAGTTGGGTACAAATGAATGGGCAGACCGAATTCTTCGAGGTCTACCCAATAACAAAAATAGACAAAACAAAAACAAAAATATAAACCGTGCAAAGGCGGTCTTAACGCTTAAAGCGATCTCTTACAGACAACCTTTGAAGACAAGTAACAATAAGAGATCAGACGGGATAGTGCAAATGATAATACATATTCATATTCATAGATGATAAACATACGTATACTAGAAATAATATATAATTATATACCTACATATTAAATTATATTTGTATATATACATATGTAAATTTATACTTTACATATATAGATAATGTTGCTTTAAACGATTTTTAAAAACTGATAAAGTAGGGACTTCTAATAACCAAGGGAAGAGAATTCCAGAGTCTTACAGTTATATATCGGTAGTTTCAATTTTATTTCATTAAGAGAACGGGGCTGAGAGCCAAAGTATGTAAAACGCTCTTTAAGATAGGAAGGAGTTAAAGGATGAAAGAGAATGGTATATAAAACGGATAGAAGATGCATGTTTCGTCGTTCCCTTATGGTTAGCCATCCCAACTGAGCACGGTGTTGCGATATATGGTCGAATTTTTTTAAATTGAAGATGAAACGAATGCAGATGTTTTGCAATCGTTCAAGTTTATTAAGCAATACCTCTGAAAGGTCTCGATAAGCTGTATCTGCGTAGTCGATGATCGGAAGAAGAAGGGTATTAGCTAGGGCAATTTTAGTTTTTATAGGTAACAAATGTTTCCAACGTCGTAGTGAACCAATAGTAGCATAGATTTTTCGGCTAATATTTTCAATCTGTGGTACCCAAGAAAGGTTACTGTCAACTAATAATCCAAGATTCTTTATAGTGCTAGAAAAAGTTAAGCTGGTTTTATCCCAGATAACTGGGGTTAAAAGGTTACAGTTAATTTTAGAAATTTGTTTGGATAGCAAGGTTTGAAATACTGCCTTGCCTTAACAACTTGGCCTTGCTCTCCAGATGAAAACAAAACTGACAATCGCTCGAAATGTCGAGATTCCGTATTCTGATACTTGGCGAGGCATTAAGAGGAGTGCTCTCGAAGAGCGGTGATACGACAAATGGGATTTTCTTTTTGTTTGACGCGCAAACTTGTGTCTTCTCGGGACTGGACTGAACGTGGTTTAGTTCATCCCACTCAGAGACCATCCCTAAGGAAATCTCTATAGAAAACACATAATAATGTATATTGAAAATATCCAACATATCATTGATGTACAGGAAGAACAGATTTGGGGATAGCATGCAGCCTTGGGGTACACCAGAGTTCGAAGGCTTGGGGTCCTAACAAAAATCGCATTGCATATTTTGGGAAGCCCATAGGAACGTAGCTTCGAAAGAAACCCCTTGTGCCATACACGATCGAAGGCTTTCGTCATTTATTTATTTATTTAACCTTAAAACTTAAATCTAACATTACAGTTATTACCAATTCGTTAGATAAGTTGACATAAAACACATACACGTATGCAGACTAACTGCCAGACCCTCTCCCTTCCTTTCAATAACAGCTGCCCAACGGTGTGTAAGATATAACAGAAGATTAACAGCCGATCGACCATGGCAAAAGCCATATTGTCGGTCATTGACGAACTGGTGTGCCTCAAGGTATGTTAGGAGCTGTTAATTGATTATGCTCTCCATTACTTTGGAGAGAAGAGAGGTAATGGCGATAAGTCTCTTATATAATTTATATTACCAAAATTCGCAAACTAATGCTGTCACTGTTTAAAAATTTACGTATTTCGTGTAGAGAAAAGTTTTGAACACTGCAATCGCTATAGGCTATCTAAAAGTGATCAGGATCAGCCAGTAACTTAATTTTTAACAATAAACCATGAGAAGGTCTGTTCGGCGAACGGACAGGTGATACGCACTCTTATCCTGATTCCTAATGCTTGAAATAAAATACAATTTAACCAAAAATTATTTGAAGTCACTTAGAGTTTTGAAGTTATAATTTGAAAATGGTAATTTGTAGTTTCTACAAATGTACAAACTTTGAAGCACAAATCACACAGCTATTACGAATCCTAGCGTTTTAGCGACTGCGGTACACTCGTTATTACTGTAACTTTAAGATTACATTTGTTAATAATTTACATTTACATATTTTTTTAAAAAGAAAACCAAAAAAATATTTAGACACAGAAACATTCCAGCAGCATCATTTCATCCGCACATAAGAGAGCTCAACCTGACTTTGCAACCTGACTACATTTTTCTAATCAGCATTAAATTAGATATTTACAATACTTAGTGTTACATCAGGTTTAGTATATAACAAACATTGTATAACGCAAGAAATACTATTAATAACTTTGTTTAAATAAATTTACTGGATTGCCTATTTTGATACGATACTTATTAAAATAAGCCTTTTTATAAAGACACTCTCTAACTTAATGTTATGGCTATGAGAGTTTCAAATTGTGATCACTATTTCACAAACTTCAGTCTTCAGCAATTTACGAATGACCAGAATCATCGCCATCAATTCAATAGGCCGGCCTAATGAGTAGTTATTAAAAAAAAACAAAATCTTTGCTACCAAGACGATCAGACACTGCAAGCAGCATTTGTTCACGTGCATAACGCAAGGGTGGGTCACCCACCATCCTTTGCACTATATTAGAGGGAGGGAACAATCCGGCTTCCACCGCTGCCGCAAATACAGAGGTGTTATGCAACCAGTAGATCTAACAACAGTAACGAAAAAATACGTAAGTTACTAGTTAGTCACTAAAATCCAATTCATTCTTAAGCCATACCGTCGTTAATGTAGAATAATGTCTCAAATTCAAATTCAAAATACCTTTATTTAAGTAGACATTTACACGTTATTTTGAAACGTTAATTATTACAATGAAAAAAGTGTAGTCAGTCCGTGATTAAAGCTACATCGGCTCGGAATGCTGCTTTGCTGAATAGAGCTGGTCAAAAACTCAACAACAACAACAACTATTTTTAAAAATCATTTAATGTAATGTTAGATGTAAGCATTATAATATCGACCCTGTAAATGATTCAACAATATAATTTTCACACATTTCGGTTCACTAACAACTCTTGAATGTTATAATAAGATTAAATTAATAATACACATTTGATTCTAGATTTATAACAAAGAAAAGGAAGGTCTAAGATATCTTGTGGAACTTTATTATATATGCGTACACTCAAGCCCATGAAGTATTTTTTAACTTTTTGAACACGAAATGTAGGCGTTACGAGTTTATTTGTATTTGTTGTATTTATCGTGTGTCTGTCACTGTTTTTCATATAACTTAACTAACTTCTAAGATATTAATAATTGGTTATTAAACATGCATCGAGAAGTGAACACCAATTTGTTCAAAAACATCTCTCAGGGAATCCCTAGAATAATGAAAAACCTTAAGACAAAATACTATGAAAATAACTATAATAAACTAGTTGAGCCGTTTTAACGTCCGTCAATTGTCTAAATTTTCTAATTGAAAAGACAACCGAGCTGAGTTTGCTTGCGAGTGTTGAGAGATGAGGGTTTCACTGGAGCTTTTTTTTAGTTATACCTAAGAAATTTGTTGCGTCAGTCAGTTCTAACACTTCATTGTTAAGGAGCAAGTTATAAATTTGCTCTATGTTTACATTTCCTTTTAAGCATTAAGTTTTCTTAGCATTTAAGGACTGAATTATTAATTTCGAACCAATGAAAAACACGTGACAGAGGTCTGTTCACTTCATCATAACTAGTCCTATAACAATCTGATTTAAAAATAAGCCATTAGCAAAAAAATACAATGTCACATAGGCTTTACGAAAAAGGGACCAAAAATCGATCCTTCGGGAACACCCATCTTTAGGTAAGAACCAACTGATTTAGAATTATTTAAGATACCACTTTACTGTTTTTCATAAAATTTGGGAATATACCAGTTGGAAAACATTTGTTGAAATTAAGGGTAATTGTGGGGCAATATTATTTAACTAACATACTGTAATATTATAAACTTTTAGCTTTATGGGTCCATTAGCAGTCCTACTTTTCCCAGTAACACTAGATTAAACATCCCAAGTTGCCTTTATTTTATCTTTTGAATTCAAAAATCCATTTTTTTAAATAATTGACTTACCATAGCTTGTACGCTTGTTCTTAAATATTTTAGAGAAATTCCTTATATTATTAGAGAACACCGGATCATGATTCCTCTGCCTCTCACCATGTAAATTACATATTTTTTTTCTACTTTTGTATAATCCTACGGCACCTAATCATTGAATATAAGTTTAAAGTATTTTATAGCATTTTGTTATCGTTTTCGGCGTAAAGTTTTATTAAATTCAGTAATGTCATGTCAGTCATGTATCATAAAATAACAACAATACAACAACAATAACAAGTTCTGACTAGTTGACTATTTTTTTATTATCGTCAAATTACACATTACTCTACTCGTATTACAATAAATTTCGCTAATTGGAAGCATTTATTCTTTTAGGTAATTATCACATCACAAGGCATAGCCTAAGCCATTGAAAATAAAATAAAACTACTTAATACGTTGTAATTACTTTGCACATTTTTTAATTTCTTGATAGTATATATATATATTTATATATAACTTACTTCCGAGAGAGAATCCGACTGTCGATATCTGGGGTGAGTAAAGTATCGCAGTTTGTATTTTCTGAGGACAAACGAGGCAAACAGCAGCACCCCGCTCCACTCTGAATGTGGACTTTTGTAACATCCGGCGATTTCACTCTAACCTAAACGTTACAACCACCTTGAGATGGCGCAGCTGGCCTTGTTCTTTTTGATGGAGACGCAGATATTTTAACCTAGCGACACAGTGATCCCATCAAACCCCGGGTATAAACTAGACTCATCCGTAGTCGTAGTCTTTAGAGACTTCAACACTCACAATACTGATTGGGTAGGATCACGTGCCACCGACTACGTTTGGAGATCTGTGTTTAACTTTGCTCTGGCAAATGGTCTATCTCAGATGGTTAAAACGTACACTCGTCTACCGGACGAGGATAACCACAGGCCCTCTTTGTTGGATCTTCTGCTGACTACACATCCAAGAAAGTACCAGATCACCGTTCAGATCCTCTGATCACTGGCTGGTACAGGGTGTAGCGCCCATTCAACGTCCGGGTCGGACAAGACCTGCGAAATGTAATAAGATCTAAGTATCATCTTATGTGTGTTATATATAAATATCAACTTAAATTGCAGTTAAATAGATTACTTTAATTTCTTGTACTTACATCTTACAACAACAACTTGTAAACCAGAAGATAAATGTGCAATTATATAAATAACACATCTAGATATTAAAAACAGTTATTGAAAGTAAATATCCTTATCCTTACTATATAATAATGACCTAATTGACTCTGTATGCACGCGCATCACTTATCACCCACAAATCACACAATAATGTGTAATACATCAAAAAAAAGCTATTGAATCAGGCTACAAAATAGGGTAGGTGCCAACCGCATACGTGACATTTGACCCTTCCTGGCCCGAAGGGCCGGGAAGTTTCCTTGTAAATAAATAATATTTTATAACAGAAACAACTAAATTACATTCTCTTAAAAAATTTCATTAAATAATAACAATAAACTTTCGCGAACTTTGTTATTCTTCATAACAAGGGAAACAGGTATTTCCGCAACTTGAACTTAAAGTAATTTACGGAATCGCTCCACAACAAATTCAGACCAAATTTTATTTTATAAGGAATGCCTTTTGAAGATCGCTTTAAAATATTGATGGAAAATGTTCGTTGAAAGGAGGAGAAATGTAATGGTTGGCGATGGCGCCGTAATCATTATGATTAATAATTTATCACAAGTAATAAAAACAAAATCATAAAAGTAGACAAATAAAAGAAATAATAGTAAAAAAGTATGCCCAAATTACCTGCTGTTTTGGTTGTAACAGTGTGATAACAATAGAGAATATGGTTTATTAAACCACCAGGAAAAATGCGACGCTTTAAAAATCAGAAGCATATTATGTATATGTAAAGATTAATAAAACAATACAAAATTGCATTTATACCTGTGACGAATACTTACAACATTAAGTTAAGGAAAATTAAGGTTATCTATGAGCAAAGTTTCCTTAAAGTAATGCTTCATACAAGTTTTTATTACGTAACAGTTACACAAGAAGAAAACAGAAATAACTCCCAACTCTAATAAAATAACAAAGTTGATTACGGCGTTCAGAAAGTATCTTTCTGAGGCTTAAATTAATTCAACTCTTACGTCTGTTATGATCTAAAGTAAACTTGTATTTCTTAATACAATTACCTTCATCATACACTAACTTAGGCAAAGCTTATCGGAGTATTAGCTGAGATGTAACTTAACTATATTAACAGAATATCTCATCAAAGACTTTGTTGAACTTACATTCAAATGCCATAATAAATTATATATTATGTATAAACGAAATAACTATATTTTATTTATAAATGTGTAAGTATGATAAAATATAACATATCAGGTATTTGTATTTTTTATAATAAATAATAATTATTTTATTTTATTAAAATTACAACACAGCAATTTATAAAACATTAAAAAATATAAAGCATATTTTGTTTCAGTGACAAGACACAGCGGCGTCAAAATATATTCTCAATCTTTCCTTGTCATAATATTTATCTTTCCGGTCGTTGTAATTTAAAGCTTCACATATTCTGCATAAGTGGTATGACTTAGTGCCGAAGTATCCGTGTTCATTTGACACATAGAAATCGTTTCTCCATCTATGAAATGCTAATAGTTTGTTACTATTTGTACTTATTTCAATTATACGCTTCGCTAATTGTTCTGGATTGTCATATTGATCTACGTGTAAGAATGATTGAGGAGGTAGAAGCAACTCGCAGTGATCTACGCCAGTGTCCAGTATTACAGGTATCGCTCCTTTACTGTAGATACTGTAGAATTAATTGTATACGCTTGTACAATAAACCCCCCGTAAAGTCTTAACTTATAATATAAAGTATTACATTAACGAGGGCCTGGTCTGGGAATGAATTGTATTTTATCGATTAACTAGTAACCCATGCATTTTTTCTGATGCTGTTTGTTACTCTTGTTACTACTGACTGCATTTTAGAAGTCATTACTTGGGGTAGCGGTGGCGGCCGAGTGGCCCCTCTCCTTCAAATATGGCGAAGGTGATGATTGCTGACCCTTGCTTAATAAATTTATATGATTAAAAAAATTCACTGAGTTTGTTATGTGATTCTTCTCAGACCAGGGCGCGTTTGGAACCCTCAGTGCCCTATTTTCAAATAGAGATTGTCTTTAACACTAAACCTACCGATAATTCTTGTATACCTGTTCATACTGCACGCCGTAAAATTGACCGGTAATTAAAAGTTATTTTATTATATAACGCAGGTAATAATGGAAATAACTAAAAGTAAAGAGTGGAGAAAATATATATAATATATGCATATTCTAAGAATTGTCATATGGTTTGATAACGATATTATAACGTTTAGAAATGTGCAAGTTTTGCAAAAGTTTAAGAACGGTCAATTTGACCGGTACTTGGTAGGTTTAGTGTTAAAGAAAGGCTTATTTCGAAAAGTATGACATCAGTATAGGTCTTCTTACCGCTCCCATTTGACGTACACAAGTGATTACGCTATTGATTCAAAGTGGAAAGATATAAATAAATAAATTATAATGAATTATTTATATCTTTATTACTCAAAAAAAAATAATAAATTATATAATTTTAATACTATTTTGAAACCAAGAAAGCAGTTTAATAATAACAGTTGTGTCTTAACGGATTATACTATTATAAATCTTTTCTTTTAAAACAATGAAATGTTTGAAATAAATAGTTTGAATAGACAAAAGAGTGTGCATCTTATCTCATGATAATAATTACCGCCACCGACGACCTCTTGCACAAAAAGAAATTACAAATTACAAAGCGATTCAAGAATCAGATGAATATATCATCTCTTCAGAACCTTAAATATCCATCAATTTAAACGTTGATAATAAATATAAGTTAAAAGTAATAGTTGTTTAAATTAAATACGCTTATCGTAAACACTTTATAATAATTTTAAGTAATAGATTTATTTTAAGCTTTTAAATTATTTCTCAAAAGACTCATGACTTATCAGTTTAGCTTTTAAGTAATCTTGATTCATGAACAATCATTTCATCAAAGACTTGAGGTTAGATATTTTAATGTTAGGACCAATCTCTAAGCATAAAAGGAATAGTTCATTTTGCGAAAGAAAGTGCTTAATAATCATTGGTTTTCATTATTTTAAAATTTAAAATAATGATAATTTTAACCTTATACTTTGAAAATATGTTACTACTACATGACATTATGTTTATTTAATTTTGTACATTCATATTCACTATATAGTATTCCTAAAAAATATTTTTTTAAATAACATATTTAAAAAAAATTGATTTTTAAATAGTTATGGTATTTCTTGGAATATTCGTTATTGAAGTGTATTTGTAAATTTTTAAAGATTTTCATCATCAAAAATATTGCCCATCTTACCAATAATTAAGACTATTTAATGTAAAGTATTTTTTAAATTTAGATAACATGTAATTATAGCCTAAACATTTTTTTCTGTTTTCTCGTACAAAGGAATAAATTTTCCTGAGTAAAAAATGATGAAAAAAACTTTAAAAAAGTAAACCTATAAAGTACATTCAAATTGAAAAAATGAAAGAATCTTTTAAAAATAACGTGTCATATAGCTCCTGGTCAAGGTCAAATATCAGTGGAAATCTTACATTAATTTATAAAAAAAGGCGATATTGGTCAATATGGCAACTATAGAGGAATAAACTTCACGTCGCACGCATTGAAATTATTCGGAAGAATCATCGCCCTCACATTGTAGATGATAAAGATTGTGATTGATAAACATCGATTAAACGAAGAAAATCTGCAACTCCTTTTCATTCCCTTCGAAAAGACAAAATACCTAGAAATCTTATACGGCAAATCTATGAGGGCCAAAAATATTCCCGAATACATAGCACTAGTACAAATATGTATAAAACCACAAAAAGTCGTCAGCCCTCCTCTTTTTCATCTCTGCATTGATTAAATCACACGAACTACACAAAACCCCAACCCTTGAGTGTATGCTCTACGCAGATACATAGTTTTAATATCCAAAAGCGCAAAAATGGAGCGATCCGGACTTTTCGAGGTAAAACCGAATACATGAAATGCAATATGGAGTTGCATAATCCTTAAAGCTTTAAATATCTAAAGTCTATTCTTGATGATGCAATCGGAAAATTGCCGGAATTAAATCTGTGAATAAATTCAAATTTGTAAAAATCTATTAATTTATAGTTTTATTGTAAATTTAATCCAAACGTCACAAACCACGGGAAACTGCAAAATTCTTATATTAACGTTTTATGTAATCGATTATTTTGATTTCTGTATCGTGTTCTGAGAGTACTCTCTCATGTTCAATTATTTTTTCGTAAATATATTGAACATGAGAGATTTTATTTACTTTGGAATGCCAATAAATAAGGTACATTACTACCTACAAAGCATACCGAACCTACCTCCCTGACTCATGGAAGCGTGCCCTTGTCCACCCGCTGTCTAAAAAGGTAATAGCTCCAACCCAGCTAACTACATACCAGTACTTCTCTACTCTTCAAAGTAATGGAGAGCATCATCAATCAACAGCTCTTAACATACCTCGAGGAACATCAGTTGTTCAATGACCTGCAATAAGGCTTTCGTCATGGTCGTCCGGCTGGTGATCTTCTATTATATCTTACCGTTGGGCAGCTGTTGAAAGAGATGAGATAGAGGGAGATAGTATTTCAAGCCTGGCCAAAGAGTTGCGCTCTATAAGGCGCAAGTCTGGCCATACATACTTTTCTCATCCCTGGTCTGGATCACCCCAATATCAGCTTATACCTTTTAACCGCGTACAAAGGAGAGTCGTTTGGATTATTGGGCACCCAGTGCTCTGTGAACAGTTGGAACGGGTCTTTGGCTAGCGTACAGACGTGGCCTCTTTGTGCGTCTGCTATCGTGTTTACAACCGGGAGTATTCTGCCTGCAGCTGAATTTCATTACCGCACACTAGATCATCGCCTGCAATACCAGCTGTACCACCTGGATGCGTGGGATCCTGTACTGTGCGGTTTTCACAGACCTTTCTTCCACATATTACTAAAATGTGGAACAAACTTCCCTCGGTGGTATTTCCGGATCGATACGACATAGGTGCCGTCAAGGAAGGCGTTCACTCCCAACTCCAAGGCCGGCAACGCTCATGCAACCCTCGGATGTTACAAAAGTTCATGAACGCCAGTGAGCAGCGGTCATCGGTGACCAACACGCTCTTCTGACATAAAAAAATGCCAGTCCAGTTTTTTTTCATTTTTAATAATTATTTTTAATTAGAGTTCTACATGAACTCAAAAATGATGTTATAATTTGTGTTGATATGTAACGTTAAAAAGACAAACTAGTGTTTCTGGAGAAAAAAACCCCTCATGCGAAAGCTAATTAATTAGAGGGCAGTCCATCATAAAATGAACTACTACTAGTTATAAAATCCGAGCGCTAAAAATGTTCTTACATTTTTAAAATGTGTTCTATATCTATACTTTTAATATGGAGTTTCTATTTCACTTTGTAGTTTTCTCATATAATAGTCTTAATACGATTTCTTTTGCGAAATTGCGAAAAATATAGAATTCAAGTGAGTGATACTGTTACATGCTCCAGCTTTCACCGTTAAGTGACGAGGTCAGTTGTGCACACATACTCGTATAAATGTGTGTATCGCGAATCTGCATTGAAATAAAATGTTATGTATCATATTTGTTATTAATCCCCAATTTTAGAATTTTATTAAACTATATTTATAATTAAAATAAAATATATGTTTCTTATTTACTTACTTGTTGATCGCCTGCTTACTTACTTAACATATTTGCGGAAATCTTAAATCAATAAAAAAAAATTTATTATTATATACGAGGAAGTCTTATTGCAATATCTATTAGGTTACTCCAATCAATTGAAAAGGCTAGGTGTTAATGTATGAACATTAATTATATACAAAAAAATATGTATTTTTTTACCTTTTTAAAACAAGTCCACTCTTCGATAACCAATACTAGGAGTGTTATCCTGAATTAAGTTTCACTAAAAGTTGTTTCAATAATTTATATACGAAGTTTGATAATCGATCTTGACCATAATTAAAATTTTCTCAATCAAATTAAGGTCAAAATAATCTAATGTTTTTTATGATTGTTAAATCGTAAAAAATAATTGACTGAATAATTTTGATGTTCTATAACAAAAATATAAAAAACATAATTTCTCGTTTTTTAGTTTTTTATATCCTCCTGTAAAAGACAAACAAAAAAAGTGGCAAGTTAATTAAAATAAATCCTCTATAAATCTATAAAATCTATTATTTTGGTAAATTGTTGTGTTAAAATTTCCTACTGACGACAAAATTAATTAATTATTATACTTTGTTTTTTTTTGAGGTATTATATAGAAAAAACTCGTTTGTTTTTTTAGTTCCTTCTTCTTTTGTATTTAAATAACGTCGATAAAATATTAATCCTGTGAGAGTTCTACTATGTATGTTTTATTCCTTGAAGATCTGATTTTTATGTATATCATTTTTCTTTTTTTAATGTAGAGGAGGTCTTCAAGTATCTAAAAAGTGTAATAAATCAGGGAACATCATATCTAAAACAACAACCAGTAAAGGTACGATATCTGACGCAGAGTTATGACAAACATTTATTTTGTCCAAAACCGAGACCAAATAATTTACTCCGGTGTCTTCTGTTGCAAAAACATAATTAATGTCGGGATGTTTGTAATCAGAGAGCTAAGTGGCGGGCAGGGTTACCAGATGCTTTCTTATTATTGTTTTTTCCCTAAAAATCTGCGGAATGAAAGAGATATTTCCTCAATATTCATTATTATATTTACAATATGCTTTGTAACTGTACTTATAACAGTGAAGAATAACTCACAGCTAATTACTGTTTTGTGTTTTTAGAACATCAGACACGTAAAGCTTATTATTGAATATAATTTTATTGATCAGTTTTCTTTTACTACTCTGTAATGATAATTTTAAATAATATTGTGGAATTCATAATAAGTACTTTAACTAATTAAGAGGCTCATAAAACATATTCATTATTATTAATGATTTCATATTATTATTCCAAAAACTTTTATTCTTAAAGTGGTTTATAACCTTATGTAATATGACGAAAAATAACTTCGTCTTATTTAGATTACATTCAAAATAGACGCATTTATTATATTCAAATTGTACAAAATTATTTGTTTAAAAATTGTATTTGTTCCAGTTATTAATTGACTGGAAGAAAATGCTTTTGTCATTAAATGCTGTTAATGTACCGAAATAAACGCGTTAGCATTAGTGTCAACTCAGGGACACATATTTGTAGTACAGAGTTCGGCTCTTCTCAGCAGAACACCAATGCAAGCCTATACTGAACTTTTTTATTGTAATAATTGACGATTCAAAACTGCGTGTAAATGATACTCGAACAAAGATATTTTGTATTTTAATTTAATATTAATTAATTCATTTTTTTTATCTTTTCCTTATCATCTGAACATAACTCAGAGTAAAATATTTGATTAGTCAAACTTTGACAAAGACACAATGATATGATATTTAGGGAGTAAACCACCTTAAATTATCCTAACACAATTACAATTACTAGCATCAAATTAATTAAAAATATAACATCAACAATTATTGTTACAAACTCAGTTAAAACTAGGATCCGGCCATCGTGCGTGGCGGGAATTGAGCTGAGCGCAGGAAAATCCATTAGAAAAGAATAAAAGGAAAAAAATAATTAATAACAATAAAAAACAATTAATTGAAAACGTTTGTCGCCATGTTAGTTAGACTACAAGCGACACGACACAAGTCTCTTGGTTTTTTTCTTTATAACTTTTGATTGAATTAAGTTATATTCATTCTGTCTGTAGATGCTTATTTATTAGTTCTACACTCGTGCCAAATTTGACTAAAATCGCTCCAGTACTTTTCATGTGATAAAGCGACTCAGCTCATTTTGAGGAAGACGATCAACTCGCGCTCCAGTACAGTTAAGCTTAAGTCTAAGGGTATTCAGTTTTTCGACCGTAACTTTTGATCAAATGAAGATTTTATTAATCAGTTTTTTCTGTAGAAGCTCGTCAACAAGAGCTACAGCAATGCCAATTTGGATGAAGATCGACTGAGTAGTTTTTATGTGATGTGGCGACATAAAATTATAAACTTGTCTTAAAACAAGACCGAAATTACATTTATAAAACTGTTAATGTTTTAGAAAAACTACAAAAACAAGTGTTACAGTTTTTAAATATTGAATTCTTTAAAGATAAAAAATTCGCAATATAAAAATAACTTATTTAAGTAATTAAATGATGAAATCCATTGTATCTGTGTAGTTGTGTAGTAGTGGTACGAGTATTACAACACACACTCGTAATGACAGTGCATTTTACTCAAAATGAAAATGAACAATTCTATCTTACAACGAGAGTGTTACGGAAGAAAAAATGCTATAAGTGAAAAAAAAAAAACATTCAGCGTTTTTTTAAAAGGTAAGGTTAAATAAACACATTTCTCCAATATAATAACAGTATCGCAACCTTTATTATTCTTCATAACAAGGGGAACAATTATTGTCTTCTTCAATTTACTTATTAAATTTACCAATCGCTGGAAGATCAACTTCATACTTTGCTAAAATTTATATAAATAGCCTTTTCATTCCCTCTTTTGAGACAGATATTGATAGATAATATTATCAGAAGGTCGCAAAAGTTGTCGTGTAAGTGAAATTATGATCATCGTTTGGAAATTCTAACCATTTTAATGCGAGTCTAGGAAGTTTTAACTTTTATTTAAAAAAGTGTTTTAAGTAGTTAATTTTGGCATTTTATTAACATTTTTACCTAAAATTTACTTCTATTGATTATAAATTAATTAGTAACAGTGACAGTAACTTTTAGAATAACTCTATCTTTAAAAGTTAATAGCGCCGCAGAGCATGGCAGGGTTTTAATCACTTCACACTCCAAATAAAAATAAGCTATTTTCAACATCAACAACAAAACAACGACTATATAAAACTTATTATGTTATTAATAAATAAATATTAATTGTTAACGGTACTACCGTAGGACGGAATTAAATTTTTATTATATACCAATTTGTTTTTCGGTGGAAAAGTATATAATTATATAATATTAATATTAATTCCTTTTACAACGTACTGACAAATCTCAACTTTATTGCATTAGACGTATAAATTTTACATATCTTCAAAATTCTCTCACTAATCCTTAAATCGACTCGGCTCTTAAGTTTTATGAGCTGACGTGTATTTTTTAAAACAATTAACTTAACTTCAGTCGTACTCTCATAAACCATCATAATCGGAGAGGAAGTTTTCCGATATAACACTTATGGTACTTGTATTATGAAAATATCATAATATTCTTTAATAAGCGTCTATAATAATACATGTAATGTAAGTACGTACACTTAAAAAGCTAAAGGCTTTGTTCAGAAGGTTATAACTTATTTTATTAATGGCATAATTTAAGATAAGAATGATGTGTTGTTCGGAAACAAAATTTCAATTGCTTTCAAATTAATGGTTTTCCTAAATATTAACAATATTTAACGCTGTATGTCGAAGAATTTATTTTCCTAGCTGAAACTTTGTGAGGAGAACTTTGAGGCACCGAAGAGGATTTTCCACTTCTTATATAATAAAGTTTCAAACGTGGTATCGCTTCTAAACCAAAAGTATGAAATACAGAGCAATGCATGGTATATAGACCACTACTTTTCGTTACTAATAGTTTCATAAACATTGTATTCCTCACACATGACCTAAAAAATACATGATTTTATCTTAAATATGTTATAGGTATCCTCCTCGTATCTACTAAAACATGACTACCACTAACAAAACCATTTCAAGTTATTCTGGAAGTAAATTAAAGTGAACTGTAAGTTTCGTTACGTTCTCCAAATAAAGGCATAAATATTTTCCCGCTTCCAAAATGAAATTATAAATCGTTAATCAATCACTGAGGCGGCAACCCTTTCATGATTTTGTTGAATTGAATTACTTTTTTATTAATAGTCAAGTTTCAACAAACCGATCTAGTATTGGGGTTACTTTTTATATTACATCATAATAAAATACTTTAAAAAAATAACATCAAATTGAACAAATATTATTTTTGAAAGTAAATTTTTCTTTATTATATATTTTGAGACACAAAGACAAGAGCAAATTAAAATAAATTCATAATAAGTAATTATTTTGTTTAGTTTAATATTTCTTTTCTTTATCTTACTATATAAAATAATATAGAAGGAGAAATTGTGTTTTCAACTATAAAGTAAGTTTCAGTAACGATTTCTTAGTTAAAATAACAGAATTTGTAACATTCATAGCCTTTTTATAGTCAAAAAATATCGATGGACTTGCGGATCTTCTCCTAAATGTACCCTAAGAAATCATGTGACTAGTATAGACTAGACTAGACTAGACTAGACTTTTCATACGTACCATGTACGACTACATTAAAATAAAACAGTTTGATTTGAAGACTAATAAACTTCTGTATTTATATTTATTATTTATGGAAAGTGCAAAAAATGCTCATGTATTGTTTAAAAAAAAAAATCCTTCACTCGAAAAATATTTCAACTTATTCAGCTAAATGTATAAATAAATATATAAACAACGTCAACGTTTATTTAAAAAATATAACGCGCCGTGTATTTATCTATTTTGTAACGAATGTAATCAACTCGGCGCCAAAACGCGACTCGAGAACAGATTAGGTGACTGAAAAATAACAAACACGAGACAACGTGCTGACAATGTTAATAATACAATTATGACACAAGACATATCTGTAGTTCAGTGTAGTGGAAATTGACTTTTAATTTCATGCGTGGAAATAACAATCATAAGAATATAAAGTTATGTTAGACGTTTCTCTGCGGTGCAATTAAAAAGAAAATTATTATTAAATAATAATTATTAAAACTTGAATAAAAATATATATATATATATATATATATATAATATGAAATAAAGTTATAATCTTTTGAGAATTTAAGGTAATGATTAGTAAAATTTTATTATCACCAGACAGACACCCTGAGGGCCAACCTCACAGTAGCTCGATAATTTTGACTGATCTGGAGAGTTTAAGTCAACCGTAAAAACGATATATATTTATGCATTTGTAAACAGCTTTTAGCGGATTAACAATTTTTTAATAGAAATTTAATAACAATTCAAATATAATCTATTAACTGAAAGTGCACACATTTCCTAGACGGTAACAACATTTGGATAAATAAAAAAAAAAAAGATACAAAAAGGAAAAGGCTTACTATAGGTACTTTAATGAAATGTAAACAATAAAATAATATAATATAATTATTATTATTATATACCATCACTGATATTAAGTACAGGTCGTCTGAGGAAGGTTTATTGAGAACATTAATGATTTTCCTCGAAATGGAGCCAAATAACTTACTCAATAGAGTAGACAATAGTCTTGTATAGCAAGAACATGATAAATGTCGGGACGATGATGACAAGACAGGACAAGGGCTCCTGTTGTTTTTCTATTATTAATAATCCATTCGATATTTCTTAACTTTGACCTAATTGTCTCTAAATCATTGTATTCTAAAACCCAAACAAACAAATATAATTTCACAACAAGAAATCTTTGTCTCTTGTTATTTTGTATAATATGTCAGATCACTATGTAATAGTTACGTTGTAAACTTAGATTATTTGTTTTTTATAAGAATCGATTGACTACTATTTTACAAATAATTGAGTTACAGTATTAGCGTCCGCAAGTTAACAATAATATGTATTATGTTCGAACATAGAAAATAATTCTATGTATCTTTTATTAAAGGATCATGATATTTTCTAACAACATTAGCATTTTGATAACCAAATTAGGATTTACGTCCTCGCAGTAGTACTTACTTCGTTAGCTACTTAGCTACTAGCGGCGCGTGCTCCACGGTGGTAATGTGAATGCATTGTGGCAGCTCTTTATATATTAGGGGATAATTATTTACCCAACTTTGTTATTATAACATATTGTAATTGTGTTCCCGACTTATAATATTGATCTGTATATATTTAGTAAAATAATAATTTTATCATATTGCATGAAAACAAGCTCTAAACTAAAAATGACTTCATTAAAGTGTACTTTATAAATAGTTCCGGGCTGTTGGTTCACTGCACACTAAGTGGTGATCTTTAACAATAAGATCCTTTTACAACGTCTTAACATTATTTTAATTCTACTACGACAATAAACAAGAAGAGTATTTTCAGTTGCATTGTTTATTTTGAATTAAGAATGAATATTGTAGTGTTGAGTTCTGGGTACAATATGCAGCGTTGTAGATAGCTATGATTGTCATTTCAATTAGCCTGAACTGCACGAAGATAGAAATGCTTCAATTACGTTCCAACGAGAATCACTTTATAAACTGTTCTATTTTGATAGTACTTATTTTGTTAGTAAAATTGATAACAGAAAATCAAGAATCTTTAATTCATTCAAATTAACTTTACACCGTTTTTAGTTCTATTATTTTAAAGAGATAATTATAATTGATTATTTACAGTTTCGTTCCTATTTGATGGTTATTTTTGTACTTCAAACACATTGCACCAGTAGAGCTGATTTATGAATATTAAGTAATTTACACAAGTAATTTAGTGGACTTGTGTCATTATAACTTAGAACGGTTTGAGTCATTAACAAATAATTACTCTAATTGTAGTTATGTCAGTAAAAAATTAAATGAAGTTAGTAAAATAAGCTCTGAGGTGTTGAGTGACTTGGCTATACATAATACACATGGTATTAAAAATGTAGATAGTATGACAAACAGTCAAACAATTAACAAGTCCTCCGCTGTGCTCCAAAATACTCGTAACTACTTTGTTTTCTCTGACCAATGTCAAAAGTCAAGGCTTTGGGTTCCTTTTAAATAATGAATTAAATCATTTATGTAATATATGCACGCCTGGAGCCAGTTACCAACATAATTAAAATAAAATTATGAGCTTCAATTTGATAGCAAAAATAATTGTAAATTTGTATTGTGTGCATTTTGATATTTTGAATTTTGAATTTTTTCACCCACAACAAATTAAATAAGTTTTCTCAACACTCTATTTACTGCAACTCCATTATTCAACCAACACAAATGGCTATCACCGTTCTTTTCCTTCACGACTTGATTCCACGATAGCACTTGAACAGGCACCCCTATCACGGCCTCGGATACATCCTAGGGAGCCTCGATACACGTCCGCTCGCGCAACCGTTATATCAACATCTTTGCAATCCATCCTCCCCCAAATATCAAGGCTTCCAGACACTTGAAAAAAACGCAGAAATCGAGCGCTTTTTAAGTATTATACGCAAGAAAACTCCATCACTGGCACCCAACATTGAGTTATTTTTTATATCAAACCAATCTCTGCACCACTATAAATGGTATGTACACTCCATCAAATTTCAAAATACAGAGACACAAAAAACACGACCATCCGTCACGACAGTTGACAGACAGTCAGTTATGCGGAGTCAGTTCGCTAGTCTAGCTGACCGAATCCGCAATGCAGAGATCCACAGAATACTAGCGATGAAAGAATGGTAAACAAGATTTATACAGGAAAAGAGAGTGGTAAGAGAGACAGGGGGAGGCCTCGAGTGACCTTCGAAAACACAGTATCTATGATACCGGAGGAAGGTCACGTAAAAAATATGAGGAACCCCCGGAGGGCATGTATGAACAGGTTGATTTCTGTGGCCGAGGCGAAAGAGGTATGCGCGGACCGTAGCGTTTAGCGCTCCGCCGTCTGTGGCTACCCCGCAAGGGCGTGAAGATAAATAAATAATAAATAAATAAATATATAATCTCTTAGTAACTAAAAATAAAATGAAAGGAATGGTATATTAAATGAGACATGAGGCTTCCATTACATTTGATATCTATTTGGGGATTAAATTTTTATTGAAAATTGAAAATCCATGAAATTGTCAAAAATATACTTAACTAAGCAATAAAATGCAAGGTTCTTTCGATAGTTAATACGTTCAATATAGTAATAATCTACAAACTTTTATTGAAATTATTAGTCATTTTATTAATGTAATATAATGTTATATCAATAACATAACATCACATCTAAAGGTGTCCATCATTAAGATACATATAAAGTAAAGAAAACACGGATTGTTCATAAATATTAAAAAATATAATAACAGAAGATACAAAGGATAACGGTCGGATAACATTTTGATAAGGGTCTGGATTTCGTGTTACAGAATTAGCTTCAAAGAGCATTTCTTATAAGACTTATTATAATATACATAAAGTACTGGTGCATTGTAAGACAATGCTTTTCCCGAAACAATAAAGATGAAAAAAACTAACCAAATATTAAATGAAATCTATTTTCACGTGTTTTTTTAACACATTCATACTTTGACATAGATATTAAAGGGTTTCTTGAACATTTCTCAGTATAGGATTTCACCGTAAGTGGTTCTCAGAGAGTCTCATCTAAGTTAAATAGAAATTCCAGATTGTGGCAAGTCGATTTAATCAAGTGAGTGGAGGCGTGAGTGTACTGTACCTACCGGATACCTGCAGTGTACTTGACAACGGACAGACAGTCGGGTAACAATTTTAATTAAACCCAATCAATAAACAGTAGATATCGTCGACGAGTTCCATTTAACATGTTTGTAAATATGTAACGTGAAATATTATAAAGTGTTGTCAGGATTCATATTACACTTTAATGTCAATTATCAAATTTTCTTTTATAACGGCACTGAAAAAAGTTTTCGTACATAATAGTAGATCCATACATTATTATTCACTATTTTATAAATATAAATATTATAAATAAATGTTACCCCAGTCTGTATGTGATAACATTTATTTATAATGATGCTGATGATGATGATGATGATTTGTTATGAGATGATTATAGTTGGAGGTTATCTTAATTGCAGATATCAGTCGCCAGTCTCTCGGTATGATTTCAGTTAGCGCTCGTCGACAAGAGCAAATGTAGACTTTGATTAGTTCAACTTCATTATCACTAACTAACTACTAACATTTGTCATTAACGGCGATAAATAGTGTAAAGAGAATGTAGAATTAACACATAAAAAACTATTACTTTGTATCTTAGTATCTTAGGAATATATAAGTTTGGGTAACAAATTGTTATTTACTTATATGGATACATATAATAAAGTAATAAATAAATATAATTTGGTATATTTGTTTCAACACGCCTCTATATGTGCCTACGACATTTATTTGAATGTATTTTGTAAACTCGAAGCTTACAATCTTCAAAGTAAACTTCCTTCAAAGGAAATAAGGCACTTTCATTGGATCAATCTGTAGTCTTCTATTTGCGTCGAAGTCAAAAGTTTCCTTGGAACTCTTATAATTCTATAATCTAATAATGTCTTAAGTAAAGTATCTATAGTATGAAAAAAAAGTTCGTGTTAATTTAAATAGTCATATCTGTTCGTTATCAGAATAAACAGACCCTTTCTGAATGTGGTAAATAACCGCGTTGTACGCTGAGTCGATAAGTCTGAGGGTCTTGGAAGTTTTCTTAAGAAGTTATTGGAAGGTATAGACTAAATCAATAACAGTCAAATTTGATTTGATTTTTTGGTTAAGAAATATATTAAGTTCTAATATTAACTTATTTTAATTAATTATAACGACCAGACTTTGGCCAAAGTTATTTATAAGAGACAAAAAAATGCGTTAAATAAAGGTCAGTGTGTTCTATAATATACATATAAAAATAAAGTAATATCAATAATATTAATAGCAGTATTGAAAAAAGATAACGACATTTCACGCTAATAATAATCCAGCAAGAGTATCGCGTCTGTAAGTGCAATACATATACTGTTATGGAATACTGGTTAGATAATGACATATTATTTGTAAAGATACTCGTATATGAATGTAGTATAAACGAAAATACAAGGTATGGAATCGTTCCCTAAACTGAACCGAAAGTTTCTGACAGTAATAAAAAATAAATTGCGTAACAAATTTCAGTAATATCAATAAACGTACCGCAAACTTTGTTATTCTTCATAACGAGGGACAGGTATTGCCGCAACTTCAACTTCGGTAATTCACCAAATCGCTCCAACAAGTACTTAAAACTTCACCCAAGTCTATAGGAATGGCGTTTTAATGTTTGTTTAGAGATATTGATGCGAAGTGTTCGTTGAAAAGATGAGAAAAATGTAATATTCGCAATTTAGAAGATTCACATCTGCGAAGCGATCATCTAGGCTGTTTCAAACGTGTGTTATTGAAAGTGGGTCATTTATAATCCTATTTTTCTTTTTGGTGCTTTTATTAATTTAACTTCTACCATTGATTTAGTTATTTGAAACAAATCCATTTAAACAGAGTAACATATTTTATGTTTCGCAGACAGACCAACATCACTGAACCTCCTACAATTAGCTGGAGCGGGGTGGGTAGTCATAGTTTTTCTCGGGTGATCGTCAAAAAATAACTTTAGGTTTATAAAGTATTACTAATTGAAATAAAAATATTTGATTCTTCCAACTGGCGTAACTAGATCAACGTTTCTGCCAGTACCTACATACATAGAAGACTGTATCCATCTGTAGATCTTTGCCTTATACAAGGACAAACTTAGTCCTATAAGCACTTGCAGTTCTAAAAAAATATAAAATTTATTTACAAAATTTTTAGTATATAGGAATGCTAAAACTATCACCTTATTATTGTATTACTATCTATTAGCGGGTCAGATGTACTAGCAAAACCATTTCATGTATCTAATGCATTTTGAAGTATAGTTCTGTTTTGACGGTCACAATGGTTCACAGTGTTTATCTGCATATTATGATAATCAACTTAATAGGTTACCTTAGGTAAAAGACTGTTATTTACTAAAAAATGTACTACTGTGTGTTACATAAAACAGAAAAGTGGAGAGAACGGATACTGCTCAAAACTATACTGATCTAAACTTAGTTACCACGCTCTGCAAAGCTCTCACTAAGGCTTAAATTATGTCCGTTCTTAAGCCTGTTATGAGTTGACTTGTGTTTCTTAAAACAATTAACTTCACCGCATACTGGCGTAATAGAAAATGCAGTTTTCCGTAGTATCAACTAGTTGACGCTTTTAACTGAATATCTTGCTAATGGAGTTTATTAACTAACATTTGTGGTCCAGACTTGCTTTATCAATTAAAAAAGTTTACAATATGACATTGATTTTGAAGTATTTTCAGACGACAAAGATGTTTTTTTTATATGTGTTTATAATTGATGTGCATGTAGCTGAACCTATGAACCTATAAATTTAAGAGAACAATTCTCATTTTAGCTGTTTTTCCTTAAATAATTGGCAATTGGTGTTTTAGTTTATCTCATTGCAATAATGTTTATATTATTTTATTTTTTTATTGTCTTTTAATATTACTTTCGGTTTATTTGAAGCTTTTGTTGCTTTGTTTAACATATATTGATTATTGTTTTTATAATTTAGAGTCTATAGTTTTAAATACTTACTTTTTATTGTTTTTAATTAGATTTGACAATATTATTACTGAGATGTATACATTAAATCTAGAGCCAAATTCATACATAGCCAAATTAGCCAACTTAAGAGCGAAGAAGAAATAAATAAATACAATAAAACTCTATTATCACAGCTGTCAACAACTCTAACGCCACTTGAAGGCTCCTCAATACAACACTGCTACGACAGAATAGAAAAGGCCATCACTTTCAGTCTTAAACAAGCCAACAAAAAGAGAGAAGAAAACAAACATCACAAAATATTATCAAGAAGTACAGTAAGGCTATTAGAAAGAAGAAAGGAATTACAGAGAACGAAAAATAAATCACGAAGCAAAAAAAAGAAACTTTCCGCACTATATAAAGTAGTGAACAAATATATAAAAGCAGACTACACAAAATATAGACAAAACACAATAAAAGAACACGTACAGCGCACTGGAAGTACACAGAAGACCTTTAGAAAACTGAAAACTAATACAACATGGATAGAAGGACTGAGAAAATAAGACTCAGAACTGTACACTAGAGGTGATATCATTACTACCGCAACAGAATTTTACAGAAACCTCTACAGAAACAAAGACCCAGCGACCATAAACTACGACAGAGAGATAGTTGATACACAAAAAAGAAACATTAAAGAGATAGACGCAACAGAAATAATAGAAGCAATAAAGAAACTTAAACCGGAAAAAAGCCCTGGCTCAGATAATATCACGAATGAAGCATTGAAAAAAGCACACGTAACTCTAACGGCGACATTAGCTGAACTGTCTAACATGATTCTTCAAAACTCTGAAACACCGTCGCAGTGGTCCGAATCCAACATCATATTATTATATAAAAAAGGCGACCCGAAGGATACTGGAAACTACAGACCAATCAGCTTGCTACCGAGCCTATACAAATTAATCTCCGCAATTATAAATACAAGGATTAGTAACAGACTAGAAAAAAAACAACCGGTACAGCAAGAAGGCTTCAGAAATGGCTTTTCAACGGTAGACCACATTCACACGTTTGAATTAATTATGGAAAAGTATCAAGAAAAACAAAGGACACTTTATATGGCATTCATTGATTACCGAAAAGCTTTTGATACGGTAAGACACACAAGCATCTGGGGAAGCCTGAAGGAACAAGAAGTAGAGGAAACATGTGAAAATAATCAAATTTATTTACAACGACAATAAGAGGAAAATAAACTTAGAAACCTTAGGCCCAAGCTTTCCAATAGAAAGGGGAGTAAGGCAAGGTGATCCGATGTCTCCAATATTATTTATAACTGTCCTCGAGACGACAATAAATAAGCTAGACTGGAGCAAACAAGGACTATACATAAACGATACCTACTTAAGCCACTTAAGATTCGCAGATGATCTAGTACTACTATCAGAGTCATCCTCCCAGCTTCAAATCATGGCATAACCTTACACCTAGCTAGCGCAAAAGTGGGACTAGAAATGAATATTACAAAAACTAAGACAATGACAAATAGTTTGAAAATACCAATAATAATTAATAGCAAACTATTGCAATACGTTGAAAATTATGTCTACTTGGGAAAAATTATTAGTTTCGACAGGAAAAATAGAAACACAGAAATAGAAAGAAGAATACAATTGACATGGAACAAGTACTGGAGTCTTAAAAACATTTTTAAAAGTAATATGCTACAAGATGTTAAAACAAAAGTCATGAACACAAGCCTTTTGCCATGTTTGACATATGGCTGCCAAACGTGGAAGTTCACTGTCGAAATAAGAAAAAAGATCAGCGTCTGTCAAAGTGGACTTGAACGAAGCATGTTAAATATAAGGAAGATGGATAAAATACGGCTAACTAAAATAAGAAAAATAACAAAAGCAACAAACGCTCTAAGTTACGCACAAAAATTGAAATGGAAGTGGGCAGGAGATGTTGCACGGCTAACTGATTCTAGATGGACAAATAGAGTAACATTTTGGAATGGCCCAATAGGCAAGAGAACAAGAGGGAGACCTATTGCAAGATGGAAAGATGACATTAAAACAATAGCTGGTTCAAACTGGAGACAAGTAGCTCAAGACAGAGCCGAATGGGCATCACTGGAGGAGGCCTTTACCCATTTTGGGGTTCCGGTAGATTAAATAAAAGTAAATTAGTTAAATAATTAGTTAAGTAAAGATAAACCAAGTTGAATCTTGCATAGATTGTAAGAATTGTAAATTTACAGGAAATAAAAGGCTTTTTTATTTTATTTATTTATTTTATATACATTAAACATTTTTAAATTTTTAAATAAACTTAAAAAATGTTAAATTGCTTAAATCTTTCGTGAAATTTGTAATATTAGATGACCGGAGTAAGAACTATTTAAAACAATATCAAGATTACAGTGTAGGAAGAGTGTGATTTACTAAAAAGTGCAAAATACGATCCATCAACGAAAGTTATTTTAAAATACGATTATTATTAAACAGAAGGGAAGTGCGTAGGTATAAGACAAGACTGGGTCTGAAACAAAATTACAATCTTTTATATTCAAATGATCAGTGATAATGAATTAGTGGGTAACTAAGTAATCGACAATATATTATATAGTCGTTAAGTAATAGTGAAGTGTGCGAAGAAGTATTATTATATTGTTTTATTTCCTTGACTTCTTTAATTAAATTTAATTCTTTTTAATTTAAAAAAAGGTGTAATAAATATCTTCAATAAACCAGTGACGTGATCTGCCATCTATCGTCAAGTGGCGATACATTATTTTTAAATTAGTGATATAACATTTTAATATTAATATACTAGCCGTAGGGCTCGCTTCGCTCGCCGTTTTTTTTATTTTTTAATTTGGTGACCTTATTGACCTTACAGCGTCGCCAAAACATAGCCCTGGCATCGTTAGACTATAAGCTTTCATTTGATATCCTGTTTATAAAAATCGGATAAGCGGTTTAGGAGGAGTAGTGCAAGAAAGATAAACCGTAATCGATTTTATATGGTAAGATTTTATTACAATCTAATGTACATCGTAGCTTTACATCGCTTGTCAAATTTGATCGTCTTTCATTTATTATACAAATCTACAACAACTACTCTAAAGTACATTTTTGATAATGATATTCTGTGAAAATGGTCTTTTAGCATACTTTTAGATTTATTAGATACATTTAATGTTTTTAATTTACAGCACCTAAAAGGTGCTGTAAATTAAAAACATTAAAAAACAAACATCTTGGTACGATAGTACTGTTACTACAATAAAATATGTTTAAAATTCTAAAAATATTGCAACCATAAACTTAATAATTATTAATATTCAGTTAGTAAAAAAAAATCACAAACATAAAAAAAAAAATCCAACATAACTTAAATGACTTACACACATTCATAACGCTGAAAGTTAATAAACATAATTACAATAAATTGCCAATTTTGATTGCATTAGAGTTTGTTCCTTTAAATTGTAAAGGATTCATCCATTAAAAGTTTAACGATCAACGCCAAGTACCTATTCACAACTGTAATTCAAACTTACTCGACTGATCAAACTATTTTAATCTGTTCCAGCATCAATTGCCCCTCACTGTTTCTGAGATATTTAATTGTTACGTGATATTTTCAACTTCATGTACCTGCAAAAAATCTTATATCCGTAATGTAATTCCAAAATTAGTTAATTATTTATTACATTAAACCGAAATTAATTTCTCGGTTCTGTTTGTTCCTTGTTTATTTTACCTGTACGTTTTAAAATATATGGAACGTAGTATTGTTCACCGATTATACTTCGCTTGGATATAACTATGGACACGGTAGTTTTCAAAGATGACACAATACTTACGCTTTCGTCACCTTATATGTTAGAACATATATTGTACACCAGGATAAAGTTTTAAAACCTTTAATGTCATAAACGACTTTCATTATATCAACATTTAAAATAATCAGAAAATAATAATTCCCAAATAAAGACTCACTAAAACAAAAAATAACGTTTTAGCACTTGGCATTTTTTTTATAATATATGGCCCAAATATCTTATTGACATTTGTGTAGGTCTAAAAAAAGTCTTGAAAGTCTCACTTCATTGTTACCACTTCCAGGACTTGTCTGTTATCATTCTTGATTGAAAAGTAGGCTATTATATAATTATAATTCTTTTAAGAGTTTATAGTTACAATCCTATAATCTGAGAGTATAATAGAACAAGTAGTGGATTGGTTCGTTGTTCTAGTATACTTGTGCTTTACTTGATTTCCTAATTGAAATAAATAACTGACTTCTGAAAACATAATAAGTTTTTCATATTCTTGAATATAAATTTATTATAATTTATTTACTTATTTGGTTTTAGAACTTATATTTGAATAAATCAATAAGTCTTACTAAGACGTAACACAAAATATATTTAGAGAGCAAGCAATTGTATCACTAAGTTGTAATTTACCATTAAACATTACATTATAATATGTGGTACAAAGCCAGCCTATGGCAGGCAATTACCAACAACCCAATTGCGAGACAGTTACAAAAAACATTTCAATCCGTTATTACATTGTGACGGCAAACAAAAATAAACACTATTACACATTGCAACAATTTGTTGCCATTCATAGACAATGCCAAAAACAATTGCAAACAAAAACGGTAAAACATAAAATTCGATTTATTCTGTAAATAAGGTACGTTTAAACTTTTAAGATTACAGAAAAAACAAAAAAAATCTTGGGCACTAAAGAGCAGCGGATAATCAAAGAGGAACAAACCAATAAAATACATCATTACACATTTTCTACTTAATATCCTTTAGCTTTCATTATATTTTTACTTGGAAGTCATATGATCCTTAATGATTTGTTGATATGGGCATACGTTTAATTTATAAGCTAATATAAAGTAACCCTTTACAAAAGATTTGCCGAGAAATTCTCTGCGAAAAAAAGTGATATCGCTTTAAGGAGCATTACGTAACTCGAACAAAGATTGTCAACTTCTTACCAAGTCTTTTGTGCTTGCGTAATTTACGATGATGGTTCTAAAAGATAAAAAGTTTAGGAAGTCGCAACTTTATGCCTTTTCTCTTCTAATTTCTATCAGCACTAGATCTATTATGATTCAAGATAGTAAAAATAACATATTTTATATTATGTAACTTAATTATGTGATTGTGATAAATTATTTTTCTGTGTTTAGTTTTCATTAAAAATCAATAACTTTCTTGTTCTTATAGGTCATGTAGAATAACAGTTAGTGAAGGACAAGAAAACATGATGATTTTTAAAATTGTATTATTTCTTACAAAATTACAGGATAAAGAATCATTATGTAGATGGTTTTGTTACAACAGTAACGTAATTGACGTTACAAGTTACACAAGTACACTACAAGTACACTGTTCACATTCAGGTAAATCATTTTTAAAATTACTATTTGTGGGGAACCGTATGGGAATCAAACCCACCACCGTTGGTTAGTAGATATGAGCAATAAACTGCCAATGAACCCTTCAAGACCTTCTATTACTAATAATATATTAGAAAACTCAATTAGTATCGAATGAATATGTTATGTTAAATCAATAATCCATTTCGGAGGAAAAAATAAACATATCTGTGATACAACATCTGAATATCCTCAGTCGAATGTGACATTTTTCATTTATCCTGTCATCAGACTCACGTGGAGTGTTTCTGTATTTTTTCCCAACACCTAATCTGTTTTTACGTCGCGTTTCAACTCTGAAGTTGATTGCACGACTTCCAAAAGAGAGGAATACATAAAGCGAATGAATTAAGTTTTCTATGTGCTCTTTGAAAATGTATAATCAAATGCTTTATTTTACAAGTTAGCATTTGGGTGTTATGGATGTTCTTAATAGAAATAAATAAAAATATAAAAGTTCTTTACTCCCAGTTCCCATATTAGCAAAGAACATGTTTTAACTAACTTTAATATATTGTAAACACACACTTACATAACAATGTTGTACATACTATGTTAAATAATCTTTAAAGTTACAATAAAAAATAAAAATATGTAATTATGCAATACAATAAGTGTTAAGTAATTAATTAAGTAGATAATTTTATAATAGTATAAAATTTTATAATAGTAGTGTACCTAACATTTGAATCTCTCTCACACCTCCAAAGCCGACCCTCGTTTCGTCTCGTATTTTAGCTATTTCCTGCCATGATGGACCAACAATTTTCTTGATATTGTCCTCCCATCTAGTGCGCGATTTGCCTATGCGTCATTTTTCGGATGGGCCTTTCCACATTAGGACTATTTTGGTCCATCTTTTGTCGTTAAGACGTGTTATATGGCTCGCCCATCTCTACTTAAGTTTTTGGCTGAAGCAGCATCAGCAGAGCATCTATTATTTGTGTTTTGGATCTTATTTTTGTACCTTATCCTGTCTATTTTCTTAATATTAAATACTCCGTTCCATTCCTTTCTGACATTAATGTATTTTATTCTGTGTTTTGTTGGTAAATTTTTATGTTCAGAAACGCATATGTCAAGCAAGGGATTTGACAGACATTGCTCTTAAATGTCTTTGTAGCTACAATATTTGTTCCAAATCTGTTAGACTCTTCTCTCTACTGCGCTCTAGTTCATTGCTATCTTTATTAAATCCAATTTGTTTTTCTAAGTAAACATACTGATCTACGTATGACAATGGGTCGTTTCCGATTGTTACTGTCAATTTTGTGTGGTTTGTCATAATCTTGGTCTCAGTGAGTTTTTTCTGGCTGGGAAGCTTGGACCTATGTTTTCCAATATAACTCTACTTGAGGTATTTCCATAAAGGTATTAAAATATATCTATGATGTGAGTACAAGAGCATGATTTTTTTTTGCTGTCTTTACATAATTATTAAAAATTCGTTTATTTATAGTTAACAGTTTCTTTATGAAATATTATTAAATCTTAAACTTATTCTAAACTACCTGGCAGTAAAACGCAACTTTCTCCCATTAATATAATATAAATAATATAAAACTAGAATGGATCTACATAGTTAGGTAACAAAGAATATAAGTAATAAGATAGCTTTGATAAAGCACTCATACCATCTTGTCGCTAATAAACAACACACTCAGAACAATTTCTGCACTGGCTCATGATTATACCGTCTTTAAAAATCTGGTGAAGAAGGCGCTCTCCATATTACAGAACCAATTACAATTGCTCTCTGCCAATTTTGATAGGCTTGAGGTATTCTCTCGCCAAAAGGTTTAAATTCACATACTTCAAGTACTGTTTTTAATTTTTAGTTGGGGAATTTTTTATCGATTGTACTTAAAATTATTCAGCTCATATTTATTAATATACTTTAATATCAATTTGACATCACTTGACAGTTATATTATCTGTGATTTTTCACTCGTTTAAAAACCAGTCCAGTCTTACGATTTGTTATTATTATATATATTTTTCGTTTTAAATATTTTTTCTTTTGCTTTAAAATTTGATTACTTTTCATAAAAATAATTTCTAAATATACCAGTGAGTGTGGGATTTTCATAGTTAGTCTTTTTATATATTTATATTATATTAATAAATCATTATTTGTATATTTTCTACTATGACAGTTGCGATTTTTGATAATATTTGTTTGCCTTCATCTTTCTCTGATGAATTTTACAATGCATTTAGCGACCCTTCATCTGACGATGAATTCATTCCATTCCATTCCGAACCAAGGTTAAAACCCTCCAATAATTTCATAAACTAACACAGAACCCATTTGAATAAAGTTAAGATCTGATTAAAAATATGTAATACACAACTGCTTTATCACTGTTTAATTTATAAACCAAGTTGTAGCCTATAGAAAGCAAATTTGGTAAGCACTCAGGTCATTAGTTCGAAACTGACAACTGACTAATAAGGGAATTATTGTCTTCGTTAATTTGTAAACGGTGACATCATCTATGGTATTGTGTGGGTCCATACATTTTTTTGAGTTAGTTTATTCCTAAGGAAATACTAAAGCCAAAAAAAGTATCCTCTGGAGAGATCAGCATTGTTATAAATGTATTCTATACAGTGACGAAAAGGGCTTCCACCTGATAGTAAGTGCCATCGTCTAATACCGTTTCTTTTCTTTACAGTTTACCTAATGTCACACGTGACAAGAAGTTCCTAATTAATAAAAACTTTACTTCTTATATAAACTCACGCAATCGTTGCAATAGGTTGTGTAGAGACGCTAAACGCCGGTATATTTTCTCTTGTGTAAATAAATCTCTAGTCACTAGGTATGGGTAAATCTTAGCCTTCTTCAACTACTTATATAAATTTAAATTCACTTAATAATTATTTATCGACATCGCCACTTATCATTGATAATGTAAAAAAATCCACAGATTTACTGTAGTAAAATCTATTTAATTTATTAAATAATATCACTCCACTTATCTGTGACAGTTTTACCTTCGCCTAAGTTACGAAGATAGTTAGTTCTAGAGCAGTGGTTAAGACAACATTAGTCGAGACATGTTGATTCTGCTACTTTACATTATATTGCTTATTATAACACACATTTTAAACTGTTCGCTAACAACAAATTCCTTTTCTTTTCCTTGCAAACTAACACATGTACTTCCTCTGCCTAAAACCAATTAATTACCCAAGTTCTTCTTCCCACTTTCGTCCCATATTTATACTTCCATTCTTATCTAAAGTCCTAGAAAGCATCGTATTGAAACAACTATAATTTTTTTTTAATTAATCAGATAAATCATAACCTAACTTTAATAATGAATGGGCTGAGTCTTCTGAGTTATTTGTAAATCCCCAAAAATCAAAGACCATTATAATTAGTAAAAGACATTTGTGAAATAAGATTATTATTAACGATAAAATATTATACGATAAATCAATTATACCATATTCTCATGAAGTTTAAAATTTAGGATTGACATTTGGAAATCTTTTATCGTGGACAGAATAATTTAACGATACTAGCAAGCGCATTCACATGTCAATTCACTTCATTAAAACTTTGCAGAATTTCCTATCAATGCGGACTAAAATCTTCCTATCGCAATCTCTTTTATTATCCCTTCTCAAATATGTTGACGTTTGCTATCTGGATGCTAAAAATAACGCCTTCAAAACTTGTATATCTACTTTATTTTTGGACTACGCAAGTTGGACATATTTCAGTTTTTCGACATCAACTTAAGTGGCTGACAATACGCCTTCGCCGGAATATGAACGTCCATCTCGCAATACCTAGTAGTCGCACTAAACGCCCCTGCGCTTTAGCAAAAATCCTCGACATTATTGATCGAACTTTTATTCCAAATCTTTTACTATACAAGCAGCGTTATGGA
Source organism: Melinaea marsaeus rileyi (assembly GCA_918358865.1). Lineage (NCBI taxonomy): Eukaryota > Metazoa > Arthropoda > Insecta > Lepidoptera > Nymphalidae > Melinaea > Melinaea marsaeus. The sequence continues at coordinate 410,110 of OU911089.1, forward strand.
ATTCCTTACCAATAAATATAACATCCAGCCGTTCTATCATGCCAATTAATCGAAAATTAAAGAACCTTTCACAGGAATAAATTATAATGTATAATATATGTACGTATTTCTTAATTTATATAGATATGAAGATATATGTATATATCATATTTTATTTATTATTAATATTATGTATCTGTAAATTATTATCTATGTACCTTTTTTGATCCTTTTAAAACTTCTGTCCAATCCTCTAAGGGTAGTAGAAAGATCTCTTTTATAGAGATAACTTCATCGTATGTGTATGTCTTCTAAAATTGTATTTTTTAAACTTTTATGCTGCATTAATAAAACAATAATAATATTTTTGTTCTACATTTTTTCTCAGAGAATGCCATATGCTTTCGTGTGAGATCGAATCAATGGGTTTTTGGTATTCAATAAATGTGATGTAGAGTGGTCTTTGATGCTGTTTGTATTTCTAATTATCATCTCAAGTGTGAGTGTGTGGTCTATAGTAGAGATTTTGTCCTAAATTCTGAATGTTCAATCGTTTAATTTTTCTCTAGTATTTTACTTATTCTTATTATATTATAAAAGAGTTTATATATTCTCGGCAGTAGACTTATCGGCCGGTAATTCCTAATATCATCAGGATCCCTTTTCTTGTATAACAATAGTGTTGGATTCAGGCCACTGCGACAGTTTGGTGAATAAGTCATCTAGTATGTAACAACTGACCCTGGATTTTTATCCACTTTAAGTTGTTTTATTGTTTTAATAGTTTCAATAAACTCTGTTACAACCAGGAGGGACATGGGAGGTAGAGGCGTCCTTTGTCAAAATTGGCTCAAAATTGTCATTTATATAATTATTCGTATTTTTGCTTGAGTCTGCCGAGTGAAAAATGTTTAATGCACTGTATAGATTCTTAAGAAAAAATGTTGCCATGTTTATAATGTCTTTTCTATTAATCACAGTCTTTCCCGACTTTTGTAATCTAACAATCCAACTCTAATTTGTCCTTAGTATTTTGTATCGACTCTATGACTGTGTTGTATGTATGTATTGACTCTATGACACTTATAGTCTCATTTTATATATTTTAAGTTTATGCTTTGAGTTCATTTTTCATTGCTCATGATTTATTTGGGGTTTTTTGCAGTTCATGTCTTCTTTTAAGAAATTTCTTTGTTTTGTCTGTTCGTATCCCACAAGATTTAGTTTTTTATGTTTCCGTGCTCTTTGTACACTGTCTGTAATGTCATTTATTATTTTGTCGTGGTAATCTTGAACTAACATGTTTTACTCAAAGTGGAAAAATGATATTTGGTTTGTCATTTTCTCTTTATATATATGTCTATTTGTTCCTTTTTTTAATTTTTTTTTATACCATCTGGTTTAGTGCTTGACTACATTTCACCTGATGGAAAGTGGAAATGTAGTCATAGATGGTAAGACGCCTTAACCCAGTAACCTATTCACTCTTCTCTTGAAGACACCCACATCGTATTGGGACGGAAATACCGACGCAGGCACGCTGTTCCAGTCCTTCGCTGTACGAACTAAAAAAGACGAAGCAAAGCGCTTTGTTCGGACAGGGAGAATGTCCACAGGATGGATATCTGCCGTGCGTCGGAACGTCCTGTGATGGAAGGGGCACGGAGGAATTAAATCATGTAATTCCTGCGCACACACACCAAAATGAAACCTATAGAATACTGAGAGGCTAGCAATTCTACACCTGTGTTCAAGGTTGTGGAGGTTGGCTTCAACTAATTCAGGGTCGCCTATAAGCCTCTTTGCTCGCCTCTCAATTGTGTCCAGAACCGCAAGATGAGACTTAGCGGCACCAGCGAATATATGCCCACAGTACTCCACACACGACCGGATCTGTGCTTTGTATAATACAAGTAGCTGTCCCGGTGTAAAGTACTGACGGACCTTCGCAAGAACGGCAAGCTTTCCTGCAGCTGCTCTTGCTCTGGACTCAATACACCGACCAAAGTTGAGGTTCGAGGAAATCTCTAAGACTAACAACTGAAGCCGGGCACTGTATTCCAAAGATACACTCTGGAAAGTAGGAGCCAAGGTGAAAGGGCTCCTTTTGGCGGTGAACAGACACGTCTGCATTTTGGTGGCGTTGAATTTGACAAGATTGGCTTTGCCCCATGCGGAGGCTGCCTGAAGTTTGTCATTCAAATGTTGCACCATGGCTTCTCTTTCAGACTGTACTTGATCTCTACTAGCCCGACTACTCGGCAGGTATCTTTCTACAACTGTGCTGTCGTCTGCATACCCATAGATACCGGGCTTCAGCAGATCGTTAATGTGCAGCAGAACGAGAATTGCAGAAAGAACGGACCCCTGAGGCACTCCGGCATTTATTTTCAAGGGTACCGAGGAACACCCGTCGACAACTACTTGGAGAGATCTTTGGTTCAGAAAGTCCGTTACCTAGCCGATCAGACCAGGAGATATGCCGTATGTTGAAAGCTTGCTTATAAGGCTCGCATGCCAGACACTATCAAATGTCTTCGAAACGTCAAGAGAGACGGCGACCGCTTCTCCGCTCTTCTCGATGGCCTCGGCCTAAAATGTGCGTAGCGTACACTAGAAGGCCCCCAGTGGACCTATTTCGGCGAAACCCGTACTGTCGGTCACTGAGGAGATCGATACCTTCAAGGTACGCTAAAAGGCGCGAGTACAATACACGCTCCATAATCTTGCAGAGTATGGAGGTGATTGAAATCGGTCTACAATTGGCAGGATCGGCACGACTGCCTTTTTTGGGCACTGGTTGCACGTTAGCAAGATTCCAAGATTTCAGCACTATTCCAGACTTGAAAGAGAGACGATACAGACGTGTCAATACAGGAGACAACTCAGCTGCGCATGTCTTGAGCAGAATGGCTGGTATACCACCAGGACCACTGGCTTTATTCACATTAAGACGACACAATGCTCTCCATACCTCGTTGTTAGTGATGCGGATTTCAGGCATCGAAATACCGCAGTGAGAAAGATGTGCTGGAGAAGCATTGCCAGTGTCTAGATGTGTCCTTGTTTTAAGTGTACTATTTTGTTTGCTTACAGACTTGGTTTGCCTTTTCGTTGGTTTAATGAGATAATCGACAGAATGTAATTAATTTCGTCAATATATTGGCCATTCAAATACCGCCATGTCAATCTTTTGTCTATCTTTTTTCGTATAGAAGGTGTTGAAGACAGCTAATTTATTTTCCATAGCTAAATGTAAATCTAATCTAAATAAGTCTTTGACTTCGTTCATTTCTACTTCCATGTCCATACTGTTTCGTTACCAAGTATTCGTCTTTTTGTGACATACCAATTTTGGCGTTGAAATCGCCCATCAAAATGAACTCTTCGCATGTTTTGCTCATTACCTCATAGACGGTTTCATAGATTTTTTTTCTTTTTTTTATTTAAGAGGGAACCAACGAGCTGGCGGGTCACAGGTGGACGTGATCACCGCCGCCCATGAACTCCTGCAACATCCGAGGATTTACAAGAGTGTTGCCAGCCTTGAAGGTAGGATTAAACGCCTTTTTTGAAGGTACCCATGTCGTACCAACTGGAAATACGGCCGAAGGGAGTTCGTTCCATAACCGAGTGAAACGTGGAAAAAAGATCCTTAAGAACCGCACAATGAGGATCGCCACGCATCCAGGTGGTAGGAATGGTAAAGGAGTCGATGGCGTGCTGTGCAGTGACGAAATTCGGCGGCAGGCATCAGATGGAATAGTTCTTCGGAACACTCCCCGTTGTAAATGCGGTAGAAGACGCACAAAGAAGCCACGTTTCTACGCAATGCCAAAGAGTCCAGCCGTTCACAGCGCACCGGGTCCCCGACAATCCGAACAGCTCTTCGTTGAACGCGGTCAAATGGTAGAAGCCGATATTGGGGTGATCCGGACCGGAGATGAGAACAGTACTCCATGTGTGGCCGGACCTGCGCCTTATAGAGCGCAAGTCTTTGGCCAGGTTTGAAATACTGCCTCGCTCTATTAATCACTCCAAATTTCTTCGAGGCCAACTTGGCCTTGCTCTCCAGATGACCACGAAACTGACAATCGCTCGAAATGTCGAGACCCAGTATTCTGATACTTGGCGAGGCAATAAGAGGAGTGCTCTCGAAGAGCGGTGATACGACAAATGGGGTTTTCTTAGTGGTGAACGCGCAAACCTGTGTCTTTAGGGGATTGAACTGAACGTGGTTCAGTTCACCCCATTCAGAGACCATCCCCAGGGAGGTCTCTATTGAAGACACAAGTTTCTTTCGGCACTCGTCGACGTTTTCCCGAGTGAGACCTGCACGGCCGGAATATACCGCGTCCCCAGTACTGTCATCGGCATAACAATGTTTGTTGGAGATATCCAACATATCATTGATGTGCAGGAGGAACAGAGTTGGGGATAGCACGTAGCCTTGAGGTACACCAGCGTTCACGGGCTTGGGGTCGAGCAAAAACCATCCAGAACGACCTGTATGCTCCGCCCAGTGAGGAAGCTGGTGATCCACTTGCATAAACTCTCGGGAAGCCCATAGGAAGGTAGCTTCGAAAGAAGCCCCTTGTGACTTACACGATCGAAGGCTTTCGCCATATCCAGACTAACTGCCAGACCCTCTCCTTTGCTTTCAATAACAGCTGCCCAACGGTGCGTAAGATATAACAGAACATCACCAGCCGATCGACCATGGCGAAAGCCATATTGCCGGTCATTGACCAACTGGTAATCCTCGAGGTAGGTTAGGAGCTGTTTATTGATAATGCTCTCTATTACTTTGGAGAGAAGAGAGGTAATGGCGATAGGTCTGTAGTTAGTTGGGCCCGAGCTATCACCTTTTTAGGGATTGGATGGACAAGGGCACGCTTCCATGAGACCGGAACTAAGCCTTTAAGGTAGGAGAGCCAATGTGCAATGGCGATAGGGATGGCTGACAAATGTTTCCCAGAGTGGCTTTATACACTGCCCAGAACTTGCGCGTGCCAGGCAGGTTCTTTGCCAGCTGATCCCCAATTTTGACGACATGCTTGAACTTTGCTCTAGCAATTTACCGTTTGAAGAATCTGGAGGCACGATTATATTTCCTCTTTAGAACTCTAGAGTTCGGATCCGAAGTGACTACTGCTGCCAGCGCCAGCTGCTGCAGCTCTGATAGACGCATCAAACCAAGGCTGCGCTCTGTCACCAAGTGGTACCACAGACACACGTTTGGTACAAATACTTCCATGCCCTGAAGTATCACATCAGATACAGCCGCAGCGCAGTCACTAGGATCATTGGAAGGGAAACAAATCGGCTCCCGTGGGGAGGATGTAAAAAAGGACCGCGTCCCATCCCAGTCCGCTGACTTGTCGAGCCGTCGATTTGCAGGTTTTGTGCGAGCTGGACGTTCAATGGGCACAACACTCCGTACCTAGCAATGATCAGAGGACCCCAAAGGAGCCTCGACAGTGACCTGGTACTTTCCAGGATGTGTAGTTAGCAGAAGATCCAACAAAGAGGGCATATGGCTGTCCACGTCCGGTAGACGAGTGTGCGTCTTGACCAATTGGGACAGACCATTTGCTAGAGCAAAGTCAAACACAGATCTCCCCGTGTAGTCGGTGGCACGTGACCCTAGCCACTCGGCATTATGCGCATTGAAGTCGAGGACTGCGACTTCGGCGGAGGGAGTCTGTGAAAGCAGATAGTTGATCTTCACCTGAACACGGTCCAAGAGTTGACCCGTTTCTGCATTTTGCATTACCACTATGGGACCTATAAAGCACGCGTAGTTTCTGACATGGTCGTCCATGTCCACGCGCAGCCAAAGAACACACAGGTTCTTACCTTTAAAAATCCGAAGCCGACGGTAGCAGACATCCTCCCTTACGAACACAGATACCCCGGCGTGTGGTAAAAAATGATGTTCTAGTTTATACGCGGGGTATGACAGGTACGCTGTGTCGCTAGGTTCAGATATCTGCTTCTTCGTCTGAAAAAACAAGGCCGGCTGCGCCGTCTCTAGGTGATAGTGGACGGCGTTCAAGTTGGAATGAAGTCCCTGCGTGTTGCAAAAGCCCACGTTAAGAGTGGCCGGGATGCCGCTGCGTTAACTCGTCGTTTGCTTTCAAAAAACACAAAAGGCAATACCTTGCCCGCCCCCGATTACGACGGGCAGCCCGAGCAAAATCCAAGTATCAATCCCCCGATTTTGCTCGGGGAGGGGTTCTCCGGCTTCGTCGAACTCGGTACCCTCCTGGAGTATATTTTTTTCATTGTGGCATCGCTTTCAAGTTTGGCGGGGAGGCTTTTAGGTTTGGGGAGGGGGGGGGGGATTAGAGCTTTCGTTTTCTCACACTTACCGACGAAACATAACCAAATGAATTTGGTTACTACACATCGATTTTTCGTAAGAAAGTGGTCCGTCTCCGGTCCAGCCAGGCCAATACGAGCTGCAGTCAAATAACTACAGCTAGGCTCTACCACCAGCATTTCTTCATTTGTTCATCGTCTGCTGCTTTTGTCGGAGCATATACTTGTATAACAGTGAATTTTTCGTCTGGTAATTTAAAATTAAGGACAGCGACGTTCAGAGATACCCAGATAACTTTCACATATTGCTTCATATGTTTATGTATTAAAAAGCCAACACCATAATAGCCTGGTTTCTCTTGTACTGCAAACGATAAACTTACCATCCTTTTATATTCATTATTTTATATAAATTCTTTTATATTGTTTCCAAAGCGCCCAACTTCAAATATTCCAATTATGTCATATTTTTTATACGTTATAGCCTTTTTATCTAGCCAGTTCTATTATTCGTTTATATTGTGACAAAGTTCTAACATTGTAAGTTAATATGTAGTCGATTGTTCCATTTCGTTAACAGATCATGAGGACTATTTAATATTGTCTCTGGAGGGTTTTGGTCATATTATTCCACGATGTCCTGTGACTTTGAAGATTAGCTGCACTTACTGTTTGTGATTTATTTATACGATTGTCGTAAGAGGGGACGTTAGTTAACATGCGCTTTCGTCATTATTATCTTATTTTTGTCACACGGTTAGGGTACTTAGAAGTTAAAAAATTTTGCATTCCGTTTCAAGACACTTGTAACCTTACTCATTTCGTCGGTCGGGTCGCTTTAAATAAAATATTCAATTTAATATTTAAGATTCAATTAATAATATATAAGTTTAAATGAATACAATAGATAATATGCCAGTTAGACTCAGTGGTAGATCAGTCGAGGAAAAAAAAACTCCAACTTTTGACTCCAATTGTCAAAACTGTACAAATACTGAAAATTTGCAACGTAAAGCATTAAAGAAAGTATGTATGTATGTATGTATGAAAACTAAAGAATACCTTCTAATTTATAAAGAAAATTCAAATTACTTGCCATATGTCTCTCAAATGAATTTTTAAAGTGACCGAAAGAAGACGGCAATACGAATTATGCTTAATTAATCATAATATAATATTTTATCAACCCTGCAATAATACACAAGTATGTAAGTAATTAAAAGGATTAACGCCTTATAAGCGTTAATAAAAACACTCGTCGAAATATTTTTTTATGAATCCCGTCAAGTTCCTTACTTCAATAAGATGTTTCTGATTCTGCTACTCCGAGAAAGACAATATTTTTCTCTCTTGCACGTTTCTCTAAGTGGCTTGTTGTTGTACAAATGTTCTTAATAACAAAATATATTAAAAAGCACTTTAAAATATCTCTATTATATTTTTATCACGTATCTTAATATATATTTTCATTGTTGAAGTATATTATATTGGTTCTTAAAAGTAACTAAAACTTAGTTTTATAGTTGTTCTTAAAACTAATCTCTATATTTTCTCCGATATTCCTATCGGTTTTATAAAATTAATATAAGCATAACATAATCTAGGTTTAACCATAATATAAAGGATCTTGTAAGGATTAAACACACGGCTTCGTTGTAAGTTTGTAGTCCTTTGTAGTAGGAGTAGTGGAATACAACATAAAATTAAGCATGCGTTATTATTCTTGCAAATTTTGCTTTATAAATAATATCTACGTGTTTTATAATGAAGCATAGACGTTAATATTGTAAAAAAATATTCATCGAATACTTCGTTTGTTTATTTTAGTTTTGTAATTTTTATGTTATTGTGTTTCTAAGTTGCATTCAACTCACTTTATAAACGCGGCGCCGGAGGGAATGTCGCGTTGGTCTTATGACTTCGGTATAGAAGTTAACCCATGGAAGTGCCGAGTATAGATAGATTTTTGGTAGTTACCGCCAGTTGACCCTTATCAACTCAAACTCTTACCAAATGTGATTTATAACAACAATATAAATACCATTCTCTTCCGAAGTACAAACCGTAGCAATCATCAAGTCAAAGAACTGTCTCTTAAATTTTATAAAACATTTCACCCACTATTACGACTTAAAACCTTTCTACCCTATTGAGCAAAGATACAGGCGGTTAACATGTTCCTACTCCCTATCCTTGACCATGCTGATGTGTGCTATGTCGATGCCAATCAAATACTTCTAAATAAATTAGATCGCCTCCTTAAACCTGTATCCGCTTAATTTTCGGACTCCATAAGTTTGACCCGTGTCTCCGACTATGTTAAAGCTTTACTGGTTTCTTATTCAATTCATTTGCTCTAGTTGCCGTCAGACTGAAACGAGTTACCGGAACATATATGAAAAGCGCCGTTTCGTGACTCATTCAAACGCCAAGTAAAAGAACTTTATTTCAGTGAATAATTTATAATGTATGTAATATGTATGTATATATGTATAAATTATATATATATATATATATATATATATATATATATATATATATATATTATTGTTATTATATATAATAATATATATTATGTTATATTTTAATGTATTGTATTTATTATTATATTATATATTTTTGATTATATATCTGGATTTGTTTATTTCCTAGCTTTTTTTAAAATTATTTTTTGTGCACGGCTACCTAAGTCCCCTTGTGTACATTTTGAGGTTGGCTGGTAGAGAATGTCTTTACTTTATTATTAGATATTCGAATGGTCGGCCGCAGCAAGATCTTTTGATTTAAATGTAGTTCGGGGACTCGCATTCCAAACCGGCACCGACGCAACAGCGACAATTCAATCGTACAACCACTACTGTCTACTAGTCTCGCTGCACCACTTGAACAAGAAGGCTGTGCTACCCGCTCCGCTTCTGAACTTAGGTACTAGTCCGGTGGCGATCGTGAATATTCCGATAAAGACACTCACAGCCGCGTCTATCGTGTTGGGAAAGTGATAGCTGCCTATTTCACTGGCCAACTGTAATGCCTGCACTGCGCTGCTTTGTCTCCGCACTGGAGTTCTCATACGCCACATAGCACGTCACTAAAAGTCGGTTGCAGAAACCCATTGTCCACTTGAATATATTTTTTTATTTTATCCCAATATAATAAGCAAGAATATTAATTTTTTTGGCCTGCTTTCCCGTAGCTTCAGCTGTTCGCCTTCTAGAACTATCCAGAGACTATCCATAGACTATCCATAGACAAGCGCGAAGCGCTATAGATTTCAATTAATGAAATGTTATTTCATTACATATATATATATATATATAAATGAAGTTCGTCTGTCTTTTAATATTTGTGAAAGTTTAGGGAAGGTTCAAACGGTGTGAGAGGTAATAAGTGACTGAAAAAACAAAAAAATACAATTTAATTATGATTGTTCAATATTTATAGATGCCTCTGTGATGCCTCTGTGTTATAATGTGTCTGTTTAATAAATATAGTACGAGGTCCGATCTTTTTGATATGTTTTAATGGAATAATAAAAGTTAGATTTAAGAAATGAATCAAGTGTAAAAGTATGTAAGTCTCAGTTGTGTGTACGAAGTGCAGCGAGTCATCCAGTAATATATAATAGTTGCTTTTGGACTCGGTTTAAACAAATAGTGTGAAATGTTATCTTTAATATTCTATTTAAAACTCTTGTTTGTAAAATAATAAAAAAATCTTAGCTCGGACAAAAATATTTTTGTAAAGTTATGAAAACTGAATGTGATTTTTATTTCATTAAAAAAAATGTAAATACAAAAAAAACGTCTGCACTGAAAGGTGTTATCCAATTAATCCTTTTATTCAATTTAAATATCACTGAAACCTGCAGCGTTTTAATGAGCCCGTGTTAGCTTATAAAAAATAAATTTAAAGCTGTTCAGCGATTTCAGTAATTAATAAAAAGTATTGTAAACCAGGTTTGATAGCTATTTTAGTAAAATTTTTATGATCTTAATGAAATATTTTAAATATATAAATGAACAATTCAAGTTATGAAGAGTAGTAGAGTTAGTTTTTATTTTATTTTATATGACCAACCCTTGACAACATAACTATAACATAAAATATATTTTGTTAACTGTCATGACAAAAAATAAATTTATCTTTAATAAGCAAAAAGGATTATTTGTAATAAATTAACACCTCGAGTTAATTTCGATCTGAAATACTGAAAATTATAAATTGCAAAAATAATAGCGCAGGGACTTGGTATGTCATAAAATGATAGAGTTATACGTGTAAATAAATGATAATTTAATATTATATCTGTATTTACTACTATATTATTATGTGGTTATATGTCTAAATTAATTTATCATTAGCTTTTTTACACGCCGACCAACGTCCCCTCGTGTTAGATCTCATGTAGGGTCCTTAGGTTGGCTAGTAGAGACTGTTTTGGTGGCAACAAGGCCGTCTTTTGTGCATTATTTTATTTATTGTACAATGAAGAATTAAATAAATTATGTAGAAAATAGAAAATTTCAATTAAATGGCGAAAAAAATATATAATCTTTATATACGTTTCAATAATTATTTTCTGTTTATTACAAAATATGTATAGTGTATGAACAAAAAGTAGTCAGCGTGGTCAAGAATAGGTAGAATAGGAGTATGAACAAGAGCAAATTTGGTGCAAGTTTGAAGACAACGCAGTTACGCAACCTTCTTAAGGAAGCAGCGGAGGTAAACATCTTCCTAATCACCTCAGTAATTTGTGGTGCCAAAAATGAACCAATAGATTTTTATCGTATCGCTAAATGTTATCAGAACCTCGTCAAGTATAATAGGTATCAGTTTTAAGTGGTCAATTTGGGATAGAAGTCCAGAACTACCAATAATAATAATTGATTAGGTCTTTGTAGGGTTCACATTGAGACCAAAAGACTTAAAACAACTTACTATAAATTATATATTTGCAAATAAGTATTAATTATTATTTTTTATGCTATATATATGCAGTTAGCCAGAGTGGCTGTCACCGCATCAGCGGGTAGGTGGGCGGACTATGCGCCACCGCCCTTGAAATACCGGACCTGATTGGCCCGGGGGTATTTTTCTTATTGTTTCAGGTAGCGTAAAGATTTGAGTGGCAGTAGATTCTGAGATTCTCGGCATACATATGGTAGAAAGAAGAAATATTATTTATTTATATACCAGGAATAGAATACAATTGTCAATCTATATAAAAAATAATTAATATAAAGAATGACTTATGTCTTAAAAGAGATCTCTACCAGAAACCCTTCACTATGGGAGAAAATATTCTGATATTTGACTTATAAGTACTATGAATATCTGGAAAAAATATAAAAAGTTATTTAAATATATATTAAAACATACAAATCACATACATACACATTTATATCATATAAGTATATAAAAACACATGTTACTTAAATGTACATAAATATAATAAATATACCGAGGACATCTTAGAGGGAGAGGATTCTTCAGTTTAAACTTCAAGGAAAAAAAAGTGCGGCAGTTTTTATACAAGTTATGAGATAATGAAAAGTTTGGTAGTGCAGCACCTCAAGAAATTTTAAGGAAACAAGAGCTCTGACAATTGTCTAGGTAGGCATAATTGAAAAAGATCTTGTAAGTTAGTAGGAGAAGATTTTTAAAGAACTTTATAGAGAAGTGTTAATATATGCACATTTCAGCGAAAGCGGACAAGAAGCCACTTTAACTCACGGTGGTTTACCGAAATTTGGTCAAATTTACGCAAGCCGTAGATTAAACGAATGCATAAATTCTGAAGTCGATATAATTTGCCAAGTATCTCAACGATCGCATCTAAATAACAAATGTCATTGTCGTTCAGAAGAGGAAGTAAAAGAGATTGGGCTAGTATAATTTTAGTTTTAAAAGAAAGTAAATTTTGAATACGTTCAAGTGAGTGTAAAGAACGATATAGGCCTGCTTATATCACTGAATAAAGCTACCCAAGTGAAATGGCAATCTATTGTTAATCCAGGTTTTTTACAGTATCTAGGTATTGTAATGGAGTACCATCGTAAAGAATACATTCAAGGTCGAGATTTTGATTTTACTGCGAGATTGAATAAATGTTTCACATTACTTTTACATTACCTTCCTTGCAGAAGGTAATGTAAAAGTAATGTGAAACATTACAGGCAGGCAAATGGCAGGCTTATCAAGCCTGGGCCAATGCGTTAGTCACTAAGGATCCATACTCTAGAGTTCTGAAGAGGAAATACAACCGTGCCTCCAGATTTTTCAAACGGCAAATCGCTAGAGTAAAGTTCAAGCAGGTCGTCAAAACTGGGGATCAGCTGGCAAAGTACCCGCCTGGCACGCGCAAATTCTGGGCGCTTTCTGAGGCCACTCTGGGAAACTTTAATCAGCCATCCCTACCGCCGTTGCACATGGGGAATGACTCTCTGGCCCACACGGCAAAAGAGAAAGCAGATCTCTTGGACACTCTTTTCGTCTTCAACTTGACTTTGGACGACCAAGGGAAGACACCGCCTATCATCCCGCGGTGTCAGAGCTCAATGCCGGAATTAGTTTTTCGGCACAAAACTATCAGGCAGTCTCTGTTTTCCTTGGACGTACATAAGTCGAGTGAGCCGGATGGCTTTTCTCCATTGGTGCTACGAACGTGTGCTCCTGAGTTGACTCCAGTGCTAACGCGTCTATTTCGGTACTCATACCTTAAAGGCGTAGTCCCGATCTCATGGAAGTGTGCCCTTGTCCATCCGATGTTAAAAAAACGTGATAGGTCGGACCCAGCTAACTACAGACCTATCGTCATTACTTCCCTTCTTTCCAAAATAATGGAGATTATTATCAACTGACAAGTCCTAACGTACCTCGAGGATCACCAGTTGATAAATAACCGGCAGTATGGTTTTCGCCATGGTCGATCAGCTGGTGATCTTCTGTTACACCTTACGCACTGTTGGGCAGCGGTTATTGAAAGCAAGGTAGTGGGTCTGGCAGTTAGTCTGGATATGGCAGAATCCTTCGATCGTGTAAGGCACAAGGGGCTTCTTTTGAAGCTACCTTCCTGTGGGCTTCTCGAGAGTTTATGCAAATGGATCACTACTTTTCTCATTGGGCGGAGCATACAGGTTGTTATCGGGGGTTTTTGCTCGGACCCCAAGCCCGTGAACGCTGGTGTACCTCAAGGCTGCGTGCTATCCCCAACTCTGTTCCTCCTGCATATCAATGATATGTTGGAACTTCCCAACATACATTGTTATGCGGATGACAACAGTGGGGATGCGGTATATTCCGGTCTTAGAGGTCTCTCTCGGGAAAACGTCGATGAGTGCCGAAAGAAACTTGTGTCTTCAATAGAGACCTCCCTGGGGATGGTTTCTGAGTGGGGTGAACTGAACCACGTTCAGTTCAATCCCCTAAAGACATAGGTTTGCGCATTTACCACTAAGAAAATCCCATTTATCGTATCACTGCTCTTCGAGAGCACTCCTCTAATTCCCTAATCAAGTATCAGAATACTGGGTCATCTAGAGAGTAAGGCCAAGTTGGCCTCGATGAAATTGGGAGTTATCAATAGAGCGAGGCAGTATTTCAAACCTGGCCAAAGACTTGCGCTCTATAAGGCGCAGGTCCGGCCACACATGGAGTACTGTTCTCATCTCTGGTCCGGATCACCCCAATATCAGCTTCTACCATTTGACAGCGTACAACGGAGAGCCGTTCGGATTGTCGGAGACCCGATGCTCTGCGAACGGCTGGACTCTTTGGCATTGCGTAGAGACGAGGCTTCTTTGTGCGTCTTCTACCGCATGTACACGGAGGAGTATTCCGAAGAACTATTCGATCTGATGCCTCTTTTACCACCTGGATGCGTAGCGATCTTCCACTGTGCGGTTTTCAAGGACTTTTTTACCACGTTCCACTCGAATGTGGAACAAACTTCCTTCGGCGGTATTTCCAGATCGATACGACATGGGTATCTTCAAAAAAGTCATATATTCCTATTGCCAAGGTCGGCAACGCACTTGTGAATCCTCGGATGTTGTAAGAGATCATGGGTGGCAGTGATAACATATCAACGGTGACCCGGAAGCTCGTTTGCCCTCCTCTAAAATAAAAAAAAGCATATCTTTACTAATATCGTCATTACCGACGGCCTTAGAGGAAATTTAAACTAGTGAATTTTTTACATCTCCATCCGTTAAATTCTGGAAGAAAAAAATTTAATCGTAGATATGTGGGGTGATATTTAACAGTTAATGCAGGGTTTTTGATTTGCGTTCTTTAAAAAGTATTAGGAGAAGAAAAATGTTAGATGTAGATTTAAATCAATAACATAATTGGGAGTATTGCACTTTTTACTCACACCTTATGACTTTAAGAAGTTCCACATTTGTGTACCCGATTCTCGATATATATAAATAAATTCTCTATAGAAGATAAAGATTCTCTGCAGAAGAAAAAATATGACGACGTTTTGCATCCCTACACATTTTATTGCTAAGAGTAAGATAAGATCAAGAAGCGATGACTAGAAGTTAGGAGTAAAATGGGTCTCAAAGAGAGGACACTAGGTCAAATTAAAGAACGATATATCATTATTTCTGATTGAACATGTATTTAAATCGCCTATTAAAATAACATTGTTATAGGAAGCAGATAACGTATCGAGAAGGGTTTCAAGAGTATTGAAATAATTGAAATGAAGAAAAGGTCAATAAAGAACGAAGACGTCACGAAAAAGTCACGAAGATAGATACAAACACTTCCACCTCTTTTCGAAGTTTGGACCAGAATAAGGTCAACACCGACTCCTTTAAAAGATGCGAGAATATCGGAGTAATGAGCCGGAACGCTTTGTGCGTTAATGTGAACTAAACTAATGCTTTCAGAAAATTGTTGCAAAAGATTGAATGATTTATAAATATAGTAAAAAGAAAGGAAGACAACACCCCACCTTACAACTCCGGTAGTGGTCAGAGTTTAATCAGGTTATGAGTCATCTATTCTTACTTTTTACCTTCGTCCGCGAAAGTATGAATGAAACCTTTCAATTAGCTCAGGAGATATGTTAAGAGAACCTAGAGTAGTTAGAAATACGTCAAAGTTCACTTCAACCCAAGAATTTAGAAGATTGTATTCTGATATCTAACATTTTCACTTGATCATCTAAACAACTTTGTAATGAAATAAGAAACCAGTCTATTTTGATGCATCAGCTTTCAGAGTAGAGAGAGAGAAAATAGAGTTTAGAGAGAATGTAGTGGACATTAATAGACGCAAAGTTGCATTGCACAAGAATTTTTGTTTTCGCCTTAAAAGTCCTTAATTTGTAAGAAAAGTATATAAAATTCTTTATTCTTAACATAAAAATTGGTACAAAACATTTTTAAAGTTAGAGACGAAGCCGAGATCCTTAAATAATTTGTAGAGAGATTTTTCTGTTATACCTTCTACTTCTACAGATTAACTATAAATTTATTCCTGACCAGTTCGTTACATAGTTCGTAATACTTGTTAAGCTTAAATGTATGATCTTTGGGTATGTTTGCTTCCCAGGGTATAGTGAGCTCCACAAGTATAACACGCCTTAGTTGTTTTGAGTAAAGGAATAAGTCCGGCCAAGATAACGAAACACAAACATCCCCGAAAATTTTTTATTGCCTTTTATACGTGTCCATCATGAGAGTCCAATCAGGAGACGCGTCCAAGATTTAATAAGGTTTTAATTTAGATTTTTGGGACGAACCAACTCTACTGATATTTTGGTGGTTGTTGTATCCTTCTGCGCTCTTGCTACAGAAAGACTAACCGCTTCTCGTATGATTTCTAATACTTTATCGTGGCGACGCGAGTATTTACCTCTATTTAAAAGTACCCTACACCCTACTAGCAAGTGTTTTGCGGTTCCTACTGCCTCCCCACAGATGTTGCAAGATTTTTCGGTGGCTTTGCCCCATCTTACTAAGTTACTTTGATCTGGGAGAGTCATTTGGAATGCATTAAGATGAAATTTTAATAATGCTGGGGACCAATCATGAAGCAGGGTGCGCCATCTCAAAGCTAGTGGAATACAAAAGCTCCTATGGTCACCCATTCATTTTGCAATTCTAGGCTCATCGCGTGCAACCGGTAATTATCATTTTCATCTTGCCGAATAAAGCATTTTATTATTTCTACGTCTTGTTCATTCCTACTTGATCCTAGCTCTGTTCTATTTGTTTGATCACCTATCATAATTTGTTCATAGAATTAAAGTCGTGACTCCAGCTCTGCAGCAATTTTATCTTTTGGGACAGATGTTATAGTATCATCATTCGATTTTGAGATGATATGTCTTTTGGTCACTGTTTATAGAGTTCCGATGGTTTCTTTAATTTTAACCCAAAATTGTGTCGGTCTCTAAATAAGGTAGAAGAGTCCGCTGGATGCGCTAACCCGAGCCATGACTTCAATGTCCTTATGATACTTGCATCTAACTTCAACAAAAGGGTCTTATTTATATCATAAACGAGGAAAGGCCAATTTAGACGTGATGTTAAATAATTATCATATATCCAAGCCTTATTGATATTACTTATTGGTTGATTGTCTACCTTTTAGTAGTATGATGCAATCATGTTACTAACTAACGTTGGAAAGTTATACGTAAATAATTAAATAGTAAATATGTGTCCAAATTGAAATATGTACACAGGTATAAATTATATTAAACTATGAGTTATTGAGATATGAAGTAGCAATGCTTATATCAGCTTTTCAATACACCTAGAATACTAGGTGTATTGAAATAATACTAGCTAACACTGTCTTCATAATAATGAAGGCAGTGTTATTTTCGCAACTCATACTCCATCATTAATTTTGTTTCACTGAGATTATCCTTTCAAGTCCCAGGAACTCTTATAAAGGAAGATTTTCGATAAAAAAACACAAAAGGAAATCCCATGAGATAAAATTTACCTCGTATGTGACACGATGTTTAATAAGATTAATTTAATGATTCATGAAAAATTATATTAATATAATTTATAAATAAGTGTAAATTGAATTGTTGCGCTACTACTACTATGATTAATAATTTAATTTAACATTTTTAGTTATTTATTTACGTATTAATAGACGAAACAAAAACTTTGTACCTTTTTACGAAAAAACCCAGCGGCAAAGTATTAAATTTGGTACAGTTAAAGTTTAAACGCAGCAGGAGAGCAGAAAACTATTATTCTATATAATAATAAATTTGAAATACATTAAATGCGTTTGACACAAATCAATTATAATCTTGATTGTTTACTTAAATAATATAAATGGCAAATAGTCAATTTGACTCCAAGAGTAGATTGTTGCCTGACGGAAGAGAAGAAAACACTCTTTGTTAAAACCCTCTTAAATATTCAAACTTCTAATTTGGTCGTATTTCGCCCACTCAGCGACCATTAGTTTGTACAGTGGAAATCAAATAAATTCAATATATATTTATTAAATAACATTGCACTTTAAGAGTCGAATAATATTCAAAAAATTTAATATTATTTTCAGTTCTTTTAATTCCGTTATGTGACCGAGTAAAATGATTTGTAGATGTATTTGTCTCATAAGTTATATAAAATCATAGGTTTTTATTACACTTACAAAATATTAAAAAAAACATTAAACTAAAAGGTTAACTTTTTCGTTCTTCGATCCCTCCGAAATAATATTAGTTTAATAAAAACTAACCGACATAAAAGTCCTGAAGGTCGTTCTACAATAATGTCATCAGTACTTTCTGCTATTAATCTAATCAAACAGCAGTAGTTCAAAGCGCGTAAAAAACGTTCGCGTCACTCATTAAGTTACTTATTACCGTTAAACCGTCTCCTTAAGAGTTGAGTTATAGCTATCCGTCTCATACGAGACCTAACTACCTTCGCTGCACTCCTTTCACAATCTCTTTCTCAAGGTTCAGGCTGTGTTACTTTATCCAATATATGCTATTATCTTTATATAACATAATTTATTTAAGAGCTTCGCATTTCTTAAACTTAATTTCTCTTATTTACTCGTAGTTAACTTAATTTAACAAATAAATTCTGTAACATGTAAAATATATACATTATGTCAAAATGCAAACGTTTATTATAAAATTTTCTTCTAAAACCATTACGTCTTAGGTGCGATACACATTCAAGCCGGCGCTTTGAGGAAAGTGCTATAAAATGTTTCAAGAAAAATATTTTTACTTTACTCGTTAATTTAACTTTTTCGTACGGACATAAGCAGCTACCAGAAAACTACTTCGAATTGTATGGAATATGCACTAGTCACTATGGAATATGCACTAGTCACTATGGAATATGCACTAGTCACTATGGAATATGCACTAGTCACTATGGAATATGGACTAACACACAAGGTATTATCTTATAATCATTATTAACAAGATAATACGTCATTAATAATGATAATATTATTTTTTGAACATTTCTTTCCAAAGTAAAACAATATAAAATGTTTACATTAAGTTTTAAGCAACATATTTTTAAACAGATTAGTGGGATCCAACCGTCCATTTAATTAATTTGCATCTTTTATTATATCCTAGCTGTACCTGCGACTCCATCCACTTGGACTACCAAATGTCCTTATATAATAACACACAACATAAACATTTCTAAGTATTTATAAAAGCCGGCAAGATAATAGCATCGGCAAAAAGGCGCTTTCAATATTTTGCTATAAGAAAAAAAAAATCAAGCAATACGACTAATAGTATCGCGTTGTATGTTATATGAGGCCGTGGAGTGAGAGTAGGATGAAGGGCCTTTTTGATGTTAACGGAGCAGTAGAAACACTTAAGAACGTTAATGGATTTATTTTTTCAATGCGCGAAACCCGAATAAAAATAATTCTAAAATAAAAATGACTCAAACTATTATTTCTAATATCATCTGTATTCCAATGAAACTCCCAGAAAAATATATAGAGCTGTTTTAGTAATTAGAAGAAACCAATAGTCAGACATACAAAAATTAAATAATTGTATTTTTATTGTTTTAAATACAATATCTGTTTCTCTTTTTTTTAAACAAAGTAATAGCAAAATATTCACAGGTAGCTGTAAAAGGAGTACTCTAATAATAAAAGTGTCAATTACTTGAATCCTTGTCATACTACGTAAAGTACACTCTCGGGAGGCGTTTTACAAAATGAACTCCGTGTCGAGGAAACGATAGCAAGTTATTTAGAAACTAAAATAAGGAAAAATTTATTGATGGAACGTGACTTCAACCTTCTTGGTTTGAATCAGTCAGGATCAGAATTTGGATCAGTTATTATTTTACATTATTACACTTTTATTCGTACATTTTGATGCTCTATCGATGTGTTCACAAATCTCGGACCTTTATTAAATAACATATGCTCACAAAAATCATAAATACAAGTAAATCATATCTAAAAGTGTAGAACTATGTTTTAAATTAATATTATTGTATATTTTGTTTTAAATCAAGAGTAAAAATCACAAAAAAATCCCAACAGTCCTGGTTGTTTATGGGAAGTTTGAGCATATCTGGTATTTAATATCATATAACCTTAAATTCTATGACACGATCTTCAAAGAAGGTACACACACATATACAAACACACATAAAGCAGACATCGAATTTATAACAGACCTTCTCTTTACAATCTGCTATTGAAAATTAGATATTGCAATAATTTAGGGGGATAAGTGAGGGAAAATTACTTAATCCCAAATAGTCAGAAATTGTTCCCAAATAGAAAGAAGATTATGCTACTTATTCTTTTAAGTCTTCTTCATCATACAAAATAGAATTTTAGAAATCGTTAATTTATAAAAAAGGAAACACAAATATTACAACTTCAGTTCTTCTTGAATAACGGGCTGTGTCATTATTTTTCGTAATTTATGTCTGAAACTTCCAGTGGAACTCCTTTCCTTTCATTTGGTAGCTTAATTATCGAAGTAGGTTATGCGACAGCACGAGTCAAAGAAAGCAAATTCATAATATTGGTCGTACAAAATATTACAATATATGACAAAAGCCAATAATGCTGTTTTGTATCTGTTTCGGTTACTCTAGAATAATATTTATCATGTGTAAAGCTGTAGATCACGCAAGGGGGGTTGCAGGGAAAAGTCAGTATGTAATATAAACATGATTATAATTATGCATTCTTATTCTTTATTTCTTAATATTTTTTTAGCTTAAAGAATAATACTTCTTAAGCAGGGTAATTGGTAATGAGTGCAAGTTAGCATCGGGCCAAAGTCAAGTCAACTGTACCTGACCGTTAAAAAGTTTCACCATTTCTTGAATGCTTAAGATTTTGTAAAATGTAACTTAATTGTTTTAAAAGCAATTTTTCAGTTATGTAAGTGAAGCTAACTATTACTAATACTACTATTTTCATTATTTATTTTGTTAATAAATAAATTAGATCGCTTGAAACATTGTTTTATTTTCCTTATGTTAAAAATCAGTATAAAATGTCGAAGCTATTTTTAAATACTCCGGTATAAAGATCTATGATTCCATCTATCAGTACTAAATCTATCAACTTGATAGCTCTCCATCAATGCTTCATCCGATCGTAACTGAGAGTCGCAATATACACTGAATAAATAACATACAATAGGACAGTTTTATAGTACTCGTATATATTTAGTTTATCAACAAAATCAAAGTTTGAAACAAAGTATAGAATATTAAATGAAATACATAGATTGCTTTCCTAATTCTAATAGTGTATTATAGAGTGGTTCAAGAGCGCCGGCGAGTGATGATCGCTGGTACATTAAAATACATTAAATAGGCGTCTGTGTGTTTGTATTTTTAGTCAAATGATGAGTTCGATGAGTTTATTTATTTTATAAAAAGTATCAAATTGTAAATTTCATTTTAAGAGGTTTATTCTTGGACTAAATAGTTTTTTTTTTTATATTAAAATAAAAATATTAAAATTATGGCATATTCTGAAACGAACAATAATGCAGAAAGCTTAATTATAATATATGTAGTGTAAATACATGGAAATTTTTATTTTTTACCTTTAAAGTACAATAGATGCAGAGTTTATTGTTGCCCAATGTAATGTAATAATTGTATATGATATGTGAGGTGAAATCAGGTTACAACATATAACTCTAAATATAATAAAGTATATCATATACTATAACTATCTTCATTTGGACTGAGTGACCTTAGGTTATTTTAATGTAATAACTTATACACCTGGGTTACTAGAAAATTATATTACTTTTGACTCTAATATGAAGTAAGTGGATATTATTAATCTATCTTCTATCTTTAGTAAAAGTTCGAGCAATGTATGAAATTATAGAATTTTAGGTCAAATATTGGCTTTGTAGCAGTTGTCACAGTCTAATTAGCACTCTCACTGATGCATGCGCGTGACACATTTATAATGGGAAATCCCATAGACAAATTTCATTTTACTGTAACTTTTTTTCTAGACTGAATTTTTTTGTTCTGTTTTTGCAGAACCATTTCTAGTAAAAGATCTAGACATGTGCCAAATTCTAAAAAAATATATCTATAGGTTTTAAAATTACCGATGTCGTAAAACAGCAAAATGAACAGGTAAGAACTTCGCGGACTTTGTTATTCTTCATAACAAGAGAAACAGATATTCCCGCAACTTGAACCTCAGTAATTTGCGTTGGTGCCGTAATCATTATGATTAATAAGTTATCGCGATAAACAAATTTTAAAAGTAATGATAAGTATGTCCTACGAATTTAGGTTAGGTGGCTATTAATAAAATTAAATGTAAGATGGTTTTAATAATCTAAAATTTATTATAAATAAAAAAAAAATCTCGGGTGACATGAACGTTTAAGTAAAAAACTAAGATTGACCGCCGATAAGGACTGCAGGACGAAAGATGATTTTATCTAAACCAAAGTATATTATATTTATAAAGATTATTTAAAAAATATTAAAAACGGCGACAAGAGATATTTTTTTGTCGAACCAGATGTCGTTAGTAATAATAATAGATCACGCTATCAATTACAAAGACATTTTAGTTAGTGTCTTCAAGTTCATGTAAAAGATTTTGTGGAGAGCTTCTGAGGTCTTAGCCTTGTGCTATACTTAGATAGCTACAGAGCAGTATGTAGTTGCAGTTTCATTTCTGTTCCCAACCCTACTAGTATACCAACAAAGATCAAATATAGTACCAAACACCGTGTGGATAACACGGTGTTTGGTACTTAACAAAAATATTAGGTGAGGAAAAATTAAGGGTCTTTACAACCAAGGTTTTCTTAAAATAATAGCTTTATAAAAGTTTTACTATGTAACAGTTACTCAAAAGGAAACAGAAACATCTCACAATTCAAATAAAATAATAGTTAATTAATTCGTGTAATTCCAGCGCACACACACCAAAATGTATCCTATAGAATACTAAGAAACTAGCCATTGTAAGCTTGTGTTCAAGGCTGTGAATGTTGGCTTCAACCAATTCAGAGTCGTCTATAAGCCTCTTTGCTCGTCTCTCAATTGAGTCCAAAACCGGAAGATGAGACTTTGCACCAGCGAATATATGATCATAGTACTCCACACACGACCGGATCTGTGCTTTATACAAGTAGCTATCCCAGTATAAAGTACTGATGGACCTTCGCAACAACGGCAAGCTTTTCTGCAGCTGTTTTTGCTCTGGGCTCAATACACTTACCAAAGTTGGAGGTTCGAGGAAATCTCTAAGCCCAACAACTGAAACCGGTCACTGTATTCCAAAGATACACTCTGGAAAGTAGAAGCCAAGATAAAAGGGCTCATTTTGGCGGTGAACAGACACGTCTGAATTTTGGTGGCGTTCAGCTGAAAAAGATCGAAACATAACCCAAAATTCCTCACTTCTCTTCTAGCATGGCCAGTCTTCTGGTACGGGAGCAGCCAGTCCTGATGGCACTTAATTCTCCCAGAAAGAGGACTTGCGCTGAAGGGTATTGATGCGGAGCGATATCAGCAGCCTCACCGAGATTCTCAAATAATCTCTGGACGGATGGATGGATGGATCTCTGGCCCATACGCTGACAGAGAAAGCGAATTTATTTGCCTCTCCGTTTGCTGATAATTCGCATCTAGACAATGCAATGCTTCTCCAGCACATCTTCCTCACTGCGGTAATTCAATGCTTATACTTCGCGACGGGAATAAACAAACAAAAAACTGACTTTCGTGAGTACTGAACCCATGACCATACCCGTCACACATACACGCTATCTTCCAACCCATCATGACTCGCTATCAGTGCGAGAAAGTCTTGAGTTTGATAACTACAGAGTTTCATTCCTATCGGGTTATAGGTACACTCTTGTTTCTCACATCGAAGCGTGTTGAGAATAAACATAGTGACTGGGCAAATAATTTTAATTTTTACTGCAATGCAAGGGGAGAAGAGAAAGAGCGGGGGGGGGGGGGTAAACTTTGCAATTTTTAGCTGTAACTTTGGAACGGTTTGGACCTTTGCAAAATCCTTTCTTAATGCACCGATTCAATATATATTATATTCAATATTCAATATGTCTTTGTGCTTTATATATTATGATACCCGTGCTCCGCGACGACGGCGAAAGTGATCAAACATTTTGTTTGAATTTCCACACCACCTAGGAGGTATCAAACAGGCGCTTTATATATTTTTTAGTTTTTTAGATGTAACTTTGGAACGTTTTGGACGTTTGCAAAATCCTTTTTTATTGCACCTATTCAATATGTCAGGAGTCTTGTATCCAAATTTCAGCTTTAGATGTATTACGGTTTGAGCTATAGAGCGATGAATGAGTCAGTGAGTGAGTGTCTTTCTGCTTTATGTATTAAGATATAAGAGAATCCTATGTATAATCAGGTTATAAGAGAAGCTGTCTACTTACATGACGAATTTATTTTCTTACACAGATTTATTTACACAAGATTAAGTTATGAAAACGAATCAACCTAAACTATTCCTTATAACTATGCCTACGTACAAAATTTTTGCATTACAATATTATATTACAATATTATCCTAAGTCCTTATAAATATGGTATTTTTATTCATTTATTTCTAATTTTAACTAACTCTACTATATTTTTACAATAATCTACAAACTAATGATATTCTAGTTATATTTATATCTACTCCTAACTCTTCCTCTATTTTTATCTCCTGTAGTACGTCGTACATGGGACATTCAGTCAGTATGTGCAGGATGTTCTCTTCCTCGTTTGGGTCACATCTGCATGACGGGCTCTCCTTACACCGGAAACGATGCAGATAAGAGGCGAACCCTCCGTCACCTATCATCAACTGGGTTAGGGTGGCATCCACGTTAAATTTCTTTATGATGGGGTACGCCGCCACGACATCTGGAAAAAACATTTCCATAACCGACGCGGTGTTTTCATTCTTATAGCGACGGTCCTATTCGTCAAGCGACTCCAAGCGGATCTGTCGCTTCACTCATACGTGAATTTGTCGATGCTCAGTTTTACTTTTAGTCTAAGGGCAACAGTTTTGGTCAACTCGACCGCTCGTTCGTTGCCTACCAGCCTTTTGTACGCCTTAATCCAATGGAGGCTGACTGTTTTACCTCTTTCACGTAAAAGGTCCATATTTTCCCTGATTTGAACAACCAAGGGGTAACGTGAGGTGACGTTTGAAAGAGTTTCTAAAGCAGCTCTTGAGTCGCTGTAAACCTTTACTTCGGCTAGTTTGCAGCGCAGGGCTAGGCGAGTGGCTTCTGGTATACCGTACAGTATGCCTCCAATTTCACCTTCCAGCGCCCGGTCTGTTCACCATTTGTCCATACGGACACCGCTGCTCCGATTTTTCCTTCAATCTTACTTCCATCTGTGTAAAACTTGAATTCGTGTTTACTGTTCCGCTCCAGCGACGCTCCGCCGGTCACGTAGGTGAAGAGAGGCGCCGTTTGATTTGCTGAATGGGTTGAGTTTTTGAAAGCCACCGGGCTCTCCATCTCCTGATCTCCTACTATTCGCCGGGTGAGATTCTTTATTATATAAAATGAGGCTGCTTGTCGGATCCTGATGTCCAAGGGAAGCAACCCCGCGAGTAGTAGCGCCGAGTTAAGGGAGAAAGTCTTGTAGGCCTTGACTATCTTCTGCACGAAGCCACGCTGCACTGCGTCGAGACGTTTCTTCACACATTGCTTGTCGTAGACAGGGGCCCACGCACTAGAAGCGTACATAATCGTCGGCTCCACAACCGCTATATAAATGCTCCAGATGACCTTGATGTTGTCCGATATGCCAATCTCTACCCCGCCCATACTCAGCTGCGGAATGTCGTTGAAGGAAGTTGAATTCCTTCTGATGACCATGGTGTTGGTTTTGTGTGGCGCGAACTTCAGCTTGTTTCGGACACCCTATCCGCGAACGTAGCTAAGGGTGTTATTTGCACGTAGTTGTATCTCGGAGCGCGAATTTCCTGCAAAAACTAGGACCACGTCGTCCGCGGATGCCTGCTCGTACTCCCCTCTGCTTTCCGGACCCCTAAGGAGGGAGTCGAGTAGCAAGTTCCAAAATATGGGGCCTTCTATGGAGCCCTGCACACAGCCTTTCGTTGTGGTCTTTTCATATTCCTCGCCGGCGTAGCGAACCTTGACCCTCCGATCGCTCATGTAGCTGTAGAAGACTCGCCTGATATTTATAGGACATTTCTCCTCCGCCAGGCGGACTCTAATGGCCGGCCACCATGCGCTGTCA
Organism: Melinaea marsaeus rileyi; assembly: GCA_918358865.1. NCBI lineage: Eukaryota > Metazoa > Arthropoda > Insecta > Lepidoptera > Nymphalidae > Melinaea > Melinaea marsaeus. Next base: position 436,176 of record OU911089.1, read on the forward strand.
AAGGCTCTCTCTATATACAAAGAAATCAAAGTTACGATCTTCTTCTGATCAAGTTTCCTTCGAATGTAGTGAATGAGGATATAGAGGGGGACTCCCTCTATATCCTCATTCACTACATACGTGCCACATGCTCATATTTGGGATCAGGTGAATTTTTAGTCTTGCCACCAGCATGTTCTCAACGATCTTACCCAGCACAGGCAAGAGCTCGATTGGTCGGTAGGCTTTTGGAGGATCATATTTATCCCGGTTTGCGTAATATGACCACCACTGCCTGTTTCCAAATACTTGGGAAGTGATACAGCTCCAAACATTTATTTGCAAGTGCCTGGAATACTCCTGGGTCGCTTTTGATTGCTCTGCTTCAAATATCCGAAGTTAAGCCTTCGCAACCTGGAGCCTTCTTTGGGTTGAAGAAATTCATTCAATTGCCACGAGGAGTTCGGTCCGAGTGAAAGGTGGGTCGCAAGTGTCACCTTGTTCCCCGGCATTCACTCTTTCCGCAAGAACCCTTGTCAGCCGGTGTTCCTCGACGTCGCCTTCCGCTGGGGCTCCGATTGATATGGGGGTCCCTCAAGGTTCAATTTTAGGTCCATTTCTCTTCCTTGTTTATATAAATGACCTGCCTACTTTTGTAGACAAACATAATGAGATAGTATTGTTTTCTGATGACACTTCTTTAATATTTAAAGTAAAACGGCATGGGGCCCTCATATAGCTGGATTAGCTAGTAAACTTAGTTCTGCCGCGTACGCTGTTAAAAAAATTAGATCCCTAACTAACGAGACTACTGCTAAGTTAGTGTATTATAGTTATTTTCATAGCATAATGTCTTATGGTATCCTACTGTAAGGTAGTGTTACTGATATAAATATCATTTTCGTTATACAAGAAAGAGCTGTCCGTGCAATTTACAATCTGGGCCCTAGAGATTCTTTAAGAAATAAGTTTAAGCAAATTAATGTACTTACGGTCGCCAGTCAGTATATTTTTGAAAATCTTAAATATGTACATAAAAATACTGACAATTTTATTAAGCATAGTGATATACACACTATAAATACCAGGAACAAACACAAGCTCGCGCTACCTGTTACGCGACTTAAAAAAGTGAGTAAATCTTTCATGGGGCAATGTATACAGTTTTACAACAAAGTCCCAGCAAACGTTCAAGTATTACCATTTAACAAATTTAAGAGAATAGCTAAGGAACGTTTGTGTGCAAAAGGATACTACAACGTATTTGAATACTTAGAGGATAATGCACCGTGGGTATGAAGCGATCGCTGCCAGGCTGCTTCAAGATTATTTATTTAGTATTGTGTAATGTATTTATGTTATTTAGAATTTAAGAAAAAAAGAAAAAAAAACAAATCATGACAATCCCGCTGAGTTTCTGTCGCCAGCTCTTCTCACGTCTGTGGAAATAATTTTCCGAGCTGGTGGTAGCTTTGACAATGAAAAAATGTTTTGTATGAAACTTATTTTCAATAAAGATTTTTGATTTTGATTTTGATTTTTGCTGAGTCTGCGGGTAAAATGTATTTGCGAGGAGTCGTACGGTTTCTTTGCTGTCTTTTTTTTGCCTTTGTCTTGCAAGAGTGTATCCTCTTCTCTGATCTTTGTTCTTCCTATTACTCTATAGATTCCTTCCCACATCCCTTCTCTATCCTGCTTCCTACAAAATTCTTCCAGCTGTCCACTTGTGCTTTCCCAGCCGCTAACTCATACTCTTTTTTCTTTTCCAGATAATCGTCCACGACTAGCGCTCTTCGGATTGGCGCGGCGCAGCGGATTCGGTTCTTCCTGGTGCGTACTTCCTTTCTCAGGCTCTCAAGTTCTTCAGACCATCGAGGTACAGTAAACAATTCTTCATGTTTTTTTCTTTGGGATAGTAGTAAGGAGTAAGGATTTGCCGATTGCTGTTTATTTTATGTATGTGCTCTGATTTTAAGTTATTGTCTATAATTTATTGTTTATAATAATGTAATTATTGTTTTTTTATAATTACATATAATTGATTGATTTTAAATAATTTTTATGTGTCTTTGCCCATTCCAGTCTATTACTCGTATATCTATCAATCACTTTAAATTTGTACAATTCTATTAATTTATAGTTTATTGTAATTACAGCCAAAACTTCGCAACTCATCAAAAACTTCAATATCCATTAATACTAATGTACTGTCAATTATTTATTTCAACTTCTCGATCATGTTTGGAGCAATTAGTTTTTTTACAAAATATCCATTTATTTACTTAATTTTGACTGCCAAATAAAAAGGTACAAAGCATGTTTAATGCTAAAACATTTTCTGCTAGTCAACTAAATATCAAAAACAATTTAAATTTTTAAAAGAAATATTTTTTTTAATAATTTAATAAAATTGCATCTATTTCAAATGTAATCTTGATAAGACTAAGTTACTTTTAGCCATATTACAGAATCTCATAAAAGAAGAAATTATAATTTTTTTTGGAATAATGTTAAGATATCATTAAAATATTTATATTTTACTAACCTCGTCATTGGAAAACCTACATACAATAAAGATAGGAAAATTATAAATTGCACATTATAATTTAAAATTCTTATTAAAAAGTGAGTAACGAAAATTAAATTCCATAATAAGCATTACGTTTCTGTTGTTCTTTAACAAAAATAATAATAATTACCTAAGCTTTAAGTTATTCTTCATATTTGATAATTATAAACACAATTACAAAGAATATTGCAAATATAATTATGAATATTGAATATAAATATCTTTTCCATTAGACCGATTTTTGGGGGAAAATAAAAATAATAAGAAAGCATCTGGTGACCCTGTCTGTCACTTAGCTCTCAGATTACAAACATCCCAACATTAATTATGTTCTTGCAACAGAAGACACCGGAGTAAATAATTTGGCCTCGATTTTAGGGGAAATAAATGTTGGTAATAACTCTGTGTCAGACACCGTACCTTTGATACTTATTGTTTTAGATATGATATTCCTTGATTTATTATATTTTTTAGATACTTGAAGACTTGTTTTACATAAAAAAATTTATAATAACAATAAAAATCGGATCTCAAAATATAGAAATTTACAGTAGAACTCTCATAGGGTAAATTTTTTATTTACATTATTTAATTGCAAAAAAATACAGAACAGGAAAAAAACAATTTATATTATTTTATACATATAATTAGGTTACCGCAAAAAAATTAAGTCATATAAAAGTTATTAAAAAATGCAATACCAAATTGTTTCATAAAAAAAAGGAAAAATAATACACATAGCGTTTTACGATTTTCGCAAATAACTTAAGTAAAAGGAGGCGAACCAGTAAAGTAAGTAAATAAGTAAGAAACGAAAATTTCATAAACTTCCTCAGGTTGAATTTTATCAGAAGTGAAGCCAATACTCTTACATTACAACAAACAAAACTAATATATGACTTACATCACAGATACTTTTATCTTATTTTTTTATCATTTATATTCTATACTTATTATATCTACAAAACAATTTAAAAATAAGATTATTAGCGGATTTCGATAGAATGCGGTCCTTTTTTGCATCCTACCCTTGGAAACAGTTTTGTTTTTCTTTCAATGCTCCCAGTGCCCACATAGCGGTTGACTTGATGGGTCTATCCAGGCTACACAAGCTGGCAAACGATAGGCATATCAAGCTTACGTTACTGCGTCAGTAACTAAGGATCCGAACTCTAGAATTATGAATATGAAACATTACCGTGCCTCCAGAATATTTAAAAGGTAAAGCGCAAGAGTAAAGTTCAAGCTTGTCGTCGATATTTGATTTCAATAGACAAGGTATCCACCTGGCACGCGCATGATTTGGACGGTTTTCAAATACATTCTAAAAAACTTTGGCCAATTGTTCGTACCACTAATGAACACGGTGAATAACTCTCTGGCCCACACTGCAAAACAAAATGCTGATCTCATGGGCACTCTTTTTGCCTCAGCTTCGACTATGGAAGACACTGCCTACAATCCAAAAACCATCCGAAAGTATCTTTTTTGCTTGGATGTTTATAAATTGAGGGGACCGGGAGGTATTTCCCAATGGTGTTACGAACATCTACCGCTAAGGTGACTCCATGCCCATTTCGGTACTCTTATCTTAAAGGAGTAGTCCAGGTCTCATGATAGTGCGCTCCTCATCCTTCCGTTCCCTAAAAAAGTATATAGCTAACCCACCCAGCTAGCTACAGACCTATTGTCATTACCTATTTTCCCTCCAAAGTAATGGAAAACATCATCAGCCAACGCTCCTAACGTATCTCGATGATCAACGTACTTAGTTCATCAATAACAAGCAATATGACTTGCGCCATGGTCGATTGGCTGGTGGTCTTCTGTTAGGTTAGGTTTGAGGGTCTAGCAGTTAGTCCGGATATGGCAATAGCCTTCGATCATTTGTGATACAAGAGGCTTCTTTTTAAGGTTCCTTCCTATGGGCTTCCCGAAACTTTATGCAAATGAATCGCCAGTTTCCTCACTGGGCGAAGTATAGAGCTCGACGGTTTTTTTTCAGACCCCAAGCCCGTGAGCGCTGTTGAACCCCAAGACTGAGTGTTACCTTCAGCTATATTCCGCTTCCAAATTAATGGTATGTTGGATATTTCTAACATACATTGTTACGCGGATGATAGTTTGACTCTCGTTAGAAGAGTTCTTCAAGTTATAAATGAAATGAACATTAACGTAATGGTTGTATATTTTGCGGTTGGCTGCTACAGTGGTTGTGGTGCGACTGACTAACCTTATCTATGACAATTATTAAAAAAAAGTATGATGCATTGCCTATGACCTAATTTTGGAAGTGTTATCGTGGGCAAACGAATGATGCAATTATGTGACGCATTACTTGTAGGCACAATAACACTTGTGATGCAGTGCAGAGATCTCTCAGTTATAAATCAATATTTATTGTAAAGATATTACTGGCGGATTGATTAATAAAAGTACTTTTCCAGAAAACCCAGAAATATGTGAATTTTAAATAAATATAAATGTTTTAACAGTGCTTGGACGTCAACATAACATACTTTATTTTATATTACCGGTCATCCAGAAATGACAGTTTGCAGTGACATATGAATATTGTAATAATTTATTTTCTCTTAAAAATTTACAAAACTATATATCATTGCCAAATTCAGATACATACATAGAACCACAAAAAGCTCAACAACAAACTACAACGCTCTGATAACATTTTAAGAAGGGTATACATATTTCATGTTAATAAAAATAGGTTCAAAGGGATTTTCTTACATTATGTTAAAAAAATACTCTACTTTGTGTATTTGTGTATGTGTGTCACATCTAAATATATTTCCAAGAAAAAATTACTAACCGATTTTAACAAAAATACCTCCTTCGACACGGACGATCGTGTTAGGTAGATTCCCGTCGGTCGGATCGACAAAGAAAAACTAGCCAGCAGTATTCTACTGGTCATTACGAGTCTTATAACGGGTCACTTTGCATATATTTGGTGAGCGGGGAACCAACCCCCACCCCTATTTCCTAAACGGGGGGTCGCATCAAAAAACTTTTCGGACAACAAAGTTTCCTCTTTTAATTTTTTAATTTTCTAAGATTTTTCCGACCGAAAAATTTTGCCTTCTTCTGTGACTTTTTTCGGTTTTTCAGTTTCAACCTCCCCAGCCCTCCAACCCCCCGACCGATTTGCCCCGTTCAAGAACTTAACCTTCATTTTGTCCTTAAAAATGTGTACCAAGTTTGAAAATCCTCCGTCAATATTTGCGACCTGTAGCGTGTCCCAAAGGTTTGCACTTTCACCCCCTCTCCCAGCCCCCCCTTTGATTTTTTCCAAAAAAACGAGATGCTACATTTGTCCTAGTAATTTATCCTATGGACCTGTGAAGTCAGATTTTGCTTACGATGAATTTGGACTGATGGATCATATATACATATATATATATAGAGGGATATATACAATTTTTTTTTTTGACGGATTCTCAATCTCCAGTTCATAAACGGCGTAGCGCCCCTACTCTGGGGTCTGGGTCCCGTCATCGCATCGATTGCAATAGGTAGATTCATCTATGGAATCTACCTCAAATATAAAGATAGCATAATTGATACCATTAGATTTTTTCTTTTCTAATTCAAGGTTTCGTAACCTTAATTTTAAGAGTTCAAAGTGCATTATTGCATTATTGCATTATTGTATTATTACAAACATAATATAAAAATAACTTAAAAATATGAAGTATTAACTTTTTATTATGAAAGTATTTGATTTCTTTTAATTTAAACTTTTTTTCTTTATTTTGATAAATCTTGTCTAAAAATGTACTCGTTTTATATTATTCATTTTCTTAATATACCCGGCAATGTAATAGTATAACAATCAGTTATAGATTCTTTTGAAAATAACAGTTTTGAAAATGACATGATATTCGCTCTTAAGCTAGTGGATGATTTAACTGTTTTAAAAATATTGCGCAGTATTAAATCAAAAGCTGTAGGGGCTGACGGTATTTCTTTAGATATGTTAAATAAATGTTCTCCTTATATCATTAATACTATAGTCAAAGTATTATTAAAGTGTCATATATTTGATTATCCTATCTCCCGGTTTATATCCTTTAAGCGATCACGTTGTTCCTTTTACCTACTGTCATGTCACCATGTCAGAGTCTACGCATGCTTCTAGAGGTCCCATAGTGGTAATGTAGAAACGGATCAACTCTTCGGCCGGCAACGCTCTTGTGAATCCTCGGGTGTTGCAAGAGTTGATCATGTATCATCTGTGACCCACCAGCTTGTTTGCCCTCCTCTTACATAAAAAAACTCTACTTAGATTTACTATATTAAGCCATACTCATATTATAACTTTGTCAATTTTAATTAAGTGATTAGCTAATACCTCTACCTGCTGACCTCAACGGCTGATAGTATCAATCATGGCTGCCACTAAATCACTATTTAAGCAAGCAAATGTTTAATGTATAGGTATAATCTAACTATCCATGTAAACTATACCATAGGTTATTGGATGTGTCCATCTGTCTGTCGACGGAAAGAAGTGGTTTTAAAGATATTAAAAGTGCTTAAGACATACCGATAAATAACGTTTCAGCAGCGACTTCTTAGATCGAATAACAAAATGTGTAGTAACGTTGATAGCATTAAGGTAAAAAACATAAATAAATTTACCTTTTGGGACCGTACAGTCTGCTTGCTTACATTAATGCCTGCCTAAAATAAGAAGATTGATTTTGACTATTAATAAAGTTTTATAAGTATATAAATTTTTATAGATATGGAATTTCCAAAAATTGCTTTTGTATTTTTTTTTTAATTTCTTCACCGGAAATCTATTTTTATTTATTCAGCTAAATCTTTAAATGAACGAATTAAAAACGTCAACATTTATTTAAAAAATATAATATAGCGTATATTCTTCTATTTTATAACGAATATAATCAACTCGGCGCCAAAACGCGACTCAAAAACAGATTATGTGTTTGAAAAAATAACAGAAACACTAGACAAAGTGATGACAATGTTAATAATACAATTATGATATAAGCCATATTATGTATTTCAGTATAGTGTAAATTGAGTTTTCAATTTCATCCGTGGAAATAATAATCATAAGAATAGAAAGTTATAATATATAACAATATAACATTAATTATAGTTTATATTTTAAAATTTCTTCCTTTTTTTGTACTTAGATCTTAGGATATTAATATGGTAAAAAATTACACCTTTCCTACGATGTACACTGTATGAAGTTCAAAGTAATATTTATAAATCGCTGGCAAATATTTCAAAATTGTAAAATCCTTATTCTACCGAGACAGGCATTAACTAAATACAATATTGAGGCTCCAAGGCGTGAAAGACAGTGACATGGTAGTGAAAGTAGGTTAAACCTTAAGGTCAATTGCTTGCTATATGCAGATGATGCAGTGCTCATTGCAACATCAGAATGCAATTTGCAGGCATTGTTCACCACTTTGAAAGATGGGTGTGAAAAAAATTGGTCTAAACCTGAATGCAGATAAGATGAAGGTTCAGATATTTGAAAGAAATGAAAAAAGAACAGAATGTAAGATCAACGTGAATGGTAAGATAATAGAACAAGTGAAAGAAGTGGTATATGTGGGAAGTATGTTTAGAAGAGACGGAAGATACGAAATGGCTGCGGAAAGGTGTATTGCTGCCGGTAACAGAGTCAACGGTGCTTTGGCTGCATTCTTGAGGCGGCGAAACGTCAGCATAGCTGCATGTTGGGCTCTACACAATGCGGTTTTGCTACCGACGCTGTTATACGGCAGCCAAACGTGGGTAACACAGAAGAAAAATGTAAAAAAGATGAATGCTGTGGAGATGCGATCTCTTCGCCGAATTTGCGGAGTCAGTTTAGCTGACCGAATCCGCAATGAAGAGATCCACAGAATGGCAGGTACTAGCGAAAATGTCGCAGTGAGAATGAAGAAGAACGTGCTCAGGTGGTTTGGGCACGTCGAACGAATTAGTGATGAAAGAATGGTAAAAAAGATTTATAAAGGAAAAGTGAGCGGTAAGAGAGACAGGGGGAGGCCTCGAGTGACCTTCGAAAACACAGTAGCTATGATACTGGAGGAAGGTCACGTAAAAAGCATGAGGACCCCCCGGAGGGCATGTATGAAGAGGTTGATGTTTGTGGCCGAGGCGAAAGAGATATGCCGGGACCGTAGCGTTTGGCGCTCCGTCGCCTCTGGCTACCCTGTAAGGGATATGGCGTGAAGATAAATAAATAAATAAATAAATACAATAATGAGTTTGTAAATATAGGTGGTGAACTAGAGCTTGCGCGAGACTCTTGTGAACCGCACCTTATTTCTTTGAGAAGCCATGGATATATGGAGATTAATATCTCGAAGTAATGAATTATGTAAAATTTATAGACAAGGTGTGTATCAATTTGCCAATTATAAAAATGTAAAATATGGATACTTACTCGTTTAAGGAAAATATTTTAATCCGTACTCACACAAATTTACTCTTAAGACAAATTTAGGTAAACAGTATTCACCAAGCAGACAATACACTTGTCAAAGTATATAACCATATACCTACGATAGTGTACAGTTCGCGGGAGTGTTACTATATAATAGCGTCCCACAGGACACATGTATTCGAAGGTCTTTTATAAATTTAATCTTGGTCTTGGAATGTTTTTCAAATTCCAGAAAATTGCCATTGAGGTCACTCACATTGCACTTTTCAAAAATTATTTATTTGAATTGAAATCATTGTTTTAAATTACCTATTAGAATTAATAAAGTATTTGCGTTTAATCATGAGCAGAAAACAAATGTTTTTAGTTGAGATTACAGAATTGTCACATTGCCGCCGCCCGGCGACAATGTACTGTACAGACACGCCCTAAGGGCCAATCAACCTCACACGGCAACTTGGTAATCTGAACTGGTCTGGACAGTGTAAGACAACATTAAAATCTATATATATTTATCTATTCCACAAATACTCAGTTCTCCATAACTTTATATCAGGAATAAAAACATATTTAAGAAGATAACCACATTTAAATTTTACATTCAAGAATTCAGTTTGATTTTTAGAACAAATTTGTATTAAAACATATGCAGGTTCCTCGATTTGCAAATTCTAGAGTACGAGCTTTTAGTGGATTAATAATTTTAGAAGAGAAATTTAATAAAAAAGTAAATATTATAAATACAGACTTCCCTAACGATATGTCTGGAATGTATGTTATATAAAAATATATCGAAATTATAAACGCTAATTAAACGAGATTAGATCATAAAAGTAAGGCCAATATATGGTAATAAGACTTACTATACTTTAATAAAACATGAAGAGTAAAATAATATAATTGAATTATTATAAATGTATACTAGTGCTGATATTAAATACAAGTCGTCTAAGGAAGGTTTATGATTTTCCTCAAAATGGAGCAAATAATTTACTCTGTTGTTTTTTATAGCAAGAAGATAAATGTCGGGATGTTTCGTACATTCCCAAATCGATGTTTTTTAACCTTGACCTAATTAATTGTCATCGAAATGATCGAATTCAAACTCAAATGATAGTTTTCATGTAAAAAGTATAACTATATTTTATTTCCTATTATTTTGTAAAAACATATATGTTACATAGTGTCAACATTTGTGTTACATAGTTCGCACGAAAACAAGCTTTGAATTAAAAATTACTTCATTACAGTGGACTTTATAAATAGTTTCGGGCTATTATGGTTCACTGCACACTAAGTAGTAATCCTTGACTTACCTGGAGCATTTAACCGGTTATTAACTTAGTTTATTGATGATGAGGTTGGACGCTTTGAATTTTTAATAATCATTACAAACACACTCTTATTAAGCACCGCGTGTTAGAGACCTCGCACCTCACCCATACAATATCTGGTGATAATTATTAGTAACTAATAGATATATATTAGTATTTCATATTCATAAGCATAATCTACATATTCGTTATCTAAAGATATTACGTTAAATATGATATCCCAGTTTTAACACTTTTTAGTGACTGAAAATAAAGTGAATGAACGAAGGCACTGGTATATTAAATGAGAACACGACTCTTCCATTACATTTGGTATCTATTTGTGAATATCATGGAATATCTTATTTAAATTGAAAATTAGTTATCTTTCAGTTACAAAATATAAACACTAAGTGATAAAATTCAAGGTTCTTTCCGCAGTAAATATATCGAATACAGTGTTATTTACTACAAACTAAATACCAAATACCAATATATAAATTAACCAAAACACGGAATGTTCATAAATATTATAAATATATAATAACGGAAGGCACGAAGGATAACGGTCGGATAACATTTTGATAAGGGTGTGGATTTTGTATTACAGAATTAGCTTCAAAGAGCATTTCATATAAGACTTGTTATAATAATATAAGTAAAAACCTGGTGCTTTGTTAGGCCACAGCGCTTTTCCCGAAACAATAAAGATAAAAATAACTGACCTATTATTAAATAAAATCTACTTACACATATTTTTATTACAGTTTTATGAATATTTCTCAGTATAGGATTTGACGTGAGTGTTTCTCAGAGAGTCTTGTCTAAGTTAAATAGAAATTCCAGACTGTGGCAGGTCGATTTAATCAAGTGAGTGGAGACGTAAGTGTACTGTACCTACCGGATATCAGCAGTGTACTTTTTTATGTTAGAGGAGGGTAAACGAGCTTGCGGGTCCCCGTTGACATGTGATCACTGCCGCCCATGAAATCTTGCGACATTGGGATGGGATCTTGGATTCACAAGAGCGTTGCCGGCCTTGGAAATAGGAACATATGCCATTTTTGAAGGAACCCATGTCGTATCGATCTGGAAATACCGCTGAAAGAAATTCGTTCCACATTCGGGTGGTACGTGGGAAAAAAGTCCTTGAAAACCGCACAGTGGAATATCGCCACACATCCAGGTGGTACGGATGGTAAAGAAGGCGATGGCGAGCTGTGCGGTGGTGAAATTCGGCGGCATAACTATGTATGTTGGGAATATCTAACATATCATTAATGTGCTGGAAGAACAGAGTTGAGAATACTTATAATTGGAAAACTCCAAGGCCGCGATCTGCAACCAAGTGGTACCACAGAGCTTGGTATAAATATTTCCATGCCCTGTAGTATCACATCAGCTACAGCCGCAGCGCAGTCACTAGGATCATTGGAAGGGCAACGAATCGGCCTCCACGGGTAGGATGCAAAAAAGGAACGCATACTATCCCAATGACTTGTAGTGCCGAACGCGTCGAGTCGCAGGTCTTGTGCGAGTCGGACGTTGAATGGATACTACACTTAGTACCAGACAGTGATCAGTGATCTGGTACTTTTCTGGATGTGTAGTCTACAGAAGATCCAACAAGGAGGGCGTGTGGCTGTCCATGTCGGGTAGACGAGTGTGCGTCTTTACCATCTGGGACAGACCATTTGCCAAAGCAAAATTAAACACAGATCTCCCCGCGTAGTCGGTTGCACGTGACCGTAACCATTCGGTATTGTGTGATGTCCCTGAGGACTACGACTTCGGCGGAGGGAGTCTGTGAAAGCAGGTCATCAATCTTCGCTTGAACGTGGCCCAACAGTTGATCTGTTTCTACATTACAACTATAGGACCTGTAGAGGCACGTGTAGACTCTGGCGTGATCGTCCATGTCCACACGCAGCCAGATCATGGATAATTCCCGACCTTCAAAAATCTGAAAGCGACGGTAGCAGATGTCCACCCTTACGAACACAGATACCCCGGCGTGTTGTATAAAATGATGTTCTAGTTTATACCCGGGGTATGATAAGTACTCTAGGTCAGGTCACTAGGTTGGGATATTTGCGTCTTCATCAGAAACATCAAGGCCGGCTGCGCTGTCTCAAGGTTACGGTAGTTGACGGCGTTTAGGATCGAGTGAAACCCTCGGATGTGGCAAAAGTCCATATCTAGAGTGGACCGGGTGCCGCTGTTTGCCGTAGTTTTCCCTTAGAAAACACAAACTGCGATACTTTGCCCGCCCTAGATACGACGGGCAGCTCGAGCAAAATCCGAGAATCATTCCCCCGATTTTGCTCGGGGAGGGTATCCCCGGGCTTCATCAAAGCCAGATTTAGATTATTTTTAATGTCAATTATCAAATTTTCTTTAATAACAGCAATGTAAACCTTTTACTTACATAATTAATAATAGTTCCATACATTATTAATCACAATCACATTATAAATTTTTAATCACACATCATCACAAATTATTAATCACACAATCATATTATAAATCTTATCTTAACTAATACAAATAAACCTTGGCCCAGTCCGTGTGTCTATAATGAGATTATTATAGTTGGAGCTTATCTGATTTGCAGAAATCAGCCGCCAGTGTCTCCGTATGATTTCAGTTAGCAATTTTCGATAAGAGCAAACGTAGAATTAATTAGCTCGACTTCATTATTACTAACTACTAACACTTCTTATTAACAGGGATAAATATAAAAAATGAATGTAAAATTCTCTCCTAAAAACAATTACTTTGTAAAATACCTTGTAAATATATTATTTAAATTGTTCATCATTACTTTTTTAGATTGGTGATTTAATGTACCTACAATTTATTTTAAAGAAATAAAGGTATTTTCGTTGGATCAATCTGTAATGTTATATTGGCGTTGAAACCAAAAATTTCAGTTAAGGTCTGATTTCAATTTCTTTTATTAAAAATATCTATGGCATGAAAAGAAAGTTTTCGTTAATTTAGACAATAAGTTCTCGGCACCTTTGTCTGTTATCGGAACAGACAGACTCTTCCTAAATTTGTTAAACAAACAGGTTTTCCACTGAGCCGATTACTCTGAGGGGCTTTGAACGTTTCTCTAGAAGGTATTTGAAGGTATAGACTAAACAAATTTATTCCTATAAACTTTGTTCAAGTTAATAGGAATGGCCTTTTAATGTCCGTTCAGAGATATTGATACGAAGTGTTCGGTGAAAAGACAAGGAAGATCGTCTTGATTGTTTCAACGTATGGTGTTAAAAGTGGGTCAGCTATAATCATATTGTACTTTTTAGAGCGTTTATTAATTTAACGTCTATAATTAATTCAGTTATTGGAAAAAATTCTATATAAATATTGAGTAGTAGATCCCAGGTGTAGCAAACAGGCCAACATGACTGAGCATCGCACAGTTAGCTAGAATGGTGTAGTAATACCTTTTCCCGGAAGATCGTCGTAAAATAAGTACAAAATACCTAATTGAAATTAAAAAATCTTTGATACGTACATTTTTCTAATTTCATAATGAGACTAAGGACAATGCTTCACTTCTTACATGTATTGTAAGTCTTCTACATGTAATGTAGAAGACCGTAACCATCTGCGGATCTTGGCCTCATGTGAGGACAAATTTAGTTCTACAAGCACGTGCAGTGCTAAGAAATGATAAAATATTTATTTCTGAATTTTATTAATCATAGAGTAATTGTAGGAATGCTGAAACTAACACATTATAAAACTATATTACTTTGTATTACACAAAACACAAAAAAAAGAACTGAAACTGCGCAAACCTACAAAATACTAATGAACTCAGTGACGACGCTCTGATTAGCTTTCGCTAAGGCTTAAATTAACCCCCTTCTTAAGCCTGTTATGAGCTCACGGGTATTTCGTAAAACAATTAACTTCACTGTATACTAGCGTAATAGAAAGTGACGCTTTCCGTAGTTTCAGCTAGTTGACGCTCTTTAACTGAATTAACAGAAAGTCTTGCTAATGGTGTTTCTTAGCAAACATTTCAAGTCCTTGCTTACTAAACCAGTTATACATGTTCATAATATGATTTTTTTTATGATTTAAAAAAAACATATAAGCGAGCGTGACAAAACGACATAAGCTTATATACACGAACGTTAATACAAAATGTATTAAGGACACGACTGACACGACAGCTCAGTTATCAGGGCGACGGGAAAAGGATTATCTGATGGCACAGATTTCACTTTTGATTGCGTTGTGTAATATTTCATTCTATATTTAATAAAAACGTATATATTATGTTTAAAGATAATTTAAACAATAAAATATTGCACAAAAAAGTATACCACATAACGTAACGATAAAACGGGAAAACTATTACTAAAGTCCCTTTAGATAATAGTATATAAGTAAATGAACGTATCGGATATTAAAAATGATCTTTTTTGAATATCTCAACAGCACCACATCTCCATACCATTTGTCATCCAATAAAAAAATTAAAACTTTCTAGCTTCAAAAGGGCAATCCTGTCGTGTGAAATATAAGACAATTGACGTATTCTGAACGTAATCGGCTATATTTCACATTGCCTTCTTGTATAAGCTCTAACAGTTAATACCAAAAAGTGAACTTAAATTTACATAAAAAATAATATTTTCATTGTGTATTACAGTGTTGTGTACAAAATAAATATATATATATGTCGGAAATAGATGGCGCTGCTGTGGTGAATTCAATAATGAGTGTCGTAATTTATTTCTCGGCAATAGATGGCGCTGCTATGGCGAATTCAATGATGAATGTCGTCATTTATTCTAATTGTTATTTCGATTATTGTTACTTTTTTTATTTATTTCAATTTACTTTATTTATAATGATTCGAATAGTTATTATTTGAATCCAATTCAATGATTGTTTATTTTATTGTCTAGTTGGTATGTCATTTGAATGTTAATACCTAATTAGTATTTTATTTGACCAATTGTTTTGTGATTTGACTTTTTAAATAAAAATTCATTACACATTTCCTCGATGGAGTTGGTAACGAGGATGGTCAGAAAATTACTGAGTTTCGTAGAGATCGGACGTTCATCGAGGACTTGTCTGTAACCATATTCATATTGCGAAAGTGTATTATTTTCTACCCACGAACTAAGAAAAATAATAATTATGAATAATAAAGAAGATCATACGATGTCGCGCCCGGCCACCTCTGACGCGACATATACGAGTATATATATTTTATAAATTACATAATTTCAAAATAAAGACGTAATATATCTGCTATTTACTGAAAATAATCTATATCTTAGATTAAATTTACTTTCTTCTTCTTTTGGTTCCCTACAGAAATGTAAAATAAAATAAATATTTAAATGAATTGTATCAATATTTCTTTTTTTATCGGTGACAAGATACAGTGGGGTCGAAATATAATCTCAAACTTTCCTCGTAACATTTCATTCCTTTGTCGTTGTAATTTAAAGCTTCACATATTCTACAGAAATGGTATGATTTGCTCCCAAAGTATCCATGCTCATTTGACACGACGAAATCATTTCTACATCTGTGGAATTTTAGAAAATTTGAACAGTTTTTACTTATCCGTAATATGCTTCGCTAACTTTTCAGATTCGTCATATCTACATGTTAAAATGAAGGAAGAAAAAATTGTCGCAGCCTTCTGATTTGGGGCCCATTATCACAGGTACGGCGCTCTTACTATAAGCATGGTAAAACGATTTCCCCGTAAAAACTCGTCGCATTGAGAATTTTAGAAAAAAAAGAGATAAATATTGAGACAATATTACAATCGGATCTGAAATGTCCGGGACAGCTGAAAATAAACTATAATAGAATATATTACATTCCTTCAATATCTCTTTGCCTCTTCAAAATTATTTCTATGATTATAAATGTATACGTATAAAAGTTGAGTGAACAGTTGAGTGCTGCCACCGCAGGGTAATCATACTTTTGCTTTTCTTGGAACAAAATAATTATCTACGCCGGAATTATTTTGGACATTAGTATATAAAGTTTAGAACAGAACTTTTGATCAATTTAACTTTAATGTATTTGATTCAGTTCTCAGTTTAAATGTGTACTTTATCTTAAAAAAATGTGTCAAAGGAAAATAGTGCAGTGAACTTGTGTTATAATTTTGTTTATTTACCCACATCAGCTATTTTTTACGTAAAATTTGCCCTTCTGACTATCTGATAGATTGGTGAAACCGTTACACATTGGCATTGTAAACGTGTTATCGCTCGTTCGATCTTCACATGATTGCAACTTTTTAACATTTTTTTTCACAAACTTAAGATTGGACTTAGCAAATACATGAATTGTAAGGAGTAATTTCAAAACAGAAAATAGAAAGTGTAGAAGCTAAAATTAAATAAAAGTTAAGTGCGGTGAAGTAATTCCGATATTATTTAAACTAATTAGCATTTTTGTGTGAAGACAACGAAATGTGGCCGATTTGATCTAAAACAAACAGTAGATTTAAGGGGCCCCTTTACTATGCGCATACACGCTCACCTTCAATGTTCACGCTCCTCTCCCTACCAAACCCAATCCCATAAGAACCTACTAAAGCGCCTTTAAAATACGTTCCAATAATGAATTGATGATCATTCTAGAAAGGGCGAGATCCTTAAATAAGTTGTACAGAGATTTTGCTATTATACCTCTTACTCCTACTTCTACAGCGTACAAATTAACTATAAATTTATTCCTGATATCCTTATATAGTTCGTAATACTTGTTAGGCTTAAATGTATGATCTTTGGGTATGTTTGCTTCCCAGGGTACAGTAAGCTTTTTTTTTTTTTTTTTTTATTTTTTTTTTTTTTATGTTATAGGAGGGCAAACGATCGTGCGGGTCACCGTTAATATGTGATCACCGCCGCCCATGAACTCTTGCAACATCCGAGGATACACAAGAGCGTTGCCGGCCTTGGAGAAAGGAATATATGCCTTTTTTGAAGGTACCCATGTCGTATCGATCTGGAAATACCGCCGAAGGAAGTTCGTTCCACATTTGAGTGGTACGTGGGAAGAAAGTCCTTGAAAACCGCACAGTTGAAGATCGCCACGCATCCAGGTGGTATGGATGGTAAAGGAGGCGATGGCGAGCTGTGCGGTGGTGAAATTCGGCGGTAGGCATCAGATCGAATAGTTCTTCGGAACACTCCCCGTTGTAAATGCGATAGAAGACGCACAAAGAAGCCACGTCTCTACGCAATGCCAAAGAGTCCAGCCGTTCGCAGAGCACCGGGTCCCCGACAATCCGAACGGCTCTCCGTTGTACGCGGTCAAATGGTAGAAGCTGATATTGGGGTGATCCGGACCAGAGATGAGAACAGTACTCCATGTGTGGCCGGACCTGCGCCTTGTAGAGCGCAAGTCTTTGGCCAGGTTTGAAATACTGCCTCGCTCTATTGATCACTCCCAATTTCGTCGAGGCCAACTTGGCCTTGCTCTCCAGATGACCACGAAACTGACAGTCGCTCGAAATGTCGAGACCCAGTATTCTGATACTAGGCGAGGCAATAAGAGGAGTGCTCTCGAAGAGCGGTGATACGACAAATGGGGTTTTTTTAGTGGTAAACGCGCAAACCTGTGTCTTGTCGGGATTGAACTGAACGTGGTTCAGTTCACCCCACTCAGAGATCATCCCCAGGGAAGTCTCTATTGAAGACACAAGTTTCTTTCGGCACTCATCGACGTTTTCCCAAGAGAGACCTGCACGACCGGAATATACCACATCCCCAGTGCTGTCATCCGCATAACAATGTATGTTGGAAATATCCAACATATCATTGATGTGCAGGAGGAACAGAGTTGGGGATAGCACGCAGCCTTGGGGTACACCAGCGTTCACGGGCTTGGGGTCCGAGCAAAAACCGTCGAGAACGACCTGTATGCTCCGCCCAGTGAGGAAGCTGGTTATCCACTTGCATAAACTCTCGGGAAGCCCATAGGAAGGTAGCTTCGAAAGAAGCCCCTTGTGCCATACACGATCGAAGGCTTTTGCCATATCCAGACTAACTGCCAGACCCTCTCCCTTGCTTTCAATAACCGCTGCCCAACGGTGAGTGAGGTATAACAGAAGATCACCAGCTGATCGACCATGGCGAAAGCCATACTGCCGGTCATTGATCAACTGGTGATCCTCGAGGTACGTTAGGACCTGTCGGTTTATGATAATCTCCATTATTTTGGAGAGAAGGGAGGTAATGGCGATAGGTCTGTAGTTAGCTGGGTCCGAGCTATCACCTTTTTTAGGGATCGGATGGACAAGGGCACACTTCCATGAGACCGGGACTACGCCTTTAAGGTAGGAGTGCCGAAATAGACGCGTTAGCACTGGAGTCAACTCAGGGGCACACGTTCGTAGCACCAGTGGAGAAATGCCATCCGGCCCACTCGACTTATGAACGTCCAAGGAAAATAGAGTCTGCCTGATAGTTTTTTGCCGAAAAACTATTTCCGGCATTGAGCTCTGACACCGCGGGATAATAGGCGGTGTCTTCCCTTGGTCGTCCAAAGTCGAGTTGGAGGCGAAAAGAGTGCCCAAGAGATCGGCTTTCTCTTTTGCCGTGTGGGCCAGAGAGTCATTCCCCATGTGCAACGGCGGTAGGGACGGCTGGCTAAAGTTGCCCAGACTGGCCTTTGAAAGCGCCCAGAATTTGCGCGTGCCAGGCGGGTACTTTGCCAGCTGATCCCCAATTTTGACGACATGCTTGAACTTTGCTCTAGCGATTTGCCGTTTGAAGAATCTGGAGGCACGGTTGTATTTCCTCTTCAGAACTCTAGAGTTCGGATCCTTAGTGACTAACGCATTGGCCCAAGCTTGATAAGCCTGCCGTTTGCCAGCTGATGCAGCCCTGACAGACGCATCAAACCAAGGCCGCGATCTGCCACCAAGTGGTACCACAGAGCTTGGTACAAAAAGTTCCATGCCCTGAAGTATCACATCAGCTACAGCCGCAGCGCAGTCACTAGGGTCGTTGGAAGGGAAACAAATCGGCCCCCATGGGTAGGATGCAAAAAAAGACCGCATTCCATCCCAATCCGCTGACTTGTAGTGCCAAACGCGTCGAGTCGCAGGTCTTGTGCGAGCTGGACGTTGAATGGGCACTACACTCCGTACCAGACAGTGATCAGAGGACCCTAAAGGAGCCTCGACAGCGACCTGGTACTTTTCTGGATGTGTAGTCAGCAGAAGATCCAACAAAGAGGGCGTGTGGCTGTCCACATCCGGTAGACGAGTGTGCGTCTTTACCAGCTGGGACAGACCATTTGCCAGAGCAAAGTTAAACACAGATCTCCCCGCGTAGTCGGTTGCACGTGACCCTAACCATTCGGTATTGTGCGCGTTAAAGTCCCCGAGGACTACGACTTCGGCGGAGGGAGTCTGAGAAAGCAGGTCGTCAATCTTCGCTTGAACGTGGCCCAACAGTTGATCTGTTTGTGCATTACCACTATGGGACCTGTAGAGGCACGCGTAGAATCTGACGTGATCGTCCATGTCCACGCGCAGCCAGAGCACGGACAGGTCCCGACCTTCAAAAATCTGAAGGCGACGGTAGCAGATATCCTCCCTTACGAACACAGATACCCCGGCGTGTGGTATAAAATGATGTTCTAGTTTATACCCGGGGTATGATAGGTACGCTGTGTCGCTAGGTTGAGATATCTGCGTCTCCGTCAAAAACAACAAGGCCGGCTGCGCCGTCTCAAGGTGGTAGTGGACGGCGTTTAGGTTCGAATGAAACCCCCGGATGTTACAAAAGTCCACATCTAGAGTGGAGCGGGGTGCCGCTGTTTGCCGTCGTTTGCCCTCAGGAAACACAAAGTGCGATACTTTGCCCGCCCCAGATACGACGGGCAGCCCGAGCAAAATCCGAGGATCATTCCCCCGATTTTGCTCGGGGAGGGGGTCCCCGGCTTCATCAAAGCCGGTACCCTCCTGGGGTATTTTTCTTTTATGCATCGCGTTCATGTTTGGCGGGGGGGGGGGGGGTTTGGGCTTCCGGATTCTCTCACTCACCGACGGAACATAACCAAATGAATTTGGTTACTACACGTCGGTCTTCTGTGAGAGGGTGGTCCTTCCCCGGTCGAGCCAGCCCAATACGAGCTGCAGTCAGATAACTACAGCTAGGCTCTACCACCTAGTATAACGCGCCTTAGTTGTTTTGAGTACAGGAATAAGTCCGGCCTAGATGACGAAACACAAACATCCCCGGGGATTTGCCATTTCGTTGATATGATTTGATTAGCGGTAACAAGAGACGGCCAGCCGGTCGTTAGTTATAGTTGTGAAGTAATAAAATAGTAAATAACAATAAAATTTCAACTTAACTAAGAACTATTTAAGTGTACTAGGAAATAATCTAAAATGTATTTGTGTAGTAAAAATTAATTGTTCTAATAGTAGTTGCAATACGCCACAGTAACAGTAGGTACTAATTGCCAGTTTTGCAAGGATAAACTTTTTATTAGTTAATAAATAATATAAAAATAAATTATTTATAAAATAATCATTGTCAATAGTGATCTCTATACGTTAACTTATTATTATTAAGTCGCTACAACAACAAATCCAAATAAAAACAAAACTACTTATTCTTGTCTCTTTTACACTTACTACATTTTGTATTGAAGTCGTCGTCGTAAGAGGTATGTTTCTCATTATTTTAAAATATATATTAAGACAAATTTTATCAATCTTATGACTTCGTTGTAAATACTAAAATGCTTTACTGTGATTCATGAGTAAAATGGTACGAGTATTAAGGTGAGGTCGACTACGGTCTCAAACAAAACAAACAAATTCTTTTTTTATAATAATTAATTGATTATGCATTTATTATGGTGTAAACAATATTGTTTTATTCGTTTGTGACGTCACAGCAGATGAAACACGCTCTTGAAAGTTTCTATTGGGGTAAGAGGTATGACTAGCTTTATTTTTTTAATTAATATGCTGCTATAATGGATAACTCATTGCGAAACATACATACTTTTTATAATACTTTACAGCTTGTTTGTACTTGTTAATTGTTCAATGTATTATACGTGTATTTTACACGTTCAGAATTGTTGTTCATTATCTTTTTAAAAACCAATAATGTGTATAAATCCTTAGTTTTAACATTTATTGACCTTTGATCATTTGGCAGTGACCAACTATAATACTATTTGAGCTATAGCACGATAGCATGTGATTAATTTCGTCAATGCAAAACAATTAATTGCGACTAAACTACTGGATCGTTTTTTTTTTATTTCTAAAATGTACTCAGAACGTAATAAGCACCTTGAGTTTTTATTTTCTTAGAGTATTAGTAACCAAAGTGTATCTTCTAACTATTCTCACATAACCCAAGAGACAATTTGCCGAATTAAATTAAAACATTATTAATATATAAAAATATCAGAAATATTTGTATAGTTTTAGTCTCTTTTTTTAAACTTACATTTAAAAACAACTAAAATAACTGTTAAAAAGTAACAAAATATAAAATAATTTTGAGTGGTTTTTGTAAGCTCTTTACTATCTACAATATTTTTAGTATATTTGCATGTTAAAAGTAAAAGTTTGTATGGGTGAGAAATGCAATTCAGATAAACGTTACCGAATCACGTTAGTTAGTAAGTAATGCCTGAAGCCTCAACACCGTCTCGTCGTTTGTACCAGAAATGTAAACTGATATCGAAACACAATCTTCTGCTAAATGAATTATATTATACAACTTTAAAGACGCTCTTCAATGTTACGGTCATTTTGTCATCGTGTCATATTAAATACTTATTTTATATATATTTATAGAAATATAATATTTTTTTATATATTTTGCTTTGAGTCTAATAAATTTATGTTATCCACTTTTCAAAATATATAAATTAATAAAGTCGATTTGTAAATTAAGTATCAACTAAAAATGTTCCCTTACATTTGATATTCATTTTCATTAAAATATCAAAGATTACAGGCAAGACCAAGCACTAAGTCTATAAATATATTAATATTAATATATATTATAGTGTTGAACAAATATATATTAGCTTGTAACATCACCAGATAACTTCTTAATATTTTTTCAAGGATCAGTCATTTAAGAACAACAGATCAGAAAACTCGACATCCAGATCGACGTCCCTAAGTTTCATGTATACCCGCGATAAAAATATATTTAGATGAAATATATCCCCCTAATAAGAAAAACCCCGTGCAATGAACAATATACAGGTTAACCTTCGATATAGCACTAACCACGCCGTAATCTGTTCAAATAATAAC
The DNA here is from genome assembly GCA_918358865.1 of Melinaea marsaeus rileyi. Lineage (NCBI taxonomy): Eukaryota > Metazoa > Arthropoda > Insecta > Lepidoptera > Nymphalidae > Melinaea > Melinaea marsaeus. The sequence goes on from OU911089.1 coordinate 458,813, forward strand.
AAAATAAAATACCTTGCGGAGGAAAATGGCCTCATAAGCAATACTATACACTATGTCGTTTCCAATTGTGGACAGAACAAAAACTTATGAAAACTAAATAACACCTCCTTTTTTATAGTGATAATTCAAATTACTTACGATACATCCATCAAATTAACCTTTAAGCTAACCGGGAAGTACCGGAAATACGAATTATGGTTAATCCATAATATTTAATTTAACATAACCCTGCAAAAATTTAATTTAACCCTGCAATAATACACATGTATCATTATAAGGATCAACCCATTTATTAAGAACATCAATCACAACAACTATTTAAAAAATCCGTGCCCGCAGGGGGACACGCGTGGGTAGACCTCGTGTGTAACTTGTTTAAAATATAACTCACTACCTAAGAATAACACATGATGCCGTTGTTTACATCAAAAATTTTCAAGCAAAAAGCGGTTTTTAATTTTTTTTCTCGGAAAAGGTATCTTTTTTGGAAATACTTTTGGTACTTAAATGTAGAGTAAAAATAACCTTTCTATTAAAAATATTTACGAGGAGGGAATGTTCACCAGAAAAAAGTTGCCGTGGTTTTACTTACCTAAAATTTTCAAGCTAAAAGTGGTTTTTATTTTTTTTCTCGGAAACGGTACCTTTTACGAAAAAACTTTTGGTACCTAAATTTATAGTAAAAAATAACCTTCCTATTAAAAATACTTGTGATGTAAGAATGTTTATCAGAAAAAAGTTATGAATTTTTTTCCAAAAATTTTTGGTTTTTTTACCCCCACCTCTAAGTTATTGAAGTTAAGTTTTCGATTTAACGACATTAGCTATAGGTATTCATCAAAGACATCGTATAATATGATCGCGATTGATCTTCTTTGTATAGGGAAAAAGTTATGGTCGAAAAACTGAAATCAGAAAAAGTGAGGCCCTAGCGCCCCCTGTGGCCGGATTTATCTGATTAACGAACTTGACCTTTATTTTTGGATGGTTGATTTTTTTACAAAGTTTGAAAGCGATCCGAGCGAAACTGCGGCCGCTATCGTGGTGACAAAAGTCGAATCTGGACGAACGCACGCATATATATATATATATATATATATATATATATATATATATATATATACACTCACCGGCACATTTAACCGCCCACCTTTATCATTCGTAGCCCTGTTTATTTACGTTTATTATGGTTTATCAACTATTTTGTTTTTTGTCAAGTGGCTACTCTAGCAATAAATTAAACACTTATACTCATAATTCGTTTCCTAATTTTGTGTCACCGACAGGTTTTTGGAATTTAGTCGTTATTTGACATTGTTGCCGTTGTGTTCCCGTGTTAACATTTCCATTAATTTTTTACTATAGTGTGTAAATATTGTTTAATTTAAGTTTCCAGTGTTTGCTTATTGTTTTTAACTGTAAAAAATGCCACTCGATGCAACTTGTGCAGCTAGAGCAATGGCTAGATCGGACGCCGGGTAGAGCCAAGGTTGCATTGTCCGTACACGCGGTGTACCTCAAACTACGGTACGGCATGCCATCAGACGATTTCGGGAGACAGTCTCAAACAAGCTCAGGCCAGTTCAAGGTGGATATCGATGCACTTCAGCTCTAGATGACCGCTTCGTTATCAGCAACGTGTTGAGAAATCGCTTTTATACGACTGCTGAGGTTCGTACTCGTCTTTTTGAGGTGAGAAATGTCAGTGTGAATGAACGAACAATTAGGAGAAGACTGGCAGAAAGGAATCTGAGTGTTTTTCGTTCAGCTCGTGCCCCGCAACTGCTCCCACAACACTGTAGAGCTAGACTTGCTTTTGCTCGAGAATATGCTAACTGGTCTGTTTGGTAATGGAAGGGCGTAATGTTCTCAGATGAGAGCAGAATAGTCCTAAGAGGTCCAGATGGACGTCAGCGTGTCTACAGGTGCCAAAATGAAAGGTTTGCTCCATGCGCTATAACTGAAACAATGGGTTACCAGGAAAGATCCGTAATGGTTTGAGGAGGTATCTCTTATGAGGCTCGTACTGACCTTGTTGTGTTCGATATAGGCAGTATAAATGCTCAAAGATACGTGGAAAAAGTCCTACAAGAACCATGTCATATCTTTTGCACCATTCATTGGAGACAACTTTAGATTAATGCATGATAGTGTACGTTGCCATACCGCAAGGTCCGTCATAGAGTACTTTAATGAGGTCGGTATTCAAGTTTAACCATGACCGGCATGCAGTCCCGATCTTAACCCAATTGAGGATATTTGGGACAACCTCAAAAGACGTTTCCTAGCAAGAGTACCAGCACCTACGACACTAGGAGAGCTAAAAACAGCTGTGGTAGAGGCACTCCTCTGCCACTGCACAATATACCCCAATCGGATATCCACGATATCATGGGTGGAATGTCAAACCGGCTCCAAAAAGTCATTAGAGCCCGAAGCGGCAAAACCCATTATTAATTTTAAATTTTCTTTTTAATTCGGCCACTTTTTACAAAATTGAAATCGTTAAATTTTTATCGAAAATTTTCCTAAAATCAAGTTTTGCAATTTACCGTTTAATAAAACCCCTTTTTTGAAGAATTTTGTTTTTTTTTCAAGACCTTAAGGGTAGCTTTCAATGTACCTCTCATAAAATGTGGTCTAAATTTGTCGATTTCTGTAAATTGAAGGAAATACAAGGTGGGCGGTTAATTGTGCCTGTGAGTGTATATATATATATATATATATATATATATATATATATATATATAAACTTTTTGACCAATGGTCATTTCGAACTCAGGGGGTCATAAGAAGATCTCCTGTGAAGAAATTTTTCCAAAATTCGAAAGTCGGGTACAAATGAATGGGCAGACCGAATTCTTCGAGGTCTACCCAAAACTAAATGCCGGAACTGCTTCCGATAGAAAGAACTTTAAAGGTGGTCACATCGATTTCAAAACATGCCAATAAGCGAATAGTGTTGCTTCACATGCAGAACGTCAAACTAAATGTGGGTAAATTTAAAATAATTTGAAACAAAAATAATTAATTTAGTAATATTAAACTACTGAACTGAATGTCTTTAAAAACAAATAAATATTATTATTGATAACATTTGAATATAAAACTAAATATACTCAATAAGACAACGTAGACGACATCTAACGAATGACAGCTACCAGATAAATAATGTTTGTCCCTGCATAACTCTTTCGCCTCGGCCACAGTCATCAACCTCTTCATACATGCCCTCGGGGGGGTCCTTATGCTTTTTACGTGACCTTCCTCCAGTATCATAGATACGGTGTTTTCGAAGGTCACTCGAAGGGGAGGCCCTTTCTTTTTTACCGCTTACTTTTCCTGTATAAATCTTTTTTACCATTCTTTCATCACTCATTCGTTCGACGTGCCCAAACCACCTGAACACGTTCTTCTTCATTCTCACCGTGACATCTTCGCTAGTACCTGCCATTCTGTGGATTTCTTCATTGCGGATTCGGTCAGCTAGACTGACTCCGCATATTCTGCGAAGAGATCGCATCTCCACAGCATTCAACTTTCTCACATTATTCTTTTGTATTACCCACGTTTGGCTGCCGTATAACAGCGTCGGTAGCAAAACCGCATAGTGTACAGCCAAACGTGTAGCTTTGCTGACGTTTCGCCTTCTCAACAATGCAGCCAAAGCACCGTTGACTCTGTAACCGGCAGCAATACGCCTTTTCACATCCATTTCATATCTTCCGTCTCTGCTAAACATACTACCCAAATATACCAATTCATTCACTTCTTCTATTATCTTACCGTTCACGTTGATCTTACATTCTGTTCTTTCTTCATTTCTTTCAAATATCAGAACCTTCATCTTATCTGCATTCAGGTTTAGATCATTATTTTCACACCCATCTTTCAAAGTGGTGACCAATGCTTGCAAATCGCATTCTGATAATGCAATGAGCGTATAGCAAGCAATTGACCTTAAGGTCCCCTACTTTCACTCCCATCACGCCTTGGAGATAACTATCCAAATATATATTGAACAACCAAGCTGACATAGCGCAACCTTGCTCAACACTCGATTAGATGTCAAACCAGGGTGAAATGCCAGCTCCTACTAGCACACAGGCTGAGTGATCTCTGTAAAGAGACTTTACAGCCTGTAGTAAGGGTCTGCTTACATTGTATCGGGGCAGTATCTCCCATAATTTCTTATAATCCTGTCAAACGCCTTTTCCAAATCCACAAAAGATTTGGTTTAGGGCCAAAATTTTTTCCGTGATCAGGATCATGAGGGGAAAAGATCTGATCTATACACCCTCTTCCAGGTCTAAAACCTCCTTGGGCCTCTCACAATAGCTTTTCAGATCTCATATAATAGAACATTGATATTATCGTACAATAGGTCAGGTAACAAACTAATTTAATTGAGCGAAGCGAACGAAGTGAGCGGAGCGTTTTAGTGGAGACTTTTTGCATTCTTTGTCACGAATTGGCTCAAAAACTAGTTGACGGAAAATTATGAAACTTTGTAAACAAAAAGATGGTGATGGTTTTTAAAAAAAAATTTGAAAAATGTGAAAAAATATATATATTTTTTTTTAATATCATGTCACAAAACTGATAAACCATTGAAGTCAATGGGAAACGATGAGTGAATACAGTGGGCTCGCTTCGCTCAATATGCAAACGGCACCCAAGATTTCGCGAGCGCAGCGAGTCAAAATTGAGGGTTTGTTGACGCCCCTAGTTATTACCATAATTCTCTTGAACATACATATATCTGCTCAGTATTATTGAGCGAAGCGAACGAAGTGAGCGGAGCGTTTTACTGTTGACTTTGTACATTCTTTGTCACGATTTGGCTCGAAAACTACTGGACGGAAAATTATCAATATGCAAACGGCACCCGAGAGCGATATTGAGGGTTTTTTGGCGCCCCTAATTAATTGTCCAGACAATAAACTAATTGCAATACTATACAGTTTTAAATATTATGTAAGGGTATCTGAAATTTTCAGAATTTTAAGTTCCAAAAATGTAGAATCTCAAAGTCTTGCAATAACCTTTCGTTTTATTGAGCAAAGCGAGCGGAGCACTCTACTGAAGGCTTTTTCACATTCTTTGTCACAAATAGGCTCAAAAACTACTTGACAGAAAATTATTAAAGTTTTGCAATAAAAAAAACACACATTAGGTGATGGTTTTAAGAAACAAAAGTTTGAAAATATCAAGTTGTTGAGGAATAATCGTCTAAAAACTGATATCCCATTGAAGTCAATGGGAAACGATGAGTCCTTACACTGGGCTCGTTTCGCTCAATATACAAACGGCACCCGAGATTTCGCGAACGCAGCGAATCGAAATTGAGTGTCTGTTGGCGCCCCTTATTAATTGTCCAGACAATGAACCAATTGCAATACTATACAGTTTTAAATATTACGTAATGGCATTTGAAATTTTCAATATTTTAACGGCCAAAAATGTACAATTTTCGTGAAAAATTCGGAGATTTCGCGAACGCAGCGAGTCGAGATTGCGAGTCGGGTGCCCTGGTTTAAAAAAAGTTGCATAAAAATAACTGTTCTTTCACTAATAGATTAAACCTCGAAACCTGAAGAAATAATATTGAGTATTTACTTTGATGAAGACAAGAAAATTTGACTTCAAGATGTTCCATCTTTTTTTACAACAATTACTGACCAAGTGCTAATACTTTAATTATGTTGGTGAAATTTAGGATGTTAAAAAACTTCAAAACATAAAATAAGACGTGGAAGTTATTTTACTTATATAAGATTCATTTACGTACTAAATTCCTACAAGATAAAATCTACTAAATCCATTTACGAAGACTCGCAATCTATGTCTCTGCATACAGGATTTAGTCTGCTTAAGGATCTACATTATTTTGAATTCCTAATGTTCCTTACACAAACGTTAGGTGCTTGATTTTGTTTTATTTTTAAGCCTAAGATTTAATAATAAAATTCAAGTTTTTTTATCTTAATGTTAATTTTTTTATTTCAATTCATTGCAATATAAAAAAATTTATGGGAGCTTGTTTCACATTCAACATTTGTCAGATAATAAGTAGATGGGTGACCATGAATTATAAAAACTTATCAACTGCTTTAATACCCGTATATCTTTTTGTATTCTTTATTATCTTCAACGCGTGCGTGATTGAGTGTTTCCAAAAAATTTAACTATTGTATTCATTTGTAATTTAAAATAAGATAAACATATTCTTTTACCAAACATTGTCTTCTTTCATACTTTTTCTGCAACAACTTTACTTTATAGATTATAGAAATACGTAACAGCATTCTTATATGTTAAAAAAAAAACTACGTTTTCCACCAAATATTTTAACAGATTGACGTTATCGTACCTCTACTCTTCTGTACCGTGGCTTAAATAACTGTAAACAGCTATATTTAACATATCTATGTAATCTCAATTTATGTTAGATTAATGATAAAATATAAACAAATTTTCTTGTTAAATATTTTATTTTGAATAATCCGTATAATGTTATTATAATGGCTCTTAAAAATACTGTTCAGAGATTTGAAAAGGGCCCTGTAATAAAAAAACGTGTAATTTACTAAAACCCTCGTCATACTTCATGAAGCTGATACCCTCGAGACGCGCTCAATACGGTACAAGTCAATGGTTGGGTATCACCCGCCGTAATGACTAATACACATTGAAAATAAAGTCGTGAAACTTTAATTTACATTATATTTATACCTTTAGTATTTCAAATAATAGACTAACAATTTTAGGATTTACAAGAAGAGATACCAAGACCATCAGAGAATAATATAATTTTCTACGAATACTCTAATGAAAACAAAACTTCATCTTTCAACAATGCAATGTTTGAAAATTTGAATTATCTAGAGTAATAGAATTTTATAACATATAAGAAAATAATGATTTATTACTAAATAATATTTATTAATGGAATTCATTTCAGACATATTGTTGCAAATTATTTAGTCTTTGAATATCAAGTTATGCTAACAATGTATTTTATGCACTCTATAGTACAGGTTCTACCTAAATGACATATGTAACTGTTCTGATTATATTATAAAAATAACCAATTTATAAAAAGGACATAATTAAAATTGAAGTTATCGTTCTTTGCATCATTAATTCACGTGTAAGTACTTTTTTCATTGTGTCTAGATTCCACATTATCTTTAAAAGTACATTACAGTTTGCAGCTGTCTACGACTGTCACAGTAACATTTACCTTAGCTTTATAACACAGTCCCCTCTAGTAATGCCAGTGTAGAGGAATCATTTATTCTATATTACTAACGAAAGTATATTGTAATTAATATAGAGTTTGTAGTAAAAGTTATTTGATGTATAGTACTCCGAAACTTTTGAGTTACTAAAATTAAAATCTAGCACCGCTGTTCTCAGCTGGGTTACCTTTTATTATACAGATACACTTAATAATAATATTATAATGCTATTTAGATTTTGTTTATAATACTATAAAACCGACTATGTGTGTATTACAATAGTATAAAAATCTTTTCAAGATATTCAATAGTGTCTAGCATAATACATTATTTTGATCTATCTTCTAAGATTTAGTCAGCGTTTGCAATGTAAACGAACAAAAATGTTTATTTTAAGTTAACTGATTATGACTCGTAAACCTGTTAAGGCAGCTTAGTTGAGAAAGTCTTTTTTTTATATTCTTGAAGAGTCTTGAAGATATCACTTCGCAACAATAATTATAAAAGCTTTGTTTCTTAAAGAAAGAATTTTAGTTCAAAAGTGTGTTCATCTTATAAATATTTTGGAGTTCCGTTCTAAGCGGATTATTACTTTTATATTAGTTTAAAGACTACATCCTTCCGGTTATAAGTAAGGTTTCAGAACTACAAAAAGGCGTAATGTAAATATTTTTAATTCAATTATAGACACAGTTATTTATAATTAAAACTATTATAGTTTATTAGCCACGAGAGATGTTCCTTGACGTCAAAGATTACCTTTTACTTACGAATTCCCAAAGTGATATTTTTAAGGGATTTGTAATTCCAGTATCTAATTTTCCGGCTCCAATTTCTCTTGGGTGAAACAACTTTTGAATTACTCTACGCGACGTCTTTTATAAAGCTTGTTAAAGATGTATTTTAAGACGCAGTTTATATAATGTAATAACAGATGCTATTATTATTATAGTAAAAAAAGAACAACATTCTTCCTAACGTAATCTGTAATAATAAATAAACTACGTCAATTAAATATCAACTAAACTGAAATTACTCATTGAAACAAACTCATGAAGATAAACTGGTAACAACAAAAATGGATAAAAAATAGACTTGTTTTAATCTCCTTTAACAGTTATCCGTCTCCATGAGGCGGATAACAATATTAACTTAAAATATATTAGGTAAGTTAAATTACTTTTCATTGATTTTGATGCATCTTGAGTGACACATAGTGGTTTTTAAACTCAAGGTAAATATAATACGATTAATGTTATTGAGCTGAGCGTAAGCGAAGCTCTTAACCGTTTTTGGAGACCTTTTTTTGTGTTTAGTTGTCTCGAAAATGTGACGAGATAATTAGCTAAAAATTTTCTCCTGTATGTTAGAGCCAAATTCGGATGTTATAGCGAAAACAGATTGAAAAAATGTTTAGCCATTCAAAAGTTATCAAGAAAAGAAGAAAGAGAGGGGTTCAGCTCAACACCCGGCGTTCACGGTTGGCGGATCCTAATTCTACTGTAAGATTTTTATATTGTTTGTATTTATATAATGGAAATGTAATACTTAACGAAAAAAGGTGTGGGTATCGGCTTATTTTCTTAGTCAACTATTCTTACTTACATATTACTATGCCAAAAATTGAATTGAAGATACTTTGTTTACATTTTAGGGGATGATAGATGGCTTATTACTTTAAGGGGGGAGTAGAGAGCTGAGAAAACTGTAAAAAGTTTTTTTATACAAACTACTGTTTATTATAATCAGATTTACTTTGCTACTCGATAAATGTTATTCGTTAGAAAAATATGTGTCAGAATGACAACTAAATGTGGGTGTACTCTCGGTGTAACGAAGAGTTTCAGAAAACGAATCTTTGTGAGATAGGAATGTAAGTTTTATTTTATAGAGGAAATAAGATTCGATGCTTTTATCTTATCTTTGTATCAACTCTTTATTGTATATCAAAGAGAACAAACAAATTATAATCTATAAATTAGAGAACAACCGGCGAAGAAACAGAACACGTGACCTTGATTACTTATTGAAATAATAATCAGAGTCCATTTCAATATAACATCTTTAGATATTAAGTTATACTATTAATATGCAATGGTAAGTAAAAAATATGTATTTACACAGGTTGTAATATGAAATAATATAAATACCATATTTCAAAATTTTCTGCTATTTGCTAATGGCGTTGATTTGGCGTTGTTGAGATTATGTTTTTTTGCTAGTATTAAATTAATATGTATTTTAAAATTATTTTTAATTGTTTAATTCTTAACCAAATAATATTTGCTTATATTTTTAAAAAGATGGAATGAAAAATTAAATTAGCTCAGGGAGTCCGTCCCCGTATTCAGGACCTTTAATTTTACTGTGAAAAATATAAATGTGGGTTAGAGGGCTGAATTTTTAAATTTTAAAAGCTTAAAAAGAAGTTATTCATGACCTTATGCCTAGCTCATGTTGATAATATTATTAGTTCTATCTCGAGAATCTTAAGTTCAGGGTCAGTGCCTTTACGATATAAGTAAATCAAGTCGGGGATTACGAATATGTGTCGTAAATTACACAGGCACACAAAAAAAAAAAAAGTCATGAACCAGAGGGGAGACCCCATTATTCTTAGGTTTTTGGGATCGCTGAAACCGAATATGACAATAAAAACTAATTTTAAATGCCAGTTTTCCCTCTAGCACCCCCTTACTACCTCTTAAGGGGTGAAAATTGAAATTTTTGTATAAAATCAAGATAGATGTCTATTTCTACGTTTTTTGGGATGCTGAAACCGAAAATGATAATTAAAAATAAATTCATGACCACTATCACCCCCTACCACCCCTTACGGGGGGTGAAAATTGAAATTTTTGTATAAAATCAAGATAGATGTCTATTTCTACGTTTTTTGGGATACTGAAACCGAAAATGATAATTAAAAATAAATTCATGACCACTATCACCCCCTACCACCCCTTACAGGGGGTGAAAATTTCAATTTTTCTATAAAGTCAAGATAGATGTGTATTTCTACGTTTTTTGGGATGCTGAAACCGAAAATGATAACTAAAAATAAATTCATGACCACTATCTCCCCCTAGCATCCCTTACAGGGGGTGAAAATTTCAATTTTTCTATAAAATCAAGATAGATGTGTATTTCTACGTTTTTTAGGATGCTGGAACCGAAAATGACAACCAAAGGTGGATTTTATACCTCTTTTACTCAATACCACCCCCTAACCATCCCTAATGGGGGGTTTCAATTTTGTATAAAATCAAGATGTATGAAGAAATTTTAACGATTTACAGTAAGTGACATGTTTATCAAACTAGTTTGAGGTTACTCTCTCTCTCACTCTTATATTAGAAATTCAAATGCTTTATCGATCCGATTTATCTGATATATATTCATGATTTAATTCTACTCTAATCCTGATGGAACCTTGCATCTTGCTCCTCACTGTAGTCTCCTAAATTGTCAGGAAAATAGTCCCTTCTATTTTGGAGGCATAGAAATAGGTTCAGCATCTTTTAGTCTACTAAATTTTCAGGAAAGTAGTAACAATTCTATTTCGGAGGCATAGAATTAGGTTGAGCATCTTTTAAGCGTTTTACAACACTGCCGGATGGATAACAGTATAAGTAGTATTAAATAGAAAGCAAAAAAAAAACAAAAAGTGAAAAAACTTGTGAAGAATAGGACAAAAATCATGATTCAGTCTTAAGGGTTGGTGAGGGGTGTTAATGGGTGATAGAGGTCTTAAATTTTATTTTTAGTAATCATTTTCGGTTCCAGCATCCTAAAAAACGTAGAAATACACATCTATCTTGATTTTATAGAAAAATCTAAATTTTCACCCCCTGTAAGGGGTGGTAAGGGGGTAATAGTGGTCATGAATTTATTTTTAGTTATCATTTTCGGTTCCAGCATCCCAAAAAACGTAGAAATATACATCTGTCTTGATTTTATAGAAAAATTGAAATTTTCACCCCCTGTAAGGGATGGTAGGGGGAGATAGTGGTCATGAATTTATTTTTAGTTATCATTTTCGGTTTCAGCATCCCAAAAAACGTAGAAATACACATCTATCTTGACTTTATAGAAAAATTTAAATTTTCACCCCCCGTAAGGGGTGGTAGGGGGTGATAGTGGTCATAAATTTATTTCTATTTATCATTTTCGGTTTCAGCATCCCAAAAAACGTAGAAATACACATCTATCTTGATTTTATACAAAAAATTCAATTTTCACCCCTTAAGAGGTAGTAAGGGGGTGCTAGCGGGAAAACTGGCATTTAAAATTAGTTTTTATTGTCATATTCGGTTTCAGCGATCCCAAAAACCTAAGAATAATGGGGTCTCCCCTCTGGTTCATGACTTTTTTTTTTTGTGTGCCTGTGTTATTAGACGGATCAACTTGTGAAATAAATCACTACGCAGGTTAAAGTAATCTGATTTTGTAATTAATGAAAACTAAACGTGTTTTTGACGTAAATATTTAGTTTATAAAAAAAATTAAGACCTTCATGTAAAAAAAAACATTTTACAAATCCTTAATAACACTGTGACTAGGAGTCTTCACGGTTGCAAATAAGTATATTTGTGAGTAATTTAATTCGAAATACTTATTTAATTTATAAGAATGCTTTGAAAAATGAATTGAATAACGATTGTAATAAATACATAACTATAGTAGTTCTAATCCGGTGTTAATTGACTTTCAACATTGTTACTGGTCATACGAACATTGTGTTGAGCCGAATGTCACATTTTTAATTACGACGTCATGGCGTTTATGTCGAGTGTGTCTGTGATGTTTCGGCAACACAAAATCCAGTTATTAAATGTTTCAAAGCTGCATTGAATTGACTAAAATGTTATTAAACTAGTGGAAAAAAAACAACAAACATACAATTTAAATACTAATAGCATCATATACTTATATGGTATGATTGTATGTTATTTTAAAATAGACGAGCTGTCGCCGGCGACATCACCGGTCCCCTCCTCCCGGCTCTGGTAATAAACTATCTGTTATCACGTAAACTTTACACAATACTAAAGTTTATTAATTAAAATCAAGAGACAAGATTTTTTTTTCATTTCATTTTTATGTAAGCGGTAAAAACAAAATAAAACTAAATTTAGATAAATACTTTATCAAATTGGGAGCTGTTTGTACGTAGTATTTGAAGAGAACTAACCCAGTTTTTGTGTATGGTTTGATCTGTAAAACTGGGTTACGTTTTGTAATGATATTATCACTACTTTGTATTTTCAAATGGAACCCTGTAGCGAGCAAAACGATATTTTATATTTATTTTAATAAAAATTCAGATTACTAACGACATAATTTATTTTGTGTTATTATATATTTCTCGTCAAGGTTGCGTTTCTCTGTTGGATCCTTCCAGCTTTAAATCAATGCTATGCAAACCTCAGCATAAGACTGATTTACAATAGCCTTACTATAACGTTCACGAGTTTTTAGTGGATCGAAATGTGTGGAAGTTAAGTTCTTGACCCATTTGCAGTTGTTGACTTATTTCAACTTTAACTTAGTTTATTACAATTATTAGTAAGCGTTAATGACATTTCTTTAGACTTTATTCTCAAAGAGAATGTCCATAGGAATTAAATTACAAATTAAATGAAAGTAAATAATAAAGACACGAAACTTTGACTTAAATAATTTTGGTACAATGAAATGATTGTTCCGATGTACAGAGTTAGTTATTACTTTATCATGATGTTTTACATAAATTTAATGTATTAAATATTACACAAAATGTCAATAGGGTAATTAGTGAGAGTCGTCAAAGAAACAAAATTCGTTAAGTTTCCAACTTTTTATATTGAACTCATTTCAAATCCATCAAAATCAATTTTGTAACTCTAAAATACCACGTTTTCCATTAAGAGATTAGAACGTTCAGTAATAAATAAAGAATGACTCATGAGCGGACGGAGGCTGTGTCCACTGTATGGGCATTGGTCTGACCACTGGATTGATATTATAATGTACATCATCTAAGATTGTTATATTTCTTTTAAAAAAAGCAACTGGTGAGTTTCTGGCCGCCTCTTCTCAACAGAGCAGCATTCCGAGCCGGTGGTAGCTTACCTACGGACTGACTACACTGACTTTTTTTTTGTTGTAATAATTGACAATTGAAAAGTGCGTGTAAGTGCCTAATTGAATAAAGATATTTTGAATTTGACTTTTATTTAAATATGAAACTAATAAAATAAAAAGAACAAATAGCAATAAAAAACATAATTAAAGAGCTCCAGAGAATAAAAAAATATAACGCGAAAACAGCAAAGAGCTTGTAAACTTTTATTCGGTTTATTTTGGAGGAGAATTAAATAAATAAAGTAATACATCCACCACTAAATGGTTTTTTGGACAATTCGTTAAATAAATATTACAAAAAAAAGTTACGTCAGTAAAGTCAGTCAGTGATAACTAAAAATAAAACACTTTAAGAAACATAACACAAAATATAAGATATATATCTCATACATACATAGATATGCATCTGAAAATAAAGCAACCAGCAACAAAAGCACTTTAACTTTAAAATAGATTTTTTTTATTGAATATTATTTTTGTAACATTTCGTATATATATATTCTAACATTTCCTAAAAGGTATAATATAAAATATAAAAACATGTTCTGTTCAACTGAAAAACTTATTAGATAATTGGTTAATAGTTACAACATAGTAACAATAATAATAATAATACCCAATACTCACTTTGAACTACAGCTCGTATATTTGACGATATATTTGTGTATTTTTTTTTTATTTGCTAAGAAATTCATTGAATAGAAGAGCTGTCACCAAAAAAAAATCTTACAGATGTTTTTTTCTTTCAGACGTTTTACAGATGTATTATTCTTGATTTAATCAAGACTGGTTGAGGAAATATAAATTTGATTTAAAAATCAACCAATAATGTGTTTATATCTCTATCGGACTGACTCACTGCAGCAATGAATTACTATTGTAATGTCTTCCTTAGTTTTTGTGGTGTTTATATTGAAATCAATATTAACAATAACAATATATTCCCGAGTGACAATTTATTACTAAATTATTATCCAAATATATTTCAGTTCACCCGTGAAGTAATCATAACACAACTAACATGTTAATATGTTGTATTAAACATGTTATATTTTAATCTACCTTCTAAGATTTAGCCCGCGGTTGCAATATAAGCGTACAAAAATATATATCTTAAGTTAACCAACTACAACTGATCCTTGTACCTAGTTGTGATTATTTTTCTTTTCAATGCCTTATATGTATCACTATCGTGAATTTTTTTCACATCTCCAAATCAACCATTTAGCTGGCAGCTGAGGGGGGTCACTTGAATCTAACATTTGCACGTTAAAGATTAAAACTTCACACACGAATCCATCAACCGAAAAAATGATTTTCAAAGTCACAATATATTTGAGATAAAGACCTGTCTAAGGATATTTCATACATGGAGAAAACCTTACCTTACCTTAAAAAATATTAGTCGAATTACAGCTTTCTCCTACTACGACTACTGCGGGCGGATAGACACGACGAAATTATAAATATTTCTAGTGTAAAAAGTAATAAAGACTACGTCACAAAAAAATGAAGGTCTAATGTTCAATATATTTATATTTATTAAGACATTTTTAAAATCATTGTACAATCCTTCATAGTTTATATATATATATGTCGAAGGCGAATATAAATTTGTCGAAAGAGCACATAAATTTGACAACGAACTCTGACATTTGGTACTGTACAAAACATCGTTGAGATCATGTTTTGTTATTGCAATTAAATTTAAGTTGTTATAAAACACTGTTATAAGTTTACGATAATTCCTTTTAGATTATTTGACGAATTGTAATAATTAAAACAATTAGAATAAGATGCTTGTTAAAACCATTAGAATAAGATGCTTTTTGTAAGTTGGATCGAGTAAACACGTAACGTATTTCCATACGCCATTGAACAGAGCCGTGTGGGAGAATGAGAGGCGTGGCCTATTTGACTATAAAAGGGCCGACATCGGCCGTAGCGGGCAGTCTGTCTTCGGATCAGACTCAAGAGCTCTCGCTCCCAACTGAACTGCTGGTTTACTCGGTACAGCCTAGCGCTGTATATTGCATTGCGGAATCGCTGATACCCTTTGCCATAGCAGTATTGCTCCGGTGATACGCTATTGGATGGTTAGGATACCACTATACGAGCAAAGGACTAAAGTCCTGTTCGTTATTGTTTGGGTGGCTGTGTTGCCACTGTACGAATAAAGGACACTAAGTCCTGTTCGTTATAGTAAATTATTATTTTGTGTTTGTTTCTATAATTTATCTTCTGATTTTCTATGTAAATAAATCCTATTTTGTAAACTTGTATCTTCTTAATCCTACAACATGGGAACTCCAAATCCTGACATGCCGCTCTTGGCTCCTGATCCTACATATATATCTATTCTTATATTTTGTTCTTATATTTTTTATATTAATATTATAAACAATAATTGCCACTCTATATAATTTATTTTGCCAATAATATCCACCTTTAATAAATGTAAGTGGAGGAGAATAACTTTATTAATAAAATAATTTATTCCTCCCGTCTGCTCGTCAGCCCTCTCGGGCACAGTGAGACAGTAAGATGTTCCCCTACAGAAGACATTGGAGTTAATTATTGGGTCTCGCTTTTAAAATATTATCGATTGCAATAATTTTCTACATTTTCTCTTTACTTATAATAATTATTTTTAGGACTCCTAAAAACCAACGCTTTACTTAAATTCCCATATTTAATCTATTCGTGATATGAAACCTTGAAGCCCTTTAACAAAAAGTTTTTCGTGATTTTATAGATAATAAACGAACAACGCATAAATAAGTGATATGTTATTCTTATAATAAAAAAAATCCAACACGTATGTGTGTATGTAATTTACCGACATTTTTTGTGTATTTTATGAGTATTGTATATAAGCAATACCTCTCGTTTGTATTCTTTTCTGTTTGTAATCTGTTTTCTTTCGAAACATTTTATGTGATTCGTCTTATCTATCTTAACAACTTTATAAATGTATATTACATGTTTATAGTTATGTTCATTTAGTTATGTTCCGTCGGTGAGTGAAAAAATCCGGAAGCTCAACTCCCCCCGCCTGCCAAGCATGAAAGTGATGTCTCCAAAAAGTATATCCCCGGAGGGTACCGGATTTAAGTAAGCCCGAGAACCCCCCCCCCCCTCCCCCTGAGCAAAATTGGGGGAATAATTCTCGGATTTTGCTCAGCTGCCCGTCGTATCGAAGGAGGGCAATGTATCACAGTTTGTATTTTCTGAAGGAAATCGAGAGCAAACAGCAGCACCCCGCTCAACTCTAGATGTGGACTTTTGCAATATTCGGGGGTTTCAAAATAACCTTAACGCCGTCCACCACCACCTTGAGACGCCGCAGCTGGCCTTTTTGGCGGAGACGCAGATATCTCAATCTAGCGATATCTACGTCCAGCGTAACAGTTATACCCCCGGTATAAACTAGAGCTCGTAAGGGTATTTACTACTGTCGCCTTCAGATTTTTGAAGGTCGAGACCTGTCTATGCTTTATACTGAAATTGGTTGTTGAAAACAAGGGAGAGGGTCTGGCAGTTAGTCTGGATATGGCAAAAGTCTTCGATCGTGTATGGCACATGGGGCATCTTTCGAAACTTCCTTCCTATGGGCTTCCCGAAAGTTTATGCAAGTGGATCACCAGCTCACTCATCTGTCTCACTGGTCGTTGTCGACATCCTGCTCCTCCTGTATATCAATAATAAGTTATAAAATACAATAGCTAATATTCCTGAAATGAATACCATTAAGGATTTAGAAACCAGTAGACTTCAGAAAATGGAAGTTTTTGAAAATCTGCTTAACACACAGTTATCCCGCACTGCATCTACTTATCGAGAGTTTCACATGTTTAAAGAGGTCATGATTGGGACGGTCACAGTCTGGCAGCAGCAGGTCCAGGAGTGTTCTAAAGTGGTTGATGCAATGAACATGCGTCAACGATAAAAAATAATTTTATTTAACGGTATCCCTATTGATTCTGACCGAGATGAGAAGGCGATAATTTGGATATCATAAACAATACCATGTAATTTCTGCATATGACCGATTTGGACTTGCTTGCGGCATGCGGCTTGGTCCACAAAGTGTTGTGAGAGCTCTTCCAATTCTTGTGCACCTTCGTAATCATATTATTAAAACTGCAGTGTGGAAGTCTAAGTCCAAACTGAGGGGATCTGATGTGATAATATCTGAATTTCTCACTAAAACACGTCACAGTCCATCCATATTAAGGCACGAAGACACTTTAGAATGCGGAATGTATGGACGCATGACGGAGTAGTGGACATTAAGAATCCCGACAGGCATGAACAGATTACGACTGAAGAGAATCTGGATGCTCTTTTCTTAAAATATCCAACTCCTGCTGCTGGAGCTAGTCAGAGCTCTGTTATCGGACCGAGCCATCCTGGGAATAAATCAAAGTCTAGCCGGCAATCGAATCTGAAGCGAATAGTTTCCTTATCCAGTGAAGCTACAAAACGTGCACGAAGAGTGCCGGTTAAAAAGATAAATGCTGTTTTGTTATCTATCTCTTCCGCTATCACTTCTGAGTAGTGAAAATAAGGTATTTTATTTTTATTTACTATAACCCCGTTTTACAATTATATAATTAAAGGTCCACATAGGTAATGATATTAATTTGTTGATTAACTTGTTAGTGCTATGAGAAATAGTTGTTGTTTGTGAAAGATCTGATATCTGTCATTTTAGTCGCATTACCTGACGTTGTTGATGTTCTTTTTCTTTTTTTGCTAATTTTTATTGTCTGGTATTTTTTTTGTCACTTTCTATTCTTTTAGTACTTTTTATTGTTTTAAATAATTATTTGTTAAGATTTTTCTTTGTGAACAAGACAATTCATGGGGTGAAGCAAGAAATGTGATAATTTGGATTTCATTTGAATACCTGCTTTTATCTATTATATAAAAATGAATCGCAAAATGTGTTGGTAAGCGCATAACTCAACAACGCGTGGACCAATCTTAACAATTCTTTTTTTTAAATGTTCCTTGAAGTCCAAGGATGGCTCTAACGGCGAGAAGAAGGGAAACCCTAAAAAAGCCCTTTTCTTTTTCCTATACAAATATTTTAAATGTAGAATAAATAACTAAATGTAGAGTCAATTTGAACTGTATTGCTATTCAATAAAGTTGATATTAAATTACAAGCACTCATTGTTGTCTAAACAATGTAGGTGTCTTGCTAACGTCAAAGAGTCAATTCGCGCTTTATTGTCGCTGCACAACGTTCAAATTTAATCAAATGAATGTGTACACCCGACCAAATTGAAAAGTCAAAAAAAGTAAATGTAAGATTTGATTGGCCTTGGAATATTCTTTCTTTTGTTTTAGTTTCGGAATGCGACATAAATTGTCATCAGTTTTCACGTCATTGCATCTGTCAAACAAACTGCGTTAAAAAGCGTTTATAATATTTAATAATTAATTTTGATTGTATAAATACCTGTGATTAATAATTATTTCATGTGAATAAATTTAGGTAATTATATACGATATGCCTCCTATAAGACGAAGTAATTTAAGTAGAAGAACCCGAAATGCTACAAACCAAATGAATTACCGATCTTATCATACTGCACATGAACGTGACAACCGAAATGAACGCAAAAGAATTCGTATATCACGAACGCGGGAAGCGAGAGCGAGAGATTCAACTAAAAATCGCGAAAGTTTGAATCGAGCTGCTTTCAATTACGATTTGTCAATTGACTACAGTAACCACCAATGTGTTGCTATTGGATCTATGAACTTGGTTTGCTCTTATTGTAAGGCATTGAAATACAAAAATGAAGCAAATGGATTGTGTTGCGCAAATGGGAAAGTGAAATTGATACCATTGGATCCACCACCAGAGCCATTGTACTCATTGGTTTCAGGAATAGAACCAGATTCCATACACTTTTTGTCAAATATTCAACAATATAACAATTGCTTTCAAATGACATCATTTGGGGCAACAAACGTAGTTCGGGAAAATTTCATGCCAACTTTTAAGGTATGTATTATAGCAGTTAATCATTATTATTTTAATGAACAAAATTTCCTGTTAACTAAGTAAATATGTGTCATTAACCTTCAGTTTCCTAAACCCCAAAACATATATTACTTAGTCATTATATTATTAGGTGATTCAGTATTAGCAACACTTTTATTATTTTGAAACACAATATAATTATTTGACGATGGATATTAGTTACAACTAATTATTACATATTGACATACCTAAGCATATCAATTATTATTTGGTGATTCAAATTAAGAGACAGATATACTTTTTAGGAACAAATATTATTTCTATTTGGCAAAAATCATTTTTTTAATTTACAGATACAAGGCCAAATATATCATAGAGCAGGTTCACTGTTACCAGTGTCAGATAGCAATTACAAATTTCTGCAAATTTATTTCATGGGCAATTCACCACGAGAAATTGATATGCGTTGTTCACATAACAATTCACTAAAGAGGTCTATTGTAGAACAATTACAAACTTTATTTCATGAGTACAATCAATTGGTTATGTTGTTTAAAACTGCACTGGATCGGATGCCATCTGATAATCACAAAATTGTAATCAGAGCTGATAAAACACCTGTTGGCCAACATGCAAGACGTTTTAATGCACCAACTATTGATGAAGTTGCCATCGTTGTAGTTGGAGAAAACTTGGAATCCCGTGATATTGTTTTACATCGTCGGAATGATCAATTACAACGTATAAAGGAAACACACCGCTCATATGACGCACTGCAATATCCCATTATATTTTGGCAAGGTGAAGATGGCTATGATTTTTCAAACAAGATGATAAATCCCATTACAGGTAATAAAAAATATTAGTGTAGCTATGGAGCTATATTATCAGTCACTATATTATTATTTTTTTAATTTTCAATATTATGAAAACAAAAATCTATTTTCAGGTTCCGAAACCAACAAAAAAGTCAGTTCAATGAACTATTATTCCTACCGCCTAATGATGACAATCACATATTCAAACGTCGGCGATTATATCACAAGTATGTTGTAGACGTGTATGTTAAAATTGAAACGGAGAGATTAACATTCATCAGGTTGAATCAGACAAAACTCAGATCTGAAGAGTATATTCACCTTCGAGATGCGATTAATACTGATGGTAATGCACAGAATCTTAGTCGAATAACTATTCTTCCAGCAACATACATCGTAAGCCCTCGACATATGCATGAATATGCTCAAAATGCCATGTCATATGTTTGTCATTATGGTACAGCAGATTTGTTAATCACATTTACATGGGTCGCTATGTTAGTAGTAATGAAGCAGTTTGGCGAATATTTTCTTTTCCTATTCATGAGAGACACCCTACTGTTGTTCATTTAGCTGTGCATTTAGAAAATGGACAAAGAGTATATTTTACAGCACAGAACGCAGTAGATAGAGCTGTACAGCCACCATCTACTACATTAACCAGTTTTTTTGAGACATGCCAAAACGATGCTTTTGCTCAAACATTGTTATATTCTGAAATGCCAAAATATTATACTTGGAATCAATCCTCAAGGAGATTTATACGACGGAAACAAGGAAAACCAGTTACAGGATACCCAGATGTATATTCTACCGATGTGATTGGTCGAATTCATTCAGTACATCCAAGCAATGATGAATGTTTTTATTTACGACTGCTATTAATTAGTCCATGTACGTGGCCCAACATCGTTCCAACATGGACGAACTGTTAATGGTGATTTGTGTGGATCATACAGAGAAGCTTGCCAATGTTTGCGATTGCTAGAAAATGATGCTCATTGGGATCAAACTCTCAATGATGCTGTAATATCATCACAAGCTCATCAAATACGAACATTGTTTTCTATAATCATATCAACATGCTTCCCATCAAACCCAAAGGATCTGTGGATCAAGTACAAAGATAATATGTGTGATGATATTTTGTATCAAATACGGATTAGAAGGGGAAATCCAAATATACAAATAAGCGAAGAAATTTACAATGAAGTATTGATTTCAATGGAGGACATGTGCTTGATGATGTCAAACAAACTATTATTTCAATTATGTCTGGCCGCGCCTGATCGTCCAATGCATAATGCTTTTAACCAAGAGTTGCACCGAGAAAAACTATATGATCTCAACACTTTGAAAGAATTAATTCAAACAAACCTTCCACTGTTCAATGAACAACAGGGTATGTATTTGATACACTTATGAAAGTAATAAATGATAAAAGAGGAGGGATTTACTTCTTAGATGCACCTGGTGGTACAGGAAAAACTTTTTTGATTTCATTGATATTAGCAACAATTCGCTCACAAAATGAAATTGCACTTGCACTCGCTTATAATATTTAATGATAAAAAAAATCCACCAGAATGCTAATATATATAAATCACGTGTCACGTTGTTTGTCCACGATGGACTCCTTAACTAATTAACCGATTTTAAGAAATTTACACACCACGTACAGTTGACCTAACTTAAAAGATAGAATAAGTTTCAACTCAATTCATAGTCGCCATATTATTTTATTGCAAATTTTTTGTTTATTATTTTGCAGTTACCTCCTAACAATTCTGAAAGATGGCGGTATCTATTGACTGAATTGAGTAATTACGAATGAGGTATCTACCCTACCTACCTTATTCGTAAGTTTAGTGTTCCAAGTTATTTACTAAAAACTTTGTAATATACAAATAGTGTTATAAATTTGGATAAAATTTAAAAAATAATTATAATTATTTTGTTTTGTTTTTTGCTTAATATCGACTGTAAGAAAACATTATGGTTTTCATGAAAGATATACTCTGAAGGTTACCCCTTAAATAGTTCACTACAATGTAATATATCAAAAACAATAGTCACAGCAACGCGTGACCGGGTCTGCTAGTTTAATATATATATGTAAGATAACTTATTGTTGAGGATTTTCGTAAGTAAACCACAATTTGTTTCACTGAAAATACAAGAAACGACAATTAAAGTTTACTAATATCGCTTCCTCAATCACCTCTGTAACAATTACTAATTTTTATAATGATTCTTTCTTTCTTCATAAAATATCCACCATTTAACCAAACGTCATTCCGACCGATGCGCCTTCTAGAACTATCCAGAGACTATCCATAGACTATCCATAGACAAGCGCGAAGCGCTATAGATTTCAATTAATGTAATGTTATTTCATTACATCTCCCTCCTTAAGAACGAAAATTCCAAACAATATAACCTAGTTATCTCCATATACGTTGTCTTCTACTTCATCTTTATTCAACTTCTGCTGTAGCAGGTTGTAATTTTGTTACATGGAATAAAGTTGATTCTGTTTTTCTGTTGCCAGTGTCAATCCTATAAATGGAGTTTGATATCTTCTCTACTATCTTGAAAGGGCCTATTTTTAATTCTTCTAATTTTTTTCTATTTAGTCTATTTCCATTTTCGACGTATACACTATCTCCTATCTCAAACTTTTGTATTTTTCTATTTTTATCAAATATTTTCTTGTTGTAATTGTGGGATTTAATTGTGTTCTCCAATGCTAATCTCCTATCATCAATCCACTTGTCCTCCTTTTCAATTGTTTTAATTTCTCTTGGTAGAATACTGACATTTGTACCATCCAGTAAATATTTTGGTGCAAAACCTGTGACGGAGTGTTCGGTTTCGTTATATTTCTGTACACATTCTCTTGCTACTGTAGTCCACATTCTCTTGTTATTTTTTTCATTCATTTTACATCGAATTTTGTTTACTAAGGTCTGATTTAATCTTTCGTTCAATCCGTTAGAAAATGGTGTATTCACTGCTGTAAAAATTAGTTTAATGTTATTCTCCTGTAAGTATTGCTTAAATTCTCTCGAGTTGATGCCTGGATATTGATCTGTCAGAATTATTCCAATCTCATCTGTCTCTAGCACTTTCTTTGTTAGTTTTATAAAGTCACCTGCACTCTGCGTTTTTGAAGTCGCAATAAACGCGTATCTTGTGTAGTGGTCTACTAAAATATGTAGGTATTTTTTTGTTGACCTCGATCCTCCAAAGCCACCGATAGTATCGATTGACATTATCTCAAATGGTTTTGTTGCTGGTCCCAGTTGTGACATTGTTCCAATGTTTTCTTTACATCTTGATTTATTTTTTATACATATTTCACATGTTTTACAAATATTAATGATATTTTTTGTTAGGTTCTTAGCTGTGTATGTTGGACTTATTTTTTTCTGTAATTGTCTGATTCCAATATGACATAAATCTTCATGGACTTTTTTTATAAGTTTCTGGCTAAATTCTTCTGAGAGGATAATCTTTTCATATTTCTTAATTTTTTTATAATAGATTTTATCTTTCTGTATTATATTATTTTTATTTTCTTTTATTGTTTCATTTTTTTCTTGATCTTCAACTATATCTTTTATCTCTATTAAATTAACTATTTTCAGTAGTTCCTTTTTGTTATCTTCTGATTCTAACACTGGATTTCGGCTTAAACAGTCTGCTTCTACATTTTCTTTACCAGGTATATAATTTACTGTAAAGTCATATTGAGATAGGTAATATGTAAGGTCACCTAATTCTTCATCTGTCCTGCATTTAATATTCATGCTCTCTAGAGGTTTGTGGTCTGAGTAAATAGTGAAGTGTTTTCCAATGAGCCAGTGTTGCCAATATTTAACAGCTTCTTTCATAGCAAGGCATTCTAAATATATAGCCTTTTTTCGTTTTTGAGATTCATTTAGTTTTTTTGAGAAATATGCCACCGGTTTGTCTTTACCATCTAGTTGTGTCTGCTTTAATATTGCTCCGATACCTTCTAAAGATGCATCTGTAAAAATTTTTATTGGTAAGTCTTTATCAAATATTTCCAACACAGGTTGAGAACATAAATATCTTTTTATTCGATTAAATGATTCTTCACACTTTTCTGACCACACAAATTTTTCGTTTTTTCTTAATAAACTATGTAATGGGTCTAAGGTTATTGAGCCTCTTGGTATATATTCATGGTAGAAGTTGATTTTTCCCAGAAATTGTCTTACATTCTTTCGCGTCTTAGGGGTTGGGAACTGTTTTATTGAGATCAAATTATCTTTCAAAGGTCTTACAGAATTATTTTGAATAACATGGCCGAGGTACTTTACTGAGTTTGAAGCAAAAGTACATTTCTTAAACTTCAGTCTTAGGCCTTCTTTTATTATTGCTTCTAATACATTTCGTATATGTTTTATATGTTTTTCAAAGGTGGGTGAGAATATCAAAATATCATCTATGTAATTTACGGTGTACTCTGTGAGAATGTGCTTTCTTAGAATATTGCTTAGAATCCTCTGGAAAATTGCTGGTGATGTTTTTAAACCAAAAGGTAGGCAGGTCCACTGGAAGTGACCATCTTGTGTGACAAATCCAGTTTTATTTCTATCTTCCACCCTAAGTGGTATAGCCCAAAACGCAGAGTTTATATCCAGTGTAGTAAAGTACTTACAATTTCTAGTTTTTATAATTAAATCATCTATTAACGGGAAGGGTTGAGCTTGTGGTACAACAATTTTGTTCAATTCCCTGAAATCTACACATAAGCGGGATTTTCTATTTTCACCTTTTTTAAATGCTAATGTCACTGGAGCAGCAAAAGGACTGTAAGATTCCTCTATTAAATTATTCTTCAGTAACATGGATATTTGCTCTTCAATTTCTAACTTATCCTCAATTGAGCATCTGTATGGTCTTTTACTACAGTATCTATTTACTAATAAATCTATGTGAGCTTCATAGTCTGTAACTGATCCTATGTCATATTTGTCCTTGGCAAAAATTGTTTTGTAGTCGTTTATAATTTTTTCTATCTCAATTTTCTTTTCATTATCTAAATGGTCTGTTGTACATACCAATTCTTCTGTTTCTATGTGCTCATTGAAATTTATTGCAAATGTGTTTAATTTATTTTCTTCATTTCTGTTATCTTCAGACCTCCTATCTATTTTATTAGTTGTTATCTTTTGTTCTATCCGCAAGTCCTCATTTTGGGTAAGTTTGAATTTTTTTATCATATCCAATCCAATTATAAAATCATCAAAGTTTTCATTTTCTACAACGTATACATCCACCTCTTCTTCTAAATGAAATATTTTTATTTTTATTGTTATCAAGCCATCTCTTTTTTTCACACCATTAACCGTTTTCATATATGCTATGTTCCCATTGTATTTTTTTTCTTTTATTTTTATCAGTCTTGAATTTATTAAAGAGATTTGTGACCCTGAGTCATAAATGCCGCTTACTTCCAGTTTGTTTTCTAATAAAAGCCTGATTTTGATTAATGGTGTACTTATAAGTTTTTTTTTCTCAGTGTTCATATCTACTTCAATAATGGAGTTATTATGGACATTTCTGGCTTTAAAAACCTTTTCAAATTCATTTTTATTTATTTTTTTTGAACCAATATGACTCCTCCGGATGATATCTTATTCCTTTGTTCAATGATTCACAATTCTTACATGGTTTCTTCTCATTTGTCTTGTTTTTATAAGGAAATATGCCACTCCTCATTGCAGTTGAGTTTTTCTTGTACATCATACTTTCATATTTTCTTATCTCGTTGAACAAATCGGTAGTGTTGCTGAGTTCATACCTGTTTAACTTATTTAGGATAAACCAAGGTAGTCCTGTTGCAATAAGATCTATCATTGTTTTGGTATCTATTGATTTGTTAATCTCTAGTATAAGACGTTCTTTTTTTATAGCATAATCAATCAACAGTCCTTCCTTATATTTGAATAAGAAAGCATTTGTGACTGTATCCCATCCTTGGTTTTTAAAAGTTTCTAAAAATTTGTTTTTCCATTGATTCCATTCAGAATTTATTGTTAGTTTTATGACCATCGAGCTATACCATTCCAAACAAGATTTATCTAAAAATAATCTCAGTACATCTATTTTTGTTTCATCTTTTGTTATATTAAAGCGCTCACACTCTTTTTCAAAAGTCTCTATCCATTGTATTGCATTAGGATTCTTGCTTGTGAATTTTTCAATGATAATTTTTTCTGAAATATTATTTAGGTTATGTTGATTTTCTTTCTTTGTTGTAGTTTCTATTAATTTTTCCAAGATACGCTGCAAACTGTCACCTTTGTCTTTTGATTGAATCGTGCTTATTTCTTCTAAATATTGATCTAAAAATTGAATATTACCTTCATCATCTATATATGTTTTCTTTTGATCTTCATCCAATTTTAGCCATATTTTTCTATTTTGATGCCTTTTCTTTATACTATGTTTTATCTTTGAGAAAATGTTCGTTTTCACAATGTGTGTATGATGATTAATAGGCTTCAATTCATCAGGTAAAACATAACATTTTCCTTCTTCAGTAGATATTGAGGTTATGGCTAGCACATTTGATTTGCCGTCATTTGAGGCTATCATCGAAAATCCAAATTGCAGCCGATCCATTTTTCTTTAGTTAACGAAATTGTCGTTTTATAAGATAACTTATTGTTGAGGATTTTCGTAAGTAAACCACAATTTGTTTCACTGAAAATACAAGAAACGACAATTAAAGTTTACTAATATCGCTTCCTCAATCACCTCTGTAACAATTACTAATTTTTATAATGATTCTTTCTTTCTTCATAAAATATCCACCATTTAACCAAAAATCATTCCGACCGATGCGCCTTCTAGAACTATCCAGAGACTATCCATAGACTATCCATAGACAAGCGCGAAGCGCTATAGATTTCAATTAATGAAATGTTATTTCATTACATATATATAAATTCAAATTCAAAATTCAAATTCAAATTCAAAATATCTTTATTCAAGTAGGCATTTACACGCACTTTTGAATCGTCAATTATTACAATACAAAAAAAGGTCAGTGTAGTCCGTCCGTAAGCAAGCTACCACCGGCTCGGAATGCTGCTCTGTTGAGAAGAGCCGGCCAGAAACTCAACAGTTGCTCTTTTCAAAAGAAATATAACAATAGGTGATGTATATTATAATATAATATAAATCCTGCAAATGATTCAACAACTTAAGTTCCACATATTTCGATCCACTAAAAACTCTTGAACGTTATAATAAGCTTTATTTAACAATAAACTTTTGATTTTACATTTAAAACTAAGAAATGGAAGGTCTAAGATATCTTGTGGAACTTTATTATATATGCGTATACTCAAACCCATGAAGGATTTATTAACTTTTTGAAGCCGAAACTTTGGCGTTACGAGTTTGTTTTTATTTCTCGTATTTATCGCGTGTCTGTCACTGTTTTTTATATAACTATTTAAATTTTGACGTATATATAAAATGTTATTAAATATGTATTGGGAAGCGACTGTAAGAATACCTATTTCTTTAAAAACATCTCTCAGAGAATCTCTAGCTTTTAAGTTATAAATAGCCCGCACAGCTCTTTTTTGTAAAATGAATATAGAATTAATTTCGACAGCACTGCCCCATAATAAAATACCGTAAGATAAAATGCTGTGAAAATAACTAAAATAAACAAGTCGAGCCGTATTTATGTCCGTTAATTGTCTAACTTTTCTAATTGCAAAGACGGCGGAGCTGAGTTTGGCTGCGAGTGTTGAGAGATGGGGATTCCACTGGAGCTTTCTATCTAATGTTAAACCTAAGAATTTTGTTGAGTCAATCAATTCTAACACTTCATTGTTAAGGAGCAAGTTACAATTTTTACTTTTTACATTAGGAAGTGTAAACTCTACGCATTTAGTTTTCTTAGCATTTAACACTAAATTATTAATTTCGAACCAATGCAGGACTCGTGACAAAGTACTGTTTACTTCGTCATAATTAATCCTATCACGCTCAACTTTAAAAATAAGCGAGGTGTCATCAGCAAAGAGTACAATGTCACACAGACCCTTAACAAAAAAGGGCAAGTCATTAATATAAAGTAAAAACAAAAAGGGGCCCAGAATAGATCCTTGTGGAACACCCATCTTTAGGTGAGAACCAGACGATTTAGAATTATTTACGTAAACTGTCTGGATTCTTTGATTCAGGTAAGAGGCAATAAGATCAAGCGCAGCGCTACGTACACCGTAGTGGTTTAGTTTGCATAGTAACGTCCGATGGTCCACACAATCAAAGACTTTGGACAAATCGCAAAACACCCCAATTGCATTCTGCGACTTCTCCCACGCGTCGTAAATGTGCTTAAGAAGCGCAGCACCCGCATCAGTCGTTGATTTTCCTTTGGTGAAACCATATTGTTCACTATGCATGATCCCACTGCTATACATAAACTCTGAAATCTGATTTAAAATTATTTTCTCGAAGACCTTACTCAAGGTCGGTAAAACCGAGATAGGCCTATAATTTTCGGGATCCAATCTATCGCCACTTTTAAACAAAGGAACTATTTTACTGTTTTTCATCAAATCTGGAAATATACCGGTTTCGATACATTTGTTAAAAATAAGGGATAATTGAGGGGCAATATCATTTATAATAGTACTAAGCAATTTAACTGACATACCCCAGAGATCACCGGTTCTCTTCGAATTTAAGGTTCTAAATGTGTTAACTATTTCATCTGATGAAACAGGTTTAAAAGCAAAATATTTATTATTGACTTTAACATTTTTGTTCAATTCTGCGATTGCAACAGATGATGAGGAATTTAAATTACGTGTGACTGTTATTGGGATTTCAGTAAAAAAGGTCTCAAAAACAGCCGCCACCTTTGATTCTTTATTTATTTCAATATTATCAATTTTTAACTTTATAGGTCCATTGGAAGCCCTAGATTTTCCAGTAAAGCTAGATAAAACATCCCAAGTTGCCTTTATTTTATCTTCTGAATTTAAAATTTTATTTTTTATATAAATGGACTTGGCTTGTACGCAAACGTTCTTAAATATTTTAGAGAAATTTCTGACTCTATTTAAGAACACCGGATCATGATTCCATTGCCTCTCACCATATAAATCATATAATCTTTCTCTGCTTCTATATATTCCTACGGTAGCCCAATCACTAAATTTAATTTTAAAGTATTTCGTAAACGTTTTTGGCTTAAAAATATTATTAAATTCATTTAACAATAAATCGAAAACTTTATTATATAAATTGTTCGGATTATCATTGGTTACATTTTCTTTAACCACTATTTTTGCAACATTTTTTTTAAAAGTGAGCATTCTATTTTTTGTTATTGGTCTACAAGTGAATTTTTGGGGTCTTGCAATTTCATGATTAATTAAGAGGGAAAATTGTTGACCACAGTGGTCTGAACTTAAATTCGATATTATCCTCTCTTCATATACGTTACAGTGACAGAACACATTATCAATACAAGTCGCGGAAACACTAGTTATTCGAGTAGGTTCCGAAAAGACGTTTAACAGGTTATAGGATTTAAACAAATTTAATAAACGAACACTACACGAAGTTACTTGTAATATATCTATATTGAAGTCGCCGCACACTATCACCGATTTGTTTTTATTACAAAGTGTTGTTAAAATATCCTCCATTTTATTTTCAAATTCATCAAAGTCTCCAGAGGGGGGTCGGTACACGCATAAGATAATATATTCATTGAGTTCAATGCAGGACAGCTCAATAATTCGCTCGACAGAGAGCGCCACTATGTCTGAACGAGACTTAAAAACTACATCACTACGAGCTAAGATAAGTGAGCCACCGCGAATAGCTTTCTCTCTACAGAACGAACTTGACAATTTATAATTTTCGATATTTATAATATTGTTGCTCTTTGACAACCAGTGCTCTGTAATGCACAATAAACTAATATTGAATTTTTTAACAAAAAGTTCCACTTCCGACTCCTTGCCACCTAAGCCTTGTATATTTTGATGGATAATATTAAATAGCTTAGGCTTTGTCGTATTATTCAGTTTAAAGTGGAACGATTATTTTCTATCACAGTTATATTATTGTGATTAATGTCATTTTTCGTTATATCCCTTATAAATATATAAATATATATATATATATATATTTACTTACTTGCTTAGCTTCACGCCATATCCCTTGCGGGGTAGCCAGAGACGACGGAGTGCCAAACGCTACGGTCCCTGCATACCTCTTTCGTCTCGGTCGCAAACATCAACCTCTTCATACATGCCCTCCGGGGATCCTCATGCTTTTTACGTGACCTTCCTCCAGTATCATATAAAAAGGCATATATTCCTTTCTCCAAGGCCGGCAACGCTCTTGTGTATCCTCGGATGTTGCAAGAGTTCATGGGCGGCGGTGATCACATACCAACGGTGACCCGCAAGCTCGTTTGCCCTCCTCTAACATAAAAAAAAAAAAAAAAAAAAAGTATCATAGACACTGTATTTTCGAAGGTAACTCGAGGCCTCCCTCTGCCTCTCTTACCGCTCACTTTTCCTATATAAATCTTTTTTGCCATTCTTTCATCACTCATTCGTTCGATATGCCCAAAGCACCTGAGCACGTTCTTCTTTATTCTCACCGTGACTTCTTCAAGATTTCACCGCTCTTCGAAATCACCCCTTTCATTCTACTGGTTACCGAACAACCCCGGTAATCACTAACGTCTCGCCAGAAAAGCTTCGTGTTTTCCCGGAAGTTGTCAACCTGTCATCCCTTTCTCTCTCAGAATTTTTACGCTTTATCTTTATAAGTGCTTTCGTTTTCTGCTTTTGCAGCTTGTACTCTCTTTTTCTTATCTCTCTCATACTTTTATCCTTACCCGAAGTTTTATAATCCAGCCATGCTTTCTTTTTGAACTCCACAGCGTCTTTCACTTCATCATCCCACCATTCATCGCGCTTTTTACTAAAACATCTTTTCCTTTTACCACATACCTCTGTCGCTACTATCACCATACCATTCCTAAGGTTTTGCCAGCATTCTTCAGCACTTTCATTTCCAGAATCACAGCTTTCAAGCTTTCTTGGAAACCCTTTCTTGATATTCCTATATGATGGGTGGATCTTGAAGCTTCCAGCTTAAGCGATAATTCGACTCCAAACTAGGGCACGTCGTGCGGCTGCGCCAACTCGCAAACAGACTTCTTATTCCAGCAACGACTACATGATGGTCCGTTCCCAGATCAGCACCCCTAAACACTCTCGTTTTCATAACTTGGCTTCGAATACGCTGATCCACTAGAAATAAATCAGTCATACTTCTTTCCTCCGCTTGCTCCCATGTGTACATGTGAATTTGTTTGTGATCAAACATCGTGTTTGCCACAAACAAATTTCTGTCCTTACAAAATTCCAAAATAAGCTTTCCAGCCTCATTTACTCTCTTATCGTACTTACCTAGCACGCTTTCGTAACCATTTTGCGCGGTTCCAACACATCCATTAATATCCTCACATACTATCAATTTTTCATTACCTATGACACTATTTAGAACATCCCTGACATCCTCCCAAAACTCTTCGAGTTCGGCCACTGGAGCTGAAGATACTGGCGCATAAACGGCTAACCAACGGCTAACTCTTGTTATCCCCAGCTTAAAGCGAATCCAAAGAAGCCTCGGGTTGATAGCCTTGTATTCTACCGTTGTATTTACCATAAGAGAGGACAACTACACGCCTAAACCTTGGCAACCTCGCTCACCCTCTGGAACCCTAGCCCAGAAAGCGACCCGGTTACCAGGCAAATCGGTCGTATTTCGCTTGGCTTCAGACACACAAATAAAATCCAGACCTTTGTCATCCACCACATCTAATAATTCATTCATCTTCTGTTCCATTCCTCCTCTTATATTCCACATAGCTATTTGTAGCTCCGTTCTCCACCTCCCGTCCTTCGGCACATGGCGTGTTGGTTGGCGGTTCCCAACGCCGCAAACCAATAAAAATAATCCGATAGTGTTTTAAACCACTTTTCACAAATGAGCAATTTCAATACGTCAAGAATAATTAAATAAGAACAATTTAAAAATATCAAATATATAAGATCCCAGAAATTAAAGAATTTTCTTTATTATTTATAATAGCATATTACCCGCTTCGCGACAGGAATAAACAAAAAAAAATTGACTTTTTGAACCCATGACCCTACCTTTCACACATACACGCTCTATCTTCCAACCCATCATGACTCGCTATCAGTGTGAGAAAGCCTTGAGTTTGATAACTACAGAGTTTCATTCCTATCGTGTTGTAGGTACACTCTTGTTTCTCACATTGCAACGTGTTGAGAATAAAGATAACTAATTACCATTATTGACTGGCCAAATCATTTTAATTTCTACTGCAATGCAATAGGAGAAGAGAGGGAGCCAGGGTAAACTTTGCAGTTTTTTAGCTGTAACTTTGGAACGGTTTGGACCTTTTAAAATCATTTCTTATTGCACCTTTACAATATGTCAGGAGTCTTGTGTCCAAATTTCAGCTTTCTAGGTATTACGGTTTGGGCTGTAGAACGATGAATAAGTCAGTGAGTGAGTGTCTTTGTGTTTTATATATTAAGATGCACGTAATAAAATATATCATGAGTAATATTTTATATGCAGTTATAACAAAGAAACACTATATATATAGACTCGTATATTTTTAAAGAAAATCATTAAATTAATTATTTCCAATATTTAATAGATTCAAAAATCTTCGATACTGTCAGTCATTAAATATAGTGTTGTTCTACCAAGTTGTACACTCTTTAACACTCTTGTAAATCCTCGGATGTTGGAAGAGTTCATGGGCGGCGGTGATCACGTCCATCCGTGACCCGCCAGCTCGTTTGCCCTCCTCTTAAATAAATAAAAAAAAAAAAAGTTGTTAAAACCGTTCATCAATCTACAAACGACTCTAACAACGAATATACAGTGTTGTTTAAGAATCTATTGTTATTCTTTTGGAGTAAATCAATATAAACCCTAAACAACATTTAAAGTTCTTAATTCAGGTGTTGTGTTTTTAAAGAAATTTCTTATAATAATTGTAACCGCCATAACAAAGACACCCTATAGTTTGGAATCCATCAACTGTCACACTTGAATAAATAAATTAATAAATTTTATTTAATATCTAAAATTGTATTATTATTTTAATTGTATACAAGAAAAAGAACAATCTTAAAGAGGTATCTACGCTTACAAGCTTTCAATCACCGATGTTAAGTTGAATGTAAGTACTGATATTATACCGGCGTGTTGTTAAGTATCAAATACAGTAAACTAGTTAATGACACCTACAGTATACTTTATCTTTAAAGACAAGTCGTTAATTATAACTTCGGTGATTAACGCCGAGCCTAATCGCTTCAACCTTTGTGATTTAAACTTTTGTGTATGACTTTTCTTTAAAACCATTACACAATATTGTAAATGAAGGAATGATTAATATTAAAATTAAACTGAAATGTATAAAAAAACATATATACAGATGCTTATTCTAATGTTATTTCAAACGCACGATTTGTATATATTTGCACGGTTTATGATATAGAACGTCATAATCATAATATTTTTAAGAGAATTTAATAACTATTTAATAATATTCAAAAATATCCCATTTGGCTGCAAAAAAATTAATATTCCGCAAAAAAAGGGTTTTGAAACTTATTTATAGGTAGTTTTACGATAGTTGAGATAATATTTTTACCTCATTAAACACGGTTTATAAAACTTTGATTTGTATATAAAGTTTCTTTCTCCATTTCTTTTTATTTTTGTCAAAGCCGTACACTTTTAGGTATACATATATAGTAACTATTGAGGTAAAATTTGAAATAAATGTTTCTTAGTCAAAGAGAACAATGAAGGCTTTGTAAGAACTCAAAGTCGAAAGGTCAGTGTTATTTACAGTTTGTAGTGAGTATCTAGAAATAGTAACTGAATGAGATCGAAACGAGCAAGCTCCAATGACACCGTCGCAGGGCGTCCCTCAGCGAGTTTAGTGCGACTCGTTTAATTAAAACAGCTACGTTCAGTCGACTTCAAAAGAGTTACGTAACGAGTTAGGAGACGCTTAGTTATACTTGGGTCAAAATGTACACTTTTCAAAAGTTATTCATGTAAAGAAATCAATTAATATTTTAATTATTATAATTAGTAGTTTATTTATTTAGTATTTATAAGTCTAAATTAATAAACAAATAATGTATACTTAATTAATTTCTTCTCAAGTGTTTCTCAAAGATCGGCAACTTGAATGTTCATTCTCTGATATCGACAGACAAACACAGCGGGTGGAGGTGATTAAATGACCACTATAGTTATTTGATACCCTTTTTGTATACAAAAGAACCGTTAATTCATTAGACCTTCTTCAAGAAGGAATCTTCAAGATGGATGTAGCAAACATGTGTATTGTATATTGTAGATATCTCTCGGTTTGTGTGCGTCCTTGGCCTCACGAGTATGTGCGGAAATTGCGGAACCGTTGAGGATAGACGATGAAGCAAACAACTCACTGACACACACAGTGTGTAGTGACCGTGAGATCATGCATCATATTCTAGGATCAGATAAAATACATTATAAACTAATATATCTAAGCCAAATAAACTAGTATAAAGTATTATAAAATGTTTTTTTATTTTCATTAATATCAATATTAAATAATACCATAATTGATAAAGAATAAGAAGTAGTTATGTTTTTGGTAGTCAGTCTAATTTATAGTTACGTAATACTTATCTAAGAATAAAGAAGTATTTCTTGAATGAGTATCCATGAAGTTTATAGCCGACTCATGTCTCCGTCTTTCCTCTCGTTGTAATTAGAGTCTGACCTTTCATAAGAGAAATGTAGACCCATTGGATATAAAAGCTTTGATTTTGACAGCGAGGTCTCATATTTGAGAAGCTTTTTGACCGTAGACGAAGTTTAATATGAAAACTATTTAATTTCTTAAAATTAACCTTACTGGTGGATTAAAAAAAATCGAAACATTAGCATACAAACGTTAAAAGATTAAATTTCGAACATTTATGTTTTTATATTATCTAGAATAATTATAAAGAAGAGAGTCCAGTTAACTCTATAGTATATATTATTATATTCGAGTGATTGATTGCCAGGAATTAAGTGAGAATTGAATAACATTTATAATTATGAGAAGTAACAGTCACTTTTCACATTAAGCATTTAATAGTGCAATCTCCACAATCACAATCTTGGTCACCGCTGGGTTACTTCATTCATTAAGAGCTTAGTTCTTGGTATGTGGGTTAATTGTCGCCGTATTCAATACACTTTCAGATCATCTCTTTTATTCATTTGAAACTTGGAAATGGCTAAGCCTTTTTCAAGCTAAGCGCTTCATAAATTTAAAATCTCTATTAAAAGCCTCCGATTTTACTTCAAATAAAGGTCAAAAGTGCAGGATAAGTAAGATCAAATTATAACAGCTAAATTCAACATCAAAGTATATTTGAGACTACTTTCTTTGAATGAACTTAATTTATTTCTAATACTTAATTCAAACAGTGTAACATTTAATACGATTAAATAACATGACATGATAAAGTAAAAAACATGACATGTTGTTCAGACACAAATAATAAAAAAAACATTTTTAGGACAAATTTTTACGAATCTTTAAGAAATATAATATTACCAATAGACTTAAAAATAAAATAAAAAGGATTATTTAATATTTACCTCTATTTATCTCATCTCGCCTCATTGTTATTCTATGTCTTTCTTTTACCAGTAGGTAGTACTGCGGCACCTTACTGGCCCTCTGTGGGTGAAGCCACAAGCAAATATATATATATATATATATATATATATATATATATATATATTTAAAAGGGGAGCTGACTTAGTGTATAGTCCAGACAAAATAAATATAGCGAGTGAAGTTCCTTATGGAGTGAAATGGGAAGAAAAGCAAATCTTATCAAAATTACAAATAAAAAGAGCATACGACGTAATAAAATAAAAAACAATACTTTTGCATTTCTTTCACTATTGTGATCGACTTACTATTAGTAGTGAGGTATGTGCGTTACAATTTGCTATCCAATATGCATATTTCAAATTTTACATTTTACATTTTAATATTTTAAATACATGTAAAGTATATATAAGCATACACAGTGTAAAGAGTTAAAAATTATATTATTTGATTTTTTATTGTTGAAAATGAGTTATATCTGTCATTAAACTCTAAATTTGTTAAGTTTAAATTATTGACTTACATTGTGTACATCACGCAGTATGAAGTTTTTAATTTTGGAGTGGATTAGTAATAATATAGTATAATATTATATTACACAAAAGTTTAAATAATAAATATCAGTAAAGTCTGCGCTCTATGTGAGTGACTTAAAGTTAAAACTGGAGAAATTTCGTTTTCTTATCTTGTCGCAATAAAAACGGGACAAGACGTACTGAGACAGCGTCATTACAACTTCTTGTTTGGAATTTAATCAAATCATATAAACAGTTTTACTGAATCAAGTTAGTTCCCATGTTACAATCTATGAACAACAACTTCTAAACTTTACCTTTACTTAGTAATTAATTGAATACCTACATGTTGTGTTCAGTCCTTTGGTATAAATGAAAATAGTTTGTTGAAAACTGGCTTAGTACTATTGAAACAAATACAAGTATATTTGTTTCAATAGTACTGAAGTGATTGTAGCATTTCTCTCTTTGGCGATTTTTTTTTGTTATACATAAATCTGCAAATAAACTCTTTTTGTATCATCTCTTTTTCTCTCATGTTATATGTTTTATATATGCAATGAAAAATCAATGCAATATAGTGTTGTTCTCCGATTATACTTGTCTTTAAAATATGTCGAAATATTAACATTTAAAATAATTATAGAATAATAGTTCTCACATCAGAACTCATTTAAACAAAAAAAAAATCATTTTCGGGCCTTGGCATTCGCTTTGTAAGTGGTCTTAATCTATCATTTTCATTTTTGTAAAAAAATGTAAACCTTACATTATACGCATTATTTTATCCAAAGCCTAAAGAATATAATTAAAGAAGGCCTTGCAATTGCGATCTTGTCTTGACATGTTACTTCATTGTAGTCACAGCCCAGGTGTTGTCGATTAACATTCTTGGTTCAGAAATAACGTATTACATAATAATAATAAATAATACTATTTGAAATTACTTTCTTTACCTACGATTAATGATTGTTAATTAAAGAACATTATATAACTATTAGTTCAGTGGGTCGTTATTCTAGTATCCTTTTTATTTTAATTATTTAATTTTTTTATTTCCCTCTTCTGTCTCAGCTCTAGTTAAGAAACATCTTCTTTATTATTCTCGTTATTTTAAATAAATAATAAATTTTTTAAAAACCATTTCCTTTCGTCTGAACATAACTCACTATACGCATTCTTTTATCCAAAGCTTGTTATATGACTAAAGGTTAAATAAAAATAAAATAAAAATAAAATAAATCTTGCTTAACAGTTGAAACATACCAGTTGTCTGTTAATATTCAGATTTTACATTATTACATTATTACATTTATATTATTTGACAAGGTTATGAGAAAGAAGTTATGGGAGATGCTGCCCCGATACAATGTGAACGGACCCTTGCCACAGGCGGTAAAGTCTCTTTACCGAGATCATCCAGCCTGTACGCGAGTAGGAGCTGGCATGTCGCCCTGGTTTGACATCCAATCGGGTGTTAAGCAAGATTGCGCTATGTCAGCTTGGTTGTTCAATTTGTATTTGGATAGTTGTCTCCAAGGCGAAAGACAGTGTGTGAAAGAAAGGGAGTGAAAGTAGGTGACGTTAAAGTCAATTGCTTGCTATATGCAGATGATGCAGTGCTCATTGCATCATCAGAATGCAATTTGCAGGCATTGGTCACCACTCTGAAATATGGGTGTAAAATTAATGAATAACTTAACCTGAATGTAGATAAGACGAAGGTTCTGATATTTGAAAGAAATGAAGAAAGAACAGAATGTAAGATCAACGTGAATGATAAGATAATAGAACAAGTGAATGAAGTGGTATATTTGGGAAGTATGTTTAGCAGAGACGGAAGATACGAAATGGATGTGGAAAGGCGTATTGCTGCCGGTAAAAGAGTCAACGGTGCTTTGACTGCATTGTTCAGACGGCAAAACGTCAGCATAGCTGCACGTTTGGCTGTACACAATGCAGTTTTGCTACCGACGCTGTTATACGGCAGCCAAACGTGGGTAACACAGAAGAAGAATGTAAGAAAGATGAATGCTGTGGAGATGCGATCTCTTCGCAGAATATGCGGAGTCAGTCTAGCTGATCGAATCCGCGATGAAGAGATCCACAGAATGGCAGGTACTAGCGAAGAAGTCACGGTGAGAATGAAGAAGAACGTACTCAAGTGGTTTGGGCACGTCGAACGAATGAGTGATGAAAGAATGGTAAAAAAGATTTATATAGGAAAAGTGAACGGTAAGAGAGACAGGGGGAGGCCTCGAGTGACCTTCGAAAACACAGTATCTATGATACTGGAGGAAGGTCACGTAAAAAGCATGAGGACCCCCCGGAGGGCATGTATGAAGAGGTTGATGTCTGTGGCCGAGGCGAAAGACGTATGCAGGGACCGTAGCGTTTTGGCCTCCGTCGTCTCTGGCTACCCCGCAAGGGATATGGCGTGAAGCTAAATAAATAAATAATGAATATTTATATTATAGAATAATATTTATTTAGGGTGTTTAAAGTTATAATCCTATAATCCCTTGTAAATATGAGTGCGTCATAGAAGAAGCACTGCAGTGGTTAGTTATTCTGGTATGCTTTTGGTATCAATCTTTTGTAACTTAATATAAAGGAAACCTTTAAATAAAGATTTGCCAAGACGTTCTAAGGAAACAAGTGATTTTGCTTTAACGAACATTTTCTAACTAGCAAAAAAGATTGTCAACTTCTTTCCAAGTCTTTTGTGCTTGGGTAATTTACGAGGATGGTCCTAAAAGATAAAAGTTTAGGAAGTCGCAATTTTATGACTTTTCTCTTCTTATTTCTATCTGCACTAGATCTATTAAAATACTACTATATTAAATATCGAATAAATTTCTTATTACATATTACATTAGAGGTATAGTTATCAAACGAAATCAAATAAAGATATGTATCTAAATACGATTGCGACGAATTATAACACAGGCACACAAAAACCGAATATGACAATAAAAACTAATTATCGTTATCGCTGAAACCGAATATGACAATAAAAACTAATTTTAAATGCCCGTTTTCCCGCTAGCACCCCCTTATTACCTCTTAAGGGGTGAAAATTGAAATTTTTGTATAAAATCAAGATAGATGTGTATTTCTACGTTTTTTGGGATGCTGAAACCGAAAATGATAACTAAAAATAAAATTCATGACCACTATCACCCCCTACCATCCCTTACAGGGGGAAAAAATTTCAATTTTTTGTATAAAATCAAGACAGATGTGTATTGCTACGTTTTTTGGGATGCTGAAACCGAAAATGATAACTAAAAATAAATTCATGACCACTATCACCCCCTACCACCCCTTACAGGGGGTGAAAATTTAAATTTTTCTATAAAATCAAGATAGATGTATATTTCTACGTTTTTTGAGATGCTGGAACTGAAAATGATAACTAAAAATAAATTCATGACCACTATCACCACCTTACCACCCCTTACAGGGGGTGAAAATTTCAATTTTTCTATAAAATCAAGATAGATGTGTATTTCTACGTTTTTTAGGATGCTGGAACCGAAAATGATTACTAAAAATAAATTTAAGACCTCTATCACCCATTAACATCTCTCACCAACCCTTACGTGGGGTGAAAATTTCAATTTTTATATAAAATCAAGATGGATGTGAATTTCTATGTTTTTTCAAGATGCTGAGAGAAAAATGATAAAAAGTATATGGTAACCTTATTGTATGCATGTATTTGTTATTATGATGCTAAGACTGAATCATGATTTTTGTCCTATTCTTAACAAGTTTTTTCATTTTTTGTTTTTATTTAATTCTACTTATACTGTTATCCATCCGGCAGTCTTGTAAAACGCTTAAAAGATGCTGAACCTAATTATATGCCTGCGAAATAGAATTGTTACTATTTTCCTAACAATTTAGGAGACTAAAAGATGCTGAACCTAATTCTATGCCTCCGAAATAGAAGGGACTATTTTCCTAACAATTTAGGAGACTACAGTCAGGAGCAAGGTGAAAGGCTCCATCAGAACCTTAAGACAATGGAACAGAGCTATTAGGGTAAATGGGATGTCAATATGTTAGCAGACTACTGTTGGAATTTAAAAAGAGATTTGCCAGAACAGAAAAGAACCAATAAAAGAAAACCACTTAGAAGAACTTTTGTCAACAAGAGAGTTCGTTATCGTAGAAACAGGTAGACGCTGAATAGTGAGAGGCAAGGGGACTCACTTTAATCCAGCACCCCAAAAGGGAACAGAAATCTACTACGTCCACGCCGTTGTTCCTGGGTTACGCTAAGAGTAAAATTAAATCATGAATATATATCAGATACTTCTGATCGATAAAGCATTTGAATTTCTAATATAAGAGCTAAGAGTAACCTCAAACTAGTTTGATAAACATGTCATTTACTGTAAATCGTTAAAATTTCTTCATACATCTTGATTTTATACAAAATTGAAACTACCCCACCCCCGTTAGGGGTGGTTAGGGGGTGGTATCGAGTAAAAGAGGTATCAAATTCACTTTTGGTTGTCATTTTCGGTTTCATCATACCAAAAAACATAGAAATACACATTCATATTATATTCATATATTCGGTTTCAGCGATCCCAAAAACCTAAGAATAATGGGGTCTCCCCTCTGGTTCATGATTTTTTTTTTGTGTGCCTGTTTTATCAATTAGTATTCTTTAACAATCAATTCCTTTTTTACTTGTAATAGGTTATGTAGTGTAAATGTTAAATTAACTACTTCAAAAAGGATAAAATATTTATATAATTAAGATGAATATATGACTCTAGGTGATAAAATAATAATAGTAAATAAATACAGATGCAGTGATATCGATGTATACCTTCACTTATAACCAAAAAACAGTTGTAAAATTTTATCTAATCATCACTAGATTATCGAGTTTAGGTATTCTCTACCTTATAAATTACATTATCTTATTTTAATAAAAGAAACCCAAAAAAAAAAAATATTTTCCAGTTAGTAATTAGGAAGTGAGTAACGGACAAAAAAATTAATGTTTTATTTTGTTTTATTATTTCAAAACAATTTATAAAACAGATCGTTACGTAGATAGTTCTATTATAACATTAATAGTATACTATTATTATTCAGATTAAATCATTTATTACATTACTAATCACGGGGACCCGTGTGAGAATCGAGTCCACTTTGGTTGGCACATCTAGGATATAGGAACTTTGAAATGTGTTTATTATATTTTTATTACATATCTTGAAATATATTCCCATTGTTGGAGTATATTATAGGCTTTATAGTTGTTGTTTAAACTAATATCTATATTTTCTGTGATATTCCTTCTCGACTTAATGTTATTAATACAAACATAGCATAATGTAGGTTTAACCATAATATAGTGAATCTTCTAGGGATTAAACACACGGCTTCGCAGCAAGTCCTTTGTAATTGGAATATCATAATACTTACTGTAAATAACATCTAGTTGCATTATAATATAAAATAAGCAATAAAATTTATCATTTTAACAAAAGTATGAAAGTATGTTTATCTTTTTGGCCTGCTTTTTCGTCGCAATAGATAGATATTTTTTACACCCAGAATGTTCCACCATCTTCCGGGATGAGAAATAATATGAGGCATTCTCAGTAAAGTATCCATTAACCATCAGCTATCTATTAGATGTATTTACTAAGTTTATGTTAATTGAACTTTTTTTAGCTTTTGGCCGTGAATTTAGTTGCTGTATATTAAATTATACTTAAAGCTTCCTTAACAACTTCACTTTATTCTTGGCTTACCGTACTTTTTACTCTATAAAAATAGGCAACAAAGCAATTTCCTAAGAACTACAGATTAATTAATGTACTGTTGTAATCCACCGGCGATAAATGTAAGGGTACATACTCGTTTGAGACGTATTTGCAATGCAAATAACATTCATTCGCTTGCTGTGTCAGACTAAATACCATTTTATCGAAAAATTATTTATTTATGAAAATATATAGATGCACTCAGGCAATGTCATTGAAACACATATTACAAACTTTGCTTCTTGAGAAGATACAGATTAGATAATTACTTGTATTTACAACAACTACATAAATGCAAATATTTGCAGCATCTAACGTTAAAAAGTATTCAATTCACTCAATTTTATTTATTACAAAATAAAAGTTATTGACTGCTATCAGCCTGACTATGACGGAGAGCTTTTCTCTCGAACCAATCAATACCAGATGGCTGGAGCACTGAAGTGAGTTAGTAACTGATGGATACCATATTGACTTTTTTTCATTACTAGATTTTAATTTAAATACAGCTAATACTAACAAGTATGCGGTTAGTGTTAGCTGCTGTGGTTATAAATTATATCTAAATCATCGTTATGACAGCAGCAATTTAGAAAATGGTAATATTTGTTAAATGATAAATGTCTGGATTCTTAATCAGTTTCTCGTATAATTTAACAGAAGTCCTGTAAATACTTAATTTATTATATTATATAATACTGTTACAGTTGTTATTGTGTTGTTACGATACTGACACACTGGCAGTCTTTTACAGATAACACACTCTCGTTCTAAGTCCTATTGACACTGACAAATTAAAGTAAGCTGAAGCCGCGTGAAAAAAAAACTGATTTTTATAGCTTTACACGTGGCTATGATTTGAAGATACATTCATCATCATTAATGTCCTAAGGCCCCCATGTGGGGCAGAGGGCGTCTACAGTGCTTCGCCATCGCGTTCGGTTCTGGGCTATTCGCTTCGCCTCGGACCACGTCAACCCGATGTCGATGTCTCCAAGTGTGTTTAGGACGGCCACGCTTCCTTTTCCCTTGTGGTGTCCATTCTAGGGCTTGCCTTGGAATGTGGTCAGGAGCTCTTCTTAGGGTGTGACCAATCCAAGTCCACTTCCGGCGTTTTATTTGGAGACCGATTGGCGTCTCCGAGCAGTTATCCCAAAGGTCGTAATTTGAGATCTTTTCGGGCCAGTAGATACCGAGGATTTGCCTGAGGCATCGGTTGACGAAAACCTGGACGCGTTGCGTGATGTTCTTTGTAACCCTCCACGTCTCACACCCGTACAGCAAACAGACTTTATGTTTGAGCGAAATATTTTCAATTTAACGTCGTAGTTGCGCGAAGGTCGCCCGGGCCTTAGCTATCCTGGAAGTGATGTCCTCTTTCGTTCCCTCAGTCTCCGACACGACGCTTCCAAGGTAGGTGAACTGTTGCACTCTCTCAATAGGGTCCGAGCCGACTAGCAGTGACGTCGAGTTCCTTTCCTCGGTACGTATTTCTTGAGTCTTCCGCGTGTTAACCTTCAGTCCTTCCAGAATCGCCTCGCGTTGTAAATCGTCCAATTTGGCTTGCATGTCAACTTGCTTGTGGCTGAGCAGGCACAGGTCGTCAGCGTAGTCTAAGTCGTCCAGTGTTTCATTTAACTCCCACTCTATACCGCGTCTTTTGCTGCCATTTGTTCTTAGCATGATGCCATCCAGGACGATAAGGAACAGCAGAGGTGAAAGGAGACAGCCCTGCCTAACTCCAGCGTATACTGTGATGTCTTCATAAAGGAGGCCATCGTGCGCGACCGTACAAGTGTAGTTTCTATAGATGGAGATTAGAATGTCCCTGATCTTAGGTGGGTGGGTTTGACCATCGTACGGTGTCAAAAGCTTTTTCGAAATCAACGAAAGTGAGTGTAAGTAAGTTTCTCGCTGCCACTCTGATGCTTCCTCTACGATGATCCGGAGTGTATTGATTTGGTCCGTGCAGGAACGATTCAGTCTAAAGCCTGCTTGTTCTCTCCTAAGCAAAGGTTCAACTGCCCTTGACAATCTCTCTAGTAGTACCTTACAGAGAATTTTCGATGGTACAGAGAGCAGAGCGATTCCTCTCCAGTTGCTGCATTGACTCAGATC
Source organism: Melinaea marsaeus rileyi (assembly GCA_918358865.1). Lineage (NCBI taxonomy): Eukaryota > Metazoa > Arthropoda > Insecta > Lepidoptera > Nymphalidae > Melinaea > Melinaea marsaeus. The sequence goes on from OU911089.1 coordinate 503,250, forward strand.
TCCCTTCTTAGGCACAGTTAATAGAAGACCCTTGTTCCAGTTCTTCGGGAGCTCTTCGGTTGTCCAAATTTTTTCCAGAAGGGGTGTTAAGGTCTAGACTACCGTTTGTGTATCTGCTTTCAGCATTTCCGAGTCGAGACCTGGGGCTTTGCCGCTCTTAAGTGAGAGTATCGCGCTATTAACTTCTTCTCTGCTCGGTGCGGACTTCTTCTCTGCTCGGTGCAGTTGGGGCGTTGGCATGCTTTCAAGAGAGTAAAGAGGTGCTGTGGACGATAAGCGGAACAACTCTTCGAAATGTTCGCGCCATCTTTTGACACGTTCCTTAGATGTCGTGATCAGTTTTCCTTGCTTATCCCTTAGAGGCTTTTTCCTATAGATACGAGTCCCAGCTAAAGTTTGGGTAGTGTACGGTGCAACACCGCACATTTCGCCAAATCAGCTTTTTCATTGTTTCGCTATAAATCATAATTGACATACTTTTCAGTTCGCATTAAGCAAGCATCGCGCGCGTTCTCTCTATCATTTCTATCATTATTTTATAACCAAAATATATCAAATATTATCAAGCATAGCAATTATCATTTTCTATCATCAAAGACGTATGAAAACCCCATACATCTTTTTGGTCCTTCGAACCTTCTCGCATGTGTGAATTAATTTCGAATAAGTTCGTAACATTTACCAAGCGGGTGTGAATCAAACCAGCATAGCAAGCATTTTATAAGTGTTACGAACATTGACTCTAATACGTGTACTACGAGGATTGTATTACGTGTTATTTAATATCATCAAGAAGCATTTACAATTAAATATATTATAATAAATTAAACGATTTGAGTGAACGGTGTAAGTAAGATTAAATCAAATCGGGCAGCACCGGTAAGTCAATCTTATTATCCTATTACGTCGTGATTCACCAGAAATCTTAAATATCAGAACAGCAATTTATATAAATTTTAAGCAATTAACATATAAAAAATATAACAATGGAAGACATTTACGCTACTCAATGTCAACTTATGCAAAGCATTGAGAAGCTACTTGTGAACTTCAAGAAAGATGGGCCTGAGCGCAAGACCTTCTCCAATATACAGAGACGGTTAACAACGCTCAAATCCTATTGGAATGAATTCAACAGCAATCATACACAGCTTGTTGACTGTCAAGACCTTGATCATGATTATTTTATACAAAATTGCTATGAAAAGACAAAGGAATTTTACCTCAAACTTTTGTCTTATTTAGAAAATTACTCCTTGTACATAGAGAATCCAACAGCCCACGACATACCTTCGACTCCGCGACCAGGCGCTATATACTCGTTTGAGGTACCACCCACTGTTAAAAGTAGGCAATTTAAGATTGATATTCCGTCGGTCGAAGTCTCTCAAACAACACCGACCCCAACGACGTCAGCCATTCAAGCTTTACCATCGCCACTCAACGGAGTCAACCCAGCATCGCAAGAAAAAGTAGGTGAATTTTTAGACCGCAGCACCCCTAGCAAATTAGAAGAAATGCTTCGCAAGCAAAGAAGCAACTTCAAAGCGTTTTCTCCCACTATCACGAGCATAGAAGAAGATTTGACGGAAAAGTGGGAGTTTGAAGATGTTTTAAAGAACATAGAATCACGTTGGAGAACCATTGACTCTCTTCACTGGGAGATTGACAGCTTTCTTTGTGAAGAAGATGAGGAGTACATGCGTTTATTCAACAGATATGAAAAAGAGTATAATGATATCAAGAAAGTGTTGACTAAAAAGATGTGGTCATCATCATATAAGACCAAGATGACTCCAACGATGGACATTCCTACTTTTAATGGAGACTATCACAAACGGGTATCATTTAAAGATCTCTTTACTGAAGCGATTCACAGCAACGGGTCCATATCAAAGGCGCAAAAGATGCAGTTCTTGAAGAATAAGGTCAAAGGCGAGGCAGAAAAACTCATTCAACATTTAAAAATAAGTTCAGAAAACTATCAAGTATGTTGGGATATTCTTAACCACAGATTTAATAACGTTAGAAAAATATTCACATATCATATGCAAATTCTTTTGTCTCTACCTACCATGCAACAACAATTAGCAGCGTCAATAAAGAAAATGCATGACACTACAATCGAGTGTATAAATGCCATCAAGCCACTCGGCGTAGATATATCGTCATCGGACCCTGTACTCACTCACATTTTGTCGCATAAATTAGACTCAGAGACGCACTTGGAGTATATAGAATCACTTAAGAACCCCCGAGAGCTGCCGACTTTAAGCGAATTCATCCAATTCCTCGAGAATAAGTTTACATCACTGGAGGCGTCCCGCCGAAAACAAGAAACCATTAATCAGAAGCCAAGTGTATCTCCCTTTTATACGAAAAAACCATGGCAATATCAGTACAGCAATAATAACAACTATAGCAAACCTGCAACTAGTAATTTGAACGCAAATTATAATCAGAAACCAAAATCATTTTACGTGTCATCAGCTAATAAATGTCCCCACTGCGATGGCGATCACGGTATTTTTATATGCAAGGAATTTCTTGATTTACCTAATGAAATGAAAGTGAAGACTGTAAATAAATTACAACTTTGTGTCAACTGTCTCTTTGACCACAAAGGTAAGAAATGTTTATCTACGAAAACCTGCCGGAAATGTTCGGGGAAACATAATACTTTGCTGCACGAAGCGTACGTCAACCAACCGTAAAGCATCCCGAAGCATTCGTCAGATAACGTCTATGTCTCACAGAGCAAATTGTCTGAAATTCTTCTGGCAACAACACTTATCAAAGTTCTGGCACTAGATGGAACCTATCATATCATGAGAGCGCTTGTGGATCAAGGGTCTCAAATCTCCTTAATTACTGAAGATGCTGCTCAGAGGTTGGGACTACCACGGCGCCATTGCAAGGGTGTCGTATTCGGGCTCGGTTCTCAACAAAACAATTGTAAAGGTGCATTACAAATTACTGCCTCGGCGATCAAGGGCGACTTCACCTTTAACACCAACGTAGTTATTATGAAGAAACTAATGCATAGCCTGCCTAATCAAACATTTGAAAAACCAATATGGCCGCATTTAAAAAATATCGATTTGGCAGATCCAGAGTTTCACATCAGCGCTCCTATAGATATACTATTGGGAGCGGAAGTTTATTCTCTCATCATGATGGGCGGAATCATCAAGGGCAATAGCAAGACCGAACCTATTGCTCAACAAACACATCTAGGATGGTTATTGTGTGGCACGGTCACGACTTATCATTGCAATGTGGTTCTGAACAATTTAGAAGATATTCAGAGATTTTGGACAATTGAAGACATCGCAGATAATTCGTCAGATCTAACAGCAGAGGATCACTATTGTGTGACTCAATATCAAGAGCAGACTACACGTCAAGTAGATGGGCGATACGTCGTGAGATATCCCATGAAACCCAACTTTACAGAAAAATTGGGCGATTCTAAGAATCGAGCAATAGCGCAGTTTTTACAATTAGAGAAAAAGTTTTCAAAAAATCAGAAGTTATCAGATGGTTACAAATCTTTTATAAACGAATACGTTAGTTTAGGACACATGCACCAAGTTCACAATGACTGTAATGTGAACTCGCCGGCCTCGTGCTACCTTCCGCATCACTGTGTATTGCGCTCTGACTCTACTACAACCGCGCTGCGTGTAGTAGTAAATGCATCATCGCCTACAACATCAGGTTGCAGTTTCAATGACCTTATGTACAGTGGGCCAAACTTACAACGTGACCTATTATCTTTGATAATAAATTGGAGGCAGTACGGAATAGCATTTACAGCTGACATTGAAAAAATGTTCAGGCAAATCATGGTACACCCTGAAGATCAGAATTTACAGAAGATAATCTGGAGAAACAACAGTCAGGAACCTTTACAAGAATACAATCTAGCAACTGTCACCTATGGTACAAAGGCCGCACCCTTTTTAGCCATGATGACTTTAAAACAGTTAGCAAAAGATGAAGGTCACAATTATCCATTGTCACCCGCCAGGCAAACATTAGAAGATAAATTCTACATGGATGATCTTCTCTCGGGGAGTCACAGCATCCCGGCAGCAAAGCAATTGCAATCAGACTTGTTAAAGTTGCTTAAGTCTGGTGGTTTTCATCTTCGCAAGTGGGCTTCCAATAAGCAAGAACTTTTACAAGACGTCGAAACAAATACAAAATCATTTGATTTCAAACATCCAGAGTCAACAAAAACTCTCGGCTTACAGTGGAATCCGAAAGACAATCATTTTTCGTTTAAACTCAGGCTCAGCCCGCCCTCTCAAAGGTTACTAAGTAAACGAATACTATTATCGGAAATATCCAAAATTTTTGATCCCCTAGGTTGGCTTTCCCCGGTAACCACGAAATTGAAATTGCTATTTCAAAAGGTGTGGCTACAGGATATTCAGTGGGATACTGAGTTACCAAAAGAAATAAGCAAAGAATGGCAGAGAATTCGAGATGATTTATATAACATAAATGATTTTAAAGTACAGAGATGGCTAGCAACTCAGGAAAACGATGACATCGAACTTCACGGATTTTGTGATTCGTCAACCAAAGCTTTCGCCTGTGTAATTATTTGTAGGGTGAAAAGACCACATAACACAATCAACATTGTGGCAGGAAAATCACGACTGGTACCCGTAAAGAAAACTATCACTCTACCACGACTCGAGTTAATGGCTTGTCATCTATTAGCGAAACTTATGAATACGATACTTAAAACCTTACAAAATCATAACATTAAAATATACGGTTGGACAGACTCGACTGCAGTGCTAGGATGGCTTCAAGGAGACTCTAGTCGCTGGATAATTCGAAAATATTCGTAGCTAATAAAATAAATCAAATCAAAGCAATCATGCCTTCGGAAAAATGGCACTACGTGAAATCAACAGAAAATCCCGCTGCCTGTGCCAGCCGAGGTATTTCAGCCAAACAATTGAAAGAGCATCAACTGTGGTGGACGGGACCTACATGGTTAATCTCGTATGAGCCCGAAGACAATCAAAAGCGCCCTGTATACCTAACTGATCTAGAAATGAAACAATCACACCAAAGCAATGTCACGACCATAAATAATTACAATATTATAAGTGACATAGTTAACAAACATAGCGACTTCGCACGTGCAACAAGAATAGTAGCGTGGGTATTACGTGCGGTGTCACGCAGCAAATCAAAGAAAGCATTTTTATCGGTTGACGAGTTATCAAAAGCAAGAAACACAATAATTGTTTGTTTTCAACATTTATCATTTTCAAATGAAATTAGCAGACTAGAAGGTGGAGATAAAATAGATAGCAAAAGCAAAATACTCAGCCTAAATCCATTTTTAGGTAAAGATCAATTGCTGAGAGTTGGTGGTCGTATTAAACACGCAAACATACCTGAGGAAATGAAATACCCTTTAATCATCCCGCACGATAGTCATCTGACGAATTTGCTCATTGATCGAGCTCATAAAGACACATTCCACGGTGGAGCACGTTTAACACATGCTCGGCTTCGACAGCATTACTGGATAATAGGAGGAAACCGAGCCGTTAAGAAACGTCTTCGCAGATGTCTTATATGCAGACGTCAAGACCCTGTGAAACAAACACAACTTATGGGGGATCTACCGACGGTACGCGTTAACACCAGTCGACCATTCCACAGTAGTGGCGTGGACCTATGTGCTTACGTTGAGGTCAAGGCAAATAAGGGAAGAGGAATTAAGACTACAAAAGCATATGTTACAGTATTTGTCTGTATGGCAACAAAAGCAGTGCATTTGGAGCTTGTTTCGGACCTCTCTTCATCAGCATTTCTAGCAGCACTACGACGAATGTCTGCTCGACGAGGAACACCAAGACATATCTATTGCGACAATGGTACAAACTTCGTGGGGGCCAATCGCATCTTAAAGCAAGAAAACATCAACTTACAAGCAATATTAGACAATGAATTCCATTCCCAAGTATCTGACATGGGCATCGAGTTTCATTTCAACGCCCCAGCATGGCCAAGCGCTGGGGGACTGTGGGAAGCAGCCGTAAAGAGCCTGAAATACCATCTGCGAAGAGTGCTCGGTGATCAAAAGCTCACATACGAAGAGTTCACCACATTGTTAGCACAGCTAGAGGGATGCTTAAATTCTAGGCCTCTCGGCGCTCTGACAGAAGATCCAGAAGACATCGATTTTCTAACGCCATCACACTTTTTATCAAGTGGACCTACCTTGACAGTAACAGAAACGGAAAGGGATGGCCGGACTCGATGGCAACTTATACAAAAAATGGTTAATGACATTTGGAAGAGATGGCAGAATGAATATTTATGTAAATTATCATCACGGTGCAAATGGCAACAATATGAAAACAATCAGCGAGTTGACGATATTGTGATTATTCAAGAAGCAAACTTACCACCAGGAAAGTGGGCTCTCGGCAGGGTAGTTGAGCTGCACCCTGGTAAAGATGGTCATGTACGAGGAGCAAGTGTGAAAACCAAGAGCGGCATCATCAAACGACCGATAGTAAAGCTATCACCGCTCCCGGTACACGACGAGATAAGCCACCACGTGCCATCAAACAAACAAAACAATGTATCAAATGTCATAACTTTGAAACCAAAACATACAACAACATCGTTCAAGAATATGTTTATCACATTACTTACCTTACTATTAATCTTGCCGGTACAGGGTGCATATAATATAGCACAACTGAAGCATAATCAATCAATCTATTTTGACAAAATCTCAGATATGAATATTAGCAGAGATGAATGGAAGTTAATAGTCTATTATGATATGGATCCATTCTGGCGTGGGTCTAAAATACTCACGGAGTACGTCGACAGTCTTGAAAGCATTTGCGAAAAATCAACAAAACCCTCGCTGTGTGACATAGTACTGTTACAGCTGCATCATGCCTACAGTGAACTTGAGCACTATAACCATATCTTACTCGGTCACCAGTTTACTGGACGCAATAGTCACCGTGTGCGTCGTGGTTATATAAATATAGTCGGTAATCTTGCAAGTACACTATTTGGAGTACTTGATGATAATTTCGCAGAAAAATATGAAAAGGACATTGATCAGATTAGAGCAAACCAGAAACACTTATCACTGTTTTGGAAAAATCAGACCTCGATCATCGAAGCACAGTACAATGTATTACAACGAGTGGAAGATAACATGAATAAACAACATAAGCTTATCAATCAGCACATCAACAACATCGAAAATACTCTGAATTTAGCCAAAGGGGAGGTTCAGAAATTATCAACTAGCAATGACTTCGCGTTATCTGCTATCGTAACACATGGACTACTTACCAATCTTCGAAACATACAGGAATACCTACTCGACACACTGGTTGATCTTAATCACGAAACGTTCAACTTCCATCTCATAAACCCTGAACACCTTAGACATGAATTGAATACTATATCTGGCCAATTACCAAAGGATTTGGATTTACTAATAATAATTTATTAATAAGGCTACGTCGCCTATCTGTCATATTCGTTTTAGTTATATTAGTTAAAATATTTAAGTCAATGACATGTAAATATTTAAGTATCATTCACCATCATAATTTGATTGTATTATCATCATCATCTTCATTACCCTACTAGCATCTCTTCCTCTCCTCTCCCGGAAGATGTACGGTGCAACACCGCACATTTCGCCAAATCAGCTTTTTCATTGTTTCGCTATAAATCATAATTGACATACTTTTCAGTTCGCATTAAGCAAGCATCGCGCGCGTTCTCTCTATCATTTCTATCATTATTTTATAACCAAAATATATCAAATATTATCAAGCATAGCAATTATCATTTTCTATCATCAAAGACGTATGAAAACCCCATACAGGTAGCATCATATAATTCTCTTAGATTGTCAGTAGCGGCTGCATGTTGTGCACGATCAGCCACATCGTCAGCCCATCTCTGCCTATCTTTTCTTGCGCTGCGATAGATGAATCTGCGCTTTTGCCGATACTGTAATCGAAGGTTGGCCCGTTCTGTATCGCTGCGTGTCTCCAGGATTTTTAGGTGGAGCGCTTTACGAGCCTCAATAAGATCCCAAGTCGACTGCGTTACCCATTAGTCGCGCTTCTTTATTTTGTGTCCAAGACTTCGGAGCTGGTTTCTTGATAGACCATTTTGATCCGATTCCACTCCGAGTATAATGTGTCTTCGTCTGCCTCCATAACGGAGAAGCGGTTCTGCAATTCAGCCGCGAATTTCCTTGCAATTTCAGGTGCATCCAACTTCCGTACGTCAAATTGTTTTCCCACCCAGCCGAAATCCGATGTTCGTTGGGTATTTGCCACTTTGAGGCGTAGTTCAGCGACTACTAGCATGTGGTCACTGACAATATCAGCGCCACGCCAGTTACGCACATCCAGCAGTGATGTTCGCCATCTGCAGCTTATGGCAAGGTAGTCAATCTGGTTCCGAGTGACGCCGTCGGGTGACGTCCAGGTATACTTATGGATGTCTTTGTGCAAGAAAAGTGATCCTCCGATGGCCAGGTTGTTGTTCTGGCAGAATTCGAGAAACCGCTCCCCATTGTCGTTCATCGTTCCAAGCGCATGTTTTCCTAGATGTTTTTCACAGCCAGTATTAGCGTTGCCCACTTTAGCGTTTTGGTCTCCTGTAACGATAATGATACCTTGCCTGCGTATGTTCTTCATGGTATTTTGAAGTGAGCTGTAGAAAGCATCCTTGTCCTCTTCGGAGGAGGTATTAGTTGGGGCGTAACACTGTACTTTAGTGACTTTACGTGCCTTCGAGTTGAAGCGAGCGGTAATGATACGGTCTGAAATCGGTTTCCAATCCAAGAGGCTTTTTTTTGAAGCGTCGGACAGGAGAAATACTACACCGTACTCAGGGGCGTCTGCTTCATTCTCCTTGCCGTAATAGAGAACAGTTAACCCCTTAGATGTTTTCAGCTCCCCAAATCCATTTCTTCGCACTTCGCTTAGGCCGAGTATATGCAGCTTGTACTTGACCATCTCCATCTCCAATTGCGCTAGTCTGCTGTCATCCGATAGCGCACTGTTATACCCATGCCATGTAGGCTGAATAGCTGATAGTTACTTTGACATCAGCACTATCTAATGCATTAATATAACAGGATGATCATTTTAATATTAAGAAGCTCAGTCTCTTTCGAATCTCAGTACGAGTTGGTCATAATTCCATTTCTTTTACTATTTCATTTTCTATATCATTTTACTATATCATTTTACTTTTTCTAACAAATGTATTGAGAGTTTTCTTTTATAATAAACTATTATTTCTAGTGTTAATTAAAATTTCTTTTTAAAAACCTCCTACGAAACTCTCGTATAACATTTTGGTGGCAGCGGTGGGATACGAAAATCCCTAAATACCCGAATACGTCTTCGAGAACTCAGTGTTGTGAAATAAAGTGTATTCAACATTGTCAGAGAACTTAATCCCGACTCCAGTGAATTATACAAAGAGGCCATTGGCGAGAACAGAAAATAAATCAAGACATCTGCACAGCATCATCGCAAGAGATCATCATGTTCTTCACTACGTTTGTTTGGTTCATCTATCATCTGTGAGTGACTTTTCTTTAAACATAAGTTAAACTCAGAGTCTCGTCAGTAAATTAATTAATTCATTTTCTAAATATTTCTAAGCCTTTTTAAGCATTCAATTTCTTAAGTGTACATGTACAATTCATAGAAGCGATAAGAACATTCATGAGATAAGGTTGTATATCATAGAGGTGGCTTCTGTGGATTATTTTATTATTTCAAATTAATTATATTTTATTATAATGACTTCAAAGGAAGAAAATTCTAGTGTCTCTAGGACTGCCTCGTCGCGTCATGAAATAGATGAAAAGGTAGAGTTGAATGTTTTATTAAAATTTATAAAAATCTTTGATGGGACGAGAGAAAAATTAAATCCTTTTGTTTCCAATTGCCAAAATGCTTATAACTTGGCTACAAAAGCACAAAAACCAATTTTATTCAAATATATACTGAGTCAATTGGAAGGGCGCGCTGAATCTATATGTAATATTAAAGAATTTGAATCATTCGAACAGTTTATTGATTTTATTAAACAACAATTCGGGGAAAGAAAACACTACGCACATCTACTGTCAGAATTGCAGGAATGCAGACAAAATTCAATAGAGACAGTAAATCAATTTGCTTTACGGATAGAAACATGCTTATCTAAACTCCTTACTGAAATTAATATTTCAATACCAACGAGACGAAAGACGGAACTTACAGGCCGTATAGCAGCCATGGAGGATCTCGCCCTCCATACCTTCTTGATTGGTTTGCATCCTCGATTGTCACAAATTGTGAGATGTCGTGATCCTGACTCACTCAACTCTGCTGTCAGTTTTGCAGTAGCAGAGGAAAAAATTCTTTTAAGCATCAATAAAAGAGCAATTCAATCAACCCAAAGTAATACTGATAGACCTAGATTTTCACCCCGTAGAGACTTCCAATCCAGACAAAATCAAACTTCTAGCTCATATTATAATCGAGCAAATAATAATTTGACGTGCCGCTATTGTAAGAACGTAGGACATACAATAGAAAATTGTCGCAAACGTCAATATAATAACAACAGAAATCAATCTAATGCCTCAAATTCTCAAAACCCTCAAAATAATAGTCCTAATAATGGTACAACTCAAAACTCATCACGCAGAGTTTTCAATATTATTAATGAGGATATCGGAATTGATGAAACCGATAATTTAAACGTCTAAAATTTCCCGTTAAGTATCGCCCGGGAAATTATTCAAGTAAACAAAAAGTCGATACCAAACATTCCACTGTATCCGCTGTTTCCACTGTATCCGCTTTATCTAATACACCCGCTGTATCCACTGTATCCGTTGTATCCACTGTACCCGCTGTATCCGCTGTATCCGCCGTATCTAACACATCCACTGTATCCACTGTATCTAATACATCCACTGTATCTAATACACCCGCTGTATCCGCTGTTTCCACTGTATCCGCTGTATCTAATACACCCGCTGTATCCACTGTATCCACTGTATCCGCTGTATCCACTGTATCCGCTGTATCCACTGTATCTAATACATCCGCTGTATCTAATACACCCGCTGTATCCGCTGTTTCCACTGTATCCGCCGTATCTAATACACCCACTGTATCCACTGTATCTGCTGTATCTAATACACCCACTGTATCTGCTGTATCCACTGTATCCGCTGTATCTAATACACCCGCTGTATCCACTGTTTCCGCTGTATCCACTGCATCCACTGTTTCCTCTTTTTCTCATAAACCTATCGTTTATACCGCTACTACTCCTACTACATCCGCTTTACCTACTATGTCTTCTAATTCAAGCACTTCTACAATATCTGTTCCATCTCATACTTCCTGTGAATTGAAGTTGAAAGAAGAAAATAATCTCAAGGTCTACGAAATTAATACAAATTCCAAAAATAGATATTTACCTCATATTAACATTCTAACATCAGTATCCGAACAGCCTCTCTCATTCTTGGTAGACACAGGGTCTTCAGTTAGCTTAATTAAATTACATTCAATGATACAAATTCCAAAATTTAACAAAGATATAATATCATTAAGAGGTATTGATTCTGGTGATAACAATACTACCACATTGGGCAGTTTCAAGTTAAATTTACAAGTAAACCCGGATACAATCGTTTTCCACGAATTTCATGTTGTAGAAAATATCAATCTTAATCACGATGGAATCATTGGCAATGATTTTTTTAAAATTTTAGGCTGTCAAATAGATTACTCCAAAGGAATTTTGCAAATAAAAAAAGACCAAGTTAAACTCAATTTCGCTGAACCTGTGTATACTATTCCTCCTAGATCTGAAGAAGTTATCGAGTGTACAGTATGTAATCCAGAAATACTGGAAGGCACTATAATAGATCAGCATATTTCTAAATCAATACTAGTAGCAAATTGTATCGTAAAAGTCAAAGAAAATAAAAGAATTAATATTACCGTTGTAAATATCTCTGAAGAACCAGTTACAGTTCATTCTAATCTTAACCTTATTCTAGAACCATTTGAGACTCCATCTATTCTATCTTCTTCTATGCATTCCACACCATTACCATTATTCCATGTCTCGTCTAGAACTAACGAAGTCATCGAGCAGTTGAGAATTTCCCATCTTAATTCAGAGGAGAGACAAGCTCTCTTACGCATATGCTCCAACTACTCGGACATATTTCATTTACCTAATGACCAACTTACCTTTACAACTGCAACTGAACATAAAATCAGAACTACATCAGATATACCTATTCAAACTAAAACTTATAGATTTCCAGAATGTCATAAGCGAGAGGTTGAATCACAAATGAACAAAATGTTAGAACAGAATATTATCATACCCTCCAATTCACCATGGTCCTCACCCATATGGGTTGTACCTAAAAAACGAGATGCCTCAGGGCAACAAAAATGGCGTGTAGTAATTGATTACCGTAAACTTAACGACATAACCATAGGTGAAACTTATCCAATTCCTCAAATAACTGAAATTTTAGATCAACTAGGGAAAAGTCAATACTTCACCACATTAGACCTCGCTTCCGGATTCCATCAAATACCAATTTCAGAGGAAGATGCTCCAAAAACTGCTTTTTCCATTCCACAAGGTCATTACCAATTCACTAAAATGCCGTTTGGACTAAAGAATGCACCATCAACTTTCCAAAAATTAATGAACACCTGTCTCTCAGGTCTCCAAGGATCTCGTTGTTTCGTCTACTTGGATGACATTGTCGTTTATTCTCCTGATTTACCAAGTCACATTCACAATTTAACTTCAGTTTTTGAGAGATTAAGAGCATATAATTTAAAGTTACAATCCGATAAATGCGAGTTCCTGCGTAAAGAAGTTGCCTACTTGGGCCATATAATAAATGGCGATGGCGTAAAACCAAACCCAGAGAAAATTAAAGTAATTACTGAATTTCCTATACCTAAATGCCCGAAAGATATCAAATCCTTCCTCGGACTCGTCTCCTACTACAGGAGATTTATTCCTGATTTCTCTAAAACCGCAAAACCCTTAACAGCACTATTAAAGAAAGAAGTACCCTTTTGCTGGAAAAATGAACAACAACTTGCTTTCGAAACGCTTCAAAATAAACTCATCACCTCCCCTGTCCTCGTTTACCCTGATTTTTCACAACCTTTCATACTCACATGCGATGCGTCTAATTTCGCAGTCTCAGCAATACTATCTCAAGGTCAAATAGGGAAAGACCGCCCTATCGCTTATGCCTCGCGCACACTCAATAAAGCCGAGTGCAATTATAACATAACAGAAAAGGAATGTTTAGCTATCGTATTCGGAACTAAAGTCTTCAGACCTTATCTTTATGGAAACAAATTTACGATTGTTACTGACCACAAGCCATTGCAGTGGTTATTTAACTGTAAAGATCCAGGGTCCAGATTAGTACGGTGGCGTTTAAAATTAGAAGAATTCGAGTATACTATAATTCATAAAAAGGGTAAAATCAACACAAACGCTGATACCCTTTCTCGTTACCCTGTAAACCCAGTAGAAACATCTCCTATAACCCTACCTCCAGAACTATTAGACGACTTCGAAAATCTCGTAGAGGACCCCCTTTTGGAACCTCCAGCGCAAATACCATCTCCTCCTGATTTCCAGGGTACAAGAAATCAATCAAATCCCTTACCATTACAAAATCCATTGGCAAATCCAGAGCTAAATCCTAATACAACTCCTGAACTCATTGATTTAGGGCCACTTAACCTTAGTCCTAATACTGATAATTCTGATATAAACTTAGATACCCCCTCACCCTTTGAACAAGATGCGCGTTTAGATAATGATATATACAACGGAGACTACTCCACATTTTTAAAATCATTTAATAATAAAAATCATGTCTTTAATACAATTTTAAGAGAGCATAATGAAAGTCTTTTAAAATCTCCACATAAGGTCATTATAGTCCCTACTTCAATTGATTTAGATGAATCGAATCCTTATGTCGATGAAATATTAGCAAATGTCAATAATGTCGAACTCTTATTAAACTCAGAAAAAGAACTTTTCCGATTCCTTAAAGTTAATTATCTAGATAAAACCCTTTATTTTATATTTACTAAGGTTCATCACTTTGATGAAACCTCATACCCCGATATATACAATACATTAAAATCAATAAGAGATGAATTACTTAAAATACAAACAGCAGATATTGCCATTTCCGATTTCAAGAATCCGTTTGATAAACATTCTTATACTAGACTCTACAATATTCTCACATATATATTCCATAATACAAAGATAACTATTCACATACATCTCAATAAAATTATTTACCCATCATTAAGTGAAATACCTAAAATTTTACGTGAAAATCACGATATTCCCATAGCCGGTCATTTAGGAAGTACCAGAATGTTTAGTAGAATCCAAGAACAATTTTATTGGAAAGGAATGAGAAGAGAAATTGAAGACTATGTAAAGAAATGTAAACAATGCCAAGAAAATAAGGCATTAAGAAAAGTAAATAGGGCTCCTATGGAAATAACTACCACTTCTACCGCTCCGTTTCAACGAATCGCGTTGGATATAGTCGGTCCACTTCCCGAATCTGGCTCTGCAAAATTAAAATACATTCTAACGCTCCAGGACGATTTAACAAAATATTCGGTTGCTTACCCAATACGCAGCACCACTGCTGAAGAAACCAGCGAGTGTCTCATTCATTTCATTTCTCTTTTTGGTATTCCGAAAACCATATTAACTGATCAAGGCACAAATTTTACTTCCGACCTTTTCAAAAGTACGTGTAAATTCCTTAAAATCAAACAACTTTGGTCGTCTCCTTATCATCCCCAAACTCAAGGTGCCTTAGAGCGTAATCATTCTACCTTAAAAGAATATCTAAAATCTTTCATCAATGACGATCAAGATAATTGGTCAACTTATGTGTATACATCAATTCTTACATATAACACAACTATCCATACGACTACTAAATTCTCACCTTATGAATTAGTGTTTGGTTATAAACCATTTATTCCGAACACCATATACGAAGATAATTCCGCTACAACTTATACAGATTATATAAAAAAATTACATCATAAATTAACATACTCCAGGCAAAAAGCATTAGAAAATATTGTGAAATCCAAAGAATCCTCTAAATCTTATTATGATTCCCATACTAAAACTCCTCCAAAGTACAAAGCCGGAGATTTTGTGTATTTAAAAAACCATCTTCGACTCAGAAAAGCATTGTCTCCTATATGGAAAGGACCATATAAAATTATAAAGGTCCATAATAATCACACAGCTACACTATTAATCAACAGAAGACATGTTACTCACCATTTTGATCAATTTAAACCCGCTGAAATCTCATAAGTACTTCTTGTAACATAAATTTGTTTCTAGTTTTATTTCTCCTTTATTAGAATAAGTTAAAAGTTTAAATTTAAAATGTAATACCTATATTCATCTAATTAATTCTATTTCAGTGTATCGATTAATGCACAGCCAGACCTTGTTCAACCGATAACTTCTAGCTCCGGAATTTACTTCGATAGTGTCGGTAAAATTAGAATTATTAAAGGAAAATTAAATGTTTTAAGTCTTGTAGACATATCTTATATTGACCCGCATCTGCTTAATCTTAACAATACTATTGAAAATCTTAGACATATATGTAAGGAAACAGAAAATTATCAGTGTATACTTAATCTATCTCCCTTTTCTGTCAGGTTTAATGATATATTACGAGAATATGAATCGATTTCTCATTTAATTGCTAAGCGTAGTAAACGCTCTGCGTGGTTTGCCGGAGTTGGTACCGTATTTAAAAACATTTTTGGCACTCTCGATGAAAATGACGCATTTAGATACGATTCTGCTTTTAATTCTATTCAAGAAGATGAGAAAAAACTAGCAAGTTTGATAAAAGATAATATATTAATAAGTAACGTCGCACTGGAATCATTTAAGAAAGTAATAGATAATATTAAAAGTAATGAGAACATTCTAAATCAGACTTTAAATAACGTTTTAATTGAAATAAATAATATTACTACATTTTTGAATGGATCATTAATTGATATGAAAGTCGACTCCATACTTATCAACTTAGAGAGCTCTTTGCTTACATTGTCGTTCCAATTAGAAGACCTTGTTAATGCTATTATTCTATGTAGTCAAAACATCATGCACCCAAACATCTTATCGCCAATTCAACTTTACCGAGAACTCGTAGATAACAGCAGGCACCTGCCTCGAGACACTGAGATTCCTTTAACAATAACTCTAAATAATATTAATTTAATTTTAAGTATTTCTAATGTAGTTTGTTATTACTTCAATTATAAAATTGTGTTTGTTTTACAAATACCTCTAGTATCTCGTGACGAATTTCAATTGTATCATAATTTACCATTACCAATTCCACATGATGTTAAAAACCCTAATACTTTTAGTTTTATTGTACCTTCTAGTTCATATACTGCTATTTCTAAGGATAAAATTAGTTTTTGTAATTTGGATAGTTTAAATAAATGTAAGGCGATAAACTCTGAGTTCTTGCTTTGTGAGATATCTACAGTGCTATTAACAAATGGACACCCAACGTGTGAAAGTGAATTATTAACGAAATCAATAAGTGCTCTTCCTAAACAGTGCAACACGAAAACAATAATTGGTGAATTAGACATATGGAAACCTTTAATCAATAATCGTTGGATTTTTGTACAGACAAAACCAAGTAAAGTTTCCATCGATTGTGTCACTTCTGAACTTTCGGAAATAAATGTATCTGGTACAGGTATTCTACAAATGTCAGAGCAGTGCACAGCATATACTAAGAATGTAAAACTCCTGTCATCTGGCAGTATGATTAATATCTCGCTACCTACCCCTAAGTTAGATTTTAATATTATTAATGACTCGTGTTGTAATTCAATAAATCCTAATGTACTTAATTTTAACCAATCTCTTATAAAATTACGAAATATCGAATTAACAGATTTACCTAAAATAAATAATAATGTAAAATTGCTCCCTGACCTGGACAAGATAATTACAAGTAAACCTGTATTACAGAAGTATGAAACTCATTATTTAGCTTTAAGTACATTTTTCTTTGTTATTATAACTTGTTTTATTATATACAAATTATATAAGTGTTTTAGTAATAATAATATATCTTCTCTATTTTGTGTAAAACCTACCCGTACCGAAGATCCAATAGAGCTACAAGATTCACATGAAACAGACATTCCTATGCCTAGACTTAGAGGAATGGTTTAAATTTCATAACTTTCTGAAATTCCATTTTCACCATGAATTTCAGTCTTACGCGGGGGGTTGTTATACCCATGCCATGTAGGCTGAATAGCTGATAGTTACTTTGACATCAGCACTATCTAATGCATTAATATAACAGGATGATCATTTTAATATTAAGAAGCTCAGTCTCTTTCGAATCTCAGTACGAGTTGGTCATAATTCCATTTCTTTTACTATTTCATTTTCTATATCATTTTACTATATCATTTTACTTTTTCTAACAAATGTATTGAGAGTTTTCTTTTATAATAAACTATTATTTCTAGTGTTAATTAAAATTTCTTTTTAAAAACCTCCTACGAAACTCTCGTATAACAGCACGTACATTCCAAAAAGCCAAACGTGTCTGTAATTTCATGCCAAAGGCCACTTTATAATGATCGTTCCGGTTTTGCTCTGTTTCAGTTTCTTGAATCGAATATTTTCGGGTAAGTAGATGATTAGCCTACTGTGCCCTAGCCTGCTGACGGAGCTACCGCCTCTGAGTTTACAGGCTCACTTCAAGTTTCTAAAGCAGTTTGGGAATCGAACTCTCGTTTTAACGGTCGTAATGTCAATATGTAACCGTTTAACCAATCTATTAGTTGCTCGTTAAATCGTATTTGATCATATATATCCAGTATTTCAACTTATTATAAAACTGAAGTAGGTAGATGAATAAAATATTTGCTACAAGTTCGCTGCACAGTTCTCTAAACACACATTTTAAAGAAACAATGCACAATTTAAACTAAGAATTGCATTAAACACACTGTAGATATACTGAATAATTGATTTGAAGATACAATAAGTAATATTTTTATTATTACAGTTTATAACGTATTTCCTTTTAGTACGAACGATATACATAACATATATATATACGAGTATATATATAAAGGTGAGCTCGGGTGACCTAAGTATCTTAGCTTCCACGAAGTTTGGTCACCCTTTTGAGACCCACTAAAAACCCCGACTGGGATGTCTGCCAGAGGGCTTCAAACCAAGAGGGGAACTTAAGGTTCAAACCTGATTAAAAATAATCTAAAGGGATAGTGGGAACCTAAAGGTGACAAATATTTATAAAGTGGGTGCTTCAATTACAAAGTATAGAGATAATTAATTATTTATTACTATTATTATTAACATAGGGTTCATAACCGATGAAATAAAAAATAATGAAACAAAACGTATATAAGTATTTTCAGTAATCGCGTTATTGTAAATCGAGTGAATCATAATTATTAACAAAAATCTGTTTTATTTTTATTTTAGTGGTTTATGATACACAATGTTTTTTGTTTGATTACCTGGTGAATATACAAACAAATCTGATGGTTTTCCAACACGGGAACAGGCAACATACAATTGACCATGTGAGAAACATGGGTTTTCTAGATTAATACCACAAACACCTAATGATTGCCCCTGGGACTTATTTATGGTCATAGCAAAAGCAAGCCGCACTGGAAATTGTAGTCGTTTTAAAGTTTGTAATATACAAATAGTGTTATAAACTTGGATAAAATTAAAAAAAATAATTATAATTATTTTGTTTTGATTTTTGCTTAATATCGACTATAAGAAAACATTATGGTTTTCATGACAGATGTACTCTGAACGTTACCCCTTAAATAGTTTACTACAATGTAATATATCAAAAACAATAGTCACAGCAACGCGTGACCGGGTCTGCTAGTAACATATATATATGTATATATATATATATTTATATATATACATATAGATTAAGATATATATATATATATATCTTAATTATTTGCCTCATAATTTTAGCCTCATAATATATATAACTGGCTCATAACTGGCTTTTAGATTCGGTTTTACTCTTTAAACAACGAAACGGTATAAAATGTTACCTTTTGAAACTCTTGTTTGTAAAAACAAAAAGTTAAATTATAGTAAAGTAAATTATGAAATCTGAGCGTGGTTTTTGTTTTATTCACAAAAATATTATACACATTTGTATATACAAAAACAACCGTCGGTACTGAAGGGTGTTATACAATTAAACCTCATTAAGAAACTGAGTAATTTCCTTTTATTCAATTTTAAAATCAATGAATACTGAAGAGTTTTAACGAGCGTGAGTTAGCTCATAAAAAGAAATTTAAAGCTATTCAGCGAATTCAGTAATGGATAAAAAGTGTTGTGAACCAGGTCAGATAGATGTTTTATTACTTTTTTGCAATTTAAATTGATTAAAATAATTAAAATTATAAATCGACGAAATATTTAAAAAACACAAAACTAAACATTTAAGTAATGTGTAATTTAGTGATTTTCAAATATCATTATTTTAATTAAATAATTTATTTTATATAAAACAATCTCAAACTCTTAAGATTATTAAACTTTTTAATAAAATAAAAAAAAACTTGCGTAACGAATCTTTGTGAATACTGTTGGATAAAATTCGAATAAATTAAGTGTAATAAATTACCAACCCTTAATAACATTAAAACATTTTGATTTCTGTCATAACAAAATTTTAATTTAACTTTAGTAAGCTATTATATATTACAGGCTTAATAATAATGGTACCTGATAGGATCATTTGTTATAAATTAACATCACTAGGTAATTTCGGTCTGAAATACTAAACATTATAAATTGGAATGCAAAAATAATACGGCAGGGACATCGTATTATTAAATATGATTGAGTTACACATGTAAATCAATTATAATTGTAACATTTCTAAATTAACTGGTTTTGAAAATCAATTGACACATGTTAACAGTTTAATTAGTTTTCAAGGTATGAAGTCTTTTTTTTTTAAACAGAGAAGAGGCAAACGAGACACTGATAGTTATTGAGCACATAAAATCTCTTGCAATAACCAGGAAATTCTAGAAGTCTTGCTTTCAGAATCCGTCCTTTTGTAAATGTTTTTAGGTAGATTCCATAGATGAATCTAGCTATTGCAATCGATGCGATGACGGGATCCAGACCCTAGAGTAGGGGCGCTACGCCGTTTATGAACTGGAGATTGAGAATCCGTCGAAAAAAAAATGATATATCCCGATATATACACTCACAGGCACATTTAACCGCCCACCTTTATCATTCGTCGCACTGTTTGTTTACGTTTATTATGGTTTATCAACTGCTTTGGTTTTTGTCAAGTGGGTACTCTAGCAATAAATTAAACACTTAAACCCTTAATTCGTTTCTTAATTTTGTGTCCCCGACAGGTTTTTGGAATTTAGTCGTTATTTGACATTTATGCCGTTGTGTTCCCGTGTTAACATTTCCTATTATTTTCTACCATAGTGTGTGAATATTGATTAATTTAAGTTTCCAGTGTTTGTTTATTGTTTGTAATTGTAAAAAATGCCACTCGATGCAACTGGTGCAGCTAGGGCAGTGGCTCTAGCTGACGCTGGGTACAGCCAACGTCGCATCGCCCGTACACTCGGTGTACCTCGATCTACGATACGGGATGTAGTCAGACGATTTCGGGAGACAGGTTCATACACGCGCAGACCAGGTCAAGGCCGACATCGATGCACATCAACTCGAGATGACCGCTTCGTTGTCAGCTACGTGTTGAGAAATCGTTTTTGTACGGCTACTGAAGTTCGTATGCGTCTTTTTGAGGTGAGAAATGTCAATGTGAGTGAACGAACAATTACGAGAAGACTGGCAGAAAGGAATCTGAGGGCTTTTCGTTCAGCTCGTGCCCCACAACTGCTCCCACAACACCGTAGAGCTAGACTTGCTTTTGCTCGAGAATATGCTAACTGGTCTGTAGAGGAATGGAAGGACGTACTGTTCTTAGATGAGAGCAGAATAGCCTTAAGAGGTCCAGATGGTCGTCAGCGTGTCTACAGGCGCCAAAATGAAAGGTTTGCTCCATGCGCTATAACCGAAACAGTGGGTTACCAGGGAGGATCCGTAATGGTTTGGGGAGGTATCTCTTATGAGGCTCGTACTGACCTTGTTCTGTTCGATATAGGCAGTGTAAACGCTCAAAGATACGTAGAAAAAGTCTTACAAGACAATGTCATACCTTTTGCACCATTCATTGATGACAACTTTAGATTAATGCATGATAATGCACGTTGCCATACCGCAAGGTCCGTCATAGCGTACCTTAATGAGGTCGGGATTCAAGTTTTACCATGACCGACACGCAGTCCCGATCTTAAGCCAATTGAGCACATTTGGGACAACTTCAAAAGACGTGTCCGACCAAGCGTACCAGCACCTACGACACTAGGAGAGCTCAAGGCCGCTGTGGTAGAGGAGTGGGACAATATTCCCCAATCGGATATCCAAGATATCATGGATGGAATGAAAAACCGGCTCCAAGAAGTCATTAGAGCCCGAAGTGGCAACATCCATTATTATTTTAAATTTTCTTTTTAATTAGACCACTTTTTTTTAATTGAATTTGTTAAATTATTATCGAACATTTTCTTAAAATCGATTTTTAGAATTTACCGTTTAATAAAACCCCTTTTTTGAAGAATTTTGTTTTTTTTCCAAGATCTTAAAGGTTTCAATGTAACTCTTATAAAATGTGGTCTAAATTTGATGATTTCTGTAAATTGAAGATAATACAAGGTGGGCGGTTAATTGTGCCTGTGAGTGTGTATATATGTATATATGATCCATCAGTCCAAATTCATCGTAGACGAAATCTGACTTCACAGGTCGATAGGATAAATTAGTAGGACAAACGTAGCATCTCGTTTTTTTGGAAAAAAAGAAAGGGGGGGCTGGGAGGGGGGGTGATAGTGCAAACCTTTGGGACACGCTACAGGTCGCAAATATTGACGGAGGATTTTCAAACTTGGTATACACATTCTTAAGGTTAAGTTCTTGAACAGGGGAAATCGGTCGGGGGGTTGGAGGGCTGGGGGGGTTGAAAGTTAAAAACCGAAAAAAGTCACAGAAGAAGGCAAAATTTTGCTGTCGAAAAAATCTTAGAAAATTAACAAATTAAAAGAGGAAACTTTTTTGTCCAAAAAGTTTTTTGATGCGACCCTCCTTTTAGGAAATAGTGGTGGGGGGTGGTTCCCCGCTCACCCAATATATGCAGAGTGACCCTTCATAAGACTCGTAATGACCAGTAGAATACTGCTGGCTAGTTTTTCTTTGTCAATCCGACCGACGGGAATCTATGTAACACGATCGACCCTGTCGAACGAGGTATTTAATATTTTTTATTGTAATCGCGCAAACTTTTGTCTTTTGGAAATTAAACTGAAAGAGATTTTGGTTCATCTCATTCTGAGACCTTCTCCAGGGAGATCTCTATAGAAAATACAAGATTGTTTCTGTACTTGTCAACGTTTTCCCGAGAAACCCCGGCCGAAATAAATCACATCCCCAGTTCTGTTATTATCATAACGAATGACTGACTGGTGAGTCTCGAGATATTATAGGAATTGTCGGTTAAAGATATTCTCCATGATTTTGGATCGAGAATAGGTAATAGGGATAGGTTAACTGACTAACTATGGAGTTACCTGGGTCCGAATTTTCACATTTATTACAGGTTCAAATATACAAGGGTACGCTTTCAAGGGACCGGAACTACGCGTTTAAGGTAGGAGTATCAAAATAGGAACGTTAGCACTACAATCAACTCAGAGGCATATATCGTAGCTTACTCGTAGCACAGTTTGAAAAAGGTCTTTCCAGCCCATTCGATTTATGAACGTTCAAGGAAAGTAGTGACTGTCGTCTCGTTTTAAAGATTAAGCGGTGTTTTTTTGAGGTGGCTGTCGAAGATCGAGTTGGGGGCAAAATGAGTGATAGAGAGATCAACTTTCTCTTTTGCTGTATCGGACAGAGATTTATTCCCCGTGTGCAACGTAGTAGAGACGGCTGGCTTTGGCTATGGCTTTAAAAAGCGGCCAGAACTTACGTTTGCCCTACCTTGCCGGCTGATCTCCAATGCACATAATAATGACATTGACATGCTTGAAACTTGCTCTAGCGTTTTGCCGTTTGAAGAATTTAAAGGTACGATTATATTTTCTCATCAAAACTCTAGAGTTCGTATCCTTAATAACTAACACCCAAGCTTGATACGCCTGACTTGTAATGTAAATGCAACATCCAACAAATGAGGCTGTCCACGTCAGGTAGATGAGTGTGCGCCATGGCCAACTAGACAGACCTTTTGTCAAAGCCAAGTTAAACACAGATCTCCTTACGTAGTCGGTTGCACATGATCCTAACCAATCGACATTCTTTGCAATAAAGTCCTCGAGGAGTATGGATATGGCAGAGGGAGTCTGCGAAAACAGGTTGAATGTGTTTACTTGAACATGGCCCTAAAAATCAATCTCTTTCTACATTACCACTATAGGTCCGGTAAAGCCACACTTAGACTCTAACAAGATCATCCATATCTACAAGTAGTCAGACAGTTCCCGGTCTTCAAAATTATGAAAGCGAAGGTAGCAGATATCCCTTACGAATATTATAGCTTGGCGTGTGGTATAAAATGATTTTCACGTTTATATCTGGTGTAGGATCGGTACGCTGTGTCGCCAGGCTGAAATATCTTAGTCAAAAACAACAAGGTTTCTAGGTGGTAGCGTTTAGATTTAAATGCAATCCTCGGATGTTGTAAAAATTTTAAACATTTAAAGTAAAATTAATGATTATGTAGTTATTTATCTGCAGCCAAATAATTACAGGTAGGTTTTAAATTAAAAAGTTTTTAAAAACATCTATTTTTTTTTTTATTTGATGATAGATTTCATATTTTTTCCTGATTACTTTATTAAAGTATTTGTTGTCAATATATATTTGACTCCACTGAAAGTTTTAATATTTTTCTACAAAAACAAATAAATTATGGAAGGAGATAGACAAACAAAATTGTAAACTAATCGTTAAAGAATTGAATCAAAATGATTACCTTTAAACAATTTTGAAGTTGAATATTTTTTAAAAGCTTTTTGTATTTCACTGTTATACAGGTTTAACTAAATTTAGCTCTTTAGGTGAGCTCTTTGTACTTAAAAGTTGAGAACCTCATTTACATTTTTAAGATAATGAAATACAACTATTTAAATAAAAAAAATAAAGAATAAGTTTTTAAAGGAATTTTAATAAAAAGTAATGTTAATTTTGTATACAGGAACATATAAAATACTTTAAGGGCATGTTTTTACGATAAAAAAGTCATCTTCATCGAGCCAACATATTAATTAACATAGGATATTGCTGTTGATACGTACAATACATTGGTTATTGTATCTAATTAAAAAAAAGCAAATATTCTTCGTTGCTATCTATTTTATTTTGATACAAGACATTTTTAAAGTTGCTAATAATTAAACAGCAAATGTGCAATATGTGTTCTCAATATAAATATATAGGTATAAATTACGTTCAGCTGTAAGTTAATGAGGTATGGAGTAGCAATGCTTATATCAGCTTTTAAAGACACCTAGTATTATGAAGGCAGTGTTATTTTCGGAACTCACACTGCATCATTAATTTTGTTTCACTGAGATTAACCTTTCAAGTCCTTGGAACGCTTATTAGGACGGTTATCGAAAACCGATAAAACGACGCGAAAGAAAAACGCATGGAATGAAATTTACCGCGTATGTGACGCGATATTTATCAAGATTAATTCTGATTCATGGAACATCATGAGCTATTTTTGTTATAACAACGATAGGTACTAATTTGTTTAAGAATATTATTTCTATCCACGTTAAAACGTTTCTAATATTTAATTTACTTATTTATACATGGAACTAAAACTTTCTGCCTCTACTGACAAAAACGAAGAAGAGGAAGAAGTAATAAATTTGGCTAATATTCTATGCATCAGAAATACATTTAATGCATTTAAATATTAATACACAAATAAATTATAATACTGATGATTGATTACTTCAATAATATCAACATCAGATACATATTTTGACACAAAGAATAATCTGTTACCTGACAGAACAAAACAAAATGAGAAATATATAACCTTATTGACCTTAAACATTCAACTTTCAAATTTGGTAATATTTCGCCCATCGGTCGTATAGGTCATATATGAAAGTATAATAAAATATATTCAATACTTTCTTCCATCATCCAATGGCATTCAACAAAAATTTAAAAATAATTTTCAGATAAAAATGATTTATTGACATAAATCCATCTCTAAATCATAAAATATGTTACATTTTATTAAATTAATAAAAGTTTAATTACATAAATTCTATAAAATATATCTTAAATCGAAAGGTTAATAATGTTATGAACATTTTCTTCTTCTAATCAAACAGCAGTAGTTCAAGGTACGTAAAAACTATAAACACTTTCAACTCGCTCATTAAGTTACTTATAAAACCGTCTCCTTAAGAGTTGAGCAACAACTATCTATCTTATACGAGACTTAATTACTTTCGCTGCACTCTAAATACTTTCACAATCTGTTTCTAATAGAGCAGACTAAGTTACTTTATTGAATGTAATCGTACATAGCTATTACCTTTATTTCATTTAATACAGTTTTGCACTTCTCAAATTCTGTTTTTTAATGGAATTATTTTTCGCTTAATTTAAAAAGTACATTTATTGGTGAGTTGTAAAATATTATGTAATATGTAAAAAGGAATAGGTTTTTTTTTAAATCTTTTCATAAATCCATTATGTCTTAGTTGCTAAGAAAATTCAAGCTGGCGTTTTCAAGAAACCGCTACAAAATGTTTTCACGATAAGTATTTTACATTTTTCTCTTTAAATAATAAATTTAAATAAAACTTTTTCGTACGGAAATAAACAGCTACATGAAAGCTACTTGAATTGTATTCATATAACTTCTGAGTTTACCAGAAAACTACCGGCAGTTTTAACTACCTTAATTTATATCTGAAACTTCCAGTAAGATTCCATTTTGTTCATTTGGTTGCTTATTTTTCAAAATATATTATACAATAACACAACAAGTAAAAGAAAGCGAATTTTAGTATTGATGGTCTCTATAAAATATTACAAATGTTCCTGGTTTGGTTAGTAACTCTAAATATTTTGTAAGTGTTAGTTGTGTGTTAGTGTGAGTTGCTGGGAAAGGCTAGCATGTAATGTATTTTTTATTATAGGAGGACAAACGAGCGTGCGGGTCACCGATAATATGTGATTCCCTCCGCCCATGAACTCTTGCAACATCCGAGGAATCACAAGAGCATTTCCGGTCTTGGAGGTAGGAGTATACGCCTTTTTTGAAGATACCGTATATCGTATTAATCTGAAAATGCCGCCGAAGGAAGTTCTTTTCACGTTCGGGTGATACGTGAAAAAAAAATCTTCGAAAACCGCACCGCATAGTGGAAGATCGTCACGCATCCAGGGGGTATGGATGATAAAGGAGGCGACGAAGTGCTGTACGGCGATTAAATTCGGCGTCAGGCAGCAGATTGAATAGCTCTTTGGAAATGTAGAAGATGCACAGAGAAGCCAGGTTCTACGCAACGCCAAAGTGTCCAGCCGTTCGCAGTGCACCGGGTCCCCGACAAACCGAAGGGCTCTCCTTAGTACGAGGACAAAAGGAATGAGCTGATATTGTTGTGATCCGGACTAGAAATGGGAACAGTACTCCATGTGCTGCCGGACCTGCGCTTTATAGAGCGCAAGTTTTTGGTCAGCCCTGAAATACTACCTCGTTCTTTTGATCACTCCTAATTTCGTCAAGACCAACTTGCCTTTGCTCTCCAGATGACCACAAAACTGTCAATCACTCGAAATGTCAAAGCCTTGTATTCTGATTCTAGGCGAGGCATTGAGAGGAGTGCTCTCGAAGAGCGGTGATTCGACAAATGGGGTTTTTTTAGTGGTAAACGCGCAAACTTGTGTCTTTAGGGGTTTCACTGAACGTGGTTCACCCCATTCGGAGAGCATCCCCAGGGAGGACAATATAGAAGACACAAGTTTTTTTTGGCAATCGTCGACGTTTTCCCGAGAGAGACCTGCATGGCCGGAATAAACAGCATCTTCAGGGCCGTCATCTAAATAACAATGTATGTTTTAAATATTCAATATATCATTATACGCAGGGGAAACAGAGTTGGGTGTAGCACGCACTTACGTACGTACCCCTTGGGGTACACCAGCATTCATGGGCATGGAAAGCAGGTCGTCAATCTTCACTTGGAAGAGTTAATCCGTTTCAATATTACCATTATGGGACCTATCGAGGCACACGTAGACTCTGGCGTGGTCGTCCATGTCCACGCGCAGTCAAAGCACAGACAGGCCATGTCCTTCGAGCTTAAAGTCAAGGCAACTGCACCTGACGGAGAGTCTCAGCATTTTTTAACTTAGTTGCAATAAGAATAATTTTTAAATTATGTATCGACAAGTAAAATTTAATAATAGTATTATTTTGTTACTTTATTTTACAAATAGATTAGATCACTTGCAACGTTGATTTTATATTCCTTAAGTTAAATCTCAGTATAAAATGTCAACTCTTTTTTTAAATACTCCTTTAGCAAATTCTATAATTCTATCTATCAGTACTAAATCTATCAACTCTATAACTCTCCATCAATGCATCCATCCTATTATAACTGAGAGTAGCAATATACAACAATTAAATAACATAACACATTGTCCTATTTTGCGGACCACATCTGATAAACAATTTTTTTATATCAACAAAATCAAAGTTTGAATATTAACTGAAACCCAGTTATTGCCTTTTTATTATAATAATATCATATCACAGGAGGATGCAGTAGTTTAACAGCGGTATCGAACCATGGTTTGTTTGTACATTAAAGTAAATAGGCATCTTTATATGATTGCACTTCGATAAATACATTTATTTTTGAGGTCTTATAAAAAAATTTATTAAATTGTAAATTTAATTCTTCTTAATATTCCAAAATAATAAAACTCCGAATTATGTCATAATATAAAACGGATAATAATGCAAAACTACTTTATTTGTAATAAACCTGTAAACCTTCTTATGTATTTAACATAAGAAGGTTTATTGTTTACGTCTGAAATCAAATAGATGCAGTATATCGTTGTCTTATGGGATAGAATTAAGAATAAAGGTTACTTATTATTCAAACCTTAATTGACATTACTGTCAAATTTGGGCGAAATCATTAAACCAATTTATTTATCGAATTTATAAAGTAAAACGCTCTAAGTATATATTGTAAGGTGCAACTGCTATTTAATAATACAGATCATCTAAAGTTTAAATGACTTATCTTAGAATAAGCTGTCGACATTTTATTTTACTTTATAAAGGGGTGCTTAATTAAAAACCTAGATTTAATCTCCAAAAGAGATTGACTTTTGAATTAGTTTACATTACTATGCGTGCCTTTTATACTTTAATAGCTGTTTCATACTAGATTACGTAATTTCATTTAAAACACTTTTCTGTCATGTTTTAAATTATCGTGAGTTATTTCTCGTGAACCCTTATAATTACCACAACTTCAAGTTAATACACTTTCAACAACTGTATTCCAGACAAGATAAAAATAATGAAGGAACCTGTATCTACGTACTCTATACATCTGTTATATTAAATGTAGGTACACTTATCATAGAACTATCAAGACATTGTTATAAATAATGGATAATAATTAGGAAGCATGCAATGTGATAAAATGTAGTTTCTTCAAGTGATAACATCAATGAACATTTAAATGAAAAGAGCCATGTTACGATATGTCCGACTCATTTACATTATATTTCAATTACACTAATACTTAGATAAGCTTTAGACAATTGTTGTTGGACAATTTTAATTGCTCTGCTAGATTGTAAAGTAAGTATATGAAACAAAATTTTAACTTAAGTTTTTTTTCAGTATCTGTAGAAATATGTAGTGTACCTGTGTGTATACAAAGGAGATGACAATTTGTAATATCAATTTACTGCGGAGCTGATATTTGTTTTAGTATGTTTGACTTGTGCATGTTATTTACGTAGTATTGAATAATTAACTACTGGGAATAGCTAAGTATTAATCAAATAGATGTGCTTGTTTATGCATCAAGTCAATGTAAGTGATTTGTTTAACCCCTTAATGAACATTTTTTAAACAATTCCGAGAATGGCAATAATCTACCATCCAACGTGACAGAAACGGACTTAAAATATAAAAAAATATTATTCTATATTAAAAAAATATATTTCTATATTAACCGGAGCTGTAATATTTTGAGACATATAAAATTACAGTTACCGTGACTTTCACGGAGCTGCACAATTCTACCATTAAACGTTGCCCGTATATGTCACGGAGGTGTGCATTAAGTGGTTAAGTAAACAATTATTAATATATGGTCTCAACTGCTGTTCTTGGCCACTTCTATCAAAGTTTAATGCCGGACATTATGTTCCAGTAAAATATTATATGAAGAACTTTGCTTTCGAACATGCTAAGTAGAACGGGGTCTTGTGATATACCCCAAACGTGGTTCCAATACAATACTCGAGAGTAACGTGTCTATATAAGCACTCCTATTAAATTAAAAGGTGTAATCTCAGGGGTATGGAAGACTTATTGCAATGGCGTAATGTCAAGGTTATGGAAGCTAAAAAGCTAAGATATTTTTAAAAGCAGGAAAACAGAAATCAGGTGAGTATTTTTATTATTCCAGGAATTTCTCGTACTTTAAGAACATACTCGTAGTGACAATTCAAAAGTAATAAGACGAGCTTATGAAGATTTTAACATGATACGGTAATAATCGTATAATTGATCTTATTGCCTCTTACCTGAATCAAGAGTCCAGACGGCTTAAGTAAATAATTTGTATGTAAAAAACTGTTTCTCACTGGAAAGTGGTTGTTCCATAAGGATCTGTTGTTGGCCCCTTTATATATTTACAAAATATTAATATCTTGCCCTTTTTGTTAAAGGTCTATGTAACGTTGTACTTTTTGCTGATGTGCCTCGCTTATTTTTAAAGTTGAGCGTGATAGAACTAATTATGATGAAGTAATAATTTAATCTTAAATGCTAAGAAAACTAAATGCATAAAATTTACACTTGTTTTTTTAAATTATTTTCATAATATTTAATCTGACTGTATTTTATCATGGGACGGTGCAGACGAAATTATATATATATATATTACAAAAAAACCTTTGTGGGCTATTTATAATTTACAAGCTAGAAATTCTCCGAGAAATGTTTTTAAAGAAGTATGTATTATTACAGTCGCTTCTCAATACATATTTAATAACATATTATTTATATACAAATTTATACAGTTATATAAAAAACAGTGTCAGATACGCAATAAATACGAGAGATAAAAACAAGCTAAAATTACGTTTTCAAAAAGCTAACAAATCCTTCATGGTCTTCAGTATACGCATATATAATAAAGTTCTACAAGATATCTCAGACCTTTCTTTCTAAGTTTTAAATCTAAAATCGAAAGTATATTATTAATAAAATTTTATTATAACGTTCAGGGGTTTTAAGAGGATCGAAATGTGTGGAATTTAAGTTGTCGACTCATTTGCAGGGTTGATATTATAATGTATATCATCTAACATTGTTAATTTCTTTTTAAAAGAGCAACTGTTCAGTTTCTGGCCGGTTTTTAACAGAGCAGCATTCCGAGTTGGTGGAAACTTACTCACGGACTGACTACACTGACCTTTTTTATTGTAATAATTAACGATTCAAAGGTTTACTTGAATAAAGATACTTTGAATTTTAATTTAAATAACAGATACATATTCAATTGAAATATCTTTATTATTAGAACATAGTATGTTACTGTAATGTACTGTTGTTAACAATTTACATAAAAGTAAAAATATTTTTAGGACATTTGTAAAAAGTATGTTTTTACATAAAAACGTAAACAATTTTCACCAAAATTCAGTCATTATTTATGGCCTTGTCTTTAGTAACAAAAATATAATTAGTGTTGGGATGATTGTAATCAAAGAGCTAAGGGGGCGACCAAACCACCAGATGTTTTCTTAATTTTAATATTCTCTTCTAATTTTATTTGACCTTAATATAATATTTCCAATTACTATAAAGACAGATGTTTCATTATAATTAAGCAAGATTTGTTTCTGATATATCTCCTACACCACATATACCACAATACATTTTTTGCATCTAATTTTGATTATACCAGAAAAATGTTATTACACTTTAAATTATTAATTGATAGTAAATACGTCCTTCAAATGAAAACTAGAATGAAGCTTAATTATATATTATAATTAGTCTGGAATATTTAAATATAAATTTCAATAATTACTTGTTAATGATAATTACCCACATCGTATTGACTTACCTGTCAAATAATTGTAACTTAATAAAATTATATTTAAATTTTTCTAACTTGTTTTTAAAATTTATATCTGTTGAATAACAATTAAGAATATAATTAATAAGTATATTTAAGATAGGATGTTCATTTACATTGTAATAACAGGTTCTGACAAGTTAACCATGTTTTTTATTATCGCCAAACTACACATTACTACACTCGTATTAACATGAACTTTAGCTAATAAAGTAATATGAGTGTCACAATGCACAGCCTGAACCACTAAAAATAAAGACTGTAGTACAATACTTCACATGATATGAATGCTTTGCACATTTTAATTTTTTGTTAGTTAGTTATACATATAAATTTTAACTATCTTTCTAAAATCTAACAATGATTAAAAAAAAGATATAATTACTTAGGATTCTGGCTTATCTTTTAGATAAATTCATTTATTGCTTCATTATACATTTATAAGTTAAATGTGGATTATATTATAATATAAACAACAATTTGAAGACAAAAAGCAACCTTCGCTATAATAGTACTAAGAAATATGATTTACGGTTTACTTGAGCAAAACATCTACAATGTACAGAAGTGTTATACATAAATCTAACCAACTGTTTTGGCTAAAACTTAAATATGACACCAACATCCTACTTGCCCTTATCTATGGCTGAAAGTCGAAGCCTGTCTGAGCAATTATAAAATTTTAACACAGATTATACGTGATCACCGCCGCCCATGATCTCTTGTAGCATCCGAAGATTTACAAGAGCGCTGCCGGCCTTGGAGGTAGGAGTGAACGTTTTTTTTTAAGGTAGCTATGTCGTATCAATCTGGATATACTGCCGAAGGGTGTTCGTTTCACATTCAAGTGGTACGTGGAAGAAAGGTTCTTGAAAACCGTACAGTGGAAGATCGTCACGCATCCAGGTGGTAAGGATGATAATGGAGGCGTTCACGATCTGTGCGGTGATAAAATTCGGCGTTAGGCATGAGATTGCAAAGCTCATCGGAACACTCTCCGTTGTAAATGCTTTAGAAGACGCTCAGAAAAACAACATCTCTGCTCCGTGCCAAGGAGTGCAACGGTTTGCAAAGCACTGGGTTCCCAACAATCCGAAGCTCTCTCCATTATAAACGGCCAAAAGGTAGAAGCTGATATTGGATTATTAATCCGGATCAGAGATGAGAAAAGTACTCCATGTATGGCTGGAGCTGCGCCTTATAGAACGCAAGTCTTCGGTCAGGCCTGAGATACTGACTCGCTCAATTGATCGCTCCTAATCTTATCGAGGCCAATTTGGTCTTGCCCTCCAGATGACGACGAAACTGACAAACGCTCGAAATGTCACGACCCAGTATTCTGATATTTGGCGAGGCTATAAAAGAAGTGCTCTCGAAGAGCGGTGATAGGACAAATGGAGCTTTCTTTGTGATAAACGCGCAAACTTGTGTCTTTAGGGGATTGAACTGAACGTGGTTCAGTTCACCCCCCTCAGAGACCATCCCCAGGGAAGTCTCTATTGAAGACACAAGTTTCTTTCGGCACTCATCGACGTTTTCCCAAGAGAGACCTGCACGACCGGAATATACCGCATCCCCAGTGCTGTCATTCGCATAAAAATATATGTTGGGAATATCCAACATATCATTGATATGCAAGAGGAACAGAGTTGGGGATAGCATGCAGCCTTGAGGTACACCAGCGTTCACGGTCTTGGGGTAATCTTTATATTGTTTCAAATAGTTGTCACCTTCGTCATCTATTATTATAAATTTCAAGATAGATTTAAGCAATTAAACATTTTGTATTGTGTTGTGAGTATGATGTCAACATACAGTACAGTACACCATTACGTGTTTTACAAACAAATAAATTTTGTTACAAACAAATAAATTATATTAAACACGATTATAATAAACTAGATATACCCAATTTTAAGATTTATTTGCAAACATAATACATTGCTTTTTTCTTACGAATATTTACTATAAACGTCCACATTCAAATATTCCTGCAGTCTCTGTAAGTACCCCGCGATAGGACATGTGGACAGGAGTTAGTCCATTAGTCCGAAACGTACAGAATGACACGTCTGCACCTTTATTATTACGGTATGAAATCAATGATGCCAGAGATTCGTTTGTTATTCGATGATATGTAATGGACAGGGACATCAAAATAACCTTAAAAATATTTGAAAACTAATCAACGAATAAATAAAGAAAGTTTTAGAAAAAAAATGTATTTCTTCTATAATTGTAAAGAAAAAAATTATAAATTCAGAGTCAAACACGATTTTACTGAAACAGTACAATATATTAACAGTGAATATTAGTTCGGTTGTTTGTACAACGTTAGTTGTAAGCAACGTTTATGATGTAGCAAATCTTGTTGTTTTTACACTGCAGAAGGTTTTATAAAAACGATTCCAAACCAAAAAGCTAAAAGCTAAAAGCAAAATTTAACCTACTTACCATCCTTCAGTCGTAATACTCATCTACAATATCACCATGTCATTCAGGATTTCTATCATTATACAAAATCAATATAAAATGATTGTTTTATAAAGTTGTTATAAGATTGTTTCTTTTAGATTTTTGTTTATTCCAAAGCAGTATTAGGCAAACACATACTATAGCATATATAACATACTTCAGCACTTTTAACAACACTTGTTTTTTATTAAACACCCGCACGAGAAACGCATATGTTTGGTTAATAAACAACTTTACTATTTTATTAAAGAATTTTCTCATTGAAGCACAATTGTCAATTCCCTAAATAAAATAACGTTAATTCATCTGTAAGGGGCTCAAAATAAAAAAGGCGCCAAGACCAAACCAGGAGTGTGCCCAAACTCGTTTGTGCAATAAGTTTTATTGTCGAATTACATTAGACAAAGTCACCGAATTCGTTTGTCGAATCAAGTACAGTAATCAGACAGAGGAGGCAAGCGGGCTTATCAAAACACTCACACCTGGGTAATTCTCATGGAATCTCGAAATTCTTGTCCTTTTAGTTTTTACACAGTTCGAAACTATTCATGGTGGTATTTTTTTTTTTTTTTAAAGAACATCACGTAGGCTAATAATTTTGGTAATAACCTTAAAACTGTATGTATATCTGTAAGGAATAATAAATATATAATACCCTTAGAATCATTCCCCCACTATGTCCCAAACTTTAAAATAAAACATGTTATAATTTTTTAACTAGAAATTGCTTAAAATTTATGTTTGCGCGTGTGACTATTTTATTAAAAATACATCAAAATTTCAAAAATTCTTCGAATTTAGGATTATAGATCGTAAATAAATGAGGAAATGTTGATTTGACATGTGTCCCTTAAAAAATAGTCATTCCCTCACACCATTACCGACAGTCGATAAGTTAGCGTACTTGAGATTTTTTATTGGAACTTCTATTAATTTTTGATAGTTGGTGACACTAACAATTGCTCAGAATGGCGAAGTTGTATTAAAATTGTGGGAGTACTTGTTGGAAGAAGATTAAATTACAATTTTTCAAAGATTACATTTCAGACAGTCATTCCATCACTGAGAAGAAAACAAAGAGGTAATTACTATATTCGAATATAAATTTAAAAATAAAGTATGTTTTTAGAAGCAGTAAAATCACCGAAAAATTTACATACAGCAGTTTACTACATTTGGAGATTTTTGAGGTTATGTTTTATTTTGTCATTCCCTCACTGTCATTCCCTCATTTCATTTCAAAATGAGGGAATGACAACTAATGAGGTAATGACGTCTAGACTATTTTAACTTAGTTTTTTTATGAACTTGCTTATGTCAACCTTAAATTTACTATTCTGTTTTGTTTTAGAGCTAAAAAATGGCACGAGGAAAGAAACTGTCTGATGCAGAAGCAAAATTGAAAAAAAAAGAATATGATCGAAAACGTAGAGAAAAAATGAAATCTAATCCTGAAGTGTTAGCAAAACTTCGCGAGAAAGAACGAATTTCATATCTTAAAAAAAAACAGAAGGGCCAAATAAAATCTGTAACTGCCATGAGTTCCAGAGAAAGAAGATTAAAGAGAAAAAATTGGAAAAAAAACAGTCAATCGTACAGACACCGAAAGACACAAGTCCGTAAGAATCTGACAAGTCTCCTCAATAAAGTATCACCTTCAAGTTCTAAACTTGCAGCAGACCCTGTTCTTCAAAATAATAATAAGCGTGAAAGTATGATAGCTGTTTTGAGAAGGAAGCAATTAAGAAAACGTAGAGCAATACAATATGCAAAAATTGCTAAATTACAAAAAGAATTAAAAGAGCAAATTCGACAAAAAGAGAAGTACAAGAAGAGATCTCAAAGGCGAAATAAAAAGGTTTTATCCTCTCCTGAAGCTAAAGTATCAGCACTTTTGAAAAACGTTCAAGTACCTAAAATAGTCAAACAGAAACTTCTTTTCTCTGAAGTAATTACTAGCCAACTATCAAACAAGTATAATCAATTAAAACAACATCGTGAAAAGAAAAAATACTACGAAATTATAAAACCAGATCTCCTCAAAAAACACAAGTTACTGAACTTATCAAAATCTTTTTTTAAGCATGAGACTTACAAGAAGAGTGGTCTTAAAAAAGTGCGTGCACGATTGATAAAAATTAAACAAGAAGTGGTCGATTTTTTAGAAAAAGATGAAAATTCCAGGATGTGTCCAGGCAAGAAAGATTATATAAAATTAAAAGGACAAATGAAGCAAAAACGTCTATTGACCGATACTATGAAAAATCTACACAAAAAATTTCTGACTACAGATGACTATAAAGTGAGCTTAGCAACATTCTGCAGATGTCGACCTTTTTGGGTAACTTGGGCGAACATGAAAGATCGAAATACTTGCCAATGCATGATTCATACAAATGTTCAACTAATGATAACGAAATTACACGAAAATAAGGCGCTGCCTAGCTGCAATCTGACCAAATTTTTGGCGACGATAACATGTGACGTAAATTCGACTAAATGTTTGTTTCGAAACTGCGAAAGTTGTAAACTTAAAATGGTAGAATATTACCTTCCTCAACCAAATCGAATGGTTGCATTCCATCAATGGATGTACGAAACTACTTCTTTCGAAAAAGATGAAAAGATGAAGACAGTACGCAAACCTGGTAAAAAAGAGATCAAGGTATCAATTAGAGAATTAGTACAAAAATTAGAAGAAACACTACCCTTATTCTTACAACACGTTGCGACAATAGCTCATCAATATCAGACCACTTCAGAACTCAAACAAAATTTAAGTGAAAACGAGGTTCTCATTCATATCGACTTAAGTGAAAATTACTGTTCAAAATATAACGAAGAGATACAATCAGTCCATTTTGGTGGAGCAAGAAAACAAATTACTCTTCATACAGGTGTATTGTATTTACGAGACAATGGTGTTGTTAAACCACAAACTTTTTGCTCACTTTCTGACAATAATAGACACGATTCCATGGCAGTATGGGCTCATTTAGTGCCAATTTTTGAATGGATTAAACAACAAAATCCAAATATCCATAAAATTCACATTCTTAGTGATGGTCCGGTCAATCAGTATAAAAATAAGTTTATATTCCACATTGTATCTCATCATATAAATGATTTATGTCCCGGGACGACATTTTTTTCATGGAACTATTCAGAGCCTGGCCACGGTAAAGGCGCACCTGATGGCGTCGGTGGCACATTAAAAAGAAGTGCTGACAAGGCTGTAGCTGAAGGCAAAGACATCGTAGACTTGAATTCACTAAAAAGTATTTTGTTATCTAGATGTCCTTCGATTACGTTATTTGAAATAACTACTGCTGATATTACAGAGATAGAAAATCTAGTCAAGAAAACAAGGCACTGTTACGCCTTTCCGTGGAACGCAAAAAATTCGCCAATTTGTGTTCGCTAGTGATATATTAGAGTTTAGAAGCCTTTCTTGCTGTCAATGTATTGGAGAATGTAGCCATTTTCACCTGGGATACTACTTATCTTCGAAAACTCCTCATGTTGAAACAAGACTTGGAAAAGTACAAACGCGGTCTTGTGGTAGACAATCTGCGAATAATTTTTTCAATGATAATGATTCCCAAATTGATGAATCTTATGATATAGGCGATTTCGTTCTCATCAAGTGGAACGACGCAATTTATCCCGGAAAAATAACTTCAGTTTCTGATGATGCCGCTGTGGTAGATTGTATGGAAAGAGTAATTAAATCCTGGAGATGGCCTACACCCAAGGATGAAGCATTGTATCCCTGGACTGATGTTGTGCAGAAAATTGAACCTCCAAAATTTATCAGAAAAGGATATTTTTCCGTAAAGGAAATAAATCAGCTTAAATTGTAAAAGTTAAGACTTGACTGCAAGGTATTCTATTGTAGACTGATTCAGAAAAGACTATTATATTATTATATTCTAACTTGTGTGATATAATATTGTTTACTTTAAGACTAAATGTTGATATTAATGGTTTTAAACAATATTTTAGGATTTATATAAGAGATTTTGAAAATTTCTAAATGAGTTGAATATTTTTAGTCATTATTAATTAAGTTTCATGTTGCAAAGAAAATGCAATTAATATAAAAATGAAAGCAAGTTTTGCTGTAAGCAATTTGAGTCACTTTCAGAGCTGTGTTATTAGATAACTCCAGAATTTTCATATATTACCTACTAAAGTTATAAATGTGTTCAAAAAATAAATAATTAAATTTTTCATAATAAACTAACATAAACATCATTTCCTCACCACAGTCATCATTCCCTCACTTTTAAAGTTTATCAATATTGATTTACTTCATTTAAAACTCGTTTATTCTGGGGACCACTATATTCCCTAAAGTTACTAACACATATAGTACAAATTTAAGATAAATTTAATAGATATTAACTAAAATAATTCTGAATAATTTAATTTACATTTTTTCGAGATTTTATGAGAATTACCCACCTACACTCTTATCGGACAAAAGTGTAGCTGAATGTGATCAAAAGTTAAAACAGTCACCAACCAATTGCGTTCATACATTAAATACAAAAATTTTAGTAAAAAGATTAATTTATTTGTGAAAGTTAAGGATTAATTTTATGTTTAAAGTATTTGGTGTAATCGGATTTAATGAAATAATACTGCTAAATATGATCTACAAATCTGAATAATTCGAACCTATCTGTGGGCACGGAAGTGCTGCCACCAAGTCGAGGAAAAAACCACGGCTGTACTATCCTTTTCTCGAGGCTAGTCGCGTCTTTTTCAAACATTTGTAACTTATTTGTTAATAATTTACAAAGTTTCAGTGACCAAGAGGGTAATATATAGCTAGAAATGTTTCCTATTCCTGAAAACATAATTACATTTCAGGATAAAGTATCCTATTTAAAATATCTCTATACAAAATTTCCTCAAAATCCGTTTTGGGGGTTTAGATGTGAAGGCATAACACAGAGAGACAGACAAAGTTACTTTAGCATTTATAATATTAATAGTTTAATCTGTTGTCGCGTGCGTGCGTGTGTCAAGTCACTGAATTCATTAAGATAAGAAAGAGTAAAAAGAGGTAAAATATATAGTTACAATAAAATTTGTTAATAAACTAATAAGGTATCAATACTGATAAAGTGGCTGGAAAGAAGCTACCATAGATACTCGTGGGTGTACTGAATTAGCCAACTTGGTATAGGTACATTGAATTTCATAACTTTTTACGGTATTCCGAGACTTGGACATTTTGTTTAAAGTATTATGTGGTTGATAGGATGCATATTTTTCTCACACAATTATTCACTTTGAAATTCACATTAGTGCATAAATTCGTTTAATTAAGTTTTGTTTCACAGCCTCATTTTATTCAATTTATTATTAATATTATGTAGATATTTATTGTAAGTTGACCCAATATGAAATAGTCATACAAAATACATTTGTCATTAGAACTATTTAATTATTTAACGAATGTAGTATCAAAGCTATTTGTATCATTAAAATACTGTTATTTCCCTTCATAAACGTCGATATAAGACTAAATGCTATTCCATTCTATTCTGCTTTATAATTTAATATAATATTGTTTGAAAATATTTATTCGTAGCATATTAAAAATAATTTGCTGCATTAATATGTATATATGTATTAAGATGTTTTTAAATATATTGAAATTATGATATATATTAAAATTTCGAGACCGTTTTGAGAAAACAATTATCGTGAGTTACAAGACAACCTTCAACATTATGGAATCTGTTACATTCTCGAGAATAAGAATACAAACTATTTTAAGTCTACAAAAATAATTCAAGCATTTGCAGAACCTTGTATCTTCTGTGTATTGATGTTGACAAGACAGATGATAAGAACATTAGACTTTATAAATAGTCTCGGGCTGTTGCGGCTATTTTTTTAAAATATTATTTTATTAATTATTTACCGATAATCGTTTTCATTTGATGAAATACTTTTGTAATTTGAACACGCTATATCAGTAGAGCTGAATTATAATATTCAGATATAAATTAAACGGGACTAAGTTAACTGTGCTGTGAGGTAATCTATATATAAATAAATAAGTTTGTTAACAGTTATCTGAAAACAACATAATTGGCTGAATGTAACAAAAAGTTTCATTTATTAAATAATCATGATAAATTAAAAATCCTAGAACAGAAAAACATGCAGTTACAAGTATGTATGAATGTAATGTATGTATGTAAGAAAGTATTTTATATACTCGTATACATGTCAAAATTTATTTAATATAATATAAATAATAATAATTTATTCTGACGTGTCAGAAGAAGCGGGGCCGCTTTTATGAAATACACTATACAATAGAAAAGTTAATTCATTTATTTTAACTTTCACTTTCACTTACCAATTCGTTATTCGAGGGTGCTGTAACCTTCCCAATGAAGTGTGTGTAACAGGACGTGTGTACAACAGGACGTGTGTACAACAGGACGTGTGTACAACAGGACGTGTGTACAACAGGACGTGTGTACAACAGGACGTGTGTACAACAGGACGTGTGTACAACAGGACGTGTGTACAACAGGACGTGTGTACAACAGGACGCTTTAAATCAAATATCCAATTTAATATTTAAGACTCATTATCACTGAAATTGAATTGATTATTTTAATTTATTCGAATACAATATACAGTTTGCCAGCTAGACTGAACGGTAAATAAAACATCTCAGATACTTATATAAAATAATAATTATAAAACCTAGTATTAATCTATTAAATTAAATTCCTAGGCGCCACTGATAATGGACAAGCGAAAATACTCGTATATACACAGCCCTCTTGTTTGTCAGTACAAGAAAACTGCAGTCAAACACTTGATCTTCAAATATTTATTTATAATGGAGATCAATTATATATAAAGTAGTACATCACCAGATAGTTTCTTAATAATTAACGAGGAGCAGGCATTTAAAGGCAGACCTCACATGCAGCTACAGTTACAGCAACAGGTCAAAAGCAGGACATGCAGGTCGATGAAGTTACATGCACGTATGCAGGTATGCACGTTTTAAAGATTTATTATAAAAATTAAAAAAAAAACTCCTTATGGACGAAAAAGGCCTCACAAGCAATACTACAGCGTATGTCGAATCCAATTGTCGAAACGGAACAGAAACTGAAATTATGCAACGTAAAGCAATAAAGAAAGTTATAAACTAAAGAACACCTCCTAATTTATAGTGAAAAATCAAATAACTTACCATATGTCTCTCAAATTAACTTTAAAAGTGACCGGGAAATGCCGGCAATACGAATTATGGTTAATCTATAATTTTTAATCAGCCCTACAATAATACACAGCATGATTAAAAGGATCAACGCCTTATAAGCGTTATTAGGAACACTAATTTCATCCACACTCACCGGAGAGTTATTAATAAAGAAATATCGAAAGTGCTTCCGATAGAAAGGTCGTGACGTTGAATTTTACACAACAAATACGCCAATAGCGACACTACCCCACGCAGAACGTCAAACTAAATGTGGCTAAATTCTTAATTATTTATTAAAAATGAAAATAATCAATTTAGTAATAATAAACTAAATAAATTAATGTCTTTGGAAACCAATAGGAATTGTTAATTC
Source organism: Melinaea marsaeus rileyi (assembly GCA_918358865.1). Classification (NCBI taxonomy): domain Eukaryota; kingdom Metazoa; phylum Arthropoda; class Insecta; order Lepidoptera; family Nymphalidae; genus Melinaea; species Melinaea marsaeus. The sequence continues at coordinate 545,080 of OU911089.1, forward strand.
ACAACATTTTAATATAATTTGAAATATATCAATATGACGACGTAGACAGCTTCTATACACCTGAAACAAATGACAGCATATTTTAAATAATATACCGCAGTATCCTATCAGTTTATATCATTTTGACCTAAAATAGTATGATATTTCGAGGAACCCAAAACATCTTCAAGCTGGCAACATATAATTTCTAAAATAATAAGATGTGTCATAGACTATTAAACTCTGTTGAATTTCCCGTCAACGGATTATTAATGAACCTTATCACATACAAACATTTAAAAAATTAAAATGTGTGACTAAATACTTAAATTAACAAAGAAACAGTGTTATTTTAAATATAATATTCAAGTTTGAATCCCTTTTAGTAATTACAAATAAAATGAATGAACAATGGTATATTATATGACACACGAATTTTGTTGCATCTGGTATCTATTTGTAAATGACATGAATTTTAATTGAAATTGAACATTAGTTGTCATTTAATCACAAAAAATACTTAACTAAGCAATAAAATGCAAGGTTCTTTCGATAGTTAATACATCCAATATAATATTATTTACTACAAACTAAATACCAAATATCAATATATAAATTAACCAAAACACGGAATGTTCATAAATATTATAAATATATAATAACAGAAGATACAAAGGACAATGGTTAGATAACATTTTGATAAGGGTATGGATTTCGTGTTACAGAATTAGCTTCAAAAAGCATTTCATATAAGACTTATTATGATGTAAGTAAAGTACTGGTGCATTGTTATTCAATGCTTTTCCCGAAACAATAAAGATAAAGATAACTAACCAAATAATGATTAGCTGAAATCTACTTACACGTGTAACACATACATACTTTGAAATAAGTAATCCCTTTTACAGTTTCATGAAAATTTCTCAGTATAGTAATCGACGTGAGTGTTTCTCAGAGTCTCTTCTAAGTTAAATAGAAATTCTAGACTGTGGCAGGTCGATTTAATCAAGTGAGTGGAGGCGTGAGTGTACTATACCTGCCGGATACCTGCAGTGTATTTGGCAACGGACAGACAGTCGGGTAACAACTTTAATTAAAACCAATCAATAAAGTGTAGATGTGTCGACTCGTTCTATTTAACATGTTTGTAAATAAGTAATGTGAAATAGTATTAGGAATATATATTTTTGTGTAACAAATTATTATTTACTTATATGGATACATAAATTGCTAATTATTCAGGTTACAAACAGGCAATATGCAAGTTATAGTAAAGTAATAAATAAATATAATTTGGTATATTTGTATCAACATGTCTCAATATGTACCTACGACATTTATTTGTATGTATTTTGTATAACTCGAGGCTTACAATCTTCAAAGTAAACATCTTTCAAAGGAAATAAGCTATTTTCGTTGGATCAATCTGTAGTCTTCTATTCACGTCGAAATCAAGTTTCTTTATAACTTTATAATTTTATCGGCAATTTCTTTTATAAGTAAAATATCTATAACATGAAAATAAAGTTCTCGTTAATTTAGACAGTAATCCCTCGGCACTTTTGTCAGTTGTCGGAACAGACAGACCCTTCCTAAATTTGTTAAGCAAACAGGTTTTCCACTGAGCCGATTACCGAAGGTATTACAGACTAAATAGATAATAGTCAAATTTGCTCCGGCTTATGTTTAAAGAATATTAAGTTTTATTTAATTTATTTTAATTGATTGTAACGATCACTAAACCTAACCTACAAAACAATGCATTAAAAATATATTATAATAAATATAATATTCCTACTTGTATATAAATAAGATATGTATTTGTATTTGTTCCTACAAAAGTTCTCTCATATTTTTAATTACACTCCGACCATTACACTGATATAATAAACTAAATGAAATAATACTAAATGAAAAAATATAATAATAGTAGTTCTATACGAAGAATCAAAATCTTTAATATCGTTTATAATATATATACGAAATAGAGTAATATCAATAATATTTATATTGAGAGAAGTTATTAAAAGATAACAACATGTCACGCATTAAAACTAGTTATCGCATATATATGTGAAATATATATTGTTCTATAATATTTTACAGCAAACTTAGTAATTAAATCATATTACATATGTTTAAGGAGGAATTACAGATGGTCATGTCTTAGAGTCATCAAGTCAGCGCATCACATTCTGGTGATGTTGTCCTTGTTAATATAAAATGAAAATACAGTATATGGAATTGTTCCCTAAACTTAACTAAACAGTAATAAAATTTACATTGCGTGACAAATTTCAATAAACGTATCGCAAACTTTGTTATTCTTCATAACGAGGGACAGGTATTGCCGAAACTTGAACTTCAGTAAATCACCAAATCGCTCCAACAAGTACTTAAAACTTCACCCAAGTTTATAGGAATGGCGTTTTAATGTCAGTTTAGAGATATTGATACGAAGTGTTCGTTGAAAAGACGAGGGAGATGTAATGTTCGCAATTTAGAAGATTCACGTCTGTGAAACGATCGTCTTGGCTGTTTCAACGTTTGTTGTTGAAAGTGGATTGGCTATAATAATATTTTACTTTTTAATAGATCCCATTATCCCAGCTAGTTAGACTATGTCACCGATGATCTAAATTTTATAATTAAAATAAAATCTCTGATATGTATTTGAAAGTATGTGTGTGGTGAGTCACCAATGTTGATGTTGTGCCCTACCTTAGATTTTAAGGTAGGTGGTAATTAATAATCCATCGACACACAGTTATTTTTACATATATTGTTTATTTTGCACAAACACATAAAACACACAATTACTAGGATTAAAACATGGATGGAGTGAGCGGAAGAACAAGCGTAGGCGCAGCCACGCGAATACGTGAGAATACGAGTTGAGAGCTGGGCACTGCCTGACGAACTCGCGGGAGAACCGTAGCTGGTGGGAAGATTGGCGACTAAAAAGACGGCCAGGCGGTCGACTGATGTGCACCCGCGTCTAGCGGAACAATAGACGGCCACCTGGTCGACACCGATGTGCCCGTTTCCAGCAATTACAATAATCGGCCAGCCAAATGTAGTTTAGTAATAAAAGTTAATTATTCTAACAATAGTGACAATACGTCACATGTAGATTTTTCCCATTGCTTCATGGATGCAAAGCTTCTGCCACTATCTACATATCAATGGATCTTTGCTATATACTTACTTCTACAAGCAGTTCTAAGAAACAATAAACTATTTATTTCTGAATGTTAATAATCATATAGCAACTTCAGAAATTAAAAAAATATATATATTACTTTGTATTGCACAAACTACAGGGTGGGCCAAAAATTTTTACACTTTTGAAACATGTCTAGAAATAAAAGTACAAATGTTATTTTGTTTATGATTTATTTAACGTAATTATCATTTATTAAAATTTATTGTTTAAAAATGACATCGTCGAGATGTGCTCCGTCTCGACGTTGGCACTCCTGCAATCGACTACGTAAACTTTGGAAAACTCGTTGACACATGCTGCGAGGAATCGCGGCTATCTCCTCGTGGATGTTTTCATTTAATTGGGATATGGTCGTCGGTTTATTAAGGTATACTCGACTCTTCAGATATCCCCACAAGAAAAAATCGCAAGGTCCGGGTTTCTGGGAGGCCATGGGATATCACCTCTGCGAGAAATCAATTTGTTAGGAAACATTTCTTTGACCATCGGTAAAGTCACGTTTGATGTGTGGCATGTTGCTCCATCTTGTTGCATCCAAGTCCGGCTATTGTATCCTTCAAATTCATGCAACTGTGGTGTCAAAAACTCTCGCAACATTTTCACGTATTCCACTGAGTTCACAGTTACGTTATTTCCTTGATTATTTTCAAAGAAGTATGGACCGATTATGCCCTTTGCGGATATGGCAGCCCATACTGTCGTTTTTGGTGAATGAAGAGGCTTTTGGTGTTTATAGTGAGGGGTTTCCGTGCTCTAATATCGACAATTATGTTTATTTACGTGACCATTAATGTGAAAATGGGCCTCGTCCGTAAACAATACATTCTCAAGGCTAGAGAATCGCTCCAGTATAGTGTCAGCTAATAACTTGCGTTAAATGTAATCGTTTGGTTTCATCTCCTGCACAATTTGAAGCTTATATGGGTGCAGTTTAAGGTTCAAATGCAAGATTCGCCGCAAACTAGTTCTTGGTATAGCAAGAACCGCCGACCGCTTACGCGTAGATGATTCTGGATCGTCCCTTACAGAAATTTCAACCTCCCGAATGTTCTCTTCGCTTCTTCTTGAACGTGGTCGCCCAGTTTGTTTACTATTCGTTGTCGATCCCGTTTGCTCAAACTTTTTAACCCAAGCTTTAATTAAATTAACACTTGGACACTCACTTACACGTTGTAATCCGTATTCAACTCTAAAGAGGCGTCGTGCAGTAACCTAGGAATCGTTGTTTTTGTAAAATTGTTTTACGCAAAAAGCACGCTGTTGTCCCGTGAAGCGCTCCATCGTGACTAAAATTGCATTAAACGACGCACAAATCCCCGCTACCCGCGCGCCCCTTGCTCTCACGGTTTTGGAGAAATCAAGTGTTGCTATTTGCAAAAATTTTTGGCCCACCCTGTATAATAAAATAAAAAGAACGGAAACTGCGCAAAACTATACTGATCTAATAACCCAAGTTACGACGCTCTGAAAAGCTCTCACTAAGGCTTAAATTAACTCCGGTCTTTAGCCTGTTACGAGCTGACGTGTATTTCTAAAAACAATTAACTTCACATTATACTGGTGTAATAGAAAATGAAGTTTTCCGGAATACCAGCTAGTGACGCTGTTTAAATAAATTAAATATCTTGCTAATGATCTTTCATAACTAACATTTTCCACCCAAAATCTTGATAAATTTGTTAAACAAGTTAGTTAAACAATAAACAACATGTAATTTTTTTATGTGTTATTACAAAAAAGTTATAATCAAATTGAAATATAATGAGTATTCCTTTACCTGTATGAACCAATCTGCTGGGGTACCACAAGGTGGCCTTCTATATCCATTACTCCTTACAATCTTCATAAATGAAGCTTTCATTTATTAAAATTATATCTTCTGACTACTATCTTTTTGCGGATGATTTACAACTATATAGATATGCCAACTTACATATATGAGCTGGAAGAGGCTATAGCTACTATATATATCGACCTTCAAACCTTACACTCGTGGACTTAACACTATGGCCTATTACTTAAGCCTCCTAAATCACAGGCGATAGTTGATAGCTCAAAACTATATATGTAAAAACGACTTAAGGACCCTGCCTTACCTAGTCTATGATGGAACCTAGACAATGCAAGAAATTTAGGATTAATTATAGATTGTCATTTAAGTTGAGCAGCTCAAGTTAATGATGTAAGTAAGCGGGTGCATCATTTTTTACAATCCCTTAAACGACTGCTCAATTTCATTCCTCTTAAACCTAAAATTATACTATCATATTCCCTCCTTTATCGATATCTATTCGACTATGCTGATGTTTGCTATTTAGATACGACTAATGACCTGCTTAATAAATTAAATCGACTTTATTTATACATCCGTTTCGTTTCTAAATATCGCCATGAATTAAAATAGGAGCTTGCACAAGAGCGTTGCCGGCCTTGGAGAAAGGAATATATGCCTTTTTTGAAGGTACTCATGTCGTATCGATCTGGATATACCGCCGAAGGAAGTTCGTTCCACATTTGAATGGTACGTGGGAAGAAAGTCCTTGAAAACCGCACAGTTGAAGATTTAGGTGGTATGGATGGTAAAGGAAGCTATGGCGAGCTGTGCGGTAGTGAAATTCGGCGGTAGGCATTAGATCGAATAGTTCTTCGGAACACTCCCCGTTGTTAATGCGGTAGAAGACGCACAAAGAAGCCACGTCTCTACGCAATGCCAAAGAATCCAGCCGTTCTCAGAGCACTGGGTCCCGACAATCCGAACGGCTCTCCGTTGTACGCGGTCAAATAGTAGAAGCTGATATTGAGGTGATCCGGACCAGAGATGAGAACAGTACTCCATGTGTGGCCGGACCTGCGCCTTATAGAGCACAAGTCTTTGGCCAGGTTTGAAATACTGCCTCGTTCTATTTATCACTCCCAATTTCATTGAGGCCAACCTGACCTTGCTATCCAGATGACCACGAAACTGACAGTCGCTCGAAATGTCGAGACCCAGTTTTCTGATACTTGGCGAGGCAATAAGAGGAGTGCTCTTTGAGTGATCTTTGTATCAACTTTTTATTTTATATCAAAGAGAACAAACAAATTATAAATTAAACTCAGGTAATGATGAGCAGAAGTTTTTTTTTGCAGAATTATCTTTAGTAAAAGTTCTGGCAATGTGCGAAATTATAGAAGTTTAGGTCAAATATTGGCTTTGTAGCAGATGTCGCAGTCTATTTAGCACTCTTACTGATGCATGCGCGTGACAGATTTATAATGGGAAATCGCATAGACAAATTTCATTTTACTATATCTTTTTTTGTAGACTGTTTTTTTTGTTCTGTTTTTTTGCAGAATCATTTTTAGTATAAGATCTAGCCATGTGCCAAATTAAAAAAAAATACATTTATAAGTTTTAAAATTACCGATGTCGTAAAACAGCAAAATGAACGGCTATGAGCTTCGCTTACGCTCAACTCAATTATTCTGTATAAGAAATAAATAGGGGTTAGTTGAATTTCAAAAGTTAAAAAATTAAATGTTTAAAAACGTATGGTGATATTACTATTAGTCCTATATCGATAACCTCAATCATTTTATGTTTATAAAAGTAAAGACTATCACGTAAAAAAATAAGATTATTCTACAAATCACATTGTAACTAATAAAAGGAGTTTTCAAGGTTGCAGATAAGTGTGATTATGAGTCCTTTAATTCCAAATCCCTATTTATTTTTTAGAATGTTTTGCAAAAAATTGAAAAGAAATATAATAAATACAAAACTATAGTAGTTCTAATCCATTATTAATTGACTTTCAATATTGGACTGGCCATACGTAGATTTTGCTGAGCCGAATGTCATATTTTTTTTGTAATATTTCTGCAGCTCCAAATCCAGTTATGAAACGTTTCGAAGCTGCATTGAATTGACTACAATGTTAGTGTAGCGAATAAGCAAGTTGAGAGCAGTTTTTATAGTTGCGTAGTTTTTGTTGAAATTTTCAAGGTGGCTCTTGTACATCGAGCGTGATATACAACACAATATTGTAGATTTTTAAACGATTGGAAACGAAAAAACATCAAACATATAAATATGAAGAAGAAATATTTTTTTGTTTTGTTTAATTGTATCAAATAGGCTCCAACATTAACTTGTTTTTCTTAATAAAAGATACATTATCAAAAATTATTTTTTTTCACAGAAAATATTTATTTCTAAAAACTTATACCTATGCAAAAAAAACATATTATGTTAACCAAGGTGTAGAAATTCGTCTCAATTGGTGTATGTTCTAAGAAGTTGTTGGACTACTCACGATTTACAAAAAGGTTTGCGAGGTACTCATATACAGAGCAGGTATCACTTGATCATGAACGTTTAATGTAGAAGTTATTATGAATATGAGAATGCTAGACGCGAGCCGTTTCCGCACGTCTCGATTATCTCTTCTTTATCCACATCCAAATATAATGCTCTGTTTTCAACTTAATTGTAAGTAAGTGTACAGTGTGTGTAAGAGGAAGGTCACACCTTTAATTAGATTAAGTATACAAACAGAATATGATCTAGAATAACACATTGGTTACGTTCTACATCGAGAAATCGCCTTATACTCGTAATTCACTTGAGCAAACAATATTAATAATGTAATTCATTCCTCCTGTGTGCTCGTCAGCCCTCTCAGAAACAGTGAGACAATGATTCTTTCCGCTACAGAATGTCTTGCCTTAAAAAATATAATCAATGTTGCTTACTTATAATAATTAGTTTCTTCTTACTTTCAAAACGCCTAAGAACATACTTATACACTTAAATACGGAACATCTATTCGCATAATGAAACCCTTAACAAATCGTTTTCCGTTATTTACAGATAATAAACTAACATTGCTTAAATAAATAATATGTCATTCTTATAATAACATATTTTCCAACACGTGTGTACGCAGTGTGTGAAATTTACAGGTAATATTCTTGTTCGAGTATTGTAAATCGGTAATCCCTCTCGACTTTTGTATTTTTTGTATTCTTGTATTCTTTCATATTCAGGACGATAATTAGTTTTTACAACATAAATTGTTTGCTTTATTTTTCTTAACAGTTTTTCTTCATATATATATATATATATATATATATATATATATATATATATATATATATTCGTGGTACTGATATCATTTTCCACATGCACTTGCATTTTAATTACAAAGTTTTTACAAACAATATAAAATGATTATTTTATTAATAGTAGCTTTAAATATCTTCACACTTTTACTATGTAGTATTTTGCCGTTTCTATACTTCAAATAACGAACACAGAACACAAATAAATATCATAATCATAATAAACAACGTCCTGCCACAAAGAATTATTAGAATCATTTATTTTCCCAAAGACAAAGCCAATTGATTTTCATTTTAGTGTCTTTTAAAACAAAAATATAATTAATGTTAGGCTGTTCTTAATTAAAGAGGTAGCCATTTTTTCAATCGCAGTTAAATTAAATCTGCCAACAGTGTGCCGACTGGACGTAACACACGCATTAACTTTATGTCATAGTACAAACTTTAAGAAAAACAGTATATTAATATAAAGTCACTTTTATTAATAGACTATAACTTATATATATTTATATAGAAATACTAACATCTATTTGTTTAAGATGTAATAACCATATGTTGAATAATCATTTATATTGTATTAACTCAAGAGATTTCACACTTTAAAACACTCGTTTGTGAGTGATTGTTACTTTGAAATATACAGAATAAAATAATGGAATACGAGATATTCAAATTATTGACGATCTTCAAAGTAATTTTATATTATTTTATGCAACTTTGTGTGAAAGCAATAAATTCATGTCGAAACCACTGCCTTCTACAATTTTTATCTGTGAATATAAGATGGTCTGTTATATATCGCAGCATATTTTCGGAATTCGAAAGAGGATTCGGGAAAACAAAACAAATGGAGGGATAGGAAGGTGGATCGGACATACGGCTCCCTCACACAACGCATGAATCAATGAATATTACATCAACTACACGCCTTCTGTGAGATGAACTCGACAATGATTCAGACAAATGAGACATGTTGTACAGGTGCTTTATATTTTTTTCATAATAAACTATAAAATAACATGTTACATATTATTAATAAGGACTTCGTTCCTGTGTATTCTCCGACCTTTATTGATTCAAACGGTACTTTAAAACAATTGTAATAAAATGTTTAAATCTGCCAAACCTTTATAAAATATTTTTCATTGTTCACGAAAACATTTCAAATCCTTGTTATATTTAGTTGCAAACCAACAAAACACTTCTTAAACGTGACTCAAGTTACATTTATAAAATAAATAAAACGCTAAAACATTAAATATTTCCTCCTCGACATATTTCAAGTCAACGGTTCAGTTAATTGTATTAAGTTTCCTCTTGATAACTGTAGCGGCTAGAATGGAAAGGAAAATGCTGATTTTGTAGAAGTCATTATTATTAAAGCACTTTATACTGGTATTTTAACAAAGTTATTTTTTATTGAATACAATTATTTTTCCCACATAATTAGTTGTGGTGTAAACCACTAGAAAATCTGCTTTGAAAATTAATGACGTAGAATATATATATTTTACTGTCTTAGTATAAATTAAGACATTTTATTTAACATCTGAAATTGTATTACTATTTTATTTGTATACAAGAAAAAGAACAATCTTTTAAAAAAGTATCTACACTTACAAGCTTTCAATCACCGATGTTAAGTTGAATGTAAGTACTGATTATACCGGCGTGTTGTTAAGTATCAAATACAGTAAACTAGTTAATGACACCTTCAGTATACTTTATCTTTAAAGACAAGTCGTTAATTATAACTTTGGTGATTAACGCCGAGCCTAATCGCTTCAACCTTTGTGATTTAAACTTTTGTGTATAATTTTTCATTAAAACCATTAAACAATATTGTAAATGAAGGAATGATTAATATTAAGATTAAACTGGAATGTATAAAAGAATGAAAATAAATAAACAGCACGTATGAAATACACATAATAAAATAATTTCTTATTGCTTATCCCTGGATTTTGAAAACTTATTTATAGGAACTTTTACTATAGTTAAGAACCTCATTATACACAATTTATAAAACTTTAATATTTAAATAAACTCGTTAGACCTTAAATATTTTGAAGAAGGAAGTAGCAACCATTTGTATTGTATATTGTAGATATCTCTCGGTCTGCGTGCATCCTTGGCCTCACGAGTATGTGCGGAAATTGCGGAGCCGTTGAGGATAGCCGATGAAGCAAACAACTCACTGACACACAGTGTATAGTGACCGTGAGATCATGCATCATATCATATCATATATAGAATCAGAGAAAATAATTTCTAAACTGATACATATAAACGAAATAATGGTTTATTCTACTGATATGGAAGTTTTATTGTTTTTAAATTTTTTTTAATACCTTCTTTAATTATAATATCTCCTTTTGATACCACATCATCTAACTAGTAGTCACATGACTTAAGTATAACAAAATATTTCTTTAATGCTTGGTATCCATGGACTTTATAGCCGACTCGTCTCTCCGTCTTTCCTCTCGTTGCAATTACAGTGACTTTACATAAGAGAAATCTGTACCCATTTGAAATAAAAGTTTTCACTTTGATAGCGAAGTTTCGTATTTGGGAAGCATTTTGACCGCAGGCGAAGGTTAATATGAAAACTAACTACTTTCTTAATATTCTCGTTAATGATGAATTGAAAAAATAATTGTTAGCATAACCATACCTAATTAAAACTAAGTTATAAATTTTAAAGATTCAGTTCTTAATACATTTATGTTTGTATATTATCTATCGAAGAGAGATCAGTTAACTTTATAGTAGGTACATATTATTATATTCGAATGATTGATTGCCAGGAATTAAATAAGAGTTGACTGACATTTATAATTATAAGAAGTAACTGTAGCTAATGTGATACTTCAGGGCATGGAACTATTTGTACCAAGCTCTGTGGTACCACCTGGTGGCAGATCGCGGCCTTGGTTTGATGCGTCTGTCAGGTCTGCAGCAGCTGGCAAACGGCAGGCTTATCAAGCTTAGGCTAATGCGTTAGTTACTAAGGATCCAAACTCTAGAGTTCTGAAGAGGAAATATAATCGTGCCTCCAGATTCTTTAAACGGAAAATTGCTAGAGCAAAGTTCAAGCATGTCGTCAAAATTGGGGATCAGCTGGCAAAGTAACCACCTAGCACGCGCAAGTTCTGGGCGCTTACCAAAGCCAGTCTGGGAAACTTCTCTCAGCCATCCCTGCCGCCATTGCACACTGGGAACGACTCTTTGGCCCACACGGCAAAGAGAAAGCCGATCTTTTGGGCACTCTTTTTGCTTCAAACTCGACTTTGGGCGACCAGGCGAAGGTACCGTTTATCATCCCGCGGTGTCCGAGCTTAATGCCGAAAATAGTTTTTCGGCAAAAACTCATCCGAAAAGCCCTTATTTCCTTGGAAGTTCATAAGTCGAGTTGGCCAAATGGTATTTATTTATATTTATTTATATATTCTTTATTGCACACCATACATATCATAAAAACAAGTAAAAAAATTATATAACAAAAAAAAAATAGAAAATGATGGAGATACAAAAGGTGGTCTTATCGCCTATAGGCGATTTCTTCCAGACAACCAATATTAATGTTGAAATACCCTTATGATCCAATGAAGCAGTAGGTGGCGTAAATGTACAAAAATAAATAAACCTACTTAAAAATAACTATACACGAATACATAGACGTGTTACATAAATAAAATTATTAACAATATATATTAAGATATAAACTAAACAATATCTATAATATACATACACGATAATTGTCGTCCTAGATATCCTTGGATAAAAAGTAGTCCTTAACAGATTTTTTAAAAACTAATAACGATTTTGATTTCCGAATATTGAGTATCTCTCCAGTTGTGCTACGAACATGTGCCCCTGAGTTGATTCCAGTGCTAATGCGTCTATTTCGGTACTCCTACTTGAAAGGCGTAGTCCCAGTCTCATGGAAGCGTGCCCTTGTCCATCCGATCCCTAAAGAAGGTGATAGCTCGGACCCAGCTAACTACAGACCATCTGTCGCCATTACCTCTCTTCTCTCCAAAATAATGGAGAGCATCATCAATGAACAGCTCCCAACCTACCTCGAGGATCACCAGTTGGTCAATGACCGGCAATATGGCTTTCACCATGGTCGATCGGCTGGTGATCTTCTGTTATAACTTGGACACCGTTGGGCAGCTGTTATTGAAAGCACGGGAGAGGGTCTTTCAGTTAGTCTGGATATGGCGAAAGCCTTCGATCGTGTATGGCACAAGGGGCTTCTTTCGAAGCTACCTTCCTATGGGATTCCCGAGAGTTTATGCAAGTGGATCACTAGCTTCCTCACTGGGTGGAGCATACAGGTCTTTCTCGACGGTTTTTGCTCGGACCCCAAGCCTGTGAACGCTGGTGTACCCCAAGGCTGCTTGCTATCCCCAACTCTGTTCCTCCTGCACATCAATGATATGTTGGATATCTCCAACATACATTGTTATGCGGATGACAGCACTGGGGATACGGTATATTCCGGTCATGCAGGTCTCTCTCGGGAAAACGTCGAGGAGTGCCGAAAGAAACTTGTGTCTTCTATAGAGACTTCCTTGGGGATGGTGTCTGAATGGGGTGAACTGAACGTGGTTCAGTTCACCCCATTTAGAGAACATAAAGATACAAATTTGCGCGTTTACCACTAAGAAAACCCCATTTGTCATATAACCGCTCTTCGAGAGCATTCCCCTCATTGCCTCGCCAAGTATCAGAATACTAGGTCTCGACATTTCGAGCGATTGTCAGTTTCGTGGTCATCAGGAGAGCAAGGCCAAGTTGGCCTCAAAGAAATTGGGAGTGACTAATAGAGCGAGGCAGTATTTCAAACCTGGCCAAAGATTTGCGCTCTATGAGGCGCAGTTCCGGCCACACATGGAGTACTGTTCTCATCTCTGGTCCGGATCTCCCCAATATCAGTTTCTACCATTTGACCGCGTACAACGGAGAGCCGCTCGGATTGTCGGGGACCCGGTGCTCTGCGAACGGCTGAACTCTTTGGCATTGCGTAGAGACGTGGCTTCTTTGTGCGTCTTCAACCGCATTTACAACGGGGAGTGTTCCGAAGAACTTTTCGATGTGATGCCTGCCGCCGAATTTCATCACCGCACAGCACGCCATCGCCTCCAATACCATCCTTACCACCTGGATCCTCGATCCTCCACTGTGCGGTTCTCAAGGATATTTTTTCGACATTCCACTCACTTGTGGAACGAACTCCCTTCGGCGGTATTTCCAGATCGGTACGACATGGGTACCTTCAAAAAACGCGTTTACTCGTACCTACAAGGCAGGCAACACTCTTGTAAATCCTCGGATGTTGCAAGAGTTCATGTTTTCGTCGCTTCCACTTCGCCAGACCCACTGCGTCGTCTTGAGAAGTATTGCAATCGTTTAAGTCCTATTTAACACATCTATGCGTATTATTTAATGTCAAAATTTAAATAGTTATATAAAAAGCAGTGACAGACACGCGATAAATACGAGAAATAAAAATAAACTCGTAACGCCAAAGTTTCGGCTTCAAAAATTTAATAAATCCTTCATGGGTTTGAGTATACGCATATATAATAAAGTTCCACAAGATATCTTAGACCTTCCATTACTTAGTTTTAAATCTAAAATCAAGAGTTTATTGTTAAATAAAGCCTATTATAACGTTCAAGAGTTTTTAGTGGATCGAAATATGTGGAACTTAAGTTGTTCAATCATTTGCAGGATTTATATTATAATGTACATCACCTATTGTTATATTTCTTTTGAAAAGAGCAACTGTTGAGTTTCTGGCCGGCTCTTCTCAACAGAGCAGCATTCCGATCCGGTGGTAGCTTAATTACGGACTGACTACACTAACCTTTTTTGTATTGTATTAATTGACGATTCAAAAGTGCGTGTAAATGCCTATTTGAATAAATATATTTTGAATTTTGAATTATTGGCGTGCCTCTTCTTCTAGATCCGACTGTGTTTGATTTAGAGTCTTTGTATCATCCAGTAGTGAATCTTTGGATATTAGATCTGCTCCGCCTCAGATAAAGAAAATCATACTCGTACAGGGCTGCAGAAAAAACAAATTATTATATTTATTTATGCGCCATATTCATAGTAAGAGTTAAAATTATATTTTGCACATAGGATATCTTAACTGTTTAGACAGATCTCTTCAAGCGATCCTAGATTATAAAATACGAGTAAATACGAAATAATATTAAAAATTAATAATTTAAATTCGAATTGTTTCTCAAATAGCATTAAGAAATTAGATAAAATACTTATCAAATCGTATCAAGAATCACTTAAGTTAAGATATTGTTAGTAAATCAGAGATATGTGCGAATATAAAAGACGAATGCACATATTCTGAAGGCGCTCTAATTTGTCGAGAGGCAGTAAAAATGATTATTGATCGAAGAGTATCTTTAAGAATGTAATGTACTTGTGTATTCTATGTCTCTATGGCTTCTATTTCTGCATCAAGTTTAATTACATTAGATACCATTGATAATAATAAACAACATATATGACGAGGAGCGAGAGTTGGCCTCGTCATCAGGATGGTCAGGGTACATGAAATAATATGCTGCTCGTGCGAACAAACATTTGTATTGCGTAAGAAGTTAAATCACTTTATAAAACCATTACTCACTGTTCGTTGCCACGCGCCCGACTCCCCAAGAATACTTTTTGACGTTGCCATTTAAAACTACATTTTTAAACTTGCCAGTATATGGCGCTCGTATATATCTTATTGTAAGGAAGTACATCCTAGTTAATAATCTCTTGTCAAATTGGGTCGACCTTCATTAATAATCAAAATCCACAACACTTACTCTAAAGTACATTTTGGACAATGGTATTTAAAATAGTGAAAATGGTCTGTGAGCATACTTTTAAAGCGATGTAAATTAAAAACATTGTTAATTTAAAACAATAAGCTATAATACATATGTTTAAAATAACAATAATAATTTACCATAAACTCAATAATTCACACAATATTACCATTCAGTTGGTCATAACTGCGCACATTCATAACGCTGAAAGTTAATAAACATAATTACAATAAATTGACAATTTTTGAGATTGATTGATTGAGATTGTTCCTTTAAATTGTAAAGGATTCATCCATTAAAAGTTTAACGATCAACGCCAAGTACCTATTCACAACTGTAATTCAAACTTACTCGACTGATCAAACTATTTTAATCTGTTCCAGCATCAAATGCCCCTCACTGTTTCTGAGATATTTAATTGTTACGTGATATTTTCACCTTTGTGTTTTTTCAAAAAATCGTATATCAATAATGTAATTCCAGAATGAGTTACTTATTTATTACATTAAATTATTGATTAAATTCTTGATTCTCTTTGTTTCTTGTATATTTTAACAAAACAAAAACTTCTCAACGAAGTAAATACCGAGTGACGAAAGCGAATCCACTGACACAAAACTCCTGATATGAATTTTGCGACGAAAAAAACCACGAACATTTTTATTCACAAACGTAAACAAACACAAAAAATGTGAATGTGTTCGGAACATTGCCAAATTGCCTTGATCAATCTAATAAAATAAAAACAAAAATGCAATTTGTGCAACGAAAAGTCGTAGAACAAAAAAGTCTGTGATGTACTTCAATCCCTGAAAGTTTGAACAAAATCGGTTGAAACTACGAACATACACACAAACAGACAAAGTACTTTCAAGAAATCTTCGATGGAGGCGCCAGTCAAAATTTTCAAAATGTCATATCTCATCAACCGGTGGTCGGATTTTGCGTTTTTGGGTTTGTTGGAAAGGTCTCGACGAGAACCTTCAGGAAAACTCTTTTCAAGGTGGAAATAAGTGATTTTATACTGGTGCGGAGCCAAAAACTAAATTTTAGTCTCATTTTTCAAACGGTCGTAGAGGTGGAGGCGGTGGGTATTATTAAGTGTAAATGCATTTTCTGGGTCTATGGACCAAGGGCTTTCTAAAAATACCACGCTCATACCAGAAGGTCTCCTGTATAAAAAGTTCGATATTGCGCGTATATATACCCGAGTTAGACTTTCAGCACTATGGGTGCTTTCGTCACTCGGAGCTAGCTGACACCCGCTTTGATACGATGATGAAACAATACGATGAAAAAACTACTTAATATAGTATTGTTCTCAGATTATACTTATCTTTAAAGTATGTAGAAAAGACACTGTAGTTTTCAAAGACGCAAAAAAGATGCAATACTAATGTTTCCATCACTTTATATCTAGGAATATTTAATAGATATATATATATATATATATATATAATATATAATATTACCATTGAAAATAATTATAAAATAAGAGTTCCTAAATTAGAACTCACTAAAACAAAATAAAACGTATTTTAGCATTGGCATTCGTTTTTAGTAATGTGAACATAATTTAAGAAAATGTAAAAATGACTTATTGTAACTTTAACTGAATAATAAATTATAAGAGTAAAAAAGTCTTTTGTTTTATGGAACATCGTGTAACTCGAACAAACATTGTCAACTTCTTCCCAAGTCTTTTCTGCTTTCGTAATTCTTGAGGACCGTTCTAAAAGGGTTTAGGAACTCACAACTTTGTCTTTTCTCTTCTAATTTCTTTCTATCTATCTATCTAGATCTATCTCTTCTATTTCTATCTATCTATCTAGATCTAGATCTAGATCTATTATGATTCTACGAGGGGAGGTCCAAAAGTTCGTGGAATGGAGAGGATGGAGCGAAGGTAGGGGCGCTCGCTTGGTGTCATACGAATCGGAGACTCATCATTAGCATAAATACCGAGTTTCAACCCGATTGCGTTATTCGATTACAAACAGTCGCCTGTTAAACAAGTCAATCCGGAAGAAAACTGAAACTATGGAGAAAATTGAATACCGCGCTGTGATAAAATTCCTTACCAAGCAAGGAAAGAATGCTCAAACCATTTTGAATGAAATGGGAGTCGTTTATAGGGAACAGTGCCCTAGTAAATCAATGATTTACAATTGGCATGGTCTTTATAAACATGGTCGAGAGCCAATTGAAGACGACCCCCGCTCAGGAAGGCCAGTTGAGGCCACCACATCGGACATCGTCGAAAAAGTGGAGAAAATTGTGCTAAAGGATGCCCGTTTGAAGAAAAAACAATAATCTGCATTAGTTGGAGTACAAGATACCACCATTTTGCGAATCCTACATGATCACCTGGGTATGACAAAAATCAGTGCAAGATGAGTACCGAGAATGCTCACGCCGTTTCAGAAAGAGCAGCGCGTAGATCCGTCAAATCATTTTTTGGAGTTGTGTGGAGATAAACCTGCATAGATTCTAGACCAAATTGTTACGGGAGATGAAACATGGGTTCATCACTTTGAGCCTGAGTCCAAACAAGAGTCCATGCAATAGCATAAAAAAGGGGACACAACCGCTAAAGAAATTCAAGGTGACGGAGTCGGCTGGAAAAATGATGGCTACTGTTTTTTGGGATTGTGAGGGGATAATCTTGATTGATTACAAAGAAAAGGGAAGGACTATAACCGGAGAATACTACGCAACGATATTAGAAAAATTAAAGGATGCCATCAAGGAAAAGCGGCGAGGAAAATTAACAAGGGTGTGTTGCTGTTGCAAGACAACGCGCCGGTTCACAAGAGCAGAATTGCAATGGCTGCTCTGCACACGCATGGGTTCGAATTCCTAGTTCACCCACCCTATAGTACAGACCTGGCCCCGAGTGACTTTTTTTTACTCCCCAATTTAAAAAAAGACTTAAGGGGAAGGAAATTTTCCGACGACAATGAGGTAAGGGAGGCAATTTCGGCTCATTTTGACGGAAAAGATAAAACATTTTTTATAGTGGTTTAGAAAAAATAATTTATAGGTCTAATAAATGTATTGAGCTTAAGGGTGATTATATTGAAAAGGAAAAATAGTTTTGTTGTTTTATTTTATTTAGATCCCTTTCATTCCACGAACTTTTGGACCTCCCCTCGTATATTTTAAATATTCGATAAATGTTATTTTTTTTACGTTACAGGTACAGTTATCAAACAAAACCAAATCAAAATATTTATCTATGTATCATTGTAACAAATCATTATTATGATTTAGTCTTCTTTAATATTCAATGTATTTTCTACTTCTGACAGGTCATGAAGTACAGGTGCTAACTTTACTATTGCGAAAATGACAAAATGTTTTATAATAATTTAGATGAATACATCAGTCTAGGTGGTACAAAAGGGATCGCAAGATTAGTGGAAGTACATGTCGAATATATTTCAATTGATATCGATTATAACCTACATACATATAACCAAAAAGTAGTTGTGTTATTTTATCTAGTCACCAGTATCGGGTATTGAGTTTAAGCACACTATAGTTTATACGTGAAATTACTTTATTTAAATAAAAATAATTCGAACAGTTTATTTTGCATAGTTTTTTAATAAAAATTAAAGAATGTTTACCAATTAGTAATCAGGAGGGGAGGGACAAGAGACACGTGTTTTTGTATTTTATTATTTCTAAATAAATCACTAAATGGATCTTTCACCCTTCATAACCCTTCTTTACTAAAAATATATTAGAAAACTCAATTATTAACGTACGAGTATACTTTGTCAAAGCAATAGTCCAATTCGGAGCAACAATTAAAAACAAAACTGGCCATGGTTGTATCCGAATATCCTCAGTCGAATGTGACACTTTTCATTTACCCTGACATCAGACTCACGTGGAGTGTTTCTGTATTATTTTCCAACACCTAATCTGTTTTCACGTCTCGTTTCAACTCTGAAGTGGATTGATGACTTCCAAAAGAAACGAGTATATAAATCGAGTGAAGTGGGTTTTCAAACTTTTCTTGGAGTTTTCTATTTCATCTTTGAAAATGTATAAACAAATGCTTTGTGCTACAAGTTATCATTTGGGTTTTATGAATGTTCTTAATAACAAAGTAAATTTATAGGAACTTTGAAATGTGTTTATTATATTTTTCTACATATCTTAAAATATGTTCTCATTGTTGGAGTATATTATAGGCTTTATATGTTCTGTGATACTCCTTCTCGACTTAATGATATAAAAGCAAACATAACATAATTTAGTACGGATTAAACACACGGCTTCGCAGTAAGTCCTTTGTGATTGGAATATCATAACACCTGATTAAGCGCGCGTTATTATTCTTGATAAATGTAATATCTACGTGTTTTATAATATGAATTAAGTATTTTTTTTATTTTATTCCAATAAAATAAGAATGAAAGTATGTTGATCTTTTCAACCTGCTTCTCCGTTGCTTTGTCTGGAAATTTATTTCCTCTAAACTCAATTATACTTAAAGCTTTTTTTAAAAAGCTCGCTCATAATTTTCTTTGCTCACCGTACACTTTATTCTATAAAGATAAATTGCTAAAATGCTAATTCCTGAAGATAACAGATTTACTAATCCACTTTGGTATTTGCATTGCAAATGACATTCGCTCGCTCTCCGTGTCTTCATATGGCAGACTAAATACTACTTTATGGAAAAGTTGCTTATTTATGAAAATATTAATTAATATCTATTTTAAGTCAAGAA
Source organism: Melinaea marsaeus rileyi (assembly GCA_918358865.1). Lineage (NCBI taxonomy): Eukaryota > Metazoa > Arthropoda > Insecta > Lepidoptera > Nymphalidae > Melinaea > Melinaea marsaeus. The sequence goes on from OU911089.1 coordinate 564,995, forward strand.
AAGTCATTAAAATACATTTTACTAATTTCATTTTTTAAGAAGTTTAAATTAACAATTTACACATTTTCTATAAATATACATACTACATTCACTCAATTTCATTTATTACACAATTGAAGTTAATCACTGCTATCAGCTGGACTGTGACGGAGAGCTTTTCTCTCAAACCAATCAATATCAGACGGCCGAAGCACTGAAGCGAGTTAGTAACTGATGGATACCATATTGACAAATTTTTATTAGTAGATTGGAACTTAAATGTAGTTTCTCCTAACAAGTATGCGGTTGGTGTTAGCTGCTGAGGCTATACATTATGTCCACAGCATCGTTATGACGGCAGCAGTTTAGAAAATAGTAATATTTATTTCTTGATTAATGTATGGAGTCCTCATCAGTTTCCAGTTTGAAAACCATTATCGTAATATTCTCAATATCTTGATGGTTACGTATATAATTAATTATTTATTTTATACTCTAGAAGTGACTCCATTTGGGCCTCATCTACTTGTGTATATAAAACTCAATTACTGTTCGTTTGTCAAGACAAAAAGGGTGACCGAATTAAAACTCGAGCGTAGCTGGACAGATTTGTCTCATTTTGATATATTACTAGTTGTGTGAGTTCATGGAAGGCTAAACACTGATACAAGAAAATACAATTGATATTTGAAATACAAAATGTTTATAGATGTGGAACGTTTCATGTCTTTTGTCTTAATTGTCACCTGATTGTTCAATATTAATAGATGCGTTAGTTAATGTGTCTGATTAATAAATATAGTATGAGGTCCGATCTCTTTGATATGTTTTATTGGAATAAAAGAAAGTTAAAGAAGGTTAAAGAATGAATAAAGTGTAAATTAGTACAAGTCTCAGTTGTGTGTACGAAGTGCAGCGAGTCATAGAGTGATATATAATACTTGCTTTTGTACTCGGTTTAAAGAAATAGTGTAAAATGTTATCTTTAATATTCTATTTAAAAATTGTAAAATCATAAAAAGATCTTAAATAGGAAAAAATATTTTTGTAAAGTAAATTATGAAATTTGATTGTGATTTTTATTTCATTACAAAATATTAAACACATTTGTATATACAAAAAAACCGTCTGAACTAAAAGGTGTTATCTAATAAAAACCTCATTAAAAAACTGGGTAATTTCCTTTTATTCAATTTAAAAATCTCTGAATACTGAAGAGTTTTAACGAGCGTGAGTTAGCTCATAAAAAGAACTTTAAAGCTGTTCAGCGAATTCAGTAATGGAGAAAGTGTTGTGAACCAGGTCAGATAGCTATTTTAGTAATATTTGTGCAATTTAGATGGAGTATCTTAAATACATAAATGTATATATAACATGCTGAAGCGAAAAGTTTTAAAAATAAAAAACTAGACATTACTTTGCTTATCATTATTTTAAATATTTTTATATTTTATATAAAGGAATTTTCTACTCTTAAAAATATTAAACTTTTAAAATATAAAAAAAATGGTTCCGTATTGACCCGTTGTCAACATTGTCGGATAAAATACGATTAAATAAGGTGTATTAAGTTACCAACCCTCGATGACATAACTGTAACATTAAAATATATTTTAACTGTCATAACAAAAAATAAATGTACCTTTAATAAGCTAAAAGGATCATTTGTATTCAATTAACATCTCTCGGTAATTTCGGTCTGAAATACTGAAAATTATAATATGGAATGCAAAAATAACATTATCATAAAACGATTGAGTTATACATATAAATATATAATAATTTAGTATTATATTATATTATTACGTGGTTATATATCTAAGATTATGAACTGCCTTCCCACCTAATGGTATATAAAGTTATTGACTACCGTCCGTCCTCTCGAGTACATTCTTAGGTAAATGTATAAATAAATAATTGTAGAAGATTTTTATTTTAACCTATGATTATAACATACTAACGTGAAACACGTTAAGTGGATGTTTTGAATATTCATTATAAGTTATAGATCATGATCACTTTATACACATTTATATAGATGATATATTTTATCAAACTGTTTATTGACAATTATAATGTGATTTCTCCGAGAGTATGGAATAGTTTCTACAAAAACAAATTAATATTATTATTTAAATAAAGTAGAATGTATGAAGAGGTTGATGTCTGTGGCCGAGGCGAAAGAAGTATGCAGGGACCGTAGCGTTTGGCGCTCCGTCGTCTCTGGCTACCCCGCAAGGGATATGGCGTGAAGATAAGTAAATATATTATATACATAGAGTTAGTAATTAATTAGATAGATTTAGGTTGGATTAGTTTTTTGTAAATTGTTATGAATAACATACTTACAACTTGTAATTCATCGTGATCTCATTGAAAATTTTTTAAATTATAATTAACTCCTTTAAAGAGTTTAAAAAATGAATATTTTATTAAAATCTTTTCAGTGTTTCGTTGCGTCTTGCAGAATTAACTTCATTAAGCTCTTTGGATGAGTTAAAAGTTCTTTGTAAAAGTTCTTTACTTAAACATTGGAAATCTAATTTCTACAATAACATCATGAAACAGAAATAAATAGATTAGAAAAAAATTTATTAAATAAAACAAATAAGGAATAAGATAAATGTGTGTGTGTGCGTGTGTGTGTGTGTGTGTGTGTGTGTGTGCGTGTGTGTGTGTGTGTGTGTGTGTGTGTGTGTGTGTGTGTGTGTGTGTGTGTGTGTGTGTGTGCGCGCGTGTGTGTGTGTGTGTGTGTGTGTGTAAGTATGGTGTGCAAAATAATTATATCATACGGCATACCTACCATAGTAGGCATAGCTGCAGTACTATATGAAATCTATAAGCCGGATAGTACGGTAATGTTGAGCATTTAAAACGTAAGGTTTATGTACAGGAACATATAAAATACTTTAACAATTAAACAAGAGAATTACATTACATTACATATACTCACCCTTTCAAATCCCTGGAACGCTTATTATATAGGAGGGTTATCGATAAAAAGACACAAAAGGAAAACCCATGAGATTAAAGTTACCTCGTATGTGACACGATGTTTAATAACATTAATTTTATGAGTCATGGAAAATTATTTACTTATAACTTAAAAATAAGTATAAGTTGAACTTTTTTCCTTATAACTACTTTTATCAAGCATTTCTCGTAATTTATTTAGTTATCAATACACGAGACAAAGACTATGTACCTTTTTTACGAAAACCAAAGGGAGAAGTATTAAATTAGACTCAGTTAAAGTTTAGAAGTAAAGGAAAGGAGCAGGAGAGCAGAAACTAATATTCTATTTAATGACTTATTTGAAATACATTAAATACGGTTGACGATTATTAGACAAATCAATTACAAGATTTATTGTTTACTTTAATATCAATGTCAAATATTTAATTTGACGCAAAGAGCAGATTGCTACCTGAGGGAAGAAAACAAAACAAGAAATATATAAATGTGATGATTATAGAGGTCTACTCTTTGTTAAAACCCTCTTAAATATTCAAACATCTAATTTGGTCGTATTTCGCCCGCTTAGCGACCATTAGTGGCAATTAATTAAATATTTATTATATATTTATTAAATAACAGAGCACTTTAAGAATCAAATAACATTAAAAAAACATTTAATATTATTTTCAGTTCGTTTAATTCCGTTATATGATCGTCTAGAATGATTTGTAGATGTATTTGTCCCGTAAGTTCTAAAAAGTCATAGGTTTTTGTTACTCTTCATTAAAAAAAAAATCATTAAAAGATTAATCATAAAAAATACATTAAACCGAAAGGTTAACTTTTTCGTTCTTCGATCCCTCCTACAATAATATTAGTATAATTAAAACTAACCGACATAAGAGTCCTGCGGGACGTTCTACAATAATGTCATCAGTATTCTCTACTTCTAATCTATAATAATCAAACAGCAGTAGTTCAAAGTACGTAAAGACTAAAAACTTTCGCCTCACACATTAAGTTGAGAGTCCTTTAGAGTTGATCCACAACTATCTGTCTCATTGGAGACTTAATTACCTTCGCTGCACTCTAAATACTTTCACAATTTGTTTCTCAAGGAGCAGGCTGTGTTACTTTATCCAATATATGCTATTAGCTATATATAATATCATTTATTTAAGAACTTTGCACTCCTTAAACCTTTTTTTTCTTATTTCGTTTACTTAATTTAACAAACAAACTTGGTAAAATGTAAAATATATATATTATGTTAAAATGCAAACGTTTATTATAAAATTTTCTTCTAAAACCATTACGTCTTAGGTGCGATACACATTCAGGCCGGCCTTTGAGGAAAGTGCTATAAAATGTTTCAAGAAAAATATTTTTACTTTACTCGTTAATTTAAATTTTTCGTAAGGAAATAAGCAGCTACCAGAAAACTACTTCGAATTGTATGGAATATGCACTAGTCACTATGGAATATGGACTAACACACGAGGTATTATCTTATAATCATTATTAATAACATAATACGTCATCATAATACGTCATCATTAATGATAATATTATTTTATGAACATTTCTTTCCAAAGTAAAACAATTTAAAATGTTTACATTAAGTTTTAAGCAACACATTTTTAAACAGATTAGTGGGATCCGTCCATCCATTTAATTAATTTGCATACTTGTGTTACATACTAGCCGTACCTGCGACTCCACCCACTTGGACTACCAAATGTCTTTATATAATAACACGCAACACTAGTACATAAGTATTCATTAAAGCCGGAGAGAAAATAGCAACAGTAAAAATAAAGTTTCAATTTTTTGCTATATTTTAATTAAAGTTTTTTTTTAATAAAGTATTTTTACTATATTTTAAATAATGTATTTTTTAAATAAAAGTATTTTTTTTTCAATAAAGTTATTTTACTATATTTTAAATAAATATTTTACTATATTTTAAATAATATTTTTCTTTGCGTGGAACTCTAGTTCTTTTCTACAATAAAAATTACCTAAGTTATTCTTTCTAATATGAGACGAAGCTTCTTAGCATTCCATGGATTCACCGTGCGGGTGCCGGGCCCATCGCGTTGTAAGAAGAGGAGCGCCAACAATGCCTGGGACTTGGGACCCAGGTGTAGGTTTAAGGGGCCCCTTTACTATGCGCATACACGCTCACCTTCACTGTTCGCGCTCCTCTCCCTACCTAACCAAATATCATAAGAACCTACTAAAGCCGCCTTTGAAATACGTTTTAGAAATGAACTGATGATCGTAGTAGAAAGGCCGATATGCTTAAATAAGTTGTAGATAGATTTTACTGTTATACCTCTCACTCCCACTTCTACAGTGTACAAATTTAATAACTATAAATTTATTCCTTATTAGTTCGTTACATAGTTCGTAATACTTCTTTGTTTGTTTCCCAGGGTACGTTTGTTTTCCAGGGTACAGTAAGCTACACATGTATAACGCGCCTTACTTGTTTATAGCCCAATGAAACTCCCGGCAAAATATATCAAGCTGTTTTAGAGAAAAGACAAAGACAGACATACAAAAAATTATCATTTTTTTGTTCGATATTTGTATACAAAATAAAAATATTCACAGGTAGCTGCAAAAGGAGTACGCAATAATAAAAGTGTCAATTACTTGAACCCTCGTCATACTACGTAAAGTACTCTCTCGGGAGGCGTTTTACAAAATGAACTCCATGTCGAGAAAACGATAGCTAGATAGATAGATGGAAACTAAAATAAGGAAAAACTTGTTGATGGGACGTGACTTATTATTATTATTGACCTTCTAAAAATTGGGCCTCTTAATATTTTACATACTTACGCTTATATTCACTTTTTATAACATTTTTATCCTCCATCGATTTGTTTTCAAATAAACGGCCTTTATTAAATAACATATCCTCACGAACTATTATATATACAAGTAAATGACGACTAAAAGTTTAGAACTATATATTACAAAAAAATATAATTTTGAGATATAAAGAGTAAAGGATTCTAGTTAAAATGATCATGTGGTCTCATCATACGATCTGTGGTACTAAATGTTTTTCAAATGTTATTTACTTAGACTGACCGGGAGCGATAAATTAGTAAGTAATAAAAAATAAATTAACAAGTATATTTTTGAAATGAAGAGTAAAAGTCCGCGCAGTTGTGATTGTTTGTGGTCAGTTTTTAAATATTTGGTATTTACGAGTAGTATCACACAATCTAAAATTGTATGACATGGTCTTCAAAGCAAGTCACAGCAGACATCGCATAACAGACCTTCTCTTTTCAATACTATTGAAAATTAGATATTGCAATAATTTAGGGGATAAGTACGGTCATATTTCACGAGGCTGAGGGAAAAAGACAGGAAATGGTTCCCAAGTAGTCGTATTCATTTAACTAGAGATTCACTATTTCCACCAAAAATTTAAAGAAGATTATTCTACTTATTTTTATAAGTCTTCTAGATTATACAAAATGGAATTGAAGAAATCGTTGTTTTATATAAAAAAGGATATCCAAATATTACAACAGCAGTTATTCTTGAATAATAGGGTGAGTTATTATTGTTCTTAATAAGATATACAACAACACAAAAAGTACAAGTAAGTGAATTCATAATATTGCTCATAATTATTAGCACCTCTACAAAATACGACAAATGCCAATAATGCTGTTTTTATTTAAGGTTCGTTTGCTCTAAACCGTTATTTCATACGTGTAAAGGTTTAGATCACGCAAGGGGAGTTGCAGGATAAAGCTAGTATAAATATGATTATAATTATGCATTCTTATTTACTGTTATTTATTATTATTAGAGATAATTTACGGATATTCGTTATTTCTTAATATTTTTTACACTTAAAGCAGTAATACTTCTTAAGCAGTCTAATTAGAACTCAGTGCACCGTAAAATGAGCCACAACTTGTTTTAAAGCCAAGCCAACTGCACGTGACGACGCAAAAGACGCTATCTACTTTTCTTGTATTGTGTGTTATATTATATGTATTGTGGCCTATATATTGAACTGTCAGATATAATATTTAATAATTTGTGTAATACAGTAACTATTTAATTGTACTAAAATTAGGGAATGTAAATGTGTTAAAGTTTATTATTATTGTATTAATTAGATTTAAGAATTATTTAGAACAATTATGTCTACTACCCATGTTATATTAGTTGTGGTTATTGATATTACTTGCGGCAGAAGCCATCGTTAAGATATTTAATTATTGTTTGTATACTTAAACATTTTAAAAACAAATGTGTGGATTATGCTTGATACAAATACAATTAGGAATTCAGTATTGTTCAGAATAACTATTTTGTCCGTATTTAACCTATTCAAATGTTAAAAGCTGTGGCAACGATCCAATGCCATAACTGGCCGCTGGCGCCTCTTCAGCTGTTAAATTAGAATAAATAGAGCTACAATCCACCAGTTGATTCTTAAGAACATCCCAACTGGATATCTGATAAGCTAAGTATTTTTATACTTAACTTTTTATTAATACTATAACATTGTGTCTATCAAATCTATTGTGTATTTAGTAATTGAGTTGAGTTGTGACCTTTTATATTCTTTTTTATTTTTTTATACTATCTAGGTTAGTGCTTGACTACTTGACTACATTCCGCCTGATGGAAAGTGGAAATGTAGTCATATGTTGTAAGGCACATTAACCTAGCAACCTATTCACTATTCTCTTGAAGATATCCACATTGTATTGGGACATAAACACCGACGCAGGCAAGCTTTTCCTGTCCTTCGCTGTACTAACTAAAAAAGACGAAGCAAAACGCTTCGTTCAGAGAGGGGGAATGTCCACGATGTAAGGATGGATATCTGCCGCGCGTTGGAACGTCCTGTGATGGAAGGGGGACGGATGAATTAAATCGTGTAATTCCAGCGCACACTCATCAAAATGTATCCTATAGAATACTAAGAGGCTAGCAATTCTATGTCTGTGTTCAAGGCTGTGGAGGTTGGCTTCTACCAGTTAAAGGTTGCCTAAAAGCCTCTTTGCTCGCCTCTCAATTGAGTCCAGTACCGCAATATGAGACTTTGCGGCACCAGCGAATATGTGACCACAGTACTACACACACGACCGGATCTGTACTTTGTATAATACAAGTAGCTGTCCCGGTGTAAAAGGTTCGAGGAAATCTCTAGGTCTAACAATTGAAGCCGCTCACTGTATTTTAATAATACACTCTAGAAAATAGAAGCCAAGGTGAAAGGGTTCCTTTTGGCGGTGAACAGGCACGTCTGGTTTTTGGTGGTGTTGAATTTGACAAGATTGGCGTTGCCCCATGCGGAGACTGCATGAAGTTTGTCACTCAAACGTTGCACCATGGCTTATCTTTCAGACTGTACTTGATTTCTACTAGTCCGACTACTCGGCCGAACCGGGCTTCAACAGATCGTTAATGTGCAGCAGGAAAAACGGACCCCTGAGGCACTCCGGCGTTTATTATCAAGGGTTACGAGCAACACCCGTCGACAACTATTCGGAAAGACCTTTGGTTCAGAAAGTCCGTTACCCAGCCAGTCAGACTAGGACTCTGAAAGCTTGCTTATAAGGCTCGCATGCCAGACCCTGTCAAATGCCTTCGAGACGTTCAGAGAGACGGCGACCGCTTCTCCGTTCTTCTCGATGGCCTCGCCTAAAATGTGCGTAGCATACACTAGAAGGTCCCTAGTGGACCAATTTTAACGAAAGCTATACTGTTGGTCACTGAGGAGATCGTTACCTTCGAGGTACGCTAGAAAATGCGAGTTCAATATACGCTTCATGTTGCAGAATATGGAGGTGATTGATATCGGTCCATAATTGGCAGGATCGGCACGACTGCCTTTTGGGCATGCTTTCTCTTCCAGCATGGTTGGTCTTTTGGTACGAGAACAGCCAGTCCTGATGACAGCCATTGAAGTCCCCCAGAAAGACGAGCTGCAATAAAGGGTGCTGATGCAGAGCCATATTAGCAGCATAAATAAAAGAGTGAATAGGATGAGAAATAGCAATTGAACGAGGTGGTACGTATCAAACCCGGCATTGAAATTGGTGATGTCATGCCACTGGGAGGCTAGTGTGTAGACTGCGGGGACACCCGAATCCCCCAGGGATCGCTATCGCCACCCGGTACAATAAACACCAACTAAACGCCAAACTGGTTCGCCAACGCAACGCAGCTATTCAGACCCATTTTCCATATATACGGCTTCATCGAACAACGTGCCGGAACACGACTAGGTCTAACTTCCAACTAATATCCTTGTATATATTTATTAGATAATGTTATATAGATTGATTAATAGATTTTCCTAATTATTTAGATATTTACTTGTAGTCTTAAATAATTTAACGAGTACTTAAGATTTTGTAAAATAACTTAATTGTAGTTAGAGTAATTGTCCAATCATATAACAACAAGTGAAACTTACTATTAATATTAGTACCATTTTTTATTATTTATCTTTTTAACAATTAAGTTAGATCGCTTGCTACGTTGTTTTTATTTTCCTTATGTTAAAAATCTGTATAAAATGTCGACAGTATTTTTAAATAGACCGGTATAAAAATCTATGATTTTATCTATCTCTCTATTTTATATTGTACTAAATCTATTAACTCGATAGCTCTCCATCAATGCTTCATCCGATCGTAACTGAGAGTCACAATATACACTCAATAAATAACATACAATAGGACAGTTTTACGGAGCAGAACTGACAAATAATTTTATAGTACTCGTATATATTTAGTTTATCAACAAAATCAAAGTTTGATACAAAGTATAGAACATTAACTGAAATACATTTATTGCCTGTTTAATGAGACGAAGCTTCTTAGCATTCCATGGATTCACCGGGCCCATCGCGTTGCAGGAAAAGGAGCGCAAACAATGCCTGGGACTTGCGACCCGGGTGTAGGTTTAAGGGGCCCCTTTAGTATGCGCATACACGCTCACCTTCACTGTTCACGCTCCTCTCCCTACCTAACCAAATATCGTAAGAACCTACTAAAGCTGCCTTTGAAATACGTTCCAGAAATGAACTGATGATCGTTCTAGAAAGGCCGAGATCCTTAAATAAATTGTAGAGAGATTTTGCTGTTATACCTCTCGCTCCTACTTCTACAGCGTACAAATTAACTATAAATTTATTCCTGATCAGTTCGTTACACAGTTCGTAATACTTGTTAAGCTTAAATGTATGATCTTTGGGTATGTTTGTTTCCCAGGGTACAGTAAGCTCCACAAGTATAACGCTCCTTAGTGGTTTTGAATACAGGAATAAGTCCGGCCTAGATGACGAAACACAAACATCCCCGGGGATTTTGTATTGCCTTTCATACGTGTCCATCATGAGAGTCCAATCAGGAGACGCGTCCAAGATGGAATAAGGTTTTAATTTAGATTTTTTGGACGAACCTGCCTTTACGAACTCTATTGATTTTTTGGTGGTTATTATACCCCTCTGCGCTCTTGCTACAGAAAGACTAACCGCTTCTCGTATGATTTCTAATACTTTATCGTGGCGACGCGAGTATTTACCTCTATTTAATAGTACCCTACACCCTACTAGCAAGTGCTTCGCGGTTCCTACTGCCTCCCCGCAGATGTTGCAAGATTTTTCGGTGGCTTTGCCCCATCTTACTAAGTTACTTTGATCTGGGAGAGTCATTTGGAATGCATTAAGATAAAATTTTAATAATGCTGGGGACCAATCATGAAGCAGGGTTTTGGAAGGATTTGGTTTTTGAAAGGATTTTGTTATTTCTAAGTCTTGTTGTTTCCTACTTGATCCTAACCCTGCTTTATTTGTTTGAGCACCTATCATAAATTGGTTATAGAATTGAAGTCGTGACTCTAGTTCTGCGGTAATTTTATCTTTTGGGAGAGACGTTATAGTATCATCATTCGATTTTGAGATGAGATGTCTTTTGGTCACTCTTAGGTGTTTATAGAGTTCCGATGGTTTCTTTAATTTTAACCCAAAATTGTGTCGGTCTCTAAATAAGTTAGAAGAGTCCGCTGGATGCGCTAACCCGAGCCATGACTTCAATGTCTTTATGACGCTTGCATCTAACTTCAACAAAAGAGTCTTATTGATATCGTAAACGAGGAAAGGCCAATTTAGACGAGATGTTAAGTAATTATCGTATATCCAAGTCTTTTTGATGTTACTTATTGGTTGATTGTCTACCTTAATGTAATATTATATTATATCAGTATAATATTATACAGTGGTTTACCAGCGCCGGCGAATCATGGTTCATTTGTAATTAAGGTAAATAGGCGTATTTATATATGTGCACTTACATTCAAACAAGCTTCGATGAGTTTATTTATTTCCGCGGTGTTATAAACTTCATTAAATTGTAAATCTCATTTTAATAGGTTTATTCTCGGACTAAATGGTTGATTTATTTATCTTTTATTAAAATCTTAAAAATTAGAGCATAATCTGAAACAAATAATAATGCAGAAAGTAATATTATATATGTAGTATCAATATACGAAAGTCTTTATTGTTTGTCTCTAAAGTAAAATCTATGTAGAGTATACTCTCGCCTAATGTAATAGAAGTAAGATTGCTCACGTTTAGTTCAAACATGTTGAATTTGGGCCAAATCATTTAATAAAATATTTATCGGATTTATCAAGCATATAAGTTCCTTCTCTAATTATTTTAAACTGTTTAGTCGTATAGAAAAATGCTCTAAGTATAAACAGTAAGCAGCAACTACTATTTACTAATTAAGTGTTCTCAACGTTTAGTTCTTTATATCTTAAAAAGCTTTACAAATTTATCAGAATCATATTATATTTAACCGATTTCACTTCTGTTGGTTTATATCGGAATTTGCCAACTAATTTGCGAACCGCCGCGGGAACTTCACGCCGCGGTTCCATCACGACCCGAGCTCATGAACAAACACCCTGAATGGGTTGGAAATCAGTCGGACGAATTCCGATGGTATCGAAGTGAGTGGAGCGGTTAGATATAAAATAATACTAATGGATGGATGGATGGATGAATGGAAAGTAAGTTTGAACACAAAAATAAATTAGTACATAATAATTAATAAAAATTAACAATAATTTTATACAATAACTTGTTATTACTTTTAATATTATAATGACATTATGAAAACTCTTAACCGTTTGTACGTTGAAGTGTTCTTGTAATTATCATACGTATATCAAATATTAATACAAAGTAAACACCAACATAACTCATGATACAGAACATCTAAAAACTTAATTTACTTTATTCAAATTTAAAATATCTTTATTCAAATAAGCATTTACACGCACTTTTGAATCGTCAATTATTACGATAAAAAAAGGTCAGTGTAGTCAGTCCGTAAGTACCTAAGCTACCACCGGCTCGGAATGCTGCTCTGTTGAGAATAGGCGGCCAGAAATTCAACAGTGGCTCTTTTTAAAAGAAATATAACAATCTTAGATGATGTACATTATAAAACTAAGAAAAGGAAGGTCTAAGATATCTTATGGAGCTTTATTATATATGCGTATGCTCAAACCCATGAAGGATTTATTAACTTTTTGAAGACGAAATTTTGGCGTTACGAGTTTGTTTTTATTTCTCGTATTTATTGCGTGTCTGTCACTGTTTTTTATATAAAATAACAATAAAAATAAGTAAAGTGTATATTAAATAGTTATTTTCGTAATTTCTTTACGGATACCGAATATTAAATAATACACAAATCTCACCTATAAGTCATGTACCAATTAAAAGTATTTGTTAAATCTTCTATATTAGGAAAATCATTTGGGGATATAAATGTGTTCATCGGAGACTCGTCACTTAAAAATACCCATCTCTGTTTTGAATTCCTAAAGTAAAGTAAACAAGGGACACACCATGTATAAAGACAATTGGTACACATTTATTGATTTAGCAAGGAATTTGTTAAAAAATTATACGCATCTAGTCGGTACCATTAGAAAAAACAGAAAGAGTTTACCAAAAGAAGTTACTACTGCTAAATTGAAGAAAGGCGAGCACATAGCCAGAGTCTATGTGCTCGCACATAGCACATAGCTAACAGTCTTGAAATGAAAAGACAGAAGAGACGTGCTTGTTCTTTCGACAAAACACTCAGACCGTTTCTTGACAATCACAAAGCGAGGAAAAGCAGTTTTGAAGCCGAAAATTGTTCTCGATTATAATTGAGCGAAAGGAGCAGTCGATTTGCCAGATCAAATGGCAGCGTACTCCTCGCCACTACGGAAATCCGTTAAGTGGTATAAGAAAGTAGGAATAAATCTGTTGTTAAATACTGCGGTTGTTAATGCATTAATACTATATCAGACAGTAACAGGAAATAAAATTCAAATAGTTGAGTTTAGAAAACAACTGCTGAAAGGTTTGTTGGTGAGAAGTGAAGAAACCTCATACAATGTCACAAGGCCAAAAAGAATTAGACACAAACTTACAAGAAAAGATGATACAAGTAAAAACAATCGAAGAACTTGTCAGCAGTGCTATAAAGAAAATACACAAGTGATGGGGCGATTATTGGTCAAAAATAAAACAAAAAAAGTTGTGACTTTTTGCGAAACCTGCCCTAATAAACCATATTTATGTTTTGATTGTTTTCATAAAACTCATTCATAATTTAATTAGATTTATTTAAATTACGTCGATCTCAATTTAGAAGTATGATTTTAACTTGCTTTCTTTTTAATTACTTCATGTAATAAATTATTCGTGTGATTTACAAATATATTGTTTTATTAAAAACGTATCCCCGAAAAACTTATTTGTTCTTACATTATACATTGTGAAACCTTAGATTCTAATGCAATATCTGAATATTAATATTATGTATTTATTCTGTACAAAATCACTATTTAAAAACACAATAAAACTAATTTTGTAGGAAATAAGACAATAAATATATAATACTATACCTGAATCTTGTAGTGAAAATATTGTCCCAACATAATCAAACCTATTTTTCAAAGTTATATTTCTGACTAAAAACCAAGTAATTTAAATTTGTCTACAGGGCCGTGGGGGTCGAGAAAAATACATATTAGCTTTAAATACGTGCCCCACGGCTCTATAGAGAAGCTTCACTTCACCTATAGCTTGCGGTCATATGGTGTCCCCCGCGGCCCCAATGGAACAATTGTATGTCGACTACATGGTGCCCCCCACGGCCCAAAAATTAAGGCTTAAAAATTAACACGGCATTTAACGTGTTAAACAGAAATGTTCCCAAATTAGAGGTCGGCCAATCCTAAGAACAGCAGTTACAAATGCTTTGGTAATTATTTTATTTACTGACCTTGTTATCAAATGGCGAGGCCCTATTCTCTTTTGTGCGCGTAATCGCGTTGACCAATACCGTTGAAATCGACCAAGAAGACGACACAAAGGCAAAACATAAATTACATTAATATATTCTTCATTGAAAGATGTTCGCAACAACGTTTTGTTGGAGATGTGACTCTTCTACATTTATGTATATATTACAAAAAAATGGTCACTTTAAACACATTTTAATTCTATAATAAAAACACCATCTGATAAGAAAACGAATAAAAAATATATTTACCATTCTTCTGTCGTAATACTCATCTACAATATCAGCATGAGATTTAGAATCTTTCGAAATTTACAGAATCCATATAAAATGATTGTCTTTTAAAACTATTTATATTAGATTTTTGTTTATTCCAAAGCTGTATTAGGTACACACAAACTATAACATATTTCAACACTTTTAACAACACTTATTTTCCTAAACACCCGCATAAGAAACGCATAATGTATGTATGTATGGTTAATAAACGACTTTACTATTTTATTACAGAGTTTCCACATTGAAGCACAATTATCCGTTCCCTAAATACCTTCTATTTACAAATAAAATACTTATAATTTTATATATTGACTCTGAAACGCGTTAAATATACAAAGAACCGACTCTTGTTAAAGACTGTGTAGTGGAGTGTCTTAAAATAAAAAAGGCTCCAAGACCAAACCAGGAGTGGTCTCAATAAGACCGAAACAATGAGTTCTATTATCGAATTACATTAGACAAAGTCACCGAATTCGTTTGTCAAATTAAGTACACCAATCAGACAGAGGTGGCAAGCGGGCTTATCAAAACACTCACACCTACACTCTTATCGGACAAAAGTATGGCTTACTATGTTTACAAGTTACAACAATGTACAGTCACACAGATACACCCAGTTCACATGTCTATACAAACCAATAGCTTCGATACGTTCAATAAAAAATATTAAAGATAAATTTGATTGATAAATTTGACTGTAAAAACCCAGGATTCATTTTAATTTTAAAGCGTTCAGTTTACACTGATTTGATGAAATAATACTTCAAAAACATTAACCACTTATTCGAATATCAGTGACCTACCTGGGGGCACGAAAGTGCCGTCGCCAAGTCAAGCAAAAAAATACAGCTGTATTATCCTTTCTTTTTAATATTAATAGTAAAGTTTTTAGCTGCATGTGTTTTGCAAAGTCACTTTATATAGAAGTAATGTCAATGGATCTGAATGAAGTTGATTAAAAACGATATTTACGGTAAATCTCACATCCTACACACTGAAATTAATCAAAAGACTCATTACCTTGAATAACTGATTAATCGTGCAAAACTGACAACTAATACGTCTTCATTCCTGGCAAGCATTCCTAACACTGATGACGTACAAACAATAACGATTAGAATAGAAAAAGTCGTTCAAATAGGAAAATCTGTACCTCCTTTTCACCAACTTATCAATTCAATATTATCATCATCATCATCATCATCAACAACAATGCCTAGAAACCTGCTATGGCAATCTATGAGAGCCCAAAATATTCCCGAATACGAAGCACTTGTATAAGATATGTATAAGGAAGTTCCTGAAATAGGCCGTGACATCCACCTTGACAACTGCACACTTCCTAAAGCGAATGGTTTTAAATACCTGGAGTCTATGCTTACACTTGATGAAATATAGACAACGATGTCAACCATTGCATTACTTCGAGCTCGCTTAAATGTCGATAATTATCCTATGTTCTCTGTAGTAATGGCTAAATTAAATCTATGAGTCAGTTTAAATTTGTACAAATCTAATGTATTAATTTGTAGTTTTGTTGTAATTACGAGTATAGCCTAACTTCGCAAGTCAACGGAAACTTTATCACTGACTAATCAAACAAAAGTGAGTAATAAATAGTATTTGTAATAATAAGCTTCACGTTTCTGATTTGCTATAACCAAAAAATAATAATTACCACTATGTTATAAGTTATTCTTCATATTTAAAAGTTATAAATACAATTACTAGAAATATTGCAAATATAATTATGAATGTTGAATTTAATAAGAAATATCTATATCATCATCATCTACAGAGTGTTCGGGGAAAATAACAATAACACGACAGCAGCTGGTGACCTCGCCTGCCACTTAGCTCTGTGATTACGAACATTAATTATGTTTTTGCAACAGAAGACACCGGAGTTAATTATTTGCCCTCGATTGTGGCCAAAATAAATGTTTGTAATAACTCTGCGTCAGACACCGTACCTTTACTGCTTGATATTACATATATAGATATGATTATACTTTATAGATATTTGAGGACTTCTTTTACATAATGAAGAAAAATAATAAAGTTCAAAGCAAGATCAAATAATAATAATAATAAATAATAAGATTATTATTATTATTATTAATTACTTAATGTTATCTTTGTAACATTTTTTTACAAAAACTATACATTCAGCAAAGTAATAGATTTATTTTTTATATATTTTTATTATTAATTACCCTATCATTATTTTGTTTGTCTTTTACAGGAGGATACAAAACACTGTAAACCGATAAATTATGCTTTTCACTACAGCATTTCAAACAAAGCCAGAGCTAAGGGTGATGCTTAAAGCAGATACACACTTAAAAATGTGAATCGATTGATCGAAAAAATACGACTATTACTTTTTATTTTTGAATAAATTTTCAAAATAAAAAAATTTATGTATACTTATTTTATATAATGAAGGTAAGTAAGAGGTCGGCGAGCTGCAGCATAGGCAACATCATCCTGCGTCGGCAATGAACTAGCGGTCACCTAGATGAGCCAGTCATTGCACCTGGCCGTTAGAACGTTTCTTCCCTATACCAAAAATCATTTTATTAGGCTTCCGCATCCATAACCTCGTGTCCAAAAAAGTTAAATGCAATACTTTTTTTTTATTTGCTTAAACTTTCATGTACTTTAATGACAATGTAATGTGTACATAACTTTTTTATCTTTTTTTTTATTTGTTTGTAATTAATATATAAATGATTATGATTTGTAACAGAATTTATATCATACCTAAATTATTCCGATAATACTTCTTTCCGCTTTACTAATCACATAACACGTGGAATCGTTTTGTCTTTAACTGGATTGCGAAAATGGTAATTAGTATTTCCAGCCAATACTTGGAGTTGGAAATCTCTAGATCTATTATTAAACTTTGTATTTAAACTACTTTGATAAAACCATTATTAGTGAAGCTTAATTCAGGATTAAACTTCTAGTATGAATTGTCTAAGAGTAGACTTGTTTTAAAAAGGTTAAAATATGTTATTTTTTATTTTATAAGCGTTTTTACATTAACACATTCTTGTTTTTCAATTGATGGGGTAACCTGAAAGATACTAGATGGTCCTGACATGACGAATTATGGATTCGTCGATTTAACTGAAATATATTTCAAATTTTAATATAAACAACACAGAAAACAAATAAAAGTCTTGAAAAAAAAATTAAAATAAAAAATTTTAATTTAAAAACAATAGTAGGTATCTGATATGTATTAAATGCATTGAGTTACCACATTTAGATTTCATCAAATTTAATTTATAAGCTTGAAACATATATTAAATGATAGTTTAAATGTAAAGATCATATTATTATAACATTTACATAGTAATCACTTAATCAAAATAATTAAATTTATCCCTTACTCACACGTGAATTGTTTTAAAAAAAAAAGAGAAAAAATTTAATAATAATACACTTTATTGTGTTCAAGATTTCCTTAAATATTTTAAGTAAATTAATAATTTAAGTAAATAAACAGGCGAGTAAGTAAAGAAAGTAAATGAGTAAAAAACGGACATCTTCACACGGGCGGATAGAATGGACAAGTGGTAATGATAGTGGCCTCAGATTATGATTCAAATATTCATAACATTTTATTTGAATTCTGATACGTCTTACAATGTGTGTGTTAAACTCACCTCGTAACTAAACGGTAAAAGCTGAAGCATATAGCAGTATTCTTCACCTGAATTTTATGTTCTTCTGTAGTATACAATATCGTTCTGCAATAAGATGCATTAGGAACATGATATGCCAGAACTCACTCACTCATCTACCGGACGTGGACTTGCCACATGACCTTTTTGATGAATCTTCTGCTGACTATACATCTAGGAAAGTAGCAGTTAACTGTTGAGGCCTCCCGTTGGTCCTGTGACCATTGCCTCTTGACACTAGTGTGATACTAAAAGGCATGGAAGTTTTTGTACCAAATTCTATGGTACCACATGGTAGTTGATTTGATGGGTCTATCCAGGTTGCACCAGGTGGCAAACGGTAGGCGTATCAAACTTAAGTTACGTTAGTCACTAGGATCCGAGCTCTAGAGGTCTGAAGAGGAAATATCACCATGCCTCCAGATTATTCAAACAGCAAATCGCAAGAGAAAGTGCAAGCATGTTGTAGAAACTTGGAATCAGCTGGCAAGGTCATGTTCGGTGTGACTTTTGAAATCCACTATAGGAAACTTTGCCTAGCCGTGTCTACCGCCATTGCATTCGGGGAATGACTCTCTGACCCAAACGCCAAATGAGAATGCTGATTTCTTCGGCAGTCTTTTTGCCTCAGACTCGACTACGCAAGACCAAGGCAAGATACCAATTAGTAACAAGATTAGTTAATTTAGACTATTTATGATACTATCATATGATTGAATAAAATTTGTATGATATACCATTTTCCTTTTCAGTGGAAAAATGTCATAATTGTATAATATTAATAATAATTACCCTCACTATACACCAGCATAATAGAAGACTAAGTTGTCCGGTATTCCACCTACTGGGGATTTGTAGCTTAATTGTATTATGAAATCTACTACTACTTTTTACTTAATGTTGTTCCATAACGTTTGCATTCCATTGCTGAGGTGCAATAGTCGTCTATAATAATATTTATTTATATTTTAATATGTAATGAATATATGTAGAATTAAAAACTGAGACGGTTTGTTCGAAAGGACATAAAATAATATTTTATTAATGACACGATTTAAATGAAACGAGTGTCGTGTCGTTAAAAAACAAACTCGTATTTCAATTGCTTTTCTAATTCATGCTTTTCTTGAATAGCAAAAATTTTTATCGTTCTATGAAGAATTTATTTCCTTTCTCAATCTTTCTGAAGATCACTTTAAAATAGTGAAAATGATTTTCGACTTCTTTTATAATAAAGTTTCAAACGAAATATCATGTCTCAACCAAAAGTAATACATACAGACAAGCATAGCAAATGATTTATGAATAATTATTATACTGGTTACTTAAAGTTTCCTGAAAATTGTATTTCCTTAGAGATACCCGTAAAAATACACAATTTTATATAAGAAAACTGTCCTCTAAATATTCTCCTGATATCTTCTTAACAAGACCTCCACAACAATACCACTTGGATATTTAGAGTAACTATTCTAGAAGTAAATTAAAGTGCTCTGTAAATTTTGTCGCTTTCTTTAAATGAAGGCAGAAATATTGTCTCACTTCCTAAAAGCAATCGTAAATCGTTAATCAATTACTGAGGCGGAATCCTTCCTGATAAACACTTCTTGCAATTACATTCATGTTTTTTTTTTTTGCCTTGACTCACTTTTTATTAATACTCCAGTAGTTTCAACAATCCGATCTAGTATCAGAATAACTTTTTACCGTGGATATAACAATCATAAGAATATAAAATTATGTTATACGTTTCTCTGCGGTGCAATTAAAAGGAAAATTATTATTAAATAATAATTATTACTTGACTTGAACTTGAATAATAAATAAATATATTAATATTTTATTTTACAAAAAAGAGCTGTGCGGGCTATTTATAACTTAAAAGCTAGAGATTCTCTGAGAGATGTTTTTAAAGAAATAGGTATTCTTACAGTCGCTTCCCAATACATATTTAATAACATTTTATATATACGTCAAAATTTAAATATAAAAAACAAATAATATAATACTTATATAAAACAATAAATAATAAAATAGTTATATAAAAAACAGCGACAGACACGCGATAAATACGAGAAATAAAAACAAACTCGTAACGCCAAAGTTTCGGCTTCAAAAAGTTAATAAATCCTTCATGGGTTTGAGTATACGCATATATAATAAAGTTCCACAAGATATCTTAGACTTCCATTTCTTAGTTTTAAATATAAAATCAAAAGTTTATTGTTAAATAAAGCTTATTATAACGTTCAAGAGTTTTTAGTGGATCGAAATATGTGGAACTTAGTTGTTGAATCATTTGTAGGATTTATATTATATTATAATATACATTACCTATTGTTATATTTCTTTTGAAAAGAGCAACTGTTGAGTTTCTGGCCGGCTCTTCTCAACAGAGTACAGTATTCCGAGCCGGTGGTAGCTTACGTACGGACGGACTACACTGACCTTTTTTGTATTGTAGTAATTGACGATTCAAAAGTGCGTGTAAATGCCTACTTGAATAAAGATATTTTGAATTTGAATTTGAATTTGAATAGATTACCCTTCTCCAAAGAAAATAACGCTTCACTCTTCGCTTTCGGAAAATTAGAAGCTTTTCGGAATTTAGGATGATATTATTTTATTATCAAAAATAAGTAGCATAGTGTATTTATTATGCTACGTTAATTGTTATTAGTGTTATTATAAATATAATATCACATTAATTATTGTATTTATTTAAACATTCCTTCTCTTTTTGTACTTAGCTCTCTCTTGATGATTTTCCTCAAAATAGAGCCAAATAACTTAGTCTGTTGTCTTCTATAGCAGGTGATAAATATAGGAGATGATAAATGTTGGGATGTTTGTAATCACAGAGCTAAGGTGGGACAGAGGCTGCAGGTGTTTATCTATTACTCGTTACTAACATTACCAAATCGATAGTTCTTAGCCTTCACCTAATTGTCATCGAAATGATCGAATTCAAACCCAAATAAAAATTTTCTCTAAAAAAGGATAACTTCTTTGTATCTCTTATTATTTTATACAACTATAACGTCTGGACACTATGTAACAACTGTTTTGTCACATTAATCGATTGACTCCCATTGTGCATATAACTGAGTTATAGTTCCAGTGTTCGCAGATTAATAAACAAATATATTGTGTCCGAACACAGGAGCGTATGAAACCCAAATAATATAATGGCATTTCACTTTCTAACAACATTAGCATTTTGATAACCAAATTAGGATTTACGTCCTCGCAGTAGTACTTACTTACTTACTTACTTACTTACTTAGTGCAAGCGCATGCTCGTATTATGAAAGCTCTTTGTCTGTTAGGGGATAACTATTATTCTCTTAATAACTACTAGACAAAATATAACAACCTTAAAATGACTCTCACCTCTCCATTAAAGTGATATAAAATAAGATGATTTATTGTAATCTTTAATTTTTATAAGTTTGTTGAATTATTTCAACTTTGTTCTAACTCACTGTAATTCTGAGTGTTACCAACTCGTATTGTGGATGTGTTTTCTATGATTTAGTAAAACATTGATTGGATTACATCGCACGAAGACTAAACTAAAGGATAATTTATTATTGTTATGTCTTTCACAAAGGCTTAAGATATGTTGTATTAAAGTGGATTTTATAAACAGTTCTGGGCTGTGACGGTTCACTGCACACTAAGTGGTGATTCTTAACAATAAGTATTATTTCTTTTATAACGTTTTAATATTCATTTAATTTTAATACGACAATAAACAAGAAGTATTTTTAGGAAGATTATTTATTTAATTATTTATTAATTATCCTTTTCATTTGATGAAAGTCTTTTGTAATATAAATACGCTATTTTAGTAGTAGTAGTAGAGCTGAATTATAAATATTCAGATATAATTTAAACGGTAGTAAATTAAGTGTGCTGTGAGTTTATTTAAATATAAATAAAGTATTATCTGAAAATCACAACATCGTTTGAACGTAACAAACAATTCATTTATCACGATTACTTTGAAATAATCATGATTAATTAAAAATCACAGAACACAGAAATACACGCAGGTGTAAGTATCTCTAAATTTTATATATATTTGAATATTTATATACTCTAATAATCTGTTTTGAGCTGTCAGAAGAAACAGAGTCTCTATTATGAAATACAGCAGAAATTTATGAATGTTAATCCCAATGTAATCTGGCATTTTATTCAAACTTTCGTGACCCTTGATAACTGTTAGTTATATTTAATTGGTTTCTTTGCTGATGAAGATAAATAAATATCTAGTGACAATTATTAGTAACTAAAAGATATACTCGTGTATTCGTTAGCCGAAGATGTTACGTTAAACATGATATCTCAGTTTTAACCCTTTTTAGTGACTGAAAATAAAGTGTATGAACGAAGGCACTGGTATATTAAATGAGAACACGACTCTTCCATTACATTCGGTATCTATTTGAGAATATCATGGATTCTAATTTAAATTGAAAATAAGTTATCTTTCAGTCACAAAAATATAAACACTAAGTGATAAAATTCAAATTCTTTCGATAGCTAAGACATCCAATACAGTGCTATTTACTACAAACTAAATACCAAATACCAATATATAAATTAACCAAAACACGGAATGTTCATAAATATTATAAATATATAATAACGGAAGGCGCAAAGGATAACGGTCGGATAACATTTTGATAAGGATGTGGATTTCGTGTTACAGAATTAGCTTCAAAGAGCATTTCTTATAAGATTTATTATAATGTAAGTAAAGAACTGGTGCTTTGTTAGGCTTCAATGCTTTTCCCGAGAGTAAAGATAAAAATAACTAAGCAATTATTAAATGAAATCCATTTACACATGTTTTTATTATCTCATGTCATCTCATGAACATTTCTCAGTATAATAATAGACGAGAGTGTTTCTCGGAGAGTCTTGTCTAAGTTAAATAGAAATTCTAGACTGTGACAGGTCAATTTAATCAAGTGAGTGGAGGCGTGAGTCTAATGTACCTACCGGATATCTGCAGTGTACTTGACATCGGACGGACAGTCGGGTAACAACTTTAATTAAACACAAACTGTAAAGTGTGGATTTCCTCGACTCGTTCTATTTAACCTGTTTGTAAATAAGTAATGTAAAATAGTATTAAGAATATATAATTTTGTGTAACAAATTGTTATTTACTTACATGGATACATAAGTTGATAATTATTCAAGTTAAAACACGCAATATGCAAATTATAGTAAAGTAATAAATAAATATAGTTCCGTACATTTGTATCAAAACACCTCAATATAAACCTACGATCATTTATTTGTATGTATTCTGTATAACTCAAATCTTACAATCTTCAAAGTAAACATTCTTCAAAGGAAATAAGCTATTTTCGTTAGATCAATCTGTAGTCTTATATTCGCGTCGAAATCAAAAGTTTCTTTAAAACTCTATGATTTCAATTTCTGTTATAATAAAAATATCTGTAGTAAGAAATAAAGTTCTCATTAATTTAGACAGTAATCCCTCGGCACCTTTGTCTGTTGTCGGAACAGACAGACCCTTCCTAAATTTGTTAAACAAACAGGTTTTCCACTGAGCCGATTACTCTGAGGGGCTTTGGACGTTTTTTTGGAAGGTGTTACAGACTAAATAGATAATAGTCAAATTTGCTCCGGCCTTTGTTTAAACAAATTAGGTGTTATTTAATTTATTTTATTTAATTTTAACGATCACACTTTGGACAAAAATATTTAGACGAAACAAAGCATTAAAAATATAATATAATAAATATAATATTCCTACAAAAGTTGTTTCATGTTTTTAATGGTTAGTGGTGACACCTCCGACCATTACACTGATATAATAAATACCAGTCTAAGTTTCCACGGTTCGCAGTTCGATCAGTCGTTTTGTACTAAGTATCGAAATGTTCACGATCGAACTTTGTTCGTCCTGTATTGTTTTCACTTTCTCTAGATGGATGGATGTATGGATGTCTGTGGACAGGAAAAAAATTTCATTACTGTCGAGAGATGGCGCAATTTATATTTTACTGATTTAATTTATTTTCATATTTAATTATATTACTATTTTGTATTAATATTAATCACACTTTTTTGTAATTTTTTAGTAATTATAAATAAACATGTATTTAACATTATCTTTTCTTCAATAAATAATAATCATTTTACTCAAAAATCAATTGTTTTTTATTAAAATTTTAATCTCGTCAAAGTTTGTTTGGCAAATACCCTGGGTATTTGAATCTTTACCGGTTAATATCTTTTATAATATGTATATGGAATAAAGTAATATGAATAATATTGACATTGTGAGAAGTTATGAAAAAATAACGACATGACATATGTATGTGAAATATACATTGTTCTGTAATATTTTACAGTATTTTTAATAATTAAATCATAGTATATGTGCTTAAAGAAGAATTACAGATGGTCATTTCAGAGAGTCATCAAGTCAGCGCATCACATACTGGTTGTGTTGTCGTGTTAAGACAGAATGAATATACAGTGTATGGAGTCGTTCCCTAAGGTTTCTAACAGTAATAAAAAAATAAATTGCGTAACAAATTTCAGTAATATCAATAAACGTATTGCAAAATTCATTATTCTTCATAACGAGGAACAGGTATTGATGCAACTTGAACTTCGGTAATTCACCAAATCGCTCCAACAAGTACTTAAAACTTCACCCAAGTCTATAGGAATGGCGTTTTAATGTTCGCTTAAAGATATTGATACGAAGTGTTCGTTGAAAAGACGAGGGAGATGTAATGTTCGCAATTTAGATGATTCACGTCTGCAAAACGATCCTCTTAGTTGTTTCAACGTGTGTTGTTGAAAGTGAGTCAGCTCTAATAATATTTTACTGTTTAATGCCTTCATTAATTTGACTTCTACAATTAATTTAGTTATTGGCACAAATCTTTATAAATATAGAGCAGTAGATCCTGGGTGTGGCACACCGGCTAACATGATCGAATTGTAACTGAACTGATGTAATAACTATAATGACTATAAAGGGTATAATTGAAATAAGAATCTTGGATACTTACATTCTTCTTATTGCATCATGAGTGCAACGCCTTTACCCTCCTCTAACATAAAAAGCAACTAAAATATTTCTTCCGTCCGCCAGTTGTACGAACATATACAAAAGAATGCCTCTGGTACTGTGAGATATTCATTTGTGTTATTTCTAAAGCCTCTATAGTTATTCGTAGATAAGTGAGTGAACGTTTCGGTTATCAGAAATAGCCTTTAAATTTCTCAATAACAACACAACTCCACACTATTTGTCGTCCAATAAGTGATTGTAAATTTCAACATTCAACAAGTCAACTCTCCATGTGAAATGTAAGACTATAGGTTTATTCTGAACTCCATCGGATGTATTTTACATTTTCTTCTTAGAATTTAGTATAAGCTCTAACAGTTAATATACAAAGGTAACAAATGTTAACAATTATTGATAAATTGATAAAAAAATAATACCTAACTTAAATTTGTCCATAGCCTTCTTAATTTAAAGTCACTATGGATTGATATTAATCTGTTTTGTACATACATAAATATTTATTTATTTACATATTCTGTAGTTGAAAAATATAAGTGTATGCTTCCTATTGTTAATTTTTAATAATTTATATCTTTAATTAAAGTTATAGTTATTTGGTTTCCTACTGAAATGTAAAATGAAGATGATGACAACATACAGTGAGATCGAAATATATAATCTCAAACTTTCTTCGTCGTAATATTTCATTCCTTTGTCGTTGTAATTTAAAGCCTCACATATTCTACAGAAATGGTATGATTTGCTCCCAAAGTATCCATGCTCATTTGACACGACGAAATCATTTCTTCATCTGTGGAATGTTAGAAGATTTCTACGGTTTTTACTTATTTTCTTATATTACTAATATGCTGCGCTAACTTTTCAGGCTTGTCGTAATAATCTACATGTAAAAAAGAATCAGGAGGCAAAAGCATATCGCAGCCTTCTGGTTTAGCGGCCTTTATCGCAGGTATGGTACTCTTACTATAAGCATGGTAAAACGATTTCTCCGTTAAGTATTCGTCACATTGAGAATTTGCGAAAACTAAGTAAAATAAATATTGAGAAATCGGGTTACAATCGAATCTGAAATGCCCGGGATAGCTGAAAAGAAACTATAATAAAATATATTACGTTCCTCAATCAATATCGCTCTGTCTCTTCTAAATTATTTCTATTATATAAATTGTACATGTATATATCCTACCTTATCTTTTTATCCTTCGAGCACTGCCCATAAACGTCCACAGTCAAGTGTTCTTGCAGCTCCTGTAAGTAATCCATTCTGCGGGACGCCGCACAGTTGGATATGAGGATAGAGACTAACACGTCCGTACGTTTATTATTCCAGTACGGAACCAACGATGCCAGAGATTCGTCTGTTATTTGATTCAGAATTGATTTTCCAACCGTAGCCGCATTAATCGACCGTAAGGAACAGGGACGTCGGAATCGGTACTGGAAATTATTTGCCGATAAATCAAAAATAAGTGGGTTTAGCGATCGAGAAAATTGAGTATTTCCTTTTATTCGTGATGGATGTACAGAAGTATGAAACATTTACCTACTATTAGTAATTTGTTATAGTATATACAAATATAAAATATTTATATATATGTTTATAGTAAGTGATAACAATGCTCTTATTATTTGTAAGTTCGTGACATGGGAACAATGATTGATTTTATATTTATTGTTCGGAACAATAATAAAGAATACCTATATAATAAGTAATACCTATATAATCAGCTAAATCTTTAATTTGAGATGTATATTTAGCTAATGAAAACGAGTTCATCGGAGATTCGTCACTCAAGAACACCCATCTCTGTTGTGTATTTCTCAGTGTCGTGTTTGGAAACACGCCTCTCTGTACGTGAACTATGACGGCGTCGGCGGAGGATATGGCTTTATCGTCACCTGTGAATTTACAGTTTTTCACACTGCATTCTCGAAGCGGATCGCTGTTTCTGTAAATCAATTTTTATAATTTTAATATTAAACCTAGATATACTTTTAAAGTATTAAATGTACAATTTACAAACGAATATTTAAGTAACATTTATTGTTATAAATATATTTTTTTCACTATCAGTAATGATATAAACGACGTTTATGTAAATAAACGAAGAGTTTAAAAAAAGATTTTATGGAACTTTATTCTACATTTTTAATTAATATAAAAAAACCATTGACTTGAATTTAAGACTTCTGAGATACCATTCTATCATTTTATATTTATAAAAAAATATATATAACATGATGACGCTACTAAAAAAAAACACTTTTTGTTTCTCGTTTGCAGTAAGACTGCTTACGGTAACATAACAGTAGAGTAACATATAAGTAAGTAAAGTTTTATAATCATAATAGTAGAAAGAAATACACGGAGGCCGTAAAATACATTTTTTAATGACTATTTTTTTTATTAATACGTTTTTTTTTATTATAAATTTCTGGGGTTAGTCACTACCTGCTTCATCACCCGCTCTGGACTTGACGTTGATTTATGGAATAATCTGTATACACGGGGCGATGTGTATGATTTACAATGAATTACGGGTCAAATGAAACAACAACAACAATAAATCATAATTAATCTATAACTTCATTTTCTACACTCAAATAGAGAAATAACAATCTCAAACAAAAAAATACAACGTTATTGGGGTCAATGTGGATATGGATGTCATTAACTTATGAAGAGCGGCAACAGCGCACGTCCAAATACCACTACTTTACAACTTACTCGTATATGTACTTTTGTACCAAAACATATTGATGTATAACAATGACCGTATACAAGATCGTTGTACTGATTTCTTTATCTATAGACACCGGTATAAGTTAGTCGTCTTGTTTAGTACAATACTTATCCGAATTCAAAATTACTAATCGTAGTACTAATTGCAAGTTTAGTAATGATAAACATTGTATTGGTTAATAAATACTCGTAATATTAAAATAAAGTATCGAGAAAATAATCATAGTTGATAGTGGCCCAACCCTGTATTTTAACTTATTATAATTACACCGATACAATAACAAATCGAAATAGAAACGAAGCTGCCTATTCTTATCTCTTTTACACTTAGGCCATTTTATATTAAATGGTTGCGTAAAACGTACGTTCCTCGTTATTTTTAAATAATTATTAAAATATTTTTTATGAATCTTATGACTTCGTTGTAAAGAATAAAATGCTTTAATGGTTATTCACTCGTAAAAAGGTATTAAGCTAAGGTCGTTGAAGGGCCTGAACAAAGATTTATTTTTTTGTAATAAACAATTGATTTTACACTTATGTTATATAAATATTGATTTATACGAGTACGTTTAAGACGTCACAGCAGATGAAACACGCTCTTGGAAGTTTCTATTGAGGTAAGAGTTATGACTTCTTTTATATTTTTAGTTAATATGATGCTCCAACTAATGACGCGTTGGTGAGTGTAAACAATCAATTCATCGAAGATCTCTTTAATGAAGAGTGTTGCGTCCGTGTTGATACATTACACATTACACTCGGTGTGACGTACATACACACACATCACTTCACCGCGTCTGTACTTAGCCATTGTACAATGTATTATACGTGTGCTGAGGTACTCGTACTTCACTCATGAGCATTGTGTTTCATCACCTTGTTAACAATAATGTGTATACACAGTAGTACACAAGGTGACATTATAGTATTTGTGGTAATATTTTTAACAGTTTTAGTTTTTTTTTTTACTTTTATTTAAATACAAGTAAAATAACAGAATTAATATTTTTTTTTAATCCACGAGTGAACTATATTATTTACTTAAACAAATATATTCTCGCTTTAAAAAGTAACAAAGTATAAAAGGGTTAATTAATCAACACTGCTTTGAGTGGTTTTCGAAACCAGTATTCTTGTGTCTATTTCGAGCGCTACAACGAGGAACTCAATACAATTAAAAAATATTTGAAATGTAGTTTTCGTATGTAACAGGATAGTTAAAATGCAAATTATTTTCTGACCAATGGTTAACAAGTTTCTTCTGTGGTTAATTTTGTAAAACATATAGTTTACCAACACTATTATACATGATACAATTCGTGGGTTTCAGTAACATCGCAGTAAATCAATAAAATATTTAAATCGTAGTGGTTGTATTCATTTGTAATTTAACCTACTCGTATATATATATACAGTTAACAAACATTGTCTACTCTCATACTTTTCTGCACCAACTTTGCTTTAATCTTATCGTGTATTGTTTATGGATTATAGAAATACTGGATATACATGTTACAGAAATACGGGAAAGCGTTCTTATGTTCACAAACAAACTAGGTGTCCATCAAATATTTTAAATTGTCGTTATCGTATTGTTGTCTCTTCTGTACCATGGATTATAAAGCTACAAATAGCTGTATCTAATATATCTAATCTCAGTTTATATTAGACTACCTATAACATTTTCTTGGTATATTTATATCTTATTGTTAATAATCCACATAATTTTATTTTGTTATTATAATGTCTCTTAAAAATACTGTTCACAGACTTAAAAATGGTCCGGTAAAAATAAACGTGTCAATTACTAAAACCCTCGTCATACCTCATGTAGCTGATACCCTCGAGACGCGCTCGATACGGTGCAAGTCAATGGTTGGGTATCACCCGCCGTAATGACTAATACACATTGAAAATTAAGTCGTGAACCTTTTTTAACTTACATTGTATTTATATCTTAAATACTTTTTAATTTTAAGATAACAATATTGATTAATAATAGACCAACAATTTAAGGATTCACAAGAAGAGGTCGGTACCTCTCGGAACATCAGAGAATAATATAGTTTTCTATGAGTACTCTAATGAAAACAAAGCTTTAACTTTTACCAATGCAATGTTGGAGTTATCTACAGTATTGGAATGTTATAATATTTAACAAAAGTATGTCTCAACTAAATTGTATTTATTAATTGAATTCAATTCAGAGATATTGTTGCAGATTATTAAGTACTGTCTTATTGTGTCTAACTTCCTCTTAGATGTAATATGAACTAAACTTGCATTTTAAAAAGCACATTACAGTTTGCAAGTGTCTATGAAAGTGTCATAGTAATAGTTAGCTTAGTTCGGTTACTTCGTCCCTACGCAGCATCCTAAAGAGTGTTGTTTAAGTTATGCGAGTGATGAATTTTTAATTCTATTTTATTAACAAAACATATTATAATTCAAAGGAAATCGTTACGAACGTAACTCAATTTATAGCAAAGTTATTCGATCTATTTTGAGTTTCGAAACTTTTTAAATTACTAACATTAAAATCTAGCACCGCTGTTCTCAGCGGATGGATGATGTATGAATGAATGGATACACTCGCTGACTTTTTATAGGTTTCACAAACAAATCCCTTATTTGAAAATTCTTTTGCAAATTCACCATATAGTAAAAATACAACCCTCTATACGTGTAGAGGCAATAATCTAAAAAAGTGTTTTTCAAAATTGTATTCTCCTGCTTTTGTCGTATTGACTAATATGTATATATTCTTGCCTAATTACAGCTTTCTACTACTAAGATGATAAAACCACAAGGGTTTGTAGTGGATTACGGCACTAAACTAAACTGAGTGGTGACTGACTGAAAAGACTAAGCCTAAGTATACTAAATAACAAATAAGTAAATCTTGTAGATTCCAAATACAACGTAGCTATTTATAATTAAAACTGCTTTATTAGGCCCGTGAGACGTTCCTTGATTTCAGGCATTACTTCTTAGTATTCCTTACAAATTCCCAAAGTAGTAATTTTAAGGGAATTGTAAATCCAGTATCTAATTTTCCAGCTCCACTTTCTCTTGGGTGAAACAAGTTTGGAATGACTCTATGCGACGTCTTTTATAAATCTTGTTAAAGATGTATTTTAAGACGCAATTTATATAATGTAATAACAGATGATATTAAATAAAATAAGAACGACATTACTTCTTCTGGAAATAACATTTTCAACTGAACTGAGGTCATTCTCATCTA
This sequence comes from Melinaea marsaeus rileyi, assembly GCA_918358865.1. NCBI lineage: Eukaryota > Metazoa > Arthropoda > Insecta > Lepidoptera > Nymphalidae > Melinaea > Melinaea marsaeus. The sequence continues at coordinate 596,373 of OU911089.1, forward strand.
TTGAAATACTCTTATGATGTTAATCGTAAAACAACAAAAATACACAGAAACTAGAACTGTTCTAAACTGATTTAACATACGTTGTAGCAGTTTAAATAAATAAATATTAAGTTAAATTATTTTTCATTACTTTTGAAGTATCTTGAGTTCAATATAGTGTCTTTAAACTGAAGTATGATGAATGTTGTTCTTTTGTAAGAACAATGTTTTAGCATATTTGTATGTAATTAAATAATAATAATATAATACTTAACATAAGAGGCTATCAGCTTATATTCTCTGTCGAATATACTTTTAACTGCGGTAAAACTCGAAATGAATATATTAAAAAAAAACTTTATTGTATAAGCTACTGTTTATTATATTTACATGTAGTACGCTACTCGATAAATGTTATTCGTAGAGGAACATGTGTCAGAATGACAACTAAATGTGGGTGTACTCTCGGTGTAACGAAGAGTTTCAGACAACTAACCTTTGTGAGATAGGAATGTAAGTTTTACTTTATAGAGAAAATAAGATTTGATGTTTTCACCTTATCTTTGTTTGAAGAATAATAATAATAATAATAATAATAATAATAATAATAATAATAATAATAATAATAATAATAATAATAATAATAATAATACACTTTTTATTTTATATCACAGAGAACAATACTAAGAACAAGTTACATTGTAAGATACACAACATGTTAATAGTTTAATATTTTAAATCAAATTATAATCTATTAATCAGAGAACAACCCGCGAAGAAAAAGAACACGTCATCTTGATTATTTATTGAAATCATAATCATGCTCCATTTCAATATTACAACTTTATACATCAAGTTATTTTATTAATATCCAAGTTGTTTAGTTTTAAATATAAAACAATAAAATTAAACTTATCATTATAACACAAAATTATCAGCCATTGATTCAGAGTACCAATTTAAAACAAATCTTAGATAACCATTAAGAATTAGAATAAAGAAATATCTCAAAGATATAAATTTTAATATCCCCATGGTTTATAGAAAAATATTGCTCAGTTCTGGCCCTTGGGAAAAATTAATTTTCCCCATTAATCTAGACATAGCGGATATCGTAAAGAAATTACCCCTACATGTATCTATAAACAATTATTTCTCGGAATTAAGAACAAACATATAAACGAAAAGTCATTTTATACCGATGGATCCGTTATGATTGGCAAGTCAGGGTGTGCTATAGTCACCAACGATAAGTATTATCGGCATAGGCTTTTAGATTATCAGTCCATATTCAGTTGTGAAGCTACAGCCATACTTAAGACACTGGAGATAATCTCCGGTGAAGATAATACTCAAAGTTATGTGATATACACAGATTCTAAGTCATGTCTATCTGCCATTTTGAATCAAGAATATAATAACCCCCTCATTACAGAAATCCAGCAAAAAATTATACACTTAATGAAAAACTATTTTAAACTTCAATTGATTTGGATCCCAAGTCATCAAGGGATAGTTGGGAATGAGAGGGCGGATAGTGAAGCAAGACACGCCACAAACTGTTGTTCGATTGATGAAACAATTAAATCAAGTCCAGCGGAAGTACAAAAATACTTAAAATATAAAATAAAGATACTATGGGATAATGTTTGGAAATCGAATAACAACAACAAATTGTTTGAAATAAGAAATTCTGTTTTTGAAGATATCCCCACATTACCCTGCAGAACAGATCAAGTTATCATTACTAGGTTACGCATTGGACATACAAATCTAACTCATCTTCACTTAATTACCAAAAACGAAAAAAATAAATGCAAATGTGGTTCTGATCTAACTGTTAAACATTTATTGATTGATTGCGTAGAATACAGTTTCCAGAAAAATATACATAATGTTCCCAATAGTTTGGTAGAATGTTTAACCGGCAATAGTTGTCACAGAACCTTGGGGTTCCTGAGGGCTGTGGGAATATATAAACTGATTTAATTATTGATATTCTTGTTGTGGTCGCTAATGACCTTAGTAGTTTTAAAGCGACCTAAAATAAATAAATAAAAATAAAAAAATAAAAAAAAAATTAAATATTTTAAATTCTTGATACCTCGTTAGAAAACCTTTCATTTGGTCATAAAGACGTTGCACGCTCTTTGTAGTTGAGTAAAGTGAGGTTGTGTTTACTGTATAACTTGAGGATTTATAATTTTATTTGTAATTTCTTATATCCTAGCCAATAATTATATTTACTTAATTTTTTTAATAAAATACAAGGAAAAATTTAATCAACACAGCCAGGTCTCCAACTTGCGACCTCTGGGAGCTCACCCGCGTGTTGAAGTATTTTAATCATTCTATATAAAAAATAAATAGGGGTCCCCTGAATTTCAAAAGTTAAAATATTAAAGGTTCAAAACTTATGTTGATATTATTATTAGTCCAATCATGAGAACAGAACATTTACGATATAAGTAAATCAAGTCGGGGAGTACAAATATATGACGTAAATTGTGAGACGCATCAACTTGTGAAATAAATCATTCCGTAGGTTAATGTAATCTGTGTTTGTAATTAATGAAAACTAAACGTGTTTTTTCCCTTAATAATTTAATGTTTATAAAAATAAGGACTTTGTTTAAAAAATATGATATTTTAAATAACTAATAATATTGTAACTACAAATCTTCAAGGTTGCAAATAATTAATTTTTAAGAATGTTTTGCAAATATTTGAAAAAGGATTATAATAAATACATAACTATAGTAGTTCTAACCCGGTGTTAATTGACTTTCAACATTGTTACTGGTCATACGAACATTGTGTTGAGCCGAATGTCACATTTTTTCTGTGATATTTCTGCAACTCCCAATCCAGTTACGAAACGTTTCGAAGCTGCATTAAATTGACTAAAATGTTAGTGTGACGAATATGCAAGCTGAGACAGTTTTTGAAATCAATTATTTTTTTTAAATTTTCAAGGTGGCTCTTGTACATCGAGGGTGATACAATATTGTAGATTTTATACGATTGGCTACAAAAAAATAACAAACATATGTTAACATTTGAGATACTAGTATGTAAGATATGATTTTATGTTATTTTAAAATGGACGAGCTCGCGCCACCGACTTCACCGGTCCCCTCCTCCCGGCTCTAGTGATAAAATAACTGTTATCACGTAAACTTTATACAAACCTACAGTTTATTAATTAAAATCAAGAGACAAGAAACTTTATCTTCATTTTGTTATTATTTAAGCTGTTATAACTACAACGTATGTTAGAGGACGTTCTGTAGTGGATTCCAAATTAACATTTCAATACAATGTGGAGGCCATGTGCTACTAAAAGGAAATTCTATAGTTTTTATTATTTATGTTGAAAAAATATGAGTAATTAATAAAAGTTAAAAAACTTGAAAACACACTGATATATTAGTATAGTTAAGTCAATCTAAGAGAAATTATAAATATATCGCAATAATTATGTTTTTACATTACTCAATATATGATATAGTTATAGAAACAGAAGGTTTCTGGTTATAGATACTACATAAAATATCAATGCAATGCAATGTCCTCCGATAACTAAAAAAATCTGTAGTTGATTTTATTTACAATAAAAATTTAAAAAAAAAACAATAATAATTAAAAAACTTGAAAATATATTCATAACTAATATTAGATAAGTTTTCTCGTGAACCAAGGATCGGGAAACAGGACATCCAAGACGATGCACCAAATTGATAGATTGATAGATGTAACAATGAAATTACTACCACCAACTTTGGAACTTTAAAATTATGATGAGGCAAGATTTTCTTGTTTTGTTTATTTATAATAATAGGCTCCAACACTACTAGATCGATTGTAAGCATTAAGTAAGTATACAAACACAATATGACCTAGAATAACACATTGCCTACGTTCTACATCGAGAAATCACCATATAGTTCACTTGAGCAAACAATATTAATAATATAATTCATTCCTCCTGTGACCTCGACGGCCCTCTCAGAAACAGTGAGACAATGATTTTTTCCGCTACAGAATGTCTGGCTTTAAAAACTATAATTAATGTTTGCTTACTTATAATAGTTCGTTTCTTGTTATTGTCAAAACATATACTTTAACACTTAAATACGGAACATCTATTCGCATAATAAAACCTTTAACAAATCGTTTTGCGTAATTTAATAGATAATAAACTAACATCGTTTAAATAAATAAATAATATGTAATTCTTATAACAATAAATTTTCCAACACGTGTGTACGCAGTGTGTGTAATTTACAGGTAGTATTTCTTGTTCGAGTATTGTAAATCGGTAATCCCTCTCGTCCTTTGTATTTTTTTGTATTCTTGTTTCATACTCAGGACGATAATTAGTTTTTCGCAACATAAGGTGTTTACTTTATTTATATTAACAGTTTTTCTTTACTACGTATATATATATAGTACTGATATCATTTCTTATATGCTAAAGTTTTTACAAATAATATGAAATGATGATTTAATTAATTGATTATCTTCACACTTTTACTATGTAGTATTTAACCGCTTCTATACATCAAATAACGAACACAGCAGACATGAAAATAAATCACAATCATAATAAACAACGTCCTGGCACAAAGAATTATTAGAATCATTTATTTTCCCAAAGACAAAGCCAATTGATTTTCATTGTAGTGTCTTTTGAAACTATAATTAATGTTAGGCTGTTCTTAATTAAAGAGCTACCACACTAGTGCCGACTGAACGTGCCACACGCATTAACTTTATGTCAGAGTAGAAACTTTAAGAAACACAGTATATTAATCACTTTTATTATAGGACTATAACTTATAAATATAGAAATACTAACATCTATTTGTTTAAGATGTAATAACCATATGTTGAATAATCATTTATATTGTATTAACTCAAGAGATTTCACATTTTAAAACACTCGTTTGTGAGTGATTGTTACTTTGAAATATACAGAATAAAATAATGGAATACGAGATATTCAAATTATTGACGATCTTCAAAGTAATTTTATATTATTTTATCCAACTTTGTGTGAAAGTAATAAATTCATATCAAAATCATTGTCTTCCATAATCTTTATCTGTGAACATAAGATGCTCTGCAATATATCGCAGCATATTTTCGGAATTCGGAAGAGGATTCGGGAAAACAAAACAAATGGAGGAAAAGGAAGGTGGATCGGACATACGGCTCCCTCACACAACACATGAATCAATGAATATTACATCAACTACACGCCTTCTGTGAGATGAACTCGATAATAATTCAGACAAATGATTGAGTCATGTTGTAAAGACGGTTTATACTTTTATATAATAAATTATAAAATAACATGTTGCATATTATTAATAAAGACTTCGTTCGTGTGTATTCTCCGACCTTTATTGATTTAAAGGATACTTTAAAATAATTGTAACCAAATGTTTAAATCTGCCAAACCTTTATACAATATTTTTCATTGTTCACGAAAACATTTCAAATCCTTGTAATATTTTCTTGCAAAACAACAATACACTTCTTAAACGTGACTCAAGTTATATTTATAAAATAAATAAAACGCTAAAAAATATTTCCTCCTCGACGTATTTGAAGTCAACGGTTCAGTTAATTGTATTAAGTTTCCTCTTGATAACTGTAGCGGTTAGAATGGAAAGGAAAGTGCTGGTTTTGTAGAAGCCATTATTATTAAAGCACTTTATACTAGTGTTTTAACAAAGTTATTTTTTATTGAATACAATTATTCTTCCCACATAATTAATTGTGGTGTAAACCACTAGAAAATCTGCTTTGAAAATTAATGACGTAGAACAATATCTTTAACTGTCGTATTTATTTATTATTATTTATTTATTTAACTTCAGGCCATATCCCTTGCGGGGTAGCCAGAGACGATGGAGTGCCAAACACTACAGTCCGTGCATACCTCTTTCGCCTCAGCCACAGACATCAACCTCTTCCTATATGCCCTCCGGGGGGATCCTCATGCTTTTTACGTGACCTTCCTCCAGTATCATAAATACTGTATTTTCGAAGGTCGTTTTCGAGGCCTCCCCCTGTCTCTCTTACCACTCACTTTTCCTATATAAATCTTTTTTACCAATCTTTCATCATTCATTCGTTCGACGTGCCCAAACCACCTGAGCACGTTCTACTTCATTCTCACCGTAACATCTTCGCTAATACCTGCCCTTCAGTGGATCTCTTCATTGCGGATTCGGTCAGCTAAACTGATTCCGTATATTCGGCGAAAAGATCTCATCTCCACAGCATTCATCTTTCTTACATTCTTCTTCTGTGTTACCCACGTTTGGCTGCCGTATAACAGCGTCGGTAGCAAAACCGCATTGTGTACAGCCAAACGGGCAGCTATGCTGACGTTTCGCCGTCTCAACAATGCAGCCAAGGCACCATTGACTCTGTTACCGTCAGCAATATGCCTTTCCACATCCATTTCGTATCTTCCGTCTCTGCTAAACATACTTCCCAAATATACCACTTCATTCACTTGTTCTATTATCTTACCATTCACGTTGATCTTACATTCTGTTCTTTCTTCATTTCTTTCAAAAATCAGAACCTTCGTCTAACTTTAACAGTCGTAGTATAAATTAATAAATTTTATTTAATATCTGAAATTGTATCAATATTTTAATTGTATAGAAGAAAAAAAACAATCTTTTAAAGAGGTATCTACACTTACAAGCTTTTAATCACCGATATTAAGTTGAATGTAAGTACTGATATTATACCGGCGTGTTGTTAAGTATCAAATACAGTACACTAGTTAATGACACCTTCAGTATACTTTATCTTTAAAGACAAGTCGTTAATTATAATTTTGGAGATTAACACCGAGCCTAATCGCTTCAACCTTTGTGATTTCAACTTTTGTGTATGACTTTTCATTAAAACCATTACACAATATTGTAAATGAAAGAATGATTAATATTAAAATTAAACTGCAATGTATAAAAACGAAAATAATAATACATAAAGTATGAAAGAAATACCAATAATAAAGACTACACTGCAAGAATTTTAATAATCATACCTGGGTTTTGAAAACTTATTTATAGGAACTTTCACAATAACAAAGAACCTCCTTTTAGCTCATTATACACAATTTATAAAACTTTGAAATTTAAATAAACTCGATCTCCTTTTTGTTTACGAAAAACCGTTAACTCATTAGACCTTAAATATCTTGAAGAAGGAAGTAGCAAACATTTGTATTGTATATTGTAGATATCTCTCGGTCTGCGTGCATCCTTGGCCTCACGAGTATGTGCGGAAATTGCGGAACCGTTGAGGATAGCCGATGAAGCAAACAACTCACTGACACACACAGTGTGTAGTGACCGCGAGATCATGCATCATATTTATAGGATTAGAGAAAATACATTATAAACTGATACATGTAAACGAAAAAATGGTTTATTCTACTGATATAGAAGCTTTTTTGTATATATTTGTAGATTTTTTTTTAATACCTACTTTAATTATAATATCTCCTTTTGGTACCACATCGTCTAATTAGTAGACACATGGTTTGAAAATAACAAAATATTTCTTTAATACTTAGTGAGTATCCATGGACTTTATAGCCGACTCGTCTCTCCATCTTTCCTCTCGTTGCAATTACAGTGACTTTGCATAAGAGAAATGTGTACCCATCTGAAATAAAAGTTTTCACTTTGATAGCGTGGATTCGTATCTGGGAAGCATTTTGACCGCAGGCGAAAGTTAATATGAAAACTAATTACTTTCCTATTATTCTCGTTAATGATGAATTGAAAAAATAATTGTTATCATAACCAAACCTGATTAAAACTAAGTTATAAATTTTAAAGATTCAGTTTTTAATACATTTATGTTTGTAAAATATCTAGAATAATTATAAAGAAGAGAGACCAGTTAACTCTATAGTACATATTATTATATTCGAATGATTGATTGCCAGGAATTAAGTAAGAATTGAATAACATTTATAATTATGAGAAGTAACAGTCACTTACTATTCATTAAGCATTTAATAGTGCAATCTGTACTCTTGGTCACCGCGGGGTTATTTCATTCATTAAGAGCTTAGTTCTTGGTATGTGGGTTAATTGTCGCCGTATTCAATGCAGTTTCAGTTCATCTCTTTTATTCAATTGAAACTCGGAAACGGATAAGCCTTCTTCAAGCTAAGCATTTTACAAATTTAAAATCTCTATAAATGTTTAAGGCCTCCGTTTTTAATTCAAACAAGTTCAAACGTTCAGGTTGAGATCAAATAATAACAGCTAACTTCAACATCAAAGTAGGAAGGTATATTTGAGAATACATAATTTTTAATATTAAATTAATTTAATTAGAATAGTTATTTCAGACAGTATAACATTTAATACACTTAAAATTAAATATAAATTTGTTAATAACTGTATCGCTTACAAGATTTAAAAATAAGATCATGTGGTATATAATGAAATAACATAATGTAACATATTTTTACAGTTTCTTTCATTATTCTTAACTACTCGTAATATACATATAATATTTGTAGTGAGGTTTGGGTTCGTTAGGAGTTGTTAATAATAATTAATATTTAAAAGTATTTTCATTACATTAAATACATCAGACGTTTGCCAAATTAAGTATAGTAACTATTAAGAAACACTAAATATAGAGTAAAGGTTAAAGCTTCATTTGTGTAATTTTGTTGTTTGATAATGAGTTATAACTGCCATTGAACTCTAAATTTGTTAATTTTAAATTATTGACTTACATTGAGTACATCACGCAGTATGAATTTTTTAATATATTTTTTTTTACACAAAAGTTTAAATAATAAATATCAGTAAAGTCTGCACTCTATGTGTCTATGACTTAATTACAACTTCTAATTTGGAACTGAATCAAATGTCAGGGTAAAGTTTCTTCAAACTATAACCAGTTTTACTGAATCAAGTTAGTTTCTATGTCACAATCTATGAACAACTACAACTAAACTTTACCTTTACTTAGTAATTAATTGAATACTTACATGTTGTATTCAGTCCTTTGGTATAAATGAAAATAGTTTGTTGAAAACTGGCTTAAAATACTGGTCTTTGTTTCAATAGTATTGGAGTAATTGTAACATTTCCATCTTTGACGATTTTTTTTTCTTATATATAAATCTACAAATAAACTCTCTCTATATCAACTCTGTTTCTCTTTTTGTCACATGTGCAATTATTATTCTCATATAGTTAGGGGTCTCCTATCCTTTTCGTCGCTTCCACTTCACTAGACCTACTGCGTCGTCTTGAGAAGTATTGCAATCGTTTAAGTCCTTTTTAACACATTTATGCGTATTATTATTGGTGTGCCTCTTCTTCTAGATCCAACTGTGTTTGGTCTAGGGTCTTTGTATCATCCAGTAGTGATTCTTTGGATATTAGATCTGCTCCGCCTCAAGTAAAGAATATCATTCTCGTACAGGGCTGCACAAAAAACAAATAATTATTTATTTATGCGCCATATTCATAGTAAGAGTTAAAAGTATATTTTGCACATAGGATATCTTAACTCTCTAGACGGATCTCTTCAAGCGACCCTAGATTATAAGATAAGAGTAAATACGAAAGAATATTAAAAATTAATAATTTTAATTCGAATTGTTTCTCAAATAGCATTAAGAAATTGGATAAAATACTTATCATATCTAATCAAGAACCACTTAAGTTGAGATATTGTTCGTAAATCAGAGATATGTGCGAATATAAAAGACGAAAGCACATATTCTGAAGGCGCTCTAATTTGTCGAGAGTCAGTAAAAATGATTATTGATCGAAGAGAATCTTTATTTCCAAAGGAGGAAAGTTCAAACAGTGAATGAAATAAGGACGTTTACTCACTTCATTTATATATTTTTTCCTGTATCCAAAAATTAAACATGAGTAGAGTATACTATTGGTTGAATAGAATTAAAATTAAATTTATACTGTACTTGTGTATTGTTACGTCTTAAGTCTCTATGGCTTCTATTTCTGCATCAAGTTTAATGACATTAGATAACATCGATAATAATAAAACATGTTGTTTGTTCGTATATGACGAGGAGCGAGAGTTGGCCTCGTCATCAGGATGGCCAGTGTGGATGAAATAATACGCTGCTCGTGCGAACAAACATTTGTATTGCGAATAAAGTTAAATCACTTTATAAAATCCTTACTCACTGTCCGTGGCCATACGACCGACTAGAGAATACTTCTTGACGTTGCCATTTAAAACTACATTTTTAAACTTGCTGTAGTTTTTAAAGACGCAAAAAAGATGCAATACTAATGTTTCCATCACTTTATATCTAGGAATATTTAATAGACATTAAACATAAAAATATAATATTACCATTGAAAATAATTATAAAATAAGAGTTCCTAAATTAGAACTCACTAAAACAAAATAAAACGTATTTTAGCATTGACATTCGTTTTATAATAATATGAACATAATTTAAGAAAATGTAAAAATGACTTATTGTAACTTTAACTGAATAATAAATTATAAGAGTAAAAAAGTCTTTTGTTTTATCGAACATCGTGTAACTCGAACAAACATTGTCAACTTCTTCCCAAGTCTTTTCTGCTTTCGTAATTCTTGAGGATCGTTCTAAAAGGGTTTAGGAAGTCACAACTTTGTCTTTTCTCTTCTAATTTCTTTCTATCTATCTATCTAGATCTATCTCTTCTATTTCTATCTATCTATCTAGATCTAGATCTATTATGATTCTATATTTTAAATATTCGATAAATGTTAATTTTTTACGTTACAGGTCAGTTATCAAACAAAACCAAATCAAAATATTTATCTAAATATGATTGTAACAAATTATTATTATGATTTAGTCTTCTTTAATATTCAATGTCTTTTCTACTTCTGACAGGTCATGTCGTACAGGTGCTAACTTTACTATTGCGAAAATGTCAATTTTTTTTATAATAATTTAGATGAATACATCAGTGGAAGTACATGTCGAATATATTTCAAGTGATATCGATTATAACCTACATACATATAACTAAAAAGTAGTTGTGTTATTTTATCAAGTCACCAGTATCGGGTATCGAGATTAAGCACACTATAGTTTATAGGTGAAATTACTTTATTTAAATAAAAATAATTCGAACAGTTTACTTCTGTATAGTTGTTTAATAAAAATTAAAGAATGTTTACCAATTAGTAATCAGGAGGGGAGGGACAAGAGACACGTGTTTTTGTATTTTATTATTTCTAAATAAATCACTAAATGGATCTTTCACCCTTCATAACCCTTCCTTACTAAAAATATATTAGAATATTATTAACGTACGAGTATACTTTGTCAAAGCAATAGTCCAATTCGAAGCAACAATTAAAAACAAAACTGGCCATGGTTGTATCTGAATATCCTCAGTCGAATGTGACACTTTTCATTTACCTTGTCATCAGACTCACGTCCAGTGTTTCTGTATTATTTTCCAACACCTAATCTGTTTTCACGTCGCGTTTCAACTCTGAAGTGGATTGATGACTTCCAAAAGAGAGGAATAAATAAATCGAGTGAAGTAAGTTTTCAAACCTTTCTTGGAGTTTTCTATTTGATGTTTGAAAATGAATAAACAAATGCTTTGTGCTACAAGTTAGCAAGTGGGTGTTATGGGTGTTCTTAATAACAAAGTAAATTTATAGGAACTTTGAAATGTGTTTATTATATTTTTATCAAATATCTTAAAATATGTTCTCATTGTTGGAGTATATTATAGGCTTTATATGTCCTGTGATATTCCTTCTCGGCTTAATGATATTAAAGCAAACATAACATAATCTAGGTTAAACAATAATATGAAGGATCTTGTAGGGATTAAACACACGGCCTCGCAGTAAGTCCTTTGTAATTGGAATATCATAACACCTGATTAAGCGCGTTATTATTCTTGATAAATGTAATATCTACGTGTATTATAATATGAATTAAGAAACAGTATTTTTTTTATTTTATCCCAATAAAATAAGAATGAAAGTATGTTTATCTTCTCGACCTGCTTCTCCGTTGCTTTGTCTGGAAATTTATTTGCTCTTAACTCAATTATACTTAAAGCTTTTTTTAAAAAGCTCGCTCATAATTTTCTTGGCTCACCGCACATTTTATTCTATAAAGATAAATTGCTAAAATGCTAATTCCTGAAGATAACCGATTTACTAATCCACTTTGGTATTTGCATTGCAAATGACATTCGCTCGCTCTCTGTGTCTTCGTATGGCAGACTAAATACTACTTTATGGAAAAATTGTTTATTTATGAAAATATCTATCTAATAAGTCAAGAAAAGTCATTAAAATACATTTTACTAATTTCATTTTTTAAGAAGCTTAAATTAACAATTTACACATTTTCTATAAATATACATACTACATTCACTCAATATCATTTATTACACAATTGAAGTTAATCACTGCTATCAGCTAGACTGTGACGGGCAGCTTTTCTCTCGAACCAATCAATATCAGACGGCCGAAGCACTGAAGCGAGTTAGTAACTGATGGTTACCATATTGACAAATTTTTATTAGTAGATTGGAACTTAAATGTAGCTTCTGCTAATAAGTATGCGGATAGTGTAAGCTGTTGAGGCTATACATTATGTCCACAGCATCGTTATGACAGCAGCAGTTTAGAAAATAGTAATATTTATTACATGATTAATGTATGGAGTCTTCACGAGTTTCCAGTTTGAAAACCATTATCGTAATATTCTCAATATCTTGATGGTTACGTATATAATTAATAATTTATTTTATACTCTAGAAGTGACTCCATTTGGGCCTCATCTACCTGTATATATAAAACTCAATTACTGTTCGTTTGTCAAAACAAAAAGGGTTACCGAATTAAAACTCGAGCGTAGCTGGACAGATTTGTCTCATTTTGATATATTACTAGTTGTGTGAGTTCATGGAAGGCTAAACACCAATACAAGAAAATACAATTGATATTTGAAATACAAAATGTTTATAGATGTGGAACGTTTCATGTCTTTTGTCTTAATTGTCACCTGATTGTTCAATATTAATTATAGATGCGTTAATAAATGTGTCTGATTAATAAATATAGTATGAGATCCGATCTCTTTGATATGTGTTATTGGAATAAAAGAAAGTTAGGTTAAAGAATGAATAAAGTGTTAATTAGTAAAAGTCTCAGCTGTACGAAGTGCAGCGAGTCATAGAGTAATATATAATACTTGCTTTTGTACTCGGTTTAAAGAAATAGTTTAAAATGTTATCTTTAATATTCTATTTAAAAATTGTAAAATAATACAAAAGATCTTAGCTGGGAAAAAAATATTTTTGTAAAATAAATTATGAAATTTGATTGTGATTTTTATTTAATTACAATATATTATACACATTTGTATATACAAAAAAACCGTCTGGTATAAAATGTGTTATCTAATAGAAACCTCATTAAAAAACTGGGTAATTTCCTTTTATTCAATTTAAAAATCACTGAATACTGAAGAGTTTTAACGAGCGTGAGTTAGCTCATAAAAAGAACTTTAAAGCTGTTCAGCGAATACAGTAATGGATAAAGTGTTGTGAACCAGGTCAGATAGCTATTTTAGTAATATTTTTACAATTTAGATGGAGTATCTTAAATACATAAATGTATATATAACATTTTAAAAATAAAAAACTAGACATTACTTTGCTTATCATTATTTTAAATATTTTTATATTTTATATAAAGGAATGTTCTACTCTTAAAAATATTAAACTTTTAAAATATAAAAAAAAATGGTTGCGTAATGACCCGTTGTCAATATTGTCGGATAAAATACGATTAAATAAGGTGTATTAAGTTACCAACCCTCGATGACATAACTACAAAATTAAAATATATTTTAACTGTCATAACAAAAAATAAATCTTACCTTTAATAACCTAAAAGGATCATTTGTATTCAATTAACATCGCGAGTTAATTTCGATCTGAAATACTTAAAATTATAATTTGGAATGCAAAAATAACATAATCATAAGACTATTGAGTTATACATATAAATATATAATAATTTAGTATTATATTATATTATTATGTGGTTATATATCTAAGATTATGAACTGCCTACCCACCTAACGGTATATAAAGTTATTGACTACCGTCCGTCCTCTCGAGTACCTCCTTAGGTAAATGTATAAATAAATAATTGTAAAAGATTTTTGTTTTAACCTATGATTAATAACATACCAATGTGAAATACGTTAAGTGGATGTTTTTGAATATTCATTGTAAGTTATAGATCATGATCACTTTATACACATTTACATAGATGTTATATTTTATCAAACTGTTCATTGACAATTATAATGTGATTCCTCCGGGAGTATGGAATAGTTTCTACAAAAACAAATTAATATTATTATTTAAATAAAGTAGAAGTATGAAGAGGTTGATGTATGTGGCCGAGGCGAAAGAGGTATGCAGGGACCGTAGCGTTTGGCGCTCCGTCGTCTCTGGCAACCCAGCAAGGAATATGGCGTGAAGATAAGTAAATATATTATGTATATAGAGTTAGTAATTAATTAGATAGATTTAGGTTGGGTTAGTTTTTTGTAAATTGTTATGAATAACATACTTACAACTGTAATTCATCGTGATCTCATTGAAAATTTTTTAAATTATAATTACTTCTTTTAAGGAGTTTAAAAAATGAATATTTTATTAAAATCTTTTCAGTATTTCGTTGCGTCTTGCAGAATTAACTTCATTAAGCTCTTTGGATGAGTTAAAAGTTCTTTGTAAAAGTTCTTTAATTAAACATTGGAAATCTAATTTCTACAGTAACATCATGAAACAGAAATAAAAAGATTAGAAAAACTTGTATTAAATAAAACAAATAAGGAATAAGATAAATGTGTGTGTGTGCGCGTGTGTGTGTGTGTGTGTGTGTGTGTAAGTATGGTGTGCAAAATAATTATATCATACGGCATACCTACCATAGTAGGCATAGCTGCAGTACTATATGAAATCTACGAGTATAAGACGGATAGTATGGTAATGTTGAGCATTGAAAACGTAAGGTTTATGTACAGGAACATATAAAATACTTTAACAATTAAACAAGAGAATTACATTACATTACATACATTCATTCTTTCAAATCCCTGGAACGCTTATTATATAGGAGGGTTATCGATAAAAAGACACAAAAGGAAAACCCATGAGATAAAAGTTACCTCGGAAGTGACACGATGTTTGATAACATTAATTTTATGATTCATAGAAAATTATTTACATATAACTTAAAAATAAGTATAAGTTGAACTTTTTTCCTTATAACTACTTTTATCAAGCATTTCTCATAATTTATTTAGTTATTAACACACGAGACAAAGACTATGTACCTTTTTTACGAAAACCAAAGGGAGAAGTATTAAATTAGACTCAGTTAAAGTTTAGGAGTAAAGGAAAGGAACAGGAGAGCAGAAACTAATGTTCTATTTAATAACTTATTTGAAATACATTAAATACGGTTGACGATTATTAGACAAATCAATTACAAGATTGATTCTTTACTTTAATATCAATGTCAAATAGTCAATTTGACGCAAAGAGCAGATTGCTACCTGAGGGAAGAGAACAAAACAAGAAGTATATAAATGTGATGATTATAGAGGTCTACTCTTTGTCAAAACCCTCTTAAATGTTCAAACTTATAATTTGGTCGTATTTCGCACACCCAGCGACCATTAGTGACAATTAATTACATATTTAATATATATTTATTAAATAACAGAGCACTTTAAGAATCAAGTAACATTAAAAAAACATTTAATATTATTTTTAGTTCGTTTAATTCCGTTATATGATCGTCCAGAATGATTTGTATTGTATTGTATGTATTTACTCATAAGTTCTAAAAAATCATAGCTTTTTGTTACTCTTCATTAAAAAAAATCATTAAAAGATCAATCATAAAAAAATACATTAAACCGAAAGGTTAACTTTTTCGTTCTTCGATCCCTCCTACAATAATTTTAGTATAATTAAAACTAACCAACATAAGAGTCCTGCGGGACGTTCTACAATAATGTCACCAGTATTCTCTACTTCTAATCTAATCAAACAGCAGTAGTTCAAAGTACGTAAAGACTAAAAACTTTCGCCTCACACATTAAGTTGAGAGTCCTTTAGAGTTGATCCCCAACTATCTGTCTCATACGAGACTTAATTACCTTCGCTGCACTCTAAACACTTTCACAATCTGTTTCTCAAGAAGCAGGCTGTGTTACTTTATCCAATATGTGCTATTACCTTTATATAATATCATTTATTTAAGAGCTTTGCATTTCTTAAACCTTTTTTTTCTTATTTCGTTTACTTAATTTAACAAACAAACTTGGTAACATGTAAAATATATACATTATGTTAAAATGCAAACGTTTATTATAAAATTTTCTTCTAAAACCATTACGTCTTAGGTGCGATACACATTCAGGCCGGCGCTTTGAGGAAAGTGCTATAAAATGTTTCAAGAAAAATATTTTTACTTTACTCGTTAATTTAAATTTTTCGTACGGACATAAGCAGCTACCAGAAAACTACCTCGACTTCTATGGAATATGCACTAGTCACTATGGAATATGGACTAACACACGAGGTATTATCTTATAATCATTATTAATAACATAATACGTCATTAATAATGATAATATTATTTTATGAACATTTCTTTCCAAAGTAAAACAATATAAAATGTTTACATTAAGTTTTAAGCAACACATTTTGAAACAGATTAGTGGGATCCATCCATCCATTTAATTAAATTGCATACCTGTGTTACATACTAGCAGTGCCTGCGACTCCACCCACTTGGACTACCAAATGTCTTTATATAATAACACGCAACACTAGTACATAAGTATTCATTAAAGCCGGAGAGAAAATAGCAACAGTAAAAATAAAGTTTCAATTTTTTGCTATATTTTAATTAAAGTTTTTTTTTAATAAAGTATTTTTACTATATTTTAATTAATGTATTTTTTAAATAAAAGTATTTTTTTTAATAAAGTTATTTTATTATATTTTAGATAAAGGTTTTTTTACTATATTTTAAATAAAGTATTTTACTATATTTTAAATAAATATTTTTCTTTGCGTGGAACTCTAATTCTTTTCTACAATAAAAATTACTATAAAATAAAAGTTATTCTTTCTAATATGAGACGAAGCTTCTTAGCATTCCACGGATTCACCGTGCGGGTGCCGGGCCCATCGCGTTGTAAGAAGAGGAGCGCCAACAATGCCTGGGACTTGTGACCCAGGTGTAGGTTTAAGGGACCCCTTTACTATGCGCATACACGCTCACCTTCACTGTTCGCGCTCCTCTCCCTATCTAACCAAATATCATAAGAACCTACTAAAGCCGCCTTTGAAATACGTTTTAGAAATGAACTGATAATCTTAGTAGAAAGGCCGAAATCCTTAAATAAGTTGTAGAGAGATTTTACTGTTATACCTCTCACACCCACTTCTACAGTGTACAAATTAACTATAAATTTATTCCTTATCAGTTACATAGTTCGTAATACTTGTTAAGCTTAAATGTATGATCTTTGGGTACGTTTGTTTCCCAGGGTACAGTAAGCTACACACGTATAACGCGCCTTAGTTGTTTATAGCCCAATGAAACTCCCGGAAACATATATCAAGCTGTTTTAGAGAAAAGACAAAGACAGACATACAAAAAAATTATCATTTTTTTTGTTCGATATTTGTATACAAAATAAAAATATTCACAGGTAGCTGCAAAAGGAATACTCTAATAATAAAAGTGTCAATTACTTGAACCCTCGTCATACTTCGTAAAGTACACTCTCGGGAGGCGTTTTACAAAATGAACTCCATGTCGAGGAAACGATAGCTAGATAGATAGATAGAAACTAAAATAAGGAAAAACTTATTGATGGGACATGACTTATTATTATTATTGATCTTCTAAAAATTTGGCCTCTTAATATTTTACATACTTACATTTATATTCACTTTTTATAACATTTTTATCCTCCATCGATTTGTTTTCAAATAAACGACCTTTATTAAATAACATATCCTCACGAAATATTATATATACAAGTAAATGACTACTAAAAGTTTAGAACTAAATATTACAAAAAAATATAATTTTGAGATATAAAGAGTAAAGGATTCTAGTTAAAATGATCATGTGGTCTCATCATACGATCTGTGGTACTAAATGTTTTTCAAATGTTATTTACTAAGACTGACCGGGAGCGATATATTAGTAAGTAGTAAAAATAAATTAACAAGTATATTTTTGAAATGAAGAGTAAAAAAGTCCGCGCAGTCGTGATTGTTTTTCGGTCAGTTTTGAAATATTTGGTATTTAGTATCACACAATCTCAAATTGTATGACATGGTCTTCAAAGCAAGTCACAGCAGACATCGCATAACAGACCTTCTCTTTTCAATACTATTGAAAATTAGATATTGCAATAATTTAGGGGATAAGTACGGTCATATTTCACGAGGCTGAGGGAAAAAGACAGGAAATGGTTCCCAAGTAGTCGTATTCATTTAACTAGAGATTCACTATTTCCACCAAAAATTTAAAGAAGATTATTCTACTTATTTTTATAAGTCTTCTAGATTAAACAAAATGGAATTGAAGAAATCGTTGTTTTATATAAAAAATTATATCCAAATATCCAACAGCAGTTATTCTTGAATAACAAAGACTCATCCTGTTATTATTGTTCTTAATAAGATATACAACAACGCAAAAAGTACAAGAAAGTGAATTCATAATATTGCTCATAATCATTAGCACCTCTACAAAATACGACAAATGCCAATAATGTTGTTTTTATTTAAGGTTCGGTTGCTCTAAACCGTTATTTCATACGTGTAAAGGTTTAGATCACACAAGGGGAGTTGCAGGATAAAGCTAGTATGTAATATAAATATGATTATAATTATGCATTCTTATTTACTGTTATTTATTATTATTATCATCTCTATTTACGGATATTCGTTATTTCTTAATATTTTTTGCACTTAAAGCAATAATACTTCTTAAGCAGTCTAATTAGTACTCAGTGCACCGTAAAATGAGCCACAACTTGTTTTAAAGCCAAGCCAACTGCACGTTACGGCGCAAAAGACGCTATGTAGTTTTCTTGTATTGTGTGTTATATTATATGTAATGTGGCCTATATATTGAACTTTCAGATATAATATTTAATAATGTGTGTAATGCAGTAATATCATTGTTTATATAACTATTTAATTATATTAAACTTTAATATTGTATTAATTAGATTTAAGAATTATTTAGAACAATTATTTCTACTACCCATGTTATATTAGTGATAGTTATTGATATTACTTGCGGCAGAAGCCATCGTTAAGATATTTAATTATTGTTTGTATACTTAAATATTTTAAATACAAATATGTGGATTATGCTTGATACAAATACAATTAGGAATTTAGTATTGTTCAGAATAACTATTTTGTCCGTATTTAACTTATTCAAATGTTAAAAGCTATGATTACGACCCAATGCTATTTATGGCATTGGGTCGTAATCAGTGGCGCTGATTAAGACCTCTGCAGCTGTTAAATTAGAATAAATAGGGCTGGAAATGTAGTCATAGGTGGTAAGGCGCATTAACCTAGCAACCTATTCACTATTCTCTTGAAGACACCCACATTGTATTGGGTCAGAAATATCGACGCAGGCAACCTTTTCCTGTCCTTCGCTGTACTAACTAAAAAAGACGAAGTAAAGCGCTTCGTTCAGAGAGGGGAAATGTCCACAATATAAGGATGGATATCTGCCGCGCGTAGGAACGTCCTGTGATGGAAGGGGGACGGATGAATTAAATCGTGTAATTCCAGCGCACACTCATCAAAATGTATCCTATAGAATACTAAGAGACTAACAATTCTATGCCTGTGTTTAAGGCTGTGGAGGTTGGCTTCTACCAGTTAAGGGTCGCCTATAAGCCTCTTTGCTCGCCTCTCAATTGAGTTCAGTACCCCAATATGAGACTTTGCGGCACCAGCGAATATGTGACCACAGTACTCCACACACGACCGGATCTGTACTTTGTATAATACAAGTAGCTGTCCCGGTGTAAAGTACTGACGGACCTTCGCAAAAACGGCAAGCTTTCCTGCAGCTGCTCTTGCTGTAGACTCAATACACCAACCAAAGTTGAGGTTCGAGGAAATCTCTAGGTCTAACAATTGAAGCCGCTCACTGTATTTTAATAATACACTCTAGATAAAAAGGAGCCAAGGTGAAAGGACTCCTTTTGGCGGTGAACAGGCACGTCTGCGTTTTGGTGGTGTTGAATTTGACAAGATTGGCGTTGCCTCATGCGGAGAATGCATGAAGTTTACCACTCAAAGTTTGCACCATGGTTTATCTTTCATACTGTACTTGATTTCTACTAGCACGACTACTCGGCAGGTATCTTTCTACAACTGTGCTGTCGTCTGAATACCCATAAATACCGGGCTTCAGCAGATCGTAAATATGCAGCAGAAAAAATGGACCCCTGTGGCACTCCGGCTTTTATTGTCAAGGGTGACGAGCTACACCGGTCGACAACTACTCGAAGAGATATTTGGTTTAGAAATTCTGTTACCCAGCCGATCAGACCAGGAGATATAACGTATTCTGAAAGCTTGCTTATAAAGCTTGCATGCCAGACCCTGTCAAATGTCAAAGTGGTCCTATTTCGGCGAAACCTATACTGTTGGTCACTGAGGAGATCGTTACCTTCGAGGTACGCTAGAAAGCGCGAGTTCAATATACGCTCCATGTTGCAGAATATGGAGGTGATTAAAATCGGTCCATAATTGACAGGATCAGCACGGCTGCCTTTATTGGGCATGCTTTCTCTTCCAGCGTGGTCGGTCTTTTGGTACGAGAACAGCCAGTCCTGATGACAGGCATTGAAGTCCCCCTGAAAGACGAGCTGCACTAAAGGGTACTGATGAAGAGCCATATTAGCAGCCTCACCGAGATACTCAAATAATCTAGTTGTCTCCCAATCACCGCTGTGCGAACGGTAGATACAGGAATACATGAGTTTTTCGTTTCCTGTGTCTACTAAAATCCATAGGGAAGAAAAAGTGGGGTCTTAAAGGTGACGGAGACGCAGGATACAGAGGTCGTTCCGTGCGTACACACAGACCCCGGAATGTGAAAAAAAATTAAAGAGTCAATAGGATGAGAAATAGCAGTTGAACGAGGTGGTAGGTATCAAACCCGGCACCGTAATTGGTGATGTCATGCCACTGGGAGGCTAGTCTGGAGACTGCGGGGACGCCTGAACCCCCGAGGGATCGCCATCGCCATCGCCACCCGACACAATAAACACCGACTAAACGCCAAATCGGTTCGCCAACACAACGCAGCTGTTCAGACATATTTCCCATATATACGTCTTAATCGAACAACATGCCGGAACACGACTAGGTCGCTTTGCGACACGACTTTGTCCGATGGGTGGTAACCTTGCGGTTGACCCGATGTTATGGTCTACCACCGAGACAATATATTTTTTTATTAGGAGTATATTTTAAACTTATTACAATGATCTTTGGTATTGATTTCTTTTCTTTTTAAATAACTTCCAACTAATATCCTTGTATATATTTATTATATAATGTTATATAGATTGATTAATAGATTTTCCTAATTATTTAGATATTTACTTGTAGTCTTAAATAATCTAACGAGTATTTAAGATTTTGTAAAATAACATAATTGTAGTTAGAGTAATTGTCCAATCATATAACAACAAGTGAAGCTTACTATTAATATTAGTACCATTTTTATTATTTATCTTTTTAACAAATAAGTTAGATCGCTTACAACATCGTTTTTATATTCCTTATGTTAAAAATCTGTATAAAATGTCGACACTATTTTTAAATACTCCGGTATAAAGATCTACGATTTTATCTATCAGTACTAAATCTATCAACGTGATAGCTCTCCATCAATGCTTCATCCGATCGTAACTGAGAGTCGCAATATACACTGAATAAATAACATACAATAGGACAGTTTTACGGAGCAGAACTGACAAACAATTTTATAGTACTCGTATATATTTAGTTTATCAAAAAAATCAAAGTTTGATACAAAGTATAGAACATTAACTGAAATACATTTATTGCCTGTTTAATTATAATAATGTAATATTATATCAGTATAATATTATACAGTGGTTTACCAGCGCCGGCGAATCAAGGTTCATTTGTAATTAAGGTGAATAGGCGTATTTATATATGTGCACTTACATCCAAACGAGCTTCGATGAGTTTATTTATTTTCGCGGTGTTATAAACTTGATGAAATTGTAAATCTCATTTTAATAGGTTTATTCTCGGACTACATTTAGTCTTGATTTATTTATCTTTTATTAAATTCTCCAAAATTAAAGCATAATCTGAAACAAACAATAATGCAGAAAGTAATATCATGTATGTACGAGGGCCAAACTGAAAGTTTTTAGAACTGGCCACTTAAAAGCATTATATTAAAAAAAATAGTTTAAATTTTAAAAATAGAACTATTTACCAATATTATTGAGTGTACATTTCATTCATTTGTCATTTGTTTTACGATTTGGCGGCAAATTGAAAATTGTCTGTGCACGTCAGAATGAATTTAAGCCGAGAAAATTTTCCGTGCAATGATTTTTTATGACTTTTGATGTCATTTAAGTCAACAAGAAAGTTATGATAGACTTCGATTGGATTTTCACGATGAAGCCCCAACTCGTGCCACAGTTTACAACTGGTTTAATGAATTCAAACGTGGTCGAACTAATCTCACCGATGATTTGCGTGAGGGACGGCCTTCTACAGCGACGACTGAAGATAACATCAGTGTTGTGCGGCGTATGATAGAGACTGACAAAAGAGTGACCTATCAGCAGATTCGGACAAGTCTAGGCATAGGTATGAGTCAAGTGCACAAAATCCTTCATGAACATTTAGCAGTCAGGAAGCTTTGTGCCCGCTGGATACCGCATAATTTGACCGAGGCTCAAAAACTCCGCCGTGTTGATTGGTGCCGAGAAATGATCCAAAAATTTAACGGAGGTGACTCAAATGCTGTGTTCGACATACTAACGGGTGACGAAAGCTGGATTTACTGTTATGATCCGGAAACCAAAAGACAGTCTGCTCAGTGGGTGTTTCCTTCCGAAGAGTTGCCAACTAAAGTGAAGAGAGGTCGAAGTGTTGGAAAAAAGATGGTGGCCTCGTTCTTCGGAAAGACAGGTCATTACGCGACAGTAGTCTTAGAGGATCAGAAAACGGTTAATGCAGAGTGGTATACTAACAATTGTTTGCCACTTGTCTTGGAAAAAGTTCGAGAGAAACGACCTCGCAGCAGGATCCTCCTTCATCACGACAATGCCTCGTCGCACACTGCCAGGCAAACGATCGACTATTTGGTGACCTCAGACGTGGAATTACTGGGTCACCCGCCGTATTACCCCGACCTCGCACCCTGCGATTTTTATTTATTTCCGAAAATAAAAGAAAAACTTCGAGGAAAACGTTTTATAGACGCCGAAGAAACAGTGGCTGCGTTTCAAAACGCCGTCGAAGAGACCCCTAAGGCCGAGTGGGCAAGGTGCTTTTCTCAATGGTTCCATCGAATGCAGCGATGTATTGATGTAAATGGACAATATTTTGAAAAGTTACAATAAAAGTAATAACTTGCTAGAATGCTTAGTTTTTGATTTTCTAAGAACTTTCAGTTTGACCCTCGTAGTATCAATATACGAAAGTCTTTATTGTTTGTCTCTAAAGTAAAATCTATGTAGAGTGTACTCCCGCTAATGTAATAGAACTAAGACTGCGCACATTTAGTTCAAACATATTGAATTTGGGCCAAATCATTTAATAAAATATTTATCAGATTTATCAAGCATATAAGTTCCTTCTCTAATTATTTTAAACTGTTTAGTCGTATATAAAAATGCTCTAAGTATAAATAGTAAGCAGCAAATACTATTTACTAATTAAGGGTTCTCAACGTTTGGTTCTTTATATCTTAAAAAGCGTTACAAATTAATCAGAATCATATTGTATTTAACAGATTTCACTTCTGTTGGTTTATATCGGAATTTGCCAACTAATTTGCGAACCGCCGCGGGAACTTCACGCCGCGGTTCCGCCACGACCCGAGCTCATGAATAAACACCCTGAATGGGTTTGAAATCAGTCGGACGAATTCCGATAGTGTCAATGTGAGTGGAGCGGTTAGATATAAAATAATACTAATGGATTAAGTAAGTTTGAACACAAAAATAAATTAGTATATAATAATTAATAAAAATTAACAATAATTTTATATAATAACTTGTTACTACTTTTAATATTATAATGATATTATGAAAACTCTTAACCGTTTGTACGTTGAAGTGTTCTTGTAATTATCTTATATATATCAAATATTCATACAAAGTAAACACCAACATAACTCACGATCCAGAACATTTAAAAACTTAATTTACTTTATTCACACACACACACACACACTTTATTCACACGCACTTTTGAATCGTCAATTATTACAATAAAAAAAGGTAAGGAAATGTAGTCAACGCGACTACATTTTCTTTCCTTTCCTTCAGGTGGATTGTAGCCGTGCATTAACTTAGACTACTCGTACGTATAAAAAGTATACTTCATTGCACTTTATTTGTTATTAATAGTTACAAAATCGTATAAAGTTTTTTATAATAAATAATATTTTAAAGTAATATACTCACATTTATAATTAATCTAATATGATTAAAGCCTAAGACTAAGATAAATTTAATATAAACCTCGGTATAATTTATCTTTTATTTCCCACAGTTTTATTTCTGATATCTTGCTGATAGAAAAACTATATTTATTAGAAACAGATGGGCAGAAATTATTGTCTTTTTGAAAGATATTTTAGTATACTTTTGTTATAAAAAAAATATATATATTAAACACTAATATAATGTACAAAATTTTAAGACTCAGTCTCATATTTGATAAATATAAATACCTATTCTTTTTATTCTTCGAGCATTTACCATAAGCGTCCACATCCAAATGTTCCTGCAGTCTCTGTAAGTAATCCGTTCTGCGCTGAACCCCGCAGTGGGACATGAGGACGGACACTAACACGTCTGTACGCTTATTATTCCAGAACGGAACCAATGGTGCCAGAGACTCGTCTGTTATTTGATTCAGGAGCGGTTTTTCCAAAGGCATTGTCCGACCGTAAGGAACAGGGATATCGGAATAACTCCTAGAAAATATTTGAAACTTAACCAATAACTAAAGATAGTATTCGAAAAAAAATGTATTTCTTTTATAACTATAAAAATAATTAATAAAGTTAGAGTCAAACAATACATTAAATATTAAACATTTTACTACAATTGTACACTATATTAACAATAAAACTAAGATACAGAATATTAAATCATACACAAATCTCACCTATAAGTCATGGACCAATTAAAAATATTTGTTAAATCTTCTATATTAGGCGTATCATTTGGGGATATAAATGTGTTCATCGGAGACTCGTCGCTTAAAAAGACCCATCTCTGTTTTGAATGCCTCAAAGTCGTATTTGGAAACTTGCCATTTTGTAAATGAACTATCACAGCATCAGCTGATGATATGGTTCTATCGTCGCCGGTGAATCTACAGTTTGTACACTGCATTCCTGTAACGGATTTGCACTTCTGAAAAATATGTAATATTATTTATTGTGCCAATTGCATTTAACGGTTTTTATGGAATTGTGTAAGAACAAGAAGAAGAAGAATAAGAAAAGAACAGACGTTATATCTAAAGGTGAGTGGTGTTACAAATATGAAAAAATTTAAACGAATTACCCACCCTCGATAAAAAGAAGTATAAAAAGCATAAAGGAGATAAAGGAAGGAGGTGTGGGGCTTATAGAGTATTCGTTATTTTTCCAATGCATTCGATTTTTCAGCACGAAACAATGGTCACTGAACTACCGCATTAAGCACAATTTACATCTGATAATATTTAAAATAAAACGGCAGTAAGCAATTAGTTTTGGGTTAACAATCTTTTGCTCAATAATAAAAAGACAAAACTTCTCAGATTCTCCACTTCGAATGTAAATAAAGTCTATGAATGAATTAATGCAAACTAATGTCTTAGTAAATAAAACTATTGATTACATGTCACATATATTGATTACACTTTGATTGTAATCCGAAGTTTTAAATGCTTTGAAGGAATCGTGTTCAGGGAAAGATCATTAGACATAAAAAAGATTTATTTAAATATATTAAAATATACTCCCCCATCCTTGCAATTGTTGCAAATGGACAGACTGTACGAAACTATTTGTAATATAGTATTAATAAACAGTATGTCTGTATTAATTGCAAAAATATATTAATAGTAACGAGAATATAAGGGATTAAAACACTTTTTTTTTAATAAATGTCACAAAAAAGGACACTGAGCGCTCAGACTACGACGCGTGGGTGTAAAATGAACTCATCAGACATAACACAACTGTGAGGATTATTATTTACATTTTCAAAGTACGTAATATATAAAATTCTAAAGTCACAGTGTTTGTAACCAAACTCCTCCGAAACTTACGAAATGTTTGTGCATATTTGGTAGATCTGAGAATGGGTCGCAAACTACCTTTAGTGTTTTTGTATAGTTTATAATCTCAATTTACTTCAATTATACAGTTTTGAACCAAGCGTCTAACATGTAACGCCATTGTGCGGTTTACTCGGACGGAGTCAGTAGATATAGTATAGGTATTGAAACAGTCCATTTATTGCAAAAGCGACGGTCTTCAGTTTTATACGCGCTGTGTCGTGTATTATAAAGTTATCAAATAACTTTTAGTAACGTGCTTAACAAATTGTCCATTTTAAACATTGCTTCTATCCACAAATGCAAATAATAATAATAGACGCGAGAACCAAATATAAATAATTAATAACTCATTTCAATACTTAAAAAAAACATATTTAAAAATGGTCTGTATTTGAATAGTGTTGTTTCTTCCTGGTATGTTATCTTCATTGAAGTGAGTTTTCAGTTTTTAATGTTTTTCAACGACAAAAACTTGCATATCGCGGTACTAATTAAGAATTTTTAATTGAAACACTAGATAAGAGCATACAACTACAAACAATATATATACAATTAGAATATGTACTGTGTTGGTACACTAATTACATTGAATGTAATCTATCACACCCTGACCTTGGATTGCCGAATGAAATAATAGAAACGCTTTACTTGCTACAGCTAGCTCTCTACTTACTAAGGTTTTGGATTATATTTTATCTTAAAATAACAATTTACAAGTATCAATGCTAGAGAACGCAATTTAAAAGAAGTTTGTTGTTTGATTTTCAAAAGTAACAATGCCACAAGAAGTGAGAATTTCTTTGCTCTTGAATACTTCAAATAATATATAATTAATATACAATAAATTAATTATATGTTATTTGAAGTATTTAAGAGCGAATAACATAACTAATACGACAGTAATCTTATAGAAGTCGCTTGCGTACAATAAAGATGGTTATACAGGATGGGAATGGGATAGTACGAGTATCCCAGATAACGTAGGTTCAAGACTTTTTTAAATATATTTTTTTAATTTCGTATATATTTTTATTTAACAATGATAATTTTAATATGGCTATTATGTTTATAAAAATTTTATTAATTGAAAAGATTATCTGTTTTTCCTCTGCAGAAGCACTTACTAATTAACTATTATCCGTAGGATATTAATTCCAGACCAAATAAATTACCTTTTGTGTTTAAAATTGTAAACATGTTGATTTTTCAGCCAATTCCAGTATTTCCATATTAGTACTATGTAGGTTTTGTTTTCCTGTAGATGTGTTAGTGGCGTGGTGTTGATTTTAATGTTTTTAAACAGAAGTGTTCCCAAATTAGAGGTCGGCCAATCCTAAAAACAGGAGTAGCAAATACTTTGGTAATTATTTTATTTACTAACCTTGTTATCAAATGGCGAAGTCCTATTCTCTTTCGTGAGTGTAATCGCGTTGACCAATACCGTTGAAATCGACCAAGAAGACGACGCAAAAGCAAAACATAAATTACATTTATTTAATTTTAAATTAATAAGATATATTTTTTTTGGATTTTTGTTTATTCCAAAGCAGTATTAGGCACACACATACTATAACATGTATAACATACTTCTGCACTTTTAACAACACTTGTTTTCTTAAACACCCGCACGAGAAACGCATAATGTATGGTTAATAAACAACTTTTCTATTTTATTACAGAGTTTGCACATCGAAGTACAATTGTCAGTTCCCTAAATACGACCTGCTATTTACAAAAAAAAATATTTGTAATTTTATATATTAATTCTGGAACGCGGCGAAATAAACAAAGAACCGACTTTTGTTAAAGACTATGTGTTGTGGAGTGTCGTGTACCCTACTTCACCATTATATTGGTTACATCTTTCAAGGTTTCGATACTTAAAAGTCCGTCTGTAAGCAAGGGTCTTAAAATAAAAAAGGCCCCAAGATAAAACCAGGAGTGGTCCCAATAAGACTGTCACAATGAGTTCTATTGTCGAATTATATTATGCTAAGTCACCGAAGTAATTTGCGAAATCAAAAACACCAATCAGACCGAGGAGGCAAGTAGGCTTATCAAAACACTCACACCTACACACTTATCGGCCAAAAGTATAGCTTACCACGTTTACAAGTTACAGTCACACAGAGGCACTCAGTTCGCATGTCTACACCAATAGGGACCTACCTGGGGGCATGGAAGTGCCGCCGCCAAGTACAAAGGCACAGCTGTATTATCCTTTCTTTTTAATATTTATAGTATAGTTTTTAACTGCGCGCGTTTGCAAAGTCACTGTACATAGAACTAATCTCAATGAATCAGAATGAAGTTGAAAAAAAAAACGATAATTTTAAGTGACGTCTATAGAGGATATAGATTTGGCAACGCAAAGTAACAAGGACTAGTAAACACTTTGCGAGTAAACATAATCTAAAACTTATTTACATACTCTTATCACCTTCATTTTTTAAGTAATAAATGATCAAGTCACATTACACTAATAGACTATATCCTTGCAAATAGACATATCCTCAGACATTACAAGGGCTGTAAAAGTATTGATACCAGGTAGTACATTCACATCGCAACAGACTCCTTGTCTTTCTTATGCTCTTAACTAAGCTTATCCAAACATGGATAGAAATGAAAAAATAAAATGAAAAAGACTGCAGAGACCCAAAGGAAAACAACTTTTAAAATGGGTCTGTACTTATGAAGTGGATGTCATCAAAACTTATTACTCAATGAACAAAACGCCGACTCAATTTGAAAAACTCTCTCTATTAAGGAAAATGTTACTCTAGAAATATGCACCAACTGAATGACATGTTAAGTACATTTCAATTAAAGAATAGAGGATGATCCCAAAAAAAATTAAGTATGATAATGCTCCTGGTCATGGAGAAATATCAGTGGACAAGTGAAGAATTTAATAGATACTATTTTACCCCGGCTTATAAAACTTTTTAATAGCATACTTAGAGAAGGCAAAATACTAGGGTTGTGTCGCAATAGTATATACGTAGATGATGTGTGTGTGTGTGATATCCAAAAAGCAATAGATCTGCAAAACACTCGGCAGTTGGCAACCCAATAGAGTGATACGGACTTCCCATTAGATGGAAACCGAAAATAAGGACTGCGCCTACGAAGAAGTTCCTGAAATAGGCTGTGACACCCACCTTGACAACTGCACACTTCCTAAAGCGAATGGTTTTAAATACCTGGAGTCTATGCTTACACTTGATGAAATATAGACAACGATGTCAACCATTGCTTTACTTTGAGCTCACTTAAATGTTGATAATTATCCGATGTTCTTTTCGGTTATGGCTGAATTAAACGTATGGGTTAGTTTAAATTTGTACTAATCTAATTCAAAGTTTTATTGTCAATGGAAACTTTATCATATAGTAATTAAACAAAAGTGAATAATAAAAAGTATATATAAGCTTTACTTTTCTCATGTTCTATAACCAAAAATAATAATTACCACTAAGTTATAAGTTATTCTTCATATTTAAAAGTTATAAATACAAATAGTAAGAATATTGCAAATATAATTATGAATGTTGAATGTAATAAGAAATATCTATATCATCCTACAGAGTGTTCGGGGAGAATAACAATAACAAGACCGCAGCTGGTGACCTCGGCTGCCACTTAGCTCTGTGATTACGAACATTAATTATGTTTTTGCAACAGAAGACACCGGAGTTAATTATTTGCCCTCGATTGTGGCCAAAATAAATGTTTGTAATAACTCTGCGTCAGACACCGTACCTTTACTGCTTGATATTACATATATAGATATGATTATACTTTATAGATACTTGAAGACTTCTTTTACATAATGTAGAAAAATAATTAAGTTCAAAGCTAGATCAAATGAATGAAACACACAGTAAAACACAGAATAACTTTTTTATTCACATTAGTTAACCACAAAAAGTAGAGGGTAGGAAAAAAAAACAATTCAGATTGTTTTTCTATATTACACATATACCTAATTGATTTTCCACAAAAAGAACAAAGTCATAATAATTACTTAATGTTATCGTTTTAAGATTTTTTACAAAAACTATACGACATAGCAAAGTAATAGATTTAATTTTTATAGATTTTTATTATTAGTTAACCTATCATTATTTTGTTTGTCTTTTACAGGAGGATACAAAACACTGTAAAGCGATAAATTATGTTTTTCTCTACTGCACTTCAAACAAAGCCAGAGCTAAGGGTGATGCTTAAAGCAGATACACACTTAAAAATGTGAATCGATTGATCGAAAAAATACGACTATTACTTTTTATTTTTGAATAAATTTTCAAAATAAAAAAATTTATGTATACTTATTTTATATAATGAAGGTAAATAAGAGGTCGGCGAGCTGCAGCACAGGCAACATCATCCTGCGTCGGCAATGAACTAGCGGTCACCTAGATGAGCCAGTCATTGCACCTGGGCGTAAGAACGTTCCTTTTCTATACCAAAAATCATCTTATTAGGCATCCGAATCCATAACCTCGTGTCCAAAAAAGTTAAATGCAATACTTTTTTTTTATTTGCTTAAACTTTAATGTACTTTAATGACAATGTACTGTGTACATAACTTTTTTATCTTTTTTTTTATTTGTTTGTAATTAATATATAAATGATTATGATTTGTAACAGAATTTATATCATACCTAAATTATTCCGATAATACTTCTTTCCGCTTTACTAATCATATAACACGTGGAATCGTTTTGTCTTTAACTGGATTGCGAAAATGGTAATTAGTAGTTCCAGCCAATACTTGGGGTTGGAAATCTCTAGATCTATTATTAAACTTTGTATTTAAACTACTTTGATAAAACCATTATTAGTGAAGCTTAATTCAGGATTAAACTTCTAGTATGAGTTGTCTAAGAGTAGACTTGTTTTAAAAGGGTTAAAATATGTTATTTTTTATTTTATAAGCGTTTTTACATTAACACATTCTTGTTTTTCAATTGACGGGTAACCTGAAAGATACTAGATGGTCCTGAGATGACGAATTACTGATTCGTCGATTTAACTGAAATATATTTCAAATTTTAATATAAACAACACAGAAAACAAATAAAAGTTTTGAAAAAAAAAAAAAAAAAAAAAAAATAGTTTTAATTTAAAAACAATAGTAGGTATCTGATATGTATTAAATGCATTGAGTTACCACATTTAGATTTCATCAAATTTAATTTATAAACTTGAAACATATATTAAATGATAGTTTAAATGTAAAGATCATATTATTATAACATTAACATAGTAATCACTTAATCAAAATAATTAAATTTATCCCTTACTCACACGTGAATTGTTCTAAAAAAAAAAGAGAAAAAATTTAATAATAATACACTTTATTGTGTTCAAGATTTCCTTCAATATTTTAAGTAAATTAATAATTTAAGTAAATAAACAGGCGAGTAAGTAAAGAAAGTAAATGAGTTAAAAACGGACATCTTCACACGGGCGGATAGAATGGACAGGTGGTAATGATAGTGACCTCAGCTTATGATTCAAATTTTCATAACATTTTATTTGAATTCTGATACGTCTCACAATGTGTGTGCTAAACTCACCTCGTAACTAAACGGTAAAAGCTGAAGCGTATAGCAGTATTCTTCACCTGAATTTTATGTTCTTCTGTAGTATACAATATCGTTCTGCAATAACACGCATTAGGAACATGCTATGCCAGAATCACTCTTCTACCGGACGTGGACTTGCCACATGACCTTTTTGATGAATCTTCTGCTGACTATACATCTAGGAAAGTAGCAGTTAACTGTTAAGGCCTCCCGTTGGTCCTGTGATCATTGCTTCTTGACACTAGTGTGATACTAAAAGGAATGGAAGTTTTTGTACCAAATTCTATGGTACCACATGGTAGTTGATTTGATGGGTCTATCCAGGTTGCACCAACTGGCAAACGGTAGGCGTATCAAACTTAAGTTACGTTAGTCACTAGGATCCGAGCTCTAGAGGTCTGAAGAGGAAATATCACCATGCCTCCAGATTATTCAAACAGCAAATCGCAAGAGAAAGTGCAAGCATGTTGTAGAAACTAGGAATCAGCTGGCAAGGTCATGTTCGGTGTGACTTTTTAAATCCACTATAGGAAACTTTGACTAGTCGTCTCTACCACCATTGCATTCGGGGAATGACTCTCTGACCCACACGCCAAATGAGAATGCTGATCTCTTGGGCAGTCGTTTTACCTCAGACTCGACTATGGAAGACCAGACTAGGGAATACCAATTAGTAACAAGATTAGTTAATTTAGACTGTTTATTTATCGTTCTATGAAGAATTTATTTTCCTTTCTCAATCTTTATGAAGATCACTTTAAAACACTGAAAATGATTTTTTTGTATAGTAAGTTTCAAACGAAATATCATGTCTCAAATAAAAGTATAACATAGAGACAAGCATAGCAAATGATTTATGAATAATTATTTTACTGGTTACTGGTTATTCCCTTAGAGGTACCCGTAAAAATACACAATTTTATGTAAGAAAACTGTCCTCTAAGTATTCTCCTGATATCTACTTCAACAAGATAACAATACCACTTGGATATTTAGAGTAACTATTCTGGAAGTAAATTAAAATACTCTATAAAATTGTCACGTTTCCAAATGAAAGCAGAAATATTGTCTCACTTCCTAAAAGCAATCGTGAATCGTTAATCAATTACTGAGGCGGAATCCTTCCTGATAAACACTTTCTGCAATTACGTTCATAATATTTTTCAAAAGTATTAATTTTTTTAAATATATATTTATATATATATATATATATATGTCAATAAACAGGCAAATTTTAATGTATATACTATATAACCTAGATATCCATGTAAACCATACCATAGGCTACTGAATGTGTCCATCTGTGTGACTTACATACATACATATACTTAAATTAAAAGTGTTGGTTTTCAAAGCTAATAAAGTTTATTATTATTGATATGGACTTTGCAAAATTTGTTTTAGTATTTTTCTAAAAAGTTTTTCCTTCACCCGAAAAATATTTCAACTTTGAGCAATATGCACAGATAAATGAATAAACAACGTCAACATTTGTTTAAAAGATATAACGCGCCGTGTATTTCTCTATTTTATAACGAATATAATCAACTCGGCGACAAAACGCGACTCGAAAACAGATTATGTGACTGAAAATAACAAACACGAGACAACGTGCTGACAATGGTAATAATACAATTATGACACAAGCCGTATCAGTAGTTCAGTGTAGTGTAAATTGACTTTTAATTTAATTCCTCGGAAATAACAATCATAAGATTATCAAAGCGGGCGTCAGCTAGCTCCGAGTGACGAAAGCACCCATAGTGCTGAAAGTCTAACTCGGGTATATATACGCGCAATATCGAACTTTTTATACAGGAGACCTTCTGGTATGAGTGTGGTATTTTTAGAAAGCCCTTGGCCCATAGACCCAGAAAATGCATTTACACTTAGCAACATACCCACCGCCTCCACCTCTATTGTCGTTTGAAATATGAGACTAAAATTTAGTTTTTGGCTCCGCACCAGTATAAAATCACTTATTTCCACCTTGAAAACCTGTTAAAAAAAACCTGTTAAAAAACCTGAAAATCCGACCACCGGTTGATGAGATATGACATTTTGAAAATTTTGTCTGGCGCCTCCATCGAAGATTTCTTGAAAGTACTTTGTCTGTTTGTGTGTATGTTCGTAGTTTCAACTGATTTTGTTCAAACTTTCAGGGATTGAAGTACATCAAAAACTGAGACTTTTTTGTTCTACGACTTTTCGATCTGGCCGCCAGGTTTGCCGTGGCCGGCCCTCGAAAGGCCAAAAATGGCCATTTTTTGTAGAGGCACTGTGGCCAAACCAGTTAACGGACATTGACAAATTGGGCATTTTTGGAAAGGTCCTAAGCTCATCTTTCGAATGATATCCATTTTGATGTCAAAAACATTTGTTGGCGTGACATTTTTGGTCAAAAACCAAATATTGGCCGACTGGCCAGGGACATATCGGGCATTTTCAAGAAAACGGCGCCAACGATTTTTTCCAAAATTTTCTCATTTGTAGCCCCAAATTAGAGCTAAAATTTGGTATATAGCACATTTCTGGGAAACTCGTTATTTTGAGATTTGGCGGTGAGAAGTTCAAAAAATCATGAAAAATGACCAAAAATGGCCAAAAAATGACTTTTAAAGCCAGAATCGTACTCACAACACGGTTAAAATTCAATTGACATCGAAAAAAAATATATTCCATAAGATACCAATTCCCACTCATGTGTATTTCTAACAAACACCAACTAATGAGCACCATAAATTATGCGATTTGTTGAAAATTCCCGCTGATTTTTTTATTTTTCAATTGTTCAATGGATATTGGTTTTAAAATTGTTTTTTTTCTGTACATTTTATTTTGTTTCTGACGTCGGCAAAATTTTCATGATAATTTACTAGTTGCACAGTGAATAAACTCACTAACGCATTGCCGACTGTGAAAATAAAACAAAATGTACAGAAAAAAATCCGAATGCTGAAGATAATCTTTTTTGAAGCAATGAGTTAAAAAAATAAACGGAAACTGAAAAAATCAAATGAAAAAAAAAATTGGGCACCTGTGGGAATCGAACCCGAGGTCTCGTCTTTGTCATTACAACGCTCATCCTCTGAGCCAATGCACTCTTATTTTGTCAGAGGCATATTTGCATGAAAAATAATCGCACAGCATTTTGTTTCCAATCCTTCTACAAAACTATTGATATCAAAACAAAAACTTCTCAACGAAGTAATTGCCGAGTGACGAAAGCGAATCCACTGACAGAAAACTCCTGATATGAATTTTGCGACGAAAAAAACCACGAACATTTTTATTCACAAACGTAAACAAACACAAAAAATGTGAATGTGTTCGGAACGTTGCCAAATTGCCTTGATCAATCTAATAAAATAAAAACAAAAATGCCTTGGTTGGTTTTCGTCAAGTACTGTAGTAATTCTGGACAAAATAATTTTTGAAAAGACCTTGTAAATGTTGGACATTAAACTGATTGGGCGATAATTTTCAATTACCGCTTTATCTCCTTTCTTGTGTAACAGTATGATCGTTGATTTTGTCCAGTCTTATGGGATGACCTCGGTTTCTATAATTTAATTAAATAAGTCAGTTAATATTGGAGCAATTACTGGTAAAGTAGATTTAAGCAATTCGTTGGTTATTTGATCGGACCCAGGTGTTTTATGTACTTTTTAAGTATTTATAGTTTTAGCAGTTTCCTCTTTTAATATTTATGGTACAGGTTCACAATTTAATGGGTAATTTTCTTCTGTAGCTGTTGTCGGATTCTTGCTTTTATATAATTCTCTATAATAGTCTGTAGCATCTTTAATTATCTCAGGTCTTTTTCTTGTATGTTTTTTATTCTTATTTTTTATAGTTAGCATTCATTATTTTTTGTCATTAAATTCTTTGATAGCCTTTTTTTCTCCACCAGTTCTTTTTATATGTTTTTCTAATGTTAATCTTTTAATTTTTCTACTTTTCCTAATGCTTTCATTTATCTTTTTACTGACTTCTGTTATCTTGTTTCTTTCTTGTCGGTTACTTTTATTTGATTGTAATAGAGTTCTCCTTTATTCAAATAGCTGTTGAGTTTCTATAGATATATTTGGTTTTTTGTTTACTTTTCTAGTTTCTGTTTTAAGTACGTTTAAAATCTTTCCATATTTTTCTTCGATAGGTGTGGATTCTTCTCCGAATACGTTTACCAATGCTGTTAAGTTGTTTATAAGCATATTGCTATTCCCAGTACACATCAGGGCTAAACTATCATTTTGCCATCTCCTGTTCTTTTGTATAATTTCGCATGTCAATGTAGCACGAACCATTCTGTGATCTGAATTGAAATTCAGGTTCTGTACAATAGAGACGTTTTTAAACGTTTTGATGTTATTGAACAAGATAAAATCTATTTCGTTTTTATAGACATAATTTAGAGAGATCCATGTCCATTTCATTGTTTCCTTTTTCTTAAAAAAGCTATTTAGAATACTAAGTTTATTTCGTAGAGTAAATGAAACTAGCCTTGCGCCATTCTTAGATCTTTTACCATGCCCATATTTGCCTATTGTGTATTCTTCACCTGGGTTATCACATATTCCTATCTGACCGTTAAAATCTCCCATCATTATGATCTGTTTGTGGGCATTTTGAATTGTTTCTTGTAAGTCGAGGTAAAATTTTTCTATTTTGGCTATATCTTCTTTGTTACTCGATTGCCTTGGCGAATATGTTTGAATGATAGATCATTTTTCTTCTTTGTTTACAGGCAGTGTTATATTAAGGACAGCTATTCTTTCAGTTACTCCTTTAATCTGAATAATCCTATCAGTTAGTTCCTTTTTAATAAGAAAACCCACTCCATAAAGTTCTGGTGTCTCACCTATGTGGTGTAGAATGTAGTTTCCATAGTCATTTATTGTTTCCATATCTCCTTATCTCGCTCATACCTATTATGTCCCATTTTAATTCTGATATGGCCATTTCAAGCTCTTGAAGTCTCTCCGGTGTCCTTAGTGATCTTGCATTGAACGATGCTATATGTATGTCTGTGATTTTTCTATTTTTCCTTAGATGGTATTTATTGGTCGTTTTCCCCCACGTTTGTTTTTTTTCCTGATGGGTGTATGGTGAGAGAATTAGAGCGACCTCTCATCAGATCAAATGCATTATTTCTGTTGTTCTTTGATGAGAGTGAAGTTGTCTGTTGTTTTTTTAGTTGCGAGTTTGCATGTGGAGAGGCCGATGGTTCTCTTTTACTTTTTTCGTTAGAAGTTGAATTTTCTTTGATTATAAGTTTGTCATACTTAAAATACGGAATATTGCCTTTGTTGCGCTCTTCTTTTAGTTTTGTTAGTAAAGCCTTCCTTTTCTCCAGAGTTTCTCTAGAGTAGTCCTCTGTAATATATATTACTTTCGATTTTTTCTTGTTCTTGTTTTGATTAAATATAAACCATTTCGGAGCGATCGTTATCGCGGCCCGACTAACAGAGGCCAAAGCAGTCACACTAATTGGAGACACAAACCAGATTCCTTACATAGACCGGTTAAATCTGTTCCATATGAAATATAATAGCTCATACCTCGTGACGTCTATCAGTCAAGAGCTCTTAAGAACCTACCGATGTCCCCTGGACGTAAGCTATGCTCTAAACGAGGTATACAACGGCATATACTCAGCCCATTCATTGACTCGCTCTCTGAGAACAGTCAGGTTTACGGGTGCTGCCATCGAAGCTGATTTCCCTAATACCTTATACCTGGTCCACACACAGACTGAAAAAGCGTACCTTACTAAACTAGGGTACGGAAAAGGGGAAAACTCGCGCATCCTCACCATCAATGAAGCTCAGGGATTAACATACGAGTCGGTAAAAATCATCCAAACCAAATCCAAACCAAAATCGTACCTGATAAGTGTCCCACACGCAGTGGTGGCTATATCTAAACATACAAGAAGTTCTACGTACTACACGGATATCGACGAAGACGCCATTGTGAGATTCATTAGGCGGGCCGGCGATACCTCCGATAGAAACCTTGTAGAGTACAACCTCAAGATGGCAATTTCTCACCGTGACTCCGAGGCTATGAAAAAGCTAGTGAACTTATTAACTTAGCTTACTACTACTATTACTATTTACTTTATTTATTATTACTATTAATTTCTAAAATAGCTTTCGAAAACTTGTGCAGGTGTACAATTTCCTGCGAAGTTACCATCGCATTTAAAATCATAACAAAATTGTTTTAAAATGACAATGAAAGGCATGGACAAACGTCTATGGTGATTATGACAAAAAAAATCTATTTTCTTCTAGTACTGGTTTTAATTTTTCATCCATTTTTTCCATTATAGTATTGGTCATGGACTCGGTTTGGTTTTGCATTTCAATTTCCATTGGCACTGACAGTGACAGTAAATATTGTTTGTCAGATCAGTAGTGCCAAGTATTTTATTTTGAATTTTGTTTCGGAGCGGCACTGTGTTGATGCTTATGTCACGACTACCGGAAACGTTATATTGATAAATTACCCTTCTCCAAAGAAAATAACGCGAAACTCTTTGCTTTAATCGATAAAGTAATAAACTTTTCGCAATTTAGGATGATAATTATTTAATTTTTATTATCAAAAATAGTTTGTATAGTGCATTTATTGTGCTACGTTAATTGTTATTAGTGTTATAATAAATATAATATCACATTAATTATTGTATTTATTTAAACATTTCTTCTCTTTTTGTACTTAGCTCTCAGTGTTTTATAATGGTAAAAATATCACGCACGAGCTTTTAGCGGATAAACCAATCTATAACAGAAATTTATATAGAAATAAGTTTTATTGAGAACGTTAATGATTTTCCTCAAAATGGAGCCAAATAACGTAGTCCGTTGTCTTCTATATCAAGTGATAAATATAGGAGATGATAAATGTCGGGATGTTTGTAATCACAGAGCTAAAGTGGGACAGAGGCTGCAGGTGTTTATCTATTACTCGTATCAACATTACCAAATCGATAGTTCTTAACCTTCACCTAATTGTCATGGAAATGATCGAATTCAAACCCAAATAATAATTTTCTTTAAAAAAGGATAACTTCTTTGTATCTCTTATTATTTTATATAACTATAACGTCTGGACGCTATGTAACAACTGTTTTGTCACATTAATCGATTGACTTCCATTGTATTTATAATTGAGTTACAGTTTCAGTGTTCGCAGATTAACAAACAAATATATTATGTCCGTACACAGAAGCGTATGAAATAATATAATGGCACTTCACTTTGTAACAACATTAGCATTTTGATAACCAAATTAGGGTTTACGTCCTCGCAGTAGTACTTACTTACTTACTTACTTACTTACTTACTTAGTACAAGCGCGTGCTCGTACATTGGTAATGTGAATGTGTTGTGGAAGCTCTTTGTCTGTTAGAGGATAACTATTATTCTCTTGATAACTACAAGACAAAATATAACAACCTTAAAAACACTCTCACCTCTCCATTAAAGAGATATAAAATAATATAATATAAAACTTTGTTCTAACTCATTGTAATTCTGAGTGTTACCAACTTGTACTGTGGATGTATATTCTATGAGTCAGTAAGATATTGACTGGATTACATGGCACGAAGACCAAACTCTGTAAGAATATATTGTAATAGTGACGGATAATTCATTGTTGTGATGTTTTTACAAAGGCTTGAAATATGTTGAATTGTTATCACTCCTTCATTACAATGGACTTTATAAACAGTTCCGGGCTGTGACGATTCACTGCACGTGCACTGTAAGTGGTGATTCTTAACAAGAAGTATTATTTATTTTACAATGTTTTAATAATTATTTAATTTTACTACGACAATAAACAAGAAGTATTTTTAGGAAGATTATTTATTTAATTATTTATCAATTATCCTTTTCATTTGATGATTGTCTTTTGTAATATAAATACGCTATTTTAGTAGTAGTAGTAGAGCTGAATTATAAATATTCAGATATAATTTAATCGGTCGTAAATTAACTGTGTCGTGAGTTTATCTAAGTCTAAATAAAGTTATCTGAAAATCACAACATCGGTTGTACGTAACAAACAATCCATTTATCACGAGTACTTTGAAATAATCATGATTAATTAAAAATCACAGAACACATAAATACACGCAGGTGCAGTATCTCTAAATTTTATATATATTTGAAAATTTATAAACTCTAATAATTCTTTTTGACCTGTCAGAGTCAGAGAGAGAAACAGAGTCTCTATTATGAAATACACTAGATTTAT
Organism: Melinaea marsaeus rileyi; assembly: GCA_918358865.1. NCBI lineage: Eukaryota > Metazoa > Arthropoda > Insecta > Lepidoptera > Nymphalidae > Melinaea > Melinaea marsaeus. The sequence continues at coordinate 636,961 of OU911089.1, forward strand.
TAATATTAATCCTAATGTAATCTGGCATTTTATTTAACCTTTCGTGACCATTGATTACTGTTAGTTATATTTAATTTGTTTCTTTGATGATGAAGATAGACTCTTTGAGTTTTTAATAATCATTACAAACACACTTATTAGGCACCGCGTGTTAGAGACAACGCACCTCACCCATTAAATATCTGGTGACAATTATTAGTAACTAAAAGATATACATTAGTGTTTAATATTTATAAGCATAATCTACATATTCGTTATCCGAAGATGTTACGTTAAATATGATATCTCAGTTTTAACCCTTTTTAGTGACTGAAAATAAAGTGTATGAACGAAGGCACTGGTATATTAAATGAGAACACGACTCTTCCATTACATTCGGTATCTATTTGAGAATATCATGGATTCTTATTTGAATTGAAAATAAGTTATCTTTTAGTTACAAAATATAAACACTAAGTGATAAAATTCAAATTCTTTCGGTAGTGAATACATCCAATACAGTTTTACTTACAACAAACTGAATACCAAATACCAATATATAAATTAACCAAAACAGGGAATGTTCATAAATACTATGAATATGTAATAACGGAAGCCGCAAAGGTCGGATAACATTTTGATAAGGGTGTGGATTTCGTGTTACAGAATTAGCTTCAAAGAGCATTTCTTATAAGACTTATTATAATGTAAGGAAACTACCGGTGCATTGTTATTCAACGCTTTTCCCGAGAGAGTAAAGATAAAAATAACCAAGCAATTACTAAAAGAATTCTACTTTCGCATGTTTTTATTAGTCTCATGAACATTTCTCAGTATAGTGATAGACGTGAGTGTTTCTCAGAGAGTCTTGTCTCAAGTTAAATAGTAATTCCAGACTGTGGCAGGTCGATTTAATCAAGTGAGTGGAGGAGTAAGTGTAATGTACCTACCGGATATCTGCAGTGTACTTGACAACGGACGGACAGTCGGGTAACAACTTTAATTAAACACAAACTGTAAAGTGTAGATTTCCTCGACGCGTTCTATTTAACCTGTTTGTAAATAAGTAATGTAAAATAGTATTAGGAATATATAGATTTGTGTAACAAATTATTATTTACTTATATGGATACATAAATTGCTAATTATTCAGGTTACAAACACGCAATATGCAAGTTATAGTAAAGTAATAAATACATATAGTTCGGTACATTTGTATCAACACACCTCAATATAAACCTACGATCATTTATTTGTATGTATTTTGTATAACTCAAAGCTTACAATTTTCAAAGTAAACATCTTTTAAAGGAAATAAGCTATTTTCGTTGGATCAATCTGTAGTCTTCACGTCGAAATCAAGTTTCTTTATAACTTTATAATTTTATCGGCAATTTCTTTTATAAGTAAAATATCTATAACATGAAAATAAAGTTCTCGTTAATTTAGACAGTAATCCCTCTGGACCTTTGTCTGTTGTCGGAACAGACAGACCCTTCCTAAATTTGTTAAACAAACAGGTTTTCCACTGAGCCGATTACTCTGAGGGGCTTTGGACATTTCTTTGGAAGGTATTACAGACTAAATAGATAATAGTCAAATTTGCTAAAAATTTTAGACCAAACAATGCATTAAAAATATAATAAATATAATATTACTACTATATATATATATATATATATATGTCAGAGACGGTCATGAGTATGGATACTAAACGAAGCGCAGCACGAGTTCCGATAGAGGGCAGTAACGTCGCGATACGTCATTCGCTGAAACTCGGCTAACTTCGTGCTACGACAGAGCCTAGCAGTGCGGGGACGCCGATCACGACACTCACTTGCCATCGAGCCGTTGTGAAGATCGGATCCCCTACACTAGGAACTGTTACTCGTTTCGTTTACGTATTGACGGTGATTCATTGTGACTATAAATAGTGTGAAGAGAATTATTAATCTACCCCCAATAAAAGTGATTGTAGTGAAATCTGTTTCTTTTTACTCGTTCACCCGAAACATACGCCTACAAGGATACAAGATGTCTGACAATGGTCAAGACGATTCCGTATCTCCGACATCAGAAGTGGGATCAAAACGAGTAAATGAGAAAACACGTGGCGATAACCTAGAAGATACACAATGGCGAATGATGTTTGAAATGCAAAACGAACAAATGCGTGCGCTGATACAAGCCTTGAACATGCCGGGACCCAAGAATAATGTGACCCTGCCCGAGTTTGATCCTGACAAGCGAGACGCTGACCCTCAATCGTGGTGCGCGACCGCCGACTTGTGTTTGGCTGATAACCCGCTCAACGGAAGTCAGTTAATTGTCGCGCTCAGTAAAGCGTTGAAGGGAACCGCGTCAACGTGGCTATCACAAGTTTCTTATGCTGGAATCTCTTGGCCACAATTCAAGGAGCTTTTTTGTGAGAGGTTTGTGCCGACAGAGACTATTCCAGCTACCCTTATACATTTGAACACCAGCCGGCCTAATGATGGAGAAAGCTACGGCGCCTACGCCAGTAGGTTAATATCGTCGCTGATGAATCGATGGAAAAATGCAAGCATGGAACAAATCGCGGTATCAGTAGTGCTAGCTCATTTTGCACAAATTGATACGCGACTACAGCGACTTGCCTTTACCACCGAGATTAGTTCGCGTCATAATCTACAACAAGAATTACAGGCATTTTCTTATCTGAAACGTAAAGCACCACATGCAGAGGATGATACTTCAGATAATGCGAAGCGAGCCCGTATGTCGACGATACCGATGAAGTGCTACATATGTGGAAAGCCTGGCCATAAGCAAGTCGATTGTCGTCTCAAAGGGAAGAAATATTCTACACCACATGACTACACATGTTCGTTCGAGTCAACAGCCGACCCTGAAAGGAGCTCTCATCTGCTTCAAGTGCGGACAGCCCGGCCACATTGCTTCGCGCTGCGGTAACATCGCTCCTGTCGCCACCGCCTCAACGAGTGCCGTACCGAGAGCTGAACATCGAGTTGACCTATGCATGGTTGAGCCCCCTTCAAGTATACTGAGACATAATGGTGAGACGTTAAAATTTCATTTTGATTCAGGAGCCGAATGCTCATTAGTTAAAGAAAGTATTGCGAAAAAATTGTATGGTAAGCATTTTAGCAATGTAATCTCTTTGATAGGAATAGGTAACAAAAATATTACTAGTACTGAACAAATTTTGTGTCGCGTAGAAATTAACGAGTATCCAACCGAAATCTTGTTCCATGTGTTGCCTGATGTTTATTTACGCAGTAATATTATGATAGGTCGCGAGATTTTATCTTCCGGGTTTGTTCTTAACATAAGCGCGAACGAATTTACAATGACAAAAAGTAATTTAATCAACTTGTGTACTACAATTAGTCCCGATAAAACTAGTATAAACAATTTTGAGGTGGTAGATACTGACATATTAACTGAACATAAAAAATCACTTGTCGGTATATTAGAAAACTTTACAAAATATTTTACAACCGGTTTTCCAACTACCCGCGTTAACACATATAAGCTTGAAATTCGTTTGATTGATCCAAGTAAAACTGTACAAAGGAGGCCTTATCGCTGCTCGCCAGAGGAACGAAAAATAATGCGCGAGCGAGTGAGAGAGTTACTAGATGCCAAAATTATACGACCGAGTAATTCACCTTTTGCGAGTCCTGCGTTGTTAGTTGAGAAGTCTGACGGTTCGAAACGTATGTGTATTGATTATCGCGAGCTAAATAAAAATACAGTTCCAGATAGGTACCCCTTACCGTTGATTTCTGAACAAATTTCGCGTCTTAATGGGGCTAATTATTTTACCAAATTAGACTGTGCTAGCGGCTTCCATTTAATATCTGTTAGTGAGGGGTCAATTGAGCGAACAGCATTTGTAACCCCCGACGGGGAATACGAGTTTCTGGCCATGCCATTCGGGCTTCGGAATGCCATCTCGGTATTCCAGCGTTCATTGATGATTGCCTTAGGTGAGCTGGCTTATACCTACGTTGTTATTTACGTTGATGATATTTTGATATTGGCTGAGACTGAAGAACAGGGTTTAGAGAGGTTAAATACTGTTTTGGAGATTTTAACTAAAGCTGGCTTCTCACTTAACCTTAAAAAGTGTTCATTTTTGAAAAAGTGTGTACAGTTCCTAGGTTTCGAAGTAGAGGCAGGTAAAATTCGACCAAACAAAAGGAAAATTGAGGCACTTAGCTCATTACCCCCACCCGAGTCGGTAACACAACTTAGACAATTAATTGGACTTGCTTCATATTTCAGGCAGTTTATATCTAACTTTTCTCGTTTAATGGCACCTTTACACAGATTGACTTCAGGTAAATGTCCATTTCTTTGGAAAGTGAATCATGAGGAGATACGACAACAGGTAATTACGATTTTAACAACAAAACCGGTATTAGTTATTTTCGATCCTCGCTACCCAACAGAGTTACATACGGACGCTAGTATGGACGGGTATGGATCCATGTTGTTGCAGATAATAAACGGTAAGAAGTGTGTAGTTGGTTATTACAGCAAACGCACGACACCCGCTGAATCAAGGTACCACTCATATGAGCTGGAGACTTTAGCGGTAGTTAATAGTGTTAAGCACTTCCGCTCTTATTTACACGGAAAGAAGTTTGTTGTGGTAACCGACTGCAATTAATTGAAGGCATCTAGAGATAAAATAGATCTAACGCCGAGAGTACAACGTTGGTGGGCCTACCTACAAGGATTCGAGTTCGATGTTGTCTACCGAGCAGGTAAAAGTATGGCCCATGTTGATTTTTTTTCTCGCAATCATTTACCCCGTTGCCAGGCAGGAGAAATTACCAAGGGAGAGCAGAAACGTGTTGATTTAACGGAAGTTTCTGGTAACTGGCTTTTGGCTGAACAACAGCGAGACCAAGACATACAAAACATGATAACTCAATTAAATAATTGCGAGCTTAAAGATGACATTTCACAGACATACGAGGTAAGATCAGGCTTACTTTATCGTAAAATTCAACGTAACCGCAGAACCAAATGTTTGCCCGTGTTACCTAGAAGTATAAGATGGTCAGTCGTGCACAACATACACGATTCCATCGTTCACCTGGGCTGGGAAAAGACACTTGAGAAGCTCTACGATTATTACTGGTTCGAAGGTATGTGTCGCTATGTCCGAAAGTTCGTGAATAATTGTGTTACGTGTAAGGTAGCCAAGTCAAATTCAGGTAAGATACAGGCGGAGTTGCACCCGATTCCTAAAATCACGGTGCCCTGGCACACGGTACACATTGATGCGACTGGTAAGCTCAGCGGAAAACGTGATAATAAGGAGTATGTGTTTGTTATAATTGATGCGTTCACTAAGTTTGTAATTTTACATCATACAATGCATATTGATACCGCCAGTAGTATTCGAGCTATGATGAAAAGCGTATCGTTGTTTGGAGCGCCAGTACGTATTATTGCTGATCAAGGTCGATGTTTTGCGAGTCATGAGTTTAGGGAATTTTGTAACAGTAAAAACATTAAACTCCATCTTATAGCTACCGGAACATCACGAGCTAATGGACAGGTTGAGCGTACAATGAGCACGTTAAAATCTATGCTCACCGCGGTCGAAACAAGCGAAAGTAGGTCATGGCAGGATGCGTTAGGAGATGTTCAGCTTGCTCTAAACTGTACTGTTAACCGCGTAACGAAGGCGAGTCCGTTGGAATTACTTATCGGTAAAGTCGCGCGTCCTCTTAGCTTAATGGCTAATGATAATGATGATAGCATAGATATTGATCAAGTTAGGGAAAACGCAGCTCTACTAATAGAAAAATCGGCTAAATATGATAAGACGCGGTTTGATAAAACTAAGGCAACGCTGGATAAGTTTTCTATTGGAGATTTTGTGTTGCTTCAAAATGAAGAGCGCAATCAAATGAAACTTGATCCTAAATATAAGGGACCATTTAAAGTTGTTGAGGTATTAGACGGAGACCGCTATACATTGAGAGCGTTAAATTCAAAACGTACCTATAAGTACGCCCATGAGAGATTACGACGGATGCCTGAGGGCCAAGTACCAATTGAATTAGATGAAAATGAGCAGAGTGATAGCAATGAATCCTAGTTCGGCTGGTCGGACCGTACCAGTGGCTATTTCGTAGCCGTAGTCCGTTAGAAGTCGGTATCTGCTTCGGCAGTCCGTGGATACGCGGTGCGCGGATAGCTCTGGCGGCGGTCGGGTCTTGTAGAGACTATAGAGCCTGGAGGGCTCGGCGTTTGGGAGAACGTATTGAGACAAACATGTGGTTTGTCGGGAGGGCTTTGATGAAAAGCCACAGGCCACGAATATGATTCTTGCTTTATTTTCGATTTTTACTATGATAAGATTTGAATGATGTAAAGATGATTACAAATAATTAATGAGGGTGGTACTTGGTTGCTCTAGCATTTTTAGTAGTTAAAAATTTAGTTTGTATTTAATAATGTAAAACTAAGTTGAATTAAATTATTTGGATAGAAAGTTTATTTTCATTTATTTTCAATCTCTAGTTAGTGAGAAAGGTTTGGGTCAGGAGTGACCGAACGGTATGTACTTTTTTTTTGTGTTTTCTATGTCACAGAATAATCACACGTGGACGCGTGAGCGCAGGATGGCCGTGTCGGAGACGGTCATGAGTATGGATACTAAACGAAGCGCAGCACGAGTTCCGATAGAGGGCAGTAACGTCGCGATACGTCATTCGCTGAAACTCGGCTAACTTCGTGCTACGACAGAGCCTAGCAGTGCGGGGACGCCGATCACGACACTCACTTGCCATCGAGCCGTTGTGAAGATGGGATCCCCTACACTAGGAACTGTTACTCGTTTCGTTTACGTATTGACGGTGATTCATTGTGACTATAAATAGTGTGAAGAGAATTTTTAATCTACCCCCAATAAAAGTGATTGTAGTGAAATCTGTTTCTTTTTACTCGTTCACCCGAAACATACGCCTACAAAGATACAAGATGTCTGACAATGGTCAAGACGATTCCGTATCTCCGACATATATATATATATATATATATATATATATATATATATATATATATATATATATATATATATATATATATATATATATATATATATATATATATAAATAAGATATGTATTTGTATTTATTTCGACAAAAGTTCTTTTATGTTTTTAATGGTTAGTGGTGACACCTCCGACCATTACACCGATATAATACAAACATTAATAAATACCAGTCTAAGTGTCCACGGCTCACGGTTCGATCAGTCGTTTTGTACTAAGTACCAAAATGTTTGAAATAAAGTAATATCAATAATATTTATGTTGTGAGAAGTTATACAATAATATAATGACGACATGTCACGCTAATATTCATCCACAAAGATTAGCTATCGCGTGTGTATTTTACAGAATACTTGATAGATAATATATTGCAAACTTTGTTATTCTTCATAACGAGGGACAGATATTGCCGCTAATTGAACTTCGGTAATTCACCAAATCGCTCCAACAAATTCAAATTCAAAATATCTTTATTCAAGTAGGCATTTACACGCATTTTTGAATCGTCAATTATTACAATACAAAAAAGGTCAGTATAGTCAGTCCGTAAGTAAGCTACCAACGGCTCGGAATGCTCCTCTGTTGAGAAGAGTCGGCTAGAAACTCAACAGTTGGTCAACAAGTACTTTAAACTTCACCCAAGTCTATAGGAATGGCGTTTCAATGTCAGTTTAGATATATTGATACGGAATGTTCGTTGAAAAGACGAGAGGGATGTAATGCTCGCAATTTAGATGATCCACGTCTGCGAAACGATCGTCTTAGTTGTTTCAACGTGTGTTGTTGAAAGTGAGTCAGCTATAATCATATTTTACTTTTTAATACTTTCATTAATTTAACTTCTACAATTAATTTAGTTATTAGAACAAACCTATATAAATATAGAGTATTAGATCCTGGGTGTGCGAAATATATATAAACAAACTTTCCTCGTTGTAATATTTCATTTCTTTGTCATTGTACTTTAAAGCTTCACATATTTTACAGAAATGGTATGATTTGCTCCCAAAGTATTCATGCTCAATTGACACGACGAAATCATTTCTCAATCTGTGGAATGTTAGAAGCTTTCTACGGTTTTTACTTATTTCAGTAATATGCTTCGCTAACTTTTAAGGTTTGTCGTAATAATCTACATGTAAAAAAGAATCAGGAGGCTAAAGCATGTCGCAGCCTTCTGGTTTAGGGGCCATTATCACAGGTATAGAGCCCTTATTAAAAGCATAGTAAAACGATTTGTCCGTTAAGTACTCGTCGCATTGAGAATTTCCGAAAACTAAGAAAAATAAATATTGAAACATCAGCTTACAATCGAATCTGAAATGCCCGGGACAGCTGAATAGAAATTATAATTAATTAATTAATTAATTTATATATTTTCCACTTTGAGTCCGTACCAGTGATCACTTGTGTACGTCAAATGGAAGTGACATGGAAGTGCCTATTTTGATATCGTACTGTTATACGAGAGTTACGTAGGAGGTTTTTAAAAAGAAATGTAGATTAACACTAGAATTGTTTATTATAAAAGAAAAACTCTCAATACATTTGTTAAAAATAGTAAAATAATTAAGTTTGGTGGCAGCGAAGGATGCAAAGAAAAACAATTATTTTATAAAATTATATTAAAGAGTTACAATTAAAACTTATAATTAATTAATACTAAAAAAGGGTGATTCCAGGTCAGCGATTGACCCAAGAATGAATATATTTTATCCTCGATTCCCATCGATGGTGAGAACGCAAGCCGTATGGTGTCGTCTTCAGGATACTCTAAGCGTGGTGTCAGCATTTAACCGTGTGAAACCAAGTTGGTTCTTACTATAACAATTGCCCTTGGCTATGCTTTCGTAACAAAATGATATAGAAAAACAAATAGTAAAAGAAATGGAATTATGACCAACTCGTACTGAGATTCGTAATAGACTGAGCTCCTCAATATTAAAATGATCATCCTGTTATATTAATACATTAGATAGTGCTGATGTCAAAGTAAGTATCAGCTATTCAGCCTACATGGCCTGGGTGTAACAACCCCCTTCGTAAGACTGAAATTCACGGTGAAAATGGAATTTCAGAAATTTATGAAATTTAAACCATTCATCAAGTCTAGGCATAGGAATGTCTGTTTCATGTGAATCTTGTAGCTCTATTGGATCTTCGGTACGGGTAGGTTTTATACAAAATAGAAAAAATATATTATTATTACTAAAATACTTATATAATTTGTATATAATAAAACAAGTTATGATAACAAATAAAAATGTACTAAAAGCTAAATAGTGAGTTTCATACTTCTGTAATATAGGTTTACTTGCAATTATCTGGTCCAGGTCAGGGAGCAATTTTACATTGTTATTTATTTAAGGTAGATCTGTTAATTCGATATTTTGTAATTTTATAAAAGATTGGTTAAAATTAAATACATGAGGATTTATTGAATTACAACACGAGTCATTAATAATATTAAAATCTAACTTAGGGGTAGGTAGCGAGATATTAATCATACTTCCAGATGATAGGAGTTTTACATTCTTAGTATATGCTGTGCACTGCTCTGACATTTGTAGAATGCCTGTACCAGTCAGCAATACGATCAGTCACCGCAAGTAGCACGCGTTCACGAGCATAACGCAAGGGTATCTAATAGTTATAATAATAATAGAATATATTATATTTCTCAGTCAATATCTCTCTGTCTCTTCTGAATTGTTTATATCATTTTAATTACACATGTATAAAAGACAAGAGATTCCTACCTTATCCTTTTATCCTTCGAGCATTGCCCATAAACGTCCACAGTCAAGTGTTCTTGCAGCTCCTGTAAGTAATCCATTCTGCTGGACGCCGCACAGTTGGATATGAGGATAGAGACTAACACGTCCGTACGTTTATTATTCCAGTACGGAACCAATGATGCCAGAGATTCGTCTGTTATTTATTTATTTATTTATTATTTATTTATTTATATCTTTTCCACTTTGAATCATTATCAGTGATCACTTGTGTACGTCAAAATGGAAGTGTCAGGAGAGCCTATTTCGATACCAGATTTATCGTAATAAGCCCTTCTGTAAAAGCACTGTCCAACTTAATGTTAAAGCTATGAGGGTTCCAAACGCGTCCTAGTCTGAGAAGAACCACACAACAAACTCAGCTGGATATATATTTTTTTATATTGTGATCACTGTTTTACAAATGTCAATCTTAAAAGCTATTTTGGAACAACTAGAACCGTCGCAATATAATGAAAAAAAATTAATAATAATTATAATAATAATAAGAAATAAAAATAGGCCTGCTACACAACCAGTCACCGCAAGGAGCACCCGTTCACGAGCATAACGCAAGAGCCAGCCATCACCCCCCTCGCACATATTTGAGGGACGAGCGCAACCCGACTCCCGACGCTACCGCAAGTAATGACTTCTAAGGAATCGGTGTGATGCAACAGGTCGATAAAACGAAATTAATCTACAACAAAAAACAAATTGCGGAGATTACTAGTTATTCGCAATATAATACAATTCATTCCCAGGCCATACCGTCGTTGATGTAATCCTGTATACTATAGTAGGATTTTTTTATCAAATTTATTTTTATATATAATTTAAATTTATTTAACGATAAACTTAAGGCTTCATTTGGGAGCTTATTATAAAAACGTATACAATTAACCTTAAAGGATTTACCTATTTTATGGAGCCTAGAGTTGGGCATAGCGAGTTTATTTTTATTTCTCGTATTAATTAAGTTGCCTTCTGCTAACTTTAAAACTAAGAGAAGTATCATCAGCAAACAACACTATCCCATGTTTTTCCCTCACTAGGTGAGGTAAGTCATTTATGTAAATGAGGAACAAGAAAGGCCCTAAGATAGAGCCCTGTGGCACACCTATTTTTACCAAAGAACCGGGGCAACGTATTCCATTTACGTCTACTTTTTGAATTCTATCATGAAGATATGAACTGATCAAATCTAGGGACTTATTCTTAACTCCATAATGTTCTAATTTTTTTATAAGGATTTCGTGTTGAACGCAGTCAAACGCCTTAGATAGATCACAGAAAATGCCAAGTGCATCCTGGGATCCTTCCCAGGCTTCAAATATATTGAGTAATAGCTCAACCCCAGCATCTGTTGTAGAGCGACCGGCAGTGAAACCAAACTGGTTTTTGTGCAAGAGATTGTTTTTACTGAAAAAATCAACAAGTTGATTAAGAATTATTTTTTCAAAAATCTTGCTAAATGTGGGTAAGACTGAAATTGGTCTATAATTACTAGGACCTAATGAACTGCCAGATTTAAATAATGGAGTTATTTTACTTTGTTTTATTAGATCAGGAAATATACCACATTCTAAACAATTATTAAATATCAATGCTAAGTCTGGCGCTACAATGTCAATTATGGACTTGAGTACGTCAACAGATGTTCCCCAAAGATCACTAGTCTTTTTAACGCTAATTAATTTAAATACTTTAATTACTTCTTGAGCATTCACTTTTTTAAAATTAAAAATGCTAACACATCGATCTACTAGTAATCCTATAGCTGCAGCCGGAGAAGAGTTTAAAGATAACGTTGTAGTCACTGGAATATTAGTAAAAAAGGTTTCAAAAGGAGTAGCAACCTCGAGGTCTGACGTAACATATTTATTATCTATATTTAATTTAAAGTCGATCCTCTGGGATTTAGCTCTTCCAGTTTCCTCATTAATTATTTTCCAAGTTGTTTTTATTTTATTATTGCTACTTCCTATTTTTTTATTGATATGTTGAGATTTAGCTATTTTACATTGTTTTTTAAAAGATTTGGAAAATAATTTTACCTCATCCCTAAACTCATTACTAGTATTATACATCAATTCACTATAATGTGTTGTATAATTTTTCTCTATTTTTGTGTAACTCAGCAGATGCCCACTCACTAAATACTAATTTATCATTAACAACCACTGTTTTTGTGGTAAATACAAAGTTAAATAATTTAATGAAAGTATTGAAAAACTCATTATACATAACATTGGGATTTGATTTTTTCAACGAGGGCAAATAGTGTATTAAATCATTTTTAATTTGACTAATACGTTCTACAGTCACTGGTATAAAACTTACTTTCTGTTTTAATTTTTTTATCTTGTTACAACTGAATTAAATAAATTGGCCATAGTGGTCGGAATCTAATGTATTGAATAAACATTTAAAATTTGGAATAACACTTGTAAAAATATTATCAATACAAGTGGCACTAGTAGTTGTGATTCTAGTAGGCTCCATAAACATGTGTAAAAGATTATAAGATTTGAATAAATTTAAAAATTTTATGCTTGTTGAATTTTTTTCAAGAATATTAATATTGAAGTCTCCACAAATGATTAGCTTTTTACTAGAATGTGATAGATTAAACAATACCTCATCCATAATCTTTTCAAATTGTTCAAAGCTAGATGACGGTGGCCTATATACATTTACAATTATTAATTCCTCTAATTCAACTGATGCTAGTTCAGCTGTTCGCTCAACAGAATGGCTCACTATGTCCTTACGTTCTTTAAATTTTATTTGTTTATTTAATAGAATTAAAGAGCCACCATGTATGGAATTAACTCTGTTGAACGAACTACCAACCTGGTGGTTATTAAAATTAAACATTATTTCATCATTTTTAAGTCAGCGTTCAGTTACACAAAAAATATTAATATTAAAATTATTCAAAAATAACTCTATTTCTAATTCTATATTTCTCATACACTGGATATTCTGATGCACCAGGCTGATATAATTTACATTGTTATTTTTCTTACTCACATTGACAATATTTTCTTTTCTATAATAATTATTGTGATTGCACATTTCATTTATTTGGCTAGAGAATATCTCTTCTGTCTTAGAATCTAGTTTAAACTAATGTTGTTTGGGATAACATCCAAACTTGTCTTACTTACATCTATATATTGCTCAATAAAAGCAGTTTGTTTAGCCAAATTATTGGCTGTCATTGTAAAAAAATATGATAGCGATACAGCTACCTGTCTCTTAATAGAAGAAGATAGATAATATCTATCATGAATCCATTTACAATATTTACTAACAGTATTGTTAGTGTCAATAATATGAAACTTTTTATTATATAAACATAATTTATATAATAATAAATTAAACTTATATCTAATTTCATTTTCTGTCTGTGGCAAGTTTTTATTATAGGGTAATGTAAACCACACTATTTTATTTACATTTAGTTTACTTAAAATTTCAAAACATTGTTTAAATTCTAATTGGTTTAAATTACCCCTGTTTCCTACAAAAATTATTAAATTTGTTAAATTATTAAAAAGTTTATTGGATTCAGAATTGGTTTTGCAACCGTAACCGTATTATTCGACCGTAAGGAACAGGGACGTCGGAATCGCTCCTGGAAATTATTTGCCGATAAATCAAAAATAAGTGGGTTTAGCGATCGAGAAAATTGAGTATTTCCTTTTAGTCGTGATGGATGTACAGGGGTATGAAACATTTACCTACTATTAGTAATTTGTTATAGTATATACAAATATATAATGTTTTACATAAAAGAATTAGGAAGGAATGATTCACATAAAATAAGTATGTTACATAAAGTTATATAATGTGCTGTTTTCAAATTAACATATCAGAATAATAAAATATTACCATTTAAAATTTAACATGTTAAGTACCTATAAGTCATCGAACAGTTAAAAATATCCGTCAAATCAATGAGGTGTATATTTAGCTAATGAAACGAGTTCATCGGAGATTCGTCACTCAAGAACACCCATCTCTGTTGTGTATTTCTCAGTGTCGTGTTTGGAAACACGCCTCTCTGTACGTGAACTATGACGGCGTCGGCGGAGGATATGGCTTTATCGTCACCTGTGAATTTACAGTTTTGTACACTGCATTCCTGTAGCGAGTCGCTGTTTCTGTAAAGAAATTTTTATAATTTTAATATTAAACCAAGATATACTTTTAAAGTATTAAATGTGCAATTTACAAACGAATATTTAAGTAATAAATATTTTTTTTAATATTTTGTTTTCACTAACATTACAAAAACGAAGAATTTAAAAATATAATTAATATGTTACCAAACTTTATTCTACATATTTAATTAATATAAAAAAACCATTGACTCGAATTTAAGACTTCTGAGATACCATTTTGTCATTTTATATTTATAAAAAAAAATATATAACATGATGACGCAACTAAAAAAAAAACTCTTTTTGTAGTACAAATTGTTGTTTCTCGTTTGCAGTAAGACTACTTACGGTAACACAACAGTAGAGTAACACATAAATAAGTAAAGATTTATAATCGTAATAATAGAACAAAATACACGGAGGGCGTAAAATACATTTTTTAATGATTATTTTTTTTATTAATACGTTTTTTTTTATTCTAAATTTCTGGGATTAGTCACTACCTGCTTCATCACCCGCTCTGGACTTGACGTTGATTTATGGAATAATCTGTATACACGGGATCAATGTGTATGATTTACAATAAATTACGGGGCAAATGAAACAACAACAACAATAAATCATAATTAATCCTATAACTTCATTTCCTACACTCAAATAGAGAAATAACAATCTCAAACAAAAAAATATGAACAATAATGTAATATAAAAATACAACGTTATTGGAGTCAATGTGGATATGGATGTCACTAACTTATGAAGAGCGGCAACAGCGCACGTCCAAATACCACTACTTTACAACTTACTCGTATATGTACTTTTGTACTAAAACATATTGATGTATAACAATGACCGTATACAAGATCGTTATACTGATTTCTTTATCTATAGCCCGATATAATTTAGTCGTCTTGTTTAGTACAATTGTTATCTAAATTCAAAACTACTAAAAGTAGTAACAATTGCCAGTTTTGCAACGATAAACCAACTCTTTTTTTTATAATAATTAATTGATTATGGACTTATGTTACATAAATATTGATTTATACGTTTAAGACGTCACAGCAGATGAAACACGCTCTTGGAAGTTTGTATTGAGGTAAGAGTTATGACTTCTTTTATATTTTTAATTAATATAATGCTCCAACTAATGACGCGTTGGTGAGTGTTAACAATATTCATCAAAGATCTCTTTAATGAAGAGTGTTTCGTCTGTGTTGATATATAACACACTACACACGGTGTAAGGTACACAGACACACATCACTTCACCGCGTCTGTACTTATCAATTGTACAATGTATTATACGTGTGCTGAGGTACTCGTACTTTACTCATGAGCATTGTGTTTCATCACCTTGTTAACAATAATGTGTATAATGTGTATAATGTGTATACACAGTAGTACACAAGGTGACATTATAGTATTTGTGGTAATATTTTCTACAGTTTTAATTTTTCTTTTTTACTTTTATTTAAAAACAAGTAAAATAACTGAATTAATATTATTTTTAATCCACGAGTGAACTATATTATATACTTAAACAAATATATTCTCGCTTTAAAAAGTAACAAAATATAAGTGTTAATTAATCAACACTGCTTTGAGTGGTTTTCGAAACCAGTATTCTTGTGTCTATTTCGAGCGCTACAACGAGGAACTCAATACAATTAAAAAATATTTGAAATGTAGTTTTCGTATGTAA
The DNA here is from genome assembly GCA_918358865.1 of Melinaea marsaeus rileyi. NCBI lineage: Eukaryota > Metazoa > Arthropoda > Insecta > Lepidoptera > Nymphalidae > Melinaea > Melinaea marsaeus. Next base: position 652,672 of record OU911089.1, read on the forward strand.
CAGGATAGTTAAAATGCAAATTATTTCCTGACCAATGGTTAAAAAGTTTTCTGTGGTTAATTTTCTAACACATATAGTTTACCAACACTATTATACATGATACAATTTGTGGGTTTCAGTAACATCGCAGTAAATCAATAAAATATTTAAATCGTAGTGGTTGTATTCATTTATAATTTAACCTACTCGCATATGTATACAGTTAACAAACATTGTCTACTCTCATACTTTTCTGCACCAACTTTGCTTTAATCTTATCGTGTATTGTTTATGGATTATATAAATACTGGATATACATGTTACAGAAATACGGGAAAGCGTTCTTATGTTCACAAACAAACTAGGTGTCCATCAAATATTTTAAATTGACGTTATCGTATTGTTGTCTCTTCTGTACCATGGATTATAAAGCTACAAATAGCTATATCTAATATATCTAATCTCAGTTTATATTAGACTACCTATAACATTTTCTTGGTATTTTTATAACTTATTGTTAATAATCCACATAATTTTATTTTGTTATTATAATGTCTCTTAAAAATACTGTTCAGAGACTTAAAAATGGTCCGGTTAAAATAGACGTGTCAATTACTAAAACCCTCGTCATACCTCATGAAGCTGATACCCTCGAGACGCGCTTGATAAATATGTAAAAATAATATATAATATATAAAACATGTGAAATAAAAAGAATTGAAAATGTTATTATGATTATAAAGAGAAGTTGTATTGATTATAATTATTTAAGACAACAGTCTTAACTTATAAATATAAATTAATTAATGTAATGTCATTGAAATAATTATATATATTTTAGAAACATTTATAGTGTTTGTTATAATTTATTATTGAGATATTATGTGATCATTGTGTTGAGAAAATATTATGAGGGTAGATGAAAAATCGAACCAACCAGTTATTGAGTATAAAAGTCATAGATGTTTGTGATCTGGACTTAGTGCAATACCGACGAAGCTACGAAGCTTTAGTGAACCAAAGTGAAGTTTTAGTGAACCAAAGTGAAGGAGGAACGATTCATCTGTGATATTATAGAAAAGTTGAGTACACTATTTTATTTGATTTATTTATATTGTTAATTGTTATTGTCATTATGTTTGGTTTATTTATATTGTTGTGACAATTACTGTTAACTAAATTCTATTATACATTTAAATATTTTGTTATTGTGTTAAAGGATACTTTTAATAAATACAAAATTTTTATTGTATTTATCTTCGAAAATAAAAATGAATTTAACTTATATATTGTTTATTGTTATTTCCGTTAAATAATCTTTTAAATAATAATAATAAATTACAATAATATTACTTTAATATTATTGTAATTATAATGATTATTATGGATATTTTTTTAATACTTAGTTTCTTTAATATAATTTTTATTATATCTCACACGCTCGATACGGTACAAGTCAATGGTTGGGTATCACCCGCCGTAATGACTAATACACATTGAAAATTAAGTCGCGAAACTTTTTTAATTTACTTTGAATTTATACCTTAAGTACTTTATAATTTGAAGATATTGATAAATAATAGACCAACAATTTAAGGATTCACAAGAAGAGGTACCAAGACCGTTAGAGAATAATATAGTTTTCCATGAGTACTCTAATGAAAACAAAGCTCCGTCTTTTACCAATGCAATGTTGGAGTTATCTACAGTATTGGAATGTTATAATATTTAACAAAAGTATGTCTCAACTAAATTGTATTTATGAATTGAATTCAATTCAGAGATATTGTTGTAAATTATTATGTCTTTGAATATCAAGTTATGGTAACAATGTTTTATGGACTCCATAGTACTGATTCTACCTTAATGACACATGTCGCGTACAACACTCTCTAATAGTAACGTATTTCAAAGAAGTCAAACTATGAACAGTGCACAATTAGTATTGAAGTTATAGCGTCATTCTTGATATTATATTATATTAATTCATACATGAGTACTGCCTTATTGTGTCTAACTTACTCTTAGATGTGTGATTTCAACTAAACTTACATTTTAAAAAGCACATGACAGTTAGCAAGTGTCTATGAAAGTGTCATAGTAATAGTTAGCTTAGTTCGGTCACTTCGTCCCCACGCAGCATCCTAAAGAGTGTCGTTTAAGTTACGCGAGTGATGAATTTTTATTTCTATTTTATTAACATAACATATTATAATTCAAAGGAAATCTTTAAGAATGTAATCAAATTTATAGCAAAGTTATTCGATGTATTTTATGAATTCCGAAACTTTTTAAATTACTAACACTTTACTTTGCGGGGCGTGAAAAAGCATCTCGTAAGGCCGCCATAGTGGAGACCACCATTCGTCATTCTGTTATGTTTGAATGAGATTGGTGGCATCCATTTTTGGACCTCACTGACTGCTTAACATCAGGCAGGGTGGAGTCATTTTGGTAGGCAGATATATAAAAAAAAAAAAAAAAAAAAAAAAAAAAATAACATTAAAATCTAGCACCGCTGTTCTCAGCGGATGGATGATGTATGAATGAATGGATACACTCGCTGACTTTTTATAGGTAATATTTCACAAACAAATCCCTTATTTGAAAATGTTTTTGCAAATTCACCATATAGTAAAAATACAACCCTCTATACGTGTAGAGGCAATAGTCTAAAAAAGTGTTTTTCAAAATTGTATTCTCCCGCTTTTGTCGTGGTGACTAATATGTATATATTCTTGCCTAATTACAGCTTTCTACAACTAAGATGATAAAACCACAAGGGTTTCTAGTGGATTACGGCACTAAACTAAACTAAGTGGTGACTGACTGAAAAGACTAAGACTGAGTATAGTAAATAACAAATAAGTAAATATTGTACATTCCAAATACGCAACATAGCTATTTATAATTAAAACTGCTTTATTAGGCCCGTGAGACGTTCCTTGATTTCAGGCATTACTTCTTAGTATTCCTTACGAATTCCCAAAATGGTCATTTTAAGGGAATTGTAAACCCAGTATCTAATTTTCCAGCTCCAATTTCTCTTGGGTGAAACAAGTTTGGAATGACTCTATGCGACGTCTTTTATAAATCTTGTTAAAGATGTATTTTAAGACGCAGTTTATATAATGTAATAACAGATGATATTAAATAAAATAAAAACGACATTACTTCTTCTGGAAATAACATTTTCAACTGAACTGAGATCATTCTCATCTATTGAAATAATCTTATGATGTTAATCGTCAAGCAATAAAAATACACAGAAACTAGAACTGTTCTAAACTTCTTTAACATAGGTTAAAGCAGTTTAAGTAAATAAATACTAAGTTAAATTATTTTTCATTACTTTTGAAGTATCTTGAGTTCAACATAGTGGTCTTTAAACTGAAGTATGATGAATGTTGTTATTTGTAAGGACAATGTTTTAGCATATTTGTATGTAATTAAATAATAATAATGTAATACTTATCGTAAGAGGCTATCAGCTTATATTCTCTGTCGGCTATACTTTAAAATGCGGTAAAACTTGAAATGAAGAGATGTTGATATTTTAAAAAAACTTTATTGTATAAACTACTGTTTATTATATTCAGATGTAGTTCGAGTCGATAAATGTTATTCAGTAGAAGAATATGCGTCAGAATGACAACTAAATGTGGGTGTACTCTCGGTGTAACGAAGAGTTTCAGACAACTAACCTTTGTGAGATAGGAATGTAAGTTTTATTTTATAGAGAAAATAAGATTTGATGTTTTTAACTTATCTTTGTTTCAAGAATAACAATATTAATAATAATAATACACTTAATATTTTATATCAAAGAGAACAACACTAAGAACAAGTTACATTGAGATACACAACATATTAATAGTTATTATTTTAAATCAAATTATAATCTATTAATCAAAGAACAACCCGCGAAGAAAAAGAACACGTCATCTTGATTATTTATTAAAATCATAATCATGATCCATTTCAATATTACAACTTTATACATCAAGTTATTCTATTAATATATATATTATTATATATCCATGTTGTTTAGTTTTAAATATGAAACAATAAAATTAAAATATTTTAATTTCTTGATACCTCGTTAGAAAACCTTTCATTTGGTCATAAAGACGTTGCACTCTCATTGTAGTTGAGTAAAGTGAGGTTGTGTTTATTGCTAGTATAAAATGAATGGCTATAACTTGGGGATTTTAATTTGATTTGTAATTTCTTATATCCTAGCTAATAATTATATTTACTTAAATTTTTAAATAAAATACATGGAAAAATTTTATCAACACAGCCGGGTCTCGAACTTGCGACCTCTGGGAGCTCACCCGCGTGTTGAAGAATTTTAATTATTCTATATAAAAAATAAATAGGGGTTGGCTGAATTTCAAAACTAAAAATATGAAAGGTTCAAAACTTATGTTGATATTATTATTAGTCCAATCGTGAGAACAGAACATTTACGGAGACTACAATAACATGACGTAAATTGTTACCCGGTGCAACTTGTGAAATAAATCAATCCGTTCCGCAAATTAAAGTAATCTGTGTTTGTAATGAAAACTAATCGTGTTTTTTCCTTTAATAATTTAATGCTATTAAAAATAAGGACTTTGTTTAAAAAATATGATATTTTAAATAACAATGTTATCATAGTAACGGTAAATCTTCAAGGTTGCAAATAAGTATGTCTATGACTACTACAATTAAAAAATATTATTTAATTTATAAGAATGTTTTGCAAATATTTAAAAAAGGAATATAATAAATACATAACTATAGTAGTTCTAACCCGGTGTTAATTGACTTTCAATATTGTTACTGGTCATACGTACATTGTGTTGAGTTCAATGTCACATTTTTTCTGTGATATTTCTGCAACTCTCAATACCAGTTGTAAAACGTTTTGAAACTGATTGATTGATTGAAGATTTTTAAACGATTGGCAACAAAAAAATAACAAACATATGTTAACATTTGAAATACTAGTATGTAAGGTATGATTTTATGTTATTTTAAAATGGACGAGCTCGCGCCACCGACTTTACCGGTCCCCTCCTCCCGGCTCTAGTAATAAACTAACTATTATCCCGTAAACTTTATACAATCCTACAGTTTATTTATTAAAATCAAGAGACAAGAAACTTTCTTTTCATTTTGTTATTATTTAAGCTGTTATAACTACAACGTATGTTAGAGGACGTTCTGTAGTGGATTCCAAATTAACATTTCAATACAATGTGGAGGCCATGTGCTACTAAAAGGAAATTCTATAGTTTTTATTATTTATGATGAAAAAATATGAGTAATTAATAAAAGTTAAAAAACTTGAAAACACATTGATATATTAGTATAGTTAAGTCAATCTAAGAGAAATTATAAATATATCGCAATAATTATGTTTTAACATTACACAATATATGATATAGTTATAGAAACAGAAGGTTTCTGGTTATAGATACTACATAAAATATCAATGCAATGCAATGTCCTCCGATAACTAAAAAAATCTGTAGTTGATTTTATTTACAATAAAAATTTTAAAAAACAATAATAATTAAAAACTTGGAAATATATTCATAACTAATATTAGATAAGTTTTCTCGTGAACCAAGGATCGGGAAACAGGACATCCAAGACGATGCACCAAATTGATAGATGGATAGATGTAACAATAAAACTACTACCACCGACTTTGGGACTTTAAAATTATGATGAGGAAAGATTTTCTTGTTTTGTTTATTTGCATCGAATAGGCGCCAACACTACTAGATCGATTGTAAGCATTAAGTAAGTATACAAACACAATATGACCTAGAATAACACATTGCCTACGTTCTACATCGAGAAATCACCTTGTAGTTCACTTGACCAAACAATATTAATAATATAATTCATTCCTCCTGTAAACTAGCCGCCTCTCTCAGAAACAGAGAGACAATGATTTTTTCCGCTACAGAATGTCTGGCTTTAAAAACTATAATTAATGTTTGCTTACTTATAATAGTTCGTTTGTTGTTATTTTCAAAACTTATACTTTAACATTTAAATACGGCACATCTATTCGTATAATGAAACCCTTAACAAATCGTTTTGCGTAATTTAATAGATAATAAACTAACATCGCTTAAATAAATAATATGTGATTCTTATAATAACATATTTTCCAACACTTGTGTACGCAGTGTGTGTAATTTACAGGTAGTATTTCTTGTTCGTGTGTTGTAAATCGGTAATCCCTCTCGTCCTTTGTATTCTTTTGTATTCTTGTATTCTTTCATACTCAGGACGATAATTAGTTTTTCGCAACATAAGGTGTTTGCTTTATTTATATTAACAGTTTTTCTTTACTACGTATATATATATATATATATTTATATGTATATATATATATACGTAGTAAAGAAAAACTGTTAATATAAATAAAGCAAACACCTTATGTTGCGAAAAACTAATTATCGTCCTGAGTATATATATATATATATATATATATATATATATATATATATATATATATATATATATATTCGTAGTACTGATATCATTTCTTACATGCTGAAGTTTTTACAAATAATATGAAATGATGATTTTATTAATTAAATATCATCACCACTATGTAGTATTTCGCCGCTTCTATACTTCAAGTAACGAACACAGCAGACACGAATATAAACCACAATCATAATAAACAACGTCCTGCCACAAAGAATTATTAGAATCATTTATTTTCCCACAGACAAAGCCAAATGATTTTCATTGTAGTGTCTTTTGAAACAAAAATATAATGAATGTTAGGCTGTTCTTAATTAAAGAACTAGCCATTTTTTCAATCGCAGTTAAATTAAATCTGCCTACAGTGTGCCGACTGAACGTACCACACGCATTAACTTTATGTCAGAGTACTAACTTTAAGAAAAACAGTATATTAATCACTTTTATTATAAGACTATAACTTATAAATATAGAAATACTAACATCTATTTGTTTAAGATGTAATAACCATATGTTGAATAATCATTTATATTGTATTAACTCAAGAGATTTCACACTTTAAAACACTCGTTTGTGAGTGATTGTTACTTTGAAATATGCAGGTTCAAATAATGGAATACGAGATATTCAAATTATTGACGATCCTCAAAGTAATTTTATATTATTTTATTCAACTTTGTGTGAAGGTAATAATTTCATGTCAAAATCACTGCCTTCCTTAATCTTTATCATATTTTCCTTCCCCTGGTGTGGACTCAGGTTTTGCTACGTTCAATATGTCTTTAGGAATGTATGGGGAAGGATTCGGGAAAACAAAACAAATGGAAGAAAGGAAGACGAAGAAGATACACGGCTCCCTCACACAACGCATGAATCTATCAATATTATATCAACACACGCCTTCTGTGAGATGAACTCGATAATAATTCAGACAAATGATTAAGACATGTTGTAAAGATGGTTTATACTTTTTTATAATAAATTATAAAATAACATGTTGCATATTGTTAATAAAGACTTCGTTCCTGTGTTTACTCTGACCTTTATCAAAGGATACTTTAAAATAATTGTAACAATATGTTTAAATCTGCCAAACCTTTATACAATACTTTTATTTGTTCACAAAAACATTTCAAATCCTTGTTATATTTTCTTTCAAAACAACAATACACTTTTTAAACGTGACTCAAGTTATATTTATAAAATAAATAAAACGCTGAAACAACTGGTTTTGTAAAAGTAATTATTATTAAAGCACTTTATACTAGTGTTTTATATATAAAAAGTTATTTTTTATTGAATACTAACAAAATTATTCTTCCCACATTATTAGTTGTAGTTTAAACCACTGCAATATCTATCTAGTTTGAAAATTAATAATGTGACAATGTCTTCAACTGTCGTAGTATAAATTATTAAAAAATATATAATATCTCAAATTGTATTATTATTTTATTTGTATACAAGAAAAATAACAATCTTTTAAAGAGGTATTTACACTTACAAGCTTTCAATCACCGATGTTAAGTTGAATGTAAGCACTGATTATACCGGCGTGTTGTTAAGTATCAAATACAGTAAACTAGTTAATGACACCTTCAGTATACTTTATCTTTAAAGACAAGTCGTTAATTATAACTTTGGTGATTAACGCCGAGCCTAATCGCTTCAACTTTTGTGATTTAAACTTTTGTGTATGACTTTTCATTAAAACCATTACACAATATTGTAAATCAATTATTGTATAAAAAACTAAAATAAATAAACAGTACGAAAGAAATACACATAATAAAATAATTTCTTATTAGACTGCAAGAATTTTAATAATTATATCTGGGTTTTTAAACTTTTTTATAGGAACTTTTACTATAATTAAGAAAACCCTTTTACCTCATTATACACAATTTATAAAACTTTGATATTTGAATAAGCTTGATTTCTTTTTTGTTTACGAAAAACCGTTAACTCATTAGACCTTAAATATCTTCAAAAAGGAAGAAGCAAACGAAGCAAAAGCGAAGTAGATATCTCTCGGTCTGTGTGCATCCTTGAGGATAGCCGATGAAGCAAACAACTCACAGACACACAGTGTGTAGTGACCGTGAGATCATGCATCATATTTATAAGATCAGAGAAAATACATTATAAACTAATATGTATATGTAAACCAAATAATGGTTTATTCTGCTGATGTAGAAGTTTTAATGTTTTTTAATTTCTTTAATGTAGGTAACATTAATTAGTACCAAAAAGTGTTATTTGGTACTAATTAATATTAACATAGTTATTCTCTCTTTTTGGAGCCACGTTGTCTAATTTGTAATCACATAATATTTATCTAATAAAAATATTTCATTAATGCTTAATGAGTATCCATGGTCTTTATAGCCAACTCGTCTCTTCGTCTTTCCTCTCGTTGCAATTAGAATCAGACTTTCATAAGAGAAATGTACAGCCATTTGAAATAAAAGCTTTGACTTTGATAACGAGGTTTCGTGTTTGGGAAGCATTTTGACCGTAGGCGAAGTTTAATATGAGAACAACCTACTTTCCTAATATTTTCCTGTTTATTAACTAACTAAATAAAACATTTAAAAGTAAAATTTTAATACGTTTGTTTTTTTTAATCTAGAATTATTATAGAGAAGAAAATCCAGTTTATCACCCATACCACCTGGATGAGTGGCGATCATCCATTGTGCGGTTTTCAAGGATCTATTTTTCTACATACCACTCGAATGTGGAACGAATTTTCTTCGGCGGTATTTCCAGATCGTTACGACATGGATACCTTCGAGAAAGGCGTATACTCCTACCTCCAAGACCGGCAACAATTTTGTGAATCCTCGGATGGTGATATCAACGGTGACCAGCAAGCTCGTTTTTTGTTGTTTGAAAATGAGTTATAACTGTCATTGAACTCTAAATTTTTGTTTCCACGGGAGGAAAGTTGTGCATACTTTCTGTATCAAGTTTAATTACATTAGCTAGCATTGATAATAATCAACAATATATATGACGAGGAGCGAGAGTTGCCCTCGTCATTAGGATGGTCAGGGTGCATGAAATAATATGCTGCTCGTGCGAACAAACATTTGTATTGCGTAAAAAGTTAAATCACTTTATAAAATCATTACTCATTGTCCGTTGCCATGCGACCGACTCCCCAAGAATACTTCTTGACGTTGTCATTTAAAACTACCTTTTTAAACTTGCCAGTACATGGTGCTCTGACATACTCGTATATATCTTATTGTACGGAAGTACATCTTAGTTAATAATCTCTTGTCAAATTGGGTCGATCTTCATTAACGATCAAAATCCACAACAAGTACTGTAAGTTACATTTAGCACACAATAAGCTTGTTACGATAGTCCTATTACTATAATATATATGTTTAAAATTACAATAATAATAATAATTTACCATAAACTCAATAATTCATACAATATTACCATTCAGTTGGTCATAACTGTGCATATTTATAAAGCTGAAAGTTAATAAACATAATTACATTAAATTGACAATTTTGCCCGCATTAGAGATTGTTCCTTTAAATTGTAAAGGATTCATCCATTAAAAGTTTAACGATCAACGCCAAGTACCTATTCACACTGTAATTCAAACTTACTCGACTGATCAAACTATTTTAATCTGTTCCAGCATCAATTGCCCCTCACTGATTCTGAGATATTTAATTGTTACGTGATATTTTCAATTTTGTGTATCTTATACCTAAACTGTAATTCCAGAATGAGTTACTTATTTATTACATTAAACCGTGATTAAATTATTGATTCTGTTTGTTCCTTGTTTATTTTGCCAATACGATGAAAAAACTACTTAATATAGTATTATTCTCAGATTATACTTATATTTAAAGTGTATAGAAAATACACTGTAGTTTTCAAAGACACTGCAATACTCATGTTTTCATCACTTGGAATATATAATACACAGGAAATATAACAATATAATACATATTACCATCGAAAATAATTTTGTAATAATAGTTCCCAAATTAGAACTAGTTAGGTTTTGAGCATTGGTTTTTTTTATAAGAATATTAACAACAAGTCAAAATTGCTTATTCTATCTTAAACTGAATATTAAATTCTAAGACGAAAAAAATCATTTTGTTTTATAGAACATCGTGTAACTCGAACAAACATTGTCAATTTCTTCCCAAGTCTTTTCTGCTTGCGTAATTTACGAGGATCGTTCTAAAAGAGTTTAGGAAGTGACAACTTTATGTCTTTTCTCTTCTAATTTCTATCTGCACTAGATCTATTATGATTTTTTATTTTAAATATTCGACATACATTATAATTTTTAAATTACAGGTATAGTTATCAAAATATGATTGTAACAAATTCTTATTATGATTTAGTCTTATTTAATAATCATTATATTTTCTACTTCTGACAGGTCATGTAGTACAGGTGTTGAGTTTACTATGACTACTATGACAACGACTAAATGTTTTATAACAATGTAGAAGAATACATCAGTCTAGGTGGTACAAAAGGGATCGCAAGATAAGTATCGATTACATACAGTAGGCTACATATATATCCAAAAAATTGTTATGTTATTCTATCTAGTCACCAGTATCGGGTATTGAGTTTAAGCACACTATAATTTATAGGTGAAATTACTTTATTTAAATAAAAATAATTCGAACAGTTTACTTTTGTGTGATTGTTTAATAAAAATTAAAGAATGTTTACCAATTAGTAATCAGGAGGTGAGGGACAAGAGACACAAATGTTTTTGTGTTTTATTATTTCAAAATAAATCACAAAATAGATCTTTCACCCTTCATAACCCTTCTTTACTAAAAATATATTAGAAAACTTAATTATTAACGTACGAGTATACTTTGTCAAAGCAAAACAAAGCAATGCAATTCGGAGGTAAGACTAAAAATAAAACTGGCCATAGTTGTATCTGAATATCCTCAGTCGAATGTGACACTTTTCATTTACCCTGTCATCAGACTCACGTCCAGTGTTTCAGTATTATTTTCCAACACCTAATCTGTTTTCACGTCGCGTTTCATCTCTGAAGTGGATTGACGACTTCCAAAAGAGAGGAATACATAAATCGAGTAAAGTAAGTTTTCAAACCTTTCTAGGAGTTTTCTATTTGATCTTTGAAAATGTATAAACAAATGCTTTGTATTACAAGTTAACATTTGGGTGTTATGAATGTTCTTAATAACAAAGTAAATTTATAGCAACATTGAAATGTGTTTATTATATTTTTATCAAATATCGCGTAGGCTTTATATGTTCTGTGATATTCCTTCTCGGCTTAATGATATTAAAGCAAACATAACATAGTCTAGGTTAAACAATAATATGAAGGATCTTGTAGGTATTAAACACACGGCTTCGCGGTAAGTCCTTTGTGATTGGAATATCATAACACCTGATTAAGCGCGTGTTATTATTCTTGATAAATGTAATATCTACGTGTATTATAATATGAATTTATAAACAGTATTTTTTTTATTTTATCCCAATAAAATGAGCATAAATCTTCTCGACCTGCTTCTCCGTTGCTTTGTCTGGAAATTTATTTGCTCTAAACTCAATTATACTTAAAGCTTTTTTTAAAAAGCTCGCTCATAATTTTCTTTGCTCAACGCACATTTTATTCTATAAAGATAAATTGCTAAAATGCTAATTCCTGAAGATAACAGATTTACTAATCCACTTTGGTATTTGCATTGCAAATGACATTCGCTCGCTCTCTGTGTCTTCGTATGGCAGACTAAATACTACTTTATGGAAAAGTTGCTTATTTATGAAAATATTAATTAATATCTATTTTAAGTCAAGAAAAGTCATTAAAATACATTTTACTAATTTCATTTTTTAAGAAGTTTAAATTAACAATTTACACATTTTCTATAAATATACATACTACATTCACTCAATATCATTTATTACACAATTGAAGTTAATCACTGCTATCAGCTGGACTGTGACGGACAGCTTTTCTCTCGAACCAATCAATATCAGACGGCCGAAGCACTGAAGCGAATTAGTAACTGATGGATACCATATTGATAAATTTTTATTAGTAGATTGGAACTTAAATGTAGCTTCTCCTAACAAGTATGCGGTTGGTGTTAGCTGCTGAGGCTATATATTATGTCCACAGCATCGTTATGACAGCAGCAGTTTAGAAAATAGTAATATTTGTTACATGATTAATGTATGGAGTCTTCATCAGTTTCCAGTTTGAAAACCATTATCGTAATATTCTCAATATCTTGATGGTTACGTATATAATTAATTATTTATTTTATACTATAGAAGTGACTATATTTGGGCCTCATCTACCTGTATATATAAAACTCAATTACTGTTCGTTTGTCAAAACAAAAAGGGTTACCGAATTAAAGCTCGACCGTAGCTGGACAGATTTGTCTCATTTTGATATATTACTAGTTGTGTGAGTTCATGGAAGGCTAAACACTAATACAAGAAAATACAATTGATATTTCAAATACAAAATGTTTATAGATGTGGAACGTTTCATGTCTTTTGTCTTAATTGTCACCTGATTGTTCAATATTAATTATAGATGCTTTAGTTAATGTGTCTGATTAATAAATATAGTATGAGGTCCAATCTCTTTGATATGTTTCATTGGAATGAAAGAAAGTTAGGTTTAAAGAATGAATAAAGTGTTAATTAGTAAAAGTCTCAGTTGTGAGTACGAAGTGCAGCGAGTCATCCAGTGATATATAATAGTTGCTTTTGGACTCGGTTAAAACAAATAGTGTAAAATGTTATCTTTAATATTTATTTAAAAATTGTAAAATAAAAAGATCTTAGCTGGGAAAAAAATATTTTTGTAAAGTAAATTATTAAATTTGTAAAAAAATATTATACACATTTGTATGTACAAAAAAAACTGTCTGAACTAAAAGGTGTTATCTAATAAAAACCTCATTAAAACTGGGTAATTTACTTTTATTCAATTTAAAAATCGCTGAGTACTGAAGAGTTTTAACGAGCGTGAGTTAGCTCATAAAAAGAACTTTAAAGCTGTTCAGCGAATTCAGTAATGGATAAAGTATTGTGAACCAGGTCAGATAGGTATTTTGGTAATATTTTTGCAATAAAGACGCAGTTATTTAAATACATAAATGAATAAATAACATTGTAAAGCGCTGAAATATTTAAAAATACAAAAGTAGAGATTAGCATTAGCTCATCATTATTTTAAATAGATTTATATTTTATGTAAAGGAGTGTTCTACTCTTAAGATTATTAAACTTTTAAAATATAAAATAAAATGTTTGCGTAATGACCCGTTGTCAATATTGTGGAATAAAATACGATTAAATAAGGTGTATTAAGTTACCAACCCTCGATGACATAACTATAACATTAAAATATATTTTAACTGTCATAACACAAAATAAATGTACCTTTAATAAGCTAAAAGGATCATTTGTAATAAATTAACATCACGAGTTAATTTCGGTCTGAAATACTGAAAATTATAATTTGGAATGCAAAAATAACATAATCATAAAACGATTGAGTTATACATATAAATATATAATAATTTAGTATTATAATATATTATTATGTGGTTATATATCTAAGTTTATGAACTGCCTACCCACCTAATGGTATATAAAGTTATTGACTACCGTCCGTCCTCTCGAGTACATCCTTAGGTAAATGTATAAATAAATAATTGTAGAAGATTTTTGTTTTAACCTATGATTATAACATACTAATATTAAAAATACCTTAAGTTGGTGTTTTTGAATATTCATTGTAAGTTATAGATCATGATCACTTTATACACATTTACATACATGTTATATTTTATCACACTGTTTATTGACAATTATAATGTGATTCCTCCGGGAGTATGGAATAGTTTCTACAAAAACAAATTAATATTATTAATTAAATAAAGTACAGTTAGTAATTAATTATTCATCGTGATAATTGTGACATAAATAAACCTGAATTAACTTCTGTAAAGAGTTTAAAAAAACGAATATTTTATTAAAATCTTTTCAGTATTTTATTGCGTCTTACAGAATTAACTTCATTAAGTTCTTTAAATGAGTTAAAAGTTCTTTGTCGAAGTTTTTACTTAAACTTTGAAAATCTAATTTCTGCAATAATATCATGAAACAGAAATAAATAGATTAGAAAAAATTGTATTAAATAAAACAAATAAGGAATAATATAAATGTGTGTGTGTGTGCGCGCGTGTGTGTGTGTGTGTGTGTGTGTGTGTAAGTATGGTGTGCAAAATAATTATATCATACGGCATACCTACCATAGTAGGCATAGCTGCAGTACTATATGAAATCTATAAGCCGGAGAGTATGGTAATGTTGAGCATTTAAAACGTAAGGTTTATGTACAGGAACATATAAAATACTTTAACAATTAAACAAGAAAATTACATTACATTACATATACTCACCCTTTCAAATCCCTGGAACGCTTATTATATAGGAGGGTTATCGATAAAAAGACACAAAAGGAAAACCCATGAGATAAAAGTTACCTCGTAAGTGACACGATGTTTGATAACATTAATTTTATGATTCATGGAAAATTATTTACCTATAACTTAAAAATAAGTATAAGTTGAACTTTTTTCCTTATAACTACTTTTATCAAGCATTTCTCATAATTTATTTAGTTATCAATACACGAGACAAAGACTATGTACCTATTTTACGAAAACCAAAGGGAGAAGTATTAAAATAGGCTCAGTTAAAGTTTAGGAGTAAAGGAAAGGAGCAGGAGAGCAGAAACTAATGTTCTATTTAATAACCTATTTGAAATACATTAAATACGTTTGACGATTATTAGAAAAATCAATTACAAGATTGATTGTTTACTTCAATATCAATGTCAAATAGACAATTTGACGCAAAGAGCAGATTGCTACCTGAGGGAAGAGAACAAAACAAGAAATATATAAATGTGATGATTATAGAGGTCTACTCTTTGTTAAAACCCTCTTAAATATTCAAACTTCTAATTTGGTCGTATTTCGCCCACTCAGCGACCATTAGTGGCAATTAATTAAATATTTATTATATATTTATTAAATAACAGAGCACTTTGAGAATCAAATAACATTAAAAAAACATTTAATATTATTTTCAGTTCGTTTAATTCCGTTATATGATCGTCTAGAATGATTTGTAGATGTATTTGTCCCGTAAGTTTTAAAAAGTCATAGGTTTTTGTTACTCTTCATTAAAAAAAAATCATTAAAAGATTAATCATAAAAAATACATTAAACCGAAAGGTTAACTTTCTCGTTCTTCGATCCCTCCTACAATAATATTAGTATAATTAAAACTAACCGACATAAAAGTCCTGCGGGACGTTCTACAATATTGTCATCAGTATTCTCTACTTCTAATCTATAATAATCAAACAGCAGTAGTTCAAAGTACGTAAAGACTAAAAACTTTCGCCTCACACATTAAGTTGAGAGTCCTTTAGAGTTGATCCCCAACTATTTGTCTCATACGAGACTTAATTACCTTCGCTGCACTCTAAATACTTTCACAATTTGTTTCTCAAGGAGCAGGCTGTGTTACTTTATCCAATATATGCTATTAGCTTTATATAATATCATTTATTTAAGAGCTTTGCACTCCTTAAACCTTTTTTTTTCTTATTTCGTTTACTTAATTTAACAAACAAACTTGGTAACATGTAAAATATATACATTTTATTAAAATGCAAACGTTTATTATAAAATTTTCTTCTAAAACCATTACGTCTTAGGTGCGATACACATTCAGGCCGGCCTTTGAGGAAAGTGCTATAAAATGTTTCAAGAAAAATATTTTTACTTTACTCGTTAATTTTACTTTTTCGTACGGAAATAAGCAGCTACCAGAAAACTACCTCGACTTGTATGGAATATGCACTAGTCACTATGGAATATGGACTAACACACAAGGTATTATCTTATAATCATTATTAATAAGATAATACGTCACTAATAATGATAATATTATTTTATGAACATTTCTTTCCAAAGTAAAACAATATAAAATGTTTACATTAAGTTTTAAGCAACACATTTTGAAACAGATTAGTGGGATCCATCCATCCATTTAATTAATTTGCATACTTGTGTTACATACTAGCTGTACCTGCGACTCCACCCACTTGGACTACCAAATGTCTTTATATTATAACACGCAACACTAGTACATAAGTATTCATTAAAGCCGGAGAGAAAATAGCAACAGTAAAAATAAAGTTTCAATTTTTTGCTATATTTTAATTAAAGTTTTTTTTTAATAAAGTATTTTTACTATATTTTAAATAATGTATTTTTTAAATAAAAGTTTTTTTTTTCAATAAAGTTATTTTACTATATTTTAAATAAATATTTTACTATATTTTAACTAAATATTTTTCTTTGCGTGGAACTCTAATTCTTTTCTGCAATAAAAATTACCTAAGTTATTCTTTCTAATATGAGACGAAGCTTCTTAGCATTCCACGGATTCACCGTGCGGGTGCCGGGCCCATCGCGTTGTAAGAAGAGGAGCGCCAACAATGCCTGGGACTTGTGACCCAGATGTAGGTTTAAGGGGCCCCTTTACTATGCACATACACGCTCACCTTCACTGTTCGGGCTCCTCTCCCTACCTAACCAAATATCATAAGAACCTACTAAAGCCGCCTTTGAAATACGTTTAAGAAATGAACTGATAATCGTAGTAGAAAGGCCGAGATCCTTAAATAAGTTGTAGATAGATTTTACTGTTATACCTCTCACTCCCACTTCTACAGTGTACAAATTTAATAACTATAAATTTATTCCTTATTAGTTCGTTACATAGTTCGTAATACTTGTTTGTTTGTTTCCCAGGGTACGTTTGTTTTCCAGGGTACAGTAAGCTACACATGTATAACGCGCTTTACTTGTTTATAGCCCAATGAAACTCCCGGAAAAATATATCTAGCTGTTTTAGAGAAAAGACAAAGACAGACATACAAAAAAATTATCATTTTTTTTGTTCGATATTTGTATACAAAATAAAAATATTCACAGGCAAAAGGAGTACGCAATAATAAAAGTGTCAATTACTTGAACCCTCGTCATACTTCGTAAAGTACTCTCTCGGGAGGCGTTTTACAAAATGAACGCTATGTCGAGAAAACGATAGCTAGATAGATAGATAGAAACTAAAATAAGGAAAAACTTATTGATGGGACGTGACTTATTATTATTATTGACCTTCTAAAAATTGGGCCTCTTATTATTTTACATACTTACGCTTATATTCACTTTTTATAACATTTTTATCCTCCATCGATTTGTTTTCAAATAAACGGCCTTTATTAAATAACATATCCTCACGAAATATTATATATACAGGTAAATGACGACTAAAAGTTTAGAACTATATATTATAAAAAAATATAATTTTGAGATATAAAGAGTAAAGGATTCTAGTTAAAATGATCATGTGGTCTCATCATACGATCTGTGCTACTAAATGTTTTTCAAATGTTATTTACTAAGACTGACCGGGAGCGATATATTAGTAAGTAGTAAAAAATAAATTAACAAGTATATTTTTGAAATGAAGAGTAAAAGTCCGCGCAGTCGTAATTGTTTGCGGACAGTTTTTAAATATTTGGTATTTAGTATCACACAATCTAAAATTGTATGACATGGTCTTCAAAGCAACTCACAGCAGACATCGCATAACAGACCTTCTCTTTTCAATACTATTGAAAATTAGATATTGCAATAATTTAGGGGATAAGTACGGTCATATTTCACGAGGCTGAGGGAAAAAAGACAGGAAATGGTTCCCAAGTAGTCGTATTCATTTAACTAGAGATTCACTATTTCCACCAAAAATTTAAAGAAGATTATTCTACTTATTTTTATAAGTCTTCTAGATTATACAAAATGAAATTGAAGAAATCGTTGTTTTATATAAAAAAGGATATCCAAATATTACAACAGCAGGTATTCTTGAATAACAGGGTGAGTTATTATTGTTCTTAATAAGATATACAACAACACAAAAAGTACAAGAAAGTGAATTCATAATATTGCTCATAATCATTAGCACCTCCACAAAATACGACAAATGCCAATAATGTTGTTTTTATGTAAGGTTCGGTTGCTCTAAACTATTATTTCATACGTGTAAAGGTTTAGATCACGCAAGGGGAGTTGCAGGGTAAAGCTAGTATGTAATATAAATATGATTATAATTATGCATTCTTATTTACTGTTATTTATTATTATTAACATCTCTATTTACGGATATTCGTTATTTCTTAATATTTTTTGCACTTAAAGCAATAATACTTCTTAAGCAGTCTAATTAGAACACAGTGCACCGTAAAATGAGCCACAACTTGTTTTAAAGCCAAGCCAACTGCACGTGACGGCGCAAAAGACGCTATGTTGTTTTCTTGTATTGTGTGTTATATTATATGTAATGTGGCCTATATATTGAACTTTCAGATATAATATTTAATAATGTGTGTAATGTAGTAATATCATTGTTTATATAACTATTTAATTATATTAAACTTTAATATTGTATTAATTAGATTTAAGAATTATTTAGAACAATTATTTCTACTGCCCATGTTATATTAGTGATAGTTATTGATATTACTTGCGGCAGAAGCCATCGTTAAGATATTTAATTATTGTTTGTATACTTAAATATTTTAAATACAAATGTGTGGATTATGCTTGATATAATACAAATACAATTAGGAATTTAGTATTATTCAGAATAACTATTATATTTTGTCCGTATTTAACTTATTCAAATGTTAAAAGCTATGATTACGACCCAATGCTATTTATGGCATTGGGTCGTAATCAGTGGCGCTGATTAAGACCTCTGCAGCTGTTAAATTAGAATAAATAGGGCTGGAAATGTAGTCATAGGTGGTAAGGCGCATTAACCTAGTAACCTATTCACTATTCTTTTGAAGACATCCACATAGTATTGGGTCAGAAATATCGACGCAGGCAAGCTTTTCCTGTCCTTCTCTGTACTAACTAAAAAAGACGAAGTAAAGCGCTTCGTTCAGAGAGGGGAAATGTCCACAATGTAAGGATGGATATCTGCCGCGCGTCGGAACATCCTGTGATGGAAGGGGGACGGATGAATTAAATCGTGTAATTCCAGCGCACACTCATCAAAATGTATCCTATACGTCTAACGTGTTTTCGGAATCTACTCGAATAAATAGTGTTTCCGCAATTTGATAATGTGTTCTGTCACTGTAACGTATATGAAGAGAGGATAATATCGAATTTAAGTTCAGACCACTGTGGTCAACAATTTTCTCTCTTAATTAATCATGAAATTGAAAGACCCCAAAAATTTACTTGTAGACCGATAACAAAAAATAGAATGCTCACTTTTAAAAAAAATGTTGCGAATAGTGAATAGTGGTTAAAGAAAATGTAACCAATGATAATCCGAACAATTTATATAATAAAGTTTTCGATTTATTGTTAAATGAATTTAATAATATTTTTAAGCCAAAAACGTTTACGAAATACTTTAAAATTAAATTTAGTGATTGGGCTACCGTAGGAATATATAGCAATAGAGAAAGATTATGTGATTTATATGGTGAGAGGCAATGGAATCATGATCCGGTGTTCTTGAATAGAGTTAGAAATTTCTCTAAAATATTTAAGAACGTTTGCGTACAAGCCAAGTCCATTTATATAAAAAATAAATTTTTAAATTCAGAAGATAAAATAAAGGCAACTTGGGATATTTTATCTAGTTTTACTGGAAAATCTAGGGCTCCCAATGGGCCTATAAAGTTAAATATTGATAATAATGAAATAAATAAAGAATCAAAGGTGGCGGCTGTTATTGAGACCTTTTTTACTGAAATCCCAATAACAGTCACACGTTATTTAAATTCCTCATCATCTGTTGCAATCGCCGAATTGAACAAAAATGTTAAAGTCAATAATAAATATTTTGCTTTTAAACCTGTTTCATCAGATAAAATAGTTAACACATTTAGAACCTTAAATTCGAAAAAAACCGGTGAGCCGAACCCCAGAGAGTATGTCAGTTAAATTGCTTAGCACTATTATAAACGATATTGCCCCTCAATTATTCCTTATTTTTAACAAATGTATCGAAACCAGTATATTTCCAGATTTGATGAAAAACAGTAAAATAGTTCCTTTGTTTAAAAGTGGTGATAGATTGGATCCCGAAAATTATAGGCCTATCTCGGTTTTACCGACCTTAAGTAAGGTCTTCGAGAAAAATATTTTTAAACAGATTTCAGAGTTTGTGTACAGCAGTGGGATCACGCATAGTGAAAAATATGGTTTCACCAAAGGCAAATCAACGACTGATGCGGGTGCCGCGTTTCTTAAGCACATTTACGACGCGTGGAAGAAGTCGCAGAATGCAATTGGGGTGTTTTGCGATTTGTCCAAAGCCTTAATAGGTTTATTCTCGGACTAAATGGTTGATTTATTTATCTTTTATTAAAATCTCAAAAATTTGAGCATAATCTGAAACAAATAATAATGCAGAAAGTAATATTATGTATGTAGTATCAATATACGAAAGTCTTTATTGTTTGTCTCTAAAGTAAAATCTATGTAGAGTGTACTCTCGCCTAATGTAATAGAAGTAAGCTTAAAGGCGCACGTTTAGTTCAAACATGTTGAATTTGGGCCAAATCATTTAATAAAATATATATCGGATTTATCAAGCATATAAGTTCCTTCTCTAATTATTTTAAACTGTTTAGTCGTATAGAAAAATGCTCTAAGTATAAATAGTAAGCAGCAAATACTATTTACTAATTAAGTGTTCTCAACGTTTGGTTCTTTATATCTTAAAAAGCTTTACAAATTAATCAGAATCATATTATATTAAACCAATTTCACTTCTGTTGATTTATATCGGAATTTGCCAACTAATTTGCGAACCGCCGCGGGAACTTCACGCCACGATTCCACCACGACCCGAGCTCATGAACAAACACCCTGAATGGGTTGGAAATCAGTCGGACGAATTCCGATGGTATCGAAGTGAGTGGAGCGGTTAGATATAAAATAATACTAATGGATGGATGGATGGATGAATGGAAAGTAAGTTTGAACACAAAAATAAATTAGTACATAATAATTAATAAAAATTAACAATAATTTTATATAATAACTTGTTATTACTTTTAATATTATAATGACATTATGAAAACTCTTAACCGTTTGTACGTTGAAGTGTTCTTGTAATTATCTTATATATATTAAATATTAACACAAAGTAAACACCAACATAACTCATGATACAGAACATCTAAAAACTTAATTTACTTTATTCAAATTTAAAATATCTTTATTCAAGTAAGCATTTACACGCACTTTTGAACCGTCAATTATTACGATAAAAAAAGGTCAGTGTAGTCAGTCCGTAAGTACCTAAGCTACCACCGGCTCGGAATGCTGATCTGTTGAGAAGAGGCGAAGTTGCTCTTTTTAAAAGAAATATATTATAACAATCTTAGATGATGTACATTATAAAACTAAGAAAAGTAAGGTCTAAGATATCTTATGGAACTTTATTATATATGCGTATACTCAAACCCATGAAGGATTTATTAACTTTTAGAAGACGAAATTTGGCGTTACGAGTTTTTATTTCTCGTATTTATCGCGTCCGTCACTGTTTTTATATAACTATTTAAATTTTGGCATATATATATAATATGTTATTAAATATGTATTGCGAATCGACTGTAAGAATATCTATTTCTTTAATAACATCTCTCAGAGAATCTGTAACTTTTAAGTTATAAATAGCCCGCACAGAGCTTTTTTGTAAAATAAATATAGAATTAATTTCGGCAGCACTGCCCCATAATAAAATACTATGAAAATAACTAAAATAAACAAGTCCAGCCGTTTTAACGTCCGTTAATTGTCTAACTTTTCTAATTGCAAAGACGGTGGAGCTCAGTTTGGCCGCGAGTGTTGAGAGATGGGGCTTCCGCTGAAGATTTTTATCTTAAGTTATACCTAAGAAATTTGTTGAGTCAATCAATTCTAACATTTCATTGTTAAGGAGCAAGTTAAAATTTTTACTTTTTACATAAGGAAGTGCAAACTCTATGCATTTAGTTTTCTTAGCATTTAAGACTAAATTATTCGTTTCGAACCAATGAAAGACTCTTGAGAAAGTACTGTTTACTTCGTCATAATTAATCCTATCACGCTCAACTTTAAAAATAACCGAGGTGTCATCAGCAAAAAGTACAATGTCACACATACCTTCAATAAAAAAGGACAAAATATTAATATAAATTAAAAACATTTTTGTTTTTTCTTTATATTAGGGGCCCAGAATAGATCCTTGTATAACATCTTTAGGTGAGAACCAGACGATTTAGAATTTTTACGCAAACTGTCTGGACTCTTTGATTCAGGTAAGAGGCAATAAAATCAAGCACAGCGCTACGTACACCATAGTGGTTAAGGGGCTTCTAATTAGGAACATTGATTTAGACTACAAAAGAGACTAACTTTCAAATTAATTTGTAAAACTGTACGTGCCTTTTATACTTTTATATATATTTAATACTAGATTATGTAAGTTTAAGCAAAAAAGTTAAAGCTCTATGCCGCTTATTATGTTCCAATGTATATTCACAAGTCGAGCGGGCTCGCGTGATATTCCCCAGACGTGGTCCCAATACAATACTCAAGGTGAACGTGTTCATAATTTAGCGCTCATATTACATTAAAAGACGTAATCTCAAAGTTCTGGAAGAATTCTTATGATGGCGTATACTCAAGGTTATAGAAGCTAAAAAACGAAGAAAGTAGGAAGCCCGAAATATCAGATGATTATTTTTATTATTCCTGGAATTTCTTCACCTTAAGGACATACTCATAGTTAATACTCGTTTCATTAAAATTAACATGTAGATACATACAGATAATAGAGCAAGTGAATGAAATGGTATATTTGGGAAGTATGTTTAGCAGAGACGGAAGATACGAAATGGATGTGGGAAGGCGTATTGCTGCCGGTAACAGAGTCAACGGTGCTTTGGCTGCATTGTTGAGATGGCGAAACATCAGCATAGCTGCAAGTTTGGCTGTACACAAAATAAACAAAGAACCGACTTTTGTTAAAGACTATGTGTTGTGGAGTGTCGTATACCCTACTTCACCATTATATTGGTTACATCTTTCAAGGTTTCGATACTTAAAAGTCCGTCTGTAAGTAAGAGTCTTAAAATAAAAAAGGCCCCAAGATAAAACCAGGAGTGGTCCCAATAAGACTGTCACAATGGGTTCTATTGTCGTATTATATTATACTAAGTCACCGAAGTCATTTGCCAAATCAAATACACCAATCGGACAGAGGAGGCAAGTAGGCTTATCGAAACAATCACATCTACACTCTTATCGGACAAAAGTATGGCTTACTATGTTTACAACAGTGAACAGTCACACAGAGGCACTCAGTTGGCATGTCTACACCAATAGGGACCTACCTGGGGGCATGGAAGTGCCACCGCCAAGTACAAAGGCACAGCTGTATTATCCTTTCTTTTTAATATTTATAGTATAGTTTTTAGCTGCGCGCGTTTGCAAAGTTACTGTACATATAACTAATCTGAATGAATCAGAATGAAGTTGAAAAAAAAAAACGATAATTTTAAGTGACGTCTATAGAGGATATGCGAGTAGATTTGGCAACGCAAAGCAACAAGGACTAGTAAACACTTTGCGAGTAAATATAATCTAAAACTTATTTACATACTCTTATGACCTTCATTTGTAAGTAATAAATGATCAAGTCACATTACAGTACGAGGGCCAAACTGAAAGTTTTTAGAACTGGCCACTTAAAAGCGTTATATTAAAAAAAATAGTTTAAATTTAGAAAATAGAACTCTTTACCAATATTATTGAGTGTACATTTCATTCATTTGTCATTTGTTTTACGATTTGGCGGCAAATTGAAAATTGTCTGTGCACGTCAGAATTAATTTAAGCCGCGAAAATTTTCGTGCAATGATTTTTTATGACTTTCGATGTCATTTAAGTCAACAAGAAAGTTATGATAGACTTCGATTGGCTTTTCACGATGAAGCCCCATCTCGTGCCACAGTTTACAACTCGTTTAATGAATTCAAACGTGGTTGAACTAATCTCACCGATGATTTGCGTGAGGGACGGCCTTCTACAGCGACGACTGAAGATAACATCAGTGTTGTGCGGCGTATGATAGAGACTGACAAAAGAGTGACCTATCAGCAGATTTGGACAAGTCTAGGCATAGGTATGAGTCAAGTGCACAAAATCCTCCATGAACATTTAGCGGTCAGGAAGCTTTGTGCCCGCTGGATACCGCATAATTTGACCGAGGCTCAAAAACTCCGCCGTGTTGATTGGTGCCGAGAAATGATCCAAAAATTTAACGGAGGTGACTCAAATGCTGTGTTCGACATACTAACGGGTGACGAAAGTTGGATTTACTGTTATGATCCGGAAACCAAAAGACAGTCTGCTCAGTGGGTGTTTCCTTCCGAAGAGTTGCCAACTAAAGTGAAGAGAGGTCGAAGTGTTAGAAAAAAGATGGTGGCCTCGTTCTTCGGAAAGACAGGTCATCACGCGACAGTAGTCTTAGAGGATCAGAAAACGGTTAATGCAGAGTGGTATACTAACAATTGTTTGCCACTTGTCTTGGAAAAAGTTCGAGAGAAACGACCTCGCAGCAGGATCCTCCTTCATCACGACAATGCCTCGTCGCACACCGCCAAGCAAACGATCGACTATTTGGTGACCTCAGACGTGGAATTACTGGGTCACCCGCCGTATAACCCCGACCTCGCACCCTGCGATTTTTATTTATTTCCGAAAATAAAAGAAAAACTTCGAGGAAAACGTTTTATAGACGCCGAAGAAGCAGTGGCTGCGTTTCAAAATGCCGTCGAAGAGACCCCTAAGACCGAGTGGGCAAGGTGCTTTTCTCAATGGTTCCATCGAATGCAGCGATGTATTGATGTAAATGGACGCTATTTTGAAAAGTTACAATAAAACTAATAACTTGCTAGAATGCTTAGTTTTTGATTTTCTAAGAACTTTCAGTTTGACCCTAGTAATAGACTATACCCTTGCAAATAGACATATCCTCAGACATTACAAGGGCTGTAAAAGTATTGATACCAGGTAGTACATTCACATCGCAATAGACTCCTTGTCTTTCTTCTGCTCTTGACTAAGCTTATCCAAACATGGATAGAAATGAAAAAATAAAATGAAAAAGACTGCAGAGACCCAAAGGAAAACAACTTTTAAAATGGCTCTGTACTTATGAAGTGGATATCATCAAAACTTATTACTCAATGAACAAAACGCCAACTCAATTTGAAAAACTCTCTATTAAGAAAAATGTTATTCTAGAAGTATGCACCCACTGAATGACATGTTAAGTACATTTCAATTAAAGAAACGAGGGTGACCCCAAAAAAATGAAGTATGATAATGCTTCTGGTCATGGAGAAATATCAGTGGACAAGTGAAGAATTTAATAGATGATATTTTACCCCGGTTTATAAAACTTTTTAATAGCATACTTAGAGAAGGCAAAATACTAGGGTTGTGTCGCAATAGTATATACGCAGATGATGTGATGTGATATCCAAAAGAGCAATAGATCTGCAAAACACTCGGCAGTTGGCCACCCAATAGAGTGATACGGACTTCCCATTAGATGAAAACCGAAAATAAGGACTGCGCCTACGAAGAAGTTCCTGAAATAGGCTGTGACATCTTCCACCTTCAAATAGGTTGTGACAACTGCACACTTCCTAAAGCGAATGGTTTTAAATACCTGGAGTCTATGCTTACACTTGATGAAATATAGACAACGATGTCTACCATTGCTTTACTTTGGGCTCACTTAAATGTTGATAATTATCCGATGTTCTTTTCGGTTATGGGTGAATTAAATGTATGGGTTAGTTTAAATTTGTACTAATCTAATTCAAAGTTTTATTGTCAATGGAAACTTTATCATATAGTAATAAAACAAAAGTGAATAATAAAAAGTATATATAAGCTTTACTTTTCTGATGTTCTATAACCAAAAATAATACTTAGCACTAAGTTATAAGTTATTCTTCATATTTAAAAAAGTTATAAATACAAATAGTAAGAATATTGCAAATATAATTATGAATGTTGAATGTAATAAGAAATATCTATATCATGCTACAGAGTGTTCGGGGAAAATAACAATAACAAGAAAGCAGCTGGTGACCTCGGCTGCCACTTAGCTCTGTGATTACGAACATTAATTATGTTTTTGCAACAGAAGACACCGGAGTAAATTATTTGCCCTCGATTGTGGCCAAAATAAATGTTTGTAATAACTCTGCGTCAGACACCGTACCTTTACTGCTTGATATTACATATATAGATATGATTATACTTTATAGATACTTGAAGACTTCTTTTACATAATGTAGAAAAATAATTAAGTTCAAAGCTAGATCAAATGAATGAAACACACAGTAAAACACAGAATAACTTTTTTATTTACATTATTTAACCACAAAAAGTAGAGGGTAGGAAAAAAAAACAATTCAGATTGTTTTTCTATATTACACATATACCTAATTGATTTATCAGAAAAAGAACAAAGTCATAATAATTACTTAATGTTATCGTTATAAGATTTTTTACAAAAACTATACGACATAGCAAAGTAATAGATTTAATTTTTATAGATTTTTATTATTAGTTAACCTATCATTATTTTGTTTGTCTTTTACAGGAGAATACAAAACACTGTAAAGCGATAAATTATGCTTTTCACTACAGCACTTCAAACAAAGCCAGAGCTAAGGGTGATGCTTAAAGCAGATACACACTTAAAAATGTGAATCGATTGATCGAAAAAATACGACTTATTCTCTTTATTTTTGAATAAATTTGCAAAATAAAAAAAAATAAATGTAAACTTAATTTTATATAATGAAGGTAAGTAAGAAGTCGGCGAGCTGCAGCACAGGCAACATCATCCTGCGTCGGTTATGAATTAGCGGTCACCTAGATGAGCCAGTCATTGCACCTGGGCGTAAGAACGTTCCTTCCCTATACCAAAAATCATCGTGTCCAAAAAAGTTAAATGCAATACTTTTTTTTTATTTGCTTAAACTTTAATGTACTTTAATGACAATGTAATGTGTACATAACTTTTTTATCTTTTTTTTTATTTGTTTGTAATTAATATATAAATGATTATGATTTGTAACAGAATTTATATCATACCTAAATTATTCCGATAATACTTCTTTCCGCTTTACTAATCATATAACACGGGGAAACGTTTTGTCTTTAACTGGATTGCGAAAATGGTAATTAGTAGTTCCAGCCAATACTTGGAGTTGAAAATCTCTAGATCTATTATTAAACTTTGTATTTAAACTACTTTGATAAAACCATTATTAGTGAAGCTTAATTCAGGATTAAACTTCTAGTATGAGTTGTCTAAGAGTAGACTTGTTTTAAAAGGGTTAAAATATGTTATTTTTTATTTTATAAGCGTTTTTACATTAACACATTCTTGTTTTTCAATTGATGGGGTAACCTGAAAGATACTAGATGGTCCTGACATGACGAATTACGGATTCGTCGATTTAACTGAAATATATTTCAAATTTTAATATTGTTTATATTAAAATTTGAAAACACAGAAAACAAATAAAAGTCTTGAAAAAAAATTAAAATAAAAAAATAGTTTTAATTTAAAAACAATAGTAGGTATCTGATATGTATTAAATGCATTGAGTTACCACATTTAGATTTCATCAAATTTAATTTATAAACTTGAAACATATATTAAATGATAGTTTAAATGTAAGGATCATATTATTATTACATTAACATAGTAATCACTTAATCAAAATAATTAAATTTATCCCTTACTCACACCTGAATTGTTCTAAAAAAAAGAGAAAAAATTTAATAATAATACACTTTATTGCGTTCAACATTTCCTTAAATATTTTAAGTAAATTACTAATTTAAGTAAATAAACAGGCGAGTAAGTAAAGAAAGTAAATGAGTAAAAAACGGACATCTTCACACGGACGGATAGAATGGACAGGTGGTAATGATAGTGGCCTCAGCTTATGATTCAAATTTTCATAACATTTTATTTGAATTCTGATACGTCTTACAATGTGTGTGTTAAACTCACCTCGTAACTAAACGGTAAAAGCTGAAACATATAGCAGTATTCTTCACCTGAATTTTATGTTCTGTAGTATACAATATCGCTCTGCAATAAGATGCATTAGGAACATGATATGCCAGAACTCACTCACTCATCTACCGGACGTGGACTTGCCACATGACCTTTTTGATGAATCTTATGCTGACTATACATCTAGGAAAGTAGCAGTTAACTGTTGAGGCCTCCCGTTGGTCCTGTGATAATTGCCTCTTGACACTAGTGTGATACTAAAAGGCATGGAAGTTTTTGTACCAAATTCTATAGTAAAACATGGTAGTTGATTTGATGGGTCTATCCAGGTTGCACCAGCTGGCAAACGGTAGGCGTATCAAACTTAAGTTACGTTAGTCACTAGGATCCGAGCTCTAGAGGTCTGAAGAGGAAATATCACAATGCCTCCAGATTATTCAAACAGCAAATCGCAAGAGAAAGTGCAAGCATGTTGTAGAAACTTGGAATCAGCTGGCAAGGTCATGTTCGGTGTGACTTTTTAAATCCACTATAGGAAACTTTGGCTAGCCGTATCTACCGCCACTGCATTCGGGGAATGACTCTCTGACCCAAACGCCAAATGAGAATGCTGATTTCTTGGGCAGTCTTTTTGCTTCAGACTCGACTACGCAAGACCAAGGCAAGATACCAATTAGTAACAAGATTAGTTAATTTAGACTATTTATGATACTATCATATGATTGAATAAAATTTGTATGATATACCATTTTCCTTTTCAGTGGAAAAATGACATAATTGTATAATATTAATAATAATTACCCTCACTATACACCAGCATAATAGAAGACTAAGTTGTCCGGTATTTCACCTACTGGGGATTTGTAGCTTAACTGTATTATGAAATCTACTACTACTATTTACTTAATGTTGTTCCATAACATTTGCATTCCATTGCTGAGGTGCAATAGTCGTCTATAATAATATTTATTTATATTTTAATATGTAATGAATATATGTAGAATTAAAAACTGAGACAGTTTGTTCGAAAGGACATAAAATAATATTTTATTAATGATATTGTGTCGTTAAAAAACAAACTCGTATTTCAATTGCTTTTCTAATTCATGGTTTTCTTGAATAACAAAAATTTTTATCGTTCTATGAAGAATTTATTTCCTTTCTCAATCTTTCTGAAGATCACTTTAAAATACTGAAAATGATTTTCGACTTCTTTTATAATAAAGTTTCAAACGAAATATCATGTCTCAACCAAAAGTAATACATACAGACAAGCATAGCAAATGATTTATGAATAATTATTATACTGGTTACTTAAAGTTTCCTGAAAATTGTATTTCCTTAGAGATACCCGTAAAAATACACAATTTTATATAAGAAAACTGTCCTCTAAATATTCTCCTGATATCTACTTAACAAGACCTCCATAACAATACCACTTGGATATATAGAGTAACTATTCTGGAAGTAAATTAAAGTGCTCTGTAAATTTTGTCGCTTTCTTTAAATGAAGGCAGAAATATTATCTCACTTCCTAAAAGCAATCGTAAATCGTTAATCAATTACTGAGGCGGAATCCTTCCTGATAAACACTTCTTGCAATTACATTCATGTTTTTTTTTTGTTGCCTTGACTCACTTTTTATTAATACTCCAGTAGTTTCAACAATCCGATCTAGTATCAGAATAACTTTTTACCGTGAATATAACAATCATAAGACTATAAAATTATGTTAGACGTTTCTCTGCGGTGCAATTAAAAGGAAAATTATTATTAAATAATAATTATTAAAACTTGAATAATAAATATATATATTAATAGATTACCCTTCTCCAAAGAAAATAACGCTTCACTCTTCGCTTTCGGAAAGTTAGTAGCTTTTCGGAATTTAGAATGATATTATTTTATTATCAAAAACTAGTGTATTTATTGTGCTACGTTAATTGTTATTAGTGTTATTATAAATATAATATCACATTAATTATTGTATTTATTTAAACATTCCTTCTCTTTTTGTACTTAGCTCTCTTGATGATTTTCCTCAAAATGGAGCCAAATAACTTAGTCCGTTGTCTTCTATAGCAGGTGATAAATATAGGATATGATAAATGTCGGGATGTTTGTAATCACAGAGCTAAGGTGGGACAGAGGCTGCAGGTGTTTATGTATTACTCGTATTAACATTACCAAATCGATAGTTCTTAACCTTCACCAAATTGTTATCGAAATGATCGAATTCAAACCCAAAAAATCCGTGCCCGCAGGGGGACGCGCGTGGGTAGACCTCGTGTGTAACTCGTTTAAAATTATAACTCACTACCTAAGAATAATACATGATGCCGTTGTGTAAATCAAACATTTTCAAGCAAAAATCGGTTTTAATTTTTTTTCTCGGAAAAGGTATCTTTTTTGGAAATACTTTTGGTACTTAAATTTAGAGTAAAAAATAACCTTTCTATTAAAAATATTTGAGACGAGGGAATATTACCAGAAAAAAAGTTGACGTGGTTTTACCTACCTTAAATTTTCAAGCTAAAAGTGGTTTTTATTTTTTTTCTCGGAAACGGTACCTTTGACGGGCAAAACTTTTAATACTTAAATTTAAAGTAAAAAATAACCTTTCTATTAAAAATACTTGTGATGTAAGAATGTTTACCAGAAAAAAGTTATGAATTTTTTTCCAAAAATTTTTGTTTTTTTTACCCCCACCCCTAAGTTATTGAAGTTAGGTTTTCGGTTTATCTACATTAGTTATAGGTATTCATCAAAGACATCATATAATATGAACGCGATTGATCTTCTTTGTATAGGGAAAAAGTTATGGTCGAAAAACTGAAATCAGAAAAAGTGAGGTCCTAGCGCCCCGTGTCTGGATTTCTCTGGTTAACGAACTTGACCTTCATTTTTGAATGGTTGATTTTTGTGCAAAGTTTGAAAGCGATCCGAGCGAAACTGCGGCCGCTATCGTGCTGACAAAAGTCGAATCTGGACGCACGCACGCATATATATATATATATATATATATATATATATATATATATATATATATATATATATATTATAAACTTTTTGACCAATGGTCATTTCGGACTCAGGGGGTCATAAGAAGACCTCCTGTGAAGAAATTTTTCCAAAATTCGAAAGTAGGGGACAAATGAATGGGCAGACCGAATTCTTCGAGGTCTACCCAAAAATAATTTTCTTTAAAAAAGGATAACTTCTTTGTATCTCTTATTATTTTATACAACTATAACGTCTGGACACTATAGAGCAACTGTTTTGTCACATTAATCGATTGACTCCCATTGTATATATAATTAAGTTATAGTTTCAGTGTTCGCAGATTAACAAACAAATATATTGTGTCCGAACACAGGAGCGTATGAAATAATATAATGGCATTTCACTTTCTAACAACATTAGCATTTTGATAACCAAATTAGGATTTATGTCCTCGCAGTAGTACTTACTTACTTACTTAGTACAAGCGCATGCTCGTATTATGGAAGCTCTTTGTCTGTTAGGGGATAACTATTATTCTCTTAATAACTAAAAGACAAAATATTACAACTTTAAAATGACTCTCACCTCTCCATTAAAGTGATATAAAATAAGATGATTTATTGTAATCTTTAATTTTTATAAGTTTGTTGAATTATTTCAACTTTGTTCTAACTCACTGTAATTCTGAGTGTTACCAACTCGTATTGTGGATGTGTTTTCTATGATTTAGTAAAACATTGATTGGATTACATCGCACGAAGACTAAACTAAAGGATAATTCATTGTTGTTATGTCTTTCACAAAAGCTTAGGATATGTTGTATTACAGTGGATTTTATAAACAGTTCCGGGGTGTGACGGTTCACTGCACACTAAGTGGTGATCTTTAATAATAAGTATTATTTCTTTTATAACGTTTTAATATTAATTTAATTTTAATACGACAATAAACAAGAAGTATTTTTAGGAAGATTATTTATTTAATTATTTATCAATTATCCTTTTCATTTGATGAAAGTCTTTTGTAATATAAATACGCTATTTTAGTAGTAGTAGAGCTGAATTATAAATATTCAGATATAATTTAAACGGTAGTAAATGAACTGTGCTGTCAGTTTATCTAAATATAAATAAATTTATCTGAAAATCACAACATCTTTTGAACGTAACAAACAATCCATTTATCACGATTACTTTGAAATAATCATGATTAATTAAAAATCACAGAACACATAAATACACGCAGGTGTAAGTATCTCTAAATTTTATATATATTTGAATATTTATATACTCTAATAATATGTTTTGAACTGTCAGAAGAAACAGAGTCTCTATTATGAAATACAGCAGAAATTTATGAATGTTAATCCCAATGTAATCTGGTACTTTATTTAAACTTTCGTGACCCTTGATAACTGTTAGTTATATTTAATTGGTTTCTTTGATAATGAATATAAATAAATATCTAGTGACAATTATTAGTAACTAAAAGATATACTCGTATATTCGTTATCTAAAGATGTTACGTTAAATATGATATCCCAATTTTAATCCTTTTTAGTGACTAAAAATAAAGTGTATGAACTCAGGCACTGGTATATTAAATGAGAACACGACTCTTCCATTACATTTGGTATCTATTTGTGAATATCATGGATTCTTATTTAAATTGAAAATAAGTTATCTTTCAGTCACAAAAATATAAACACTAAGTGATAAAATTCAAATTCTTTCGATAGCTAAGACATCCAATACAGTGCTATTTACTACAAACTAAATACCAAATACCAATATATAAATTAACCAAAACACGGAATGTTCATAAATATTATAAATATATAATAACGGAAGGCACAAAGGATAACGGTCGGATAACATTTTGATAAGGGAGTGGATTTCGTGTTACAGAATTAGCTTCAAAGAGCATTTCTTATAAGACTTATTATAATGTAAGTAAAGAACTGGTGCTTTGTTAGGCTTCAACGCTTTTCCCGAGAGTAAAGATAAAAATAACTAAGCAATTATTAAATGAAATCTACTTGCACATGTTTTTATTATCTCACGTCATCTCATGAACATTTCTCAGTATAATAATAGACGAGAGTGTTTCTCAGAGAGTCTTGTCTAAGTGAAATAGAAATTCCAGACTGTGGCAGGTCGATTTAATCAAGTGAGTGGAGGAGTAAGTGTAATGTACCTACCGGATATCTGCAGAGTATTTGACATCGGACGGACAGTCGGGTAACAACTTTAATTAAACACAAACAGTAAAGTGTAGATTTCCTCGACCCGTTCTATTTAACATGTTTGTAAATAAGTAATTTAAAATAGTATTAAGAATATATAATTTTGTGTAATAAATTATTATTTACTTACATGGATACATAAGTTGATAATTATTCAGGTTAAATCACGCAATATGCAAATTATAATAAAGTAATAAATAAATATAGTTCCGTACATTTGTATCAAAACACCTCAATATAAACCTACGGCATTTATTTGTATGTATTCTGTATAACTCAAAGCTTACAATCTTCAAAGTAAACATTCTTCAAAGGAAATAAGCTATTTTCGTTAGATCAACCTGTAATCTTATATTCGCGTCGAAATCAAAAGTTTCTTTTAAACTCTATGATTTCAATTTCTGTTATAATAAAAATATCTGTAGTAAGAAATAAAGTTTTCATTAATTTAGACAGTAATCCCTCGGCACCTTTGTCTGTTGTCGGAACAGACAGACCCTTCCTAAATATGTTAAACAAACAGGTTTTCCACTGAGCCGATTACTCTGAGGGGCTTTGGACGTTTCTTTGGAAAGTATTACAGACTAAATAGATAATAGTCAAATTTGCTCCGGCCTTTGTTTAAACAAATTGGGTGTTATTTAATTTATTTTATTTCATTTTAACGATCACACTTTAGACAAAAATATTTAGACAAAACAATGCATTATAAATATAATATAATATAATAAATGTAATATTCCTACTATATATAAATGATGTATTTGTATTCCTACAAAAGTTCTTTCATGTTTTTAATGGTTAGTGGTGACACCTCCGACCATTACACTGATAACATATAATAAATTAAATAAATAAATACCAGTCTAAGTTTCCACGGTTCGCAGTTCGATCAGTCGTTTTGTACTAAGTATCGAAATGTTCACGATCGAACTTTGTTCGTTCTGTATTGTTTTCACTTTCTCTAAATGGATGGATGTATGGATGTCTGTGGACAGGAAAAAAATTTCATTACTGTCGAGAGATGGCGCAATTTATATTTTACTGATTTAATTTATTTTCATATTTAATTATATTACTATTTTGTATTAATATTAATCACACGTTTTTGTAATTTTTTAGTAATTATAAATAAACATGTATTTAACATTATCTTTTCTTCAATAAATAATAATCATTTTACTCAAAAATCAATTGTTTTTTTATTAACATTTTAATCTCGTCAAAATTTGTTTGGCAAATACCCTGGGTATTTGAATCTTTACCGGTTAATATCTTTTATAATATATATATGGAATAAAGTAATATGAATAATATTGATATTGTGAGAAGTTATGAAAAAATAACGACATGACATATGTATGTGAAATATACATTGTTCTGTAATATTTTACAGTATTTTTAATAATTAAATCACAGTATATGTGTTTAAAGAAGAATTACAGATGGTCATTTCGCAGAGTCATCAAGTCAGCGCATCACATACTGGTTGGGTTGTCGTGTTAAGACAGAATGAATATACAGTGTATGGAGTCGTTCCCTAAGGTTTCTAACAGTAATAAAAAAATAAATTGCGTAACAAATTTCAGTAATATCAATAAACGTATTGCAAAATTCATTATTCTTCATAACGAGGAACAGGTATTGCCGCAACTTGAGCTTCGGTAATTCACCAAATCACTCCAACAAGTACTTAAAACTTCACCCAAGTCTATAGGAATGGCGTTTTAATGTTCGCTTAAAGATATTGATACGAAGTGTTCGTTGAAAAGACGAGGGAGATGTAATGTTCGCAATTTAGATGATTCACGTCTGCAAAACGATCGTCTTAGTTGTTTCAACATGTGTTGTTGAAAGTGAGTCAGCTATAATAATATTTTACTGTTTAATGCCTTCATTAATTTGACTTCTACAATTAATTTAGTTATTGGAACAAATCTTTATAAATATAGAGCAGTAGATCCTGGGTGTGACCCACCGGCTAACATGATCGAATTGTAACTGAACTGATGTAATAACTATAATGACTATAAAGGGTATAATTGAAATAAGAATCTTGGATACTTACATTCTTCTCATTGCATCATGAGTGCAACGCCTTTACCCTCCTCTAACATAAAAAGCAACTAAAATATTTCTTCCGTCCGCCAGTTGTACGAACATATACAAAAGAATGCCTGTGATACTGTGAGATATTCATTTGTGTTATTTCTAAAGCCTCTATAGTTATTCGTAGATAAGTGAGTGAACGTTTCGGTTATCAGAAATAGCCTTTAAATTTCTCAATAACAACACAACTCCACACTATTTGTCGTCCAATAAGTGATTGTAAATTTCAACATTCAACAAGTCAACTCTCCATGTGAAATGTAAGAATATAGATTTATTCTGAACTCCATCGGATGTATTTTACATTTTCTTCATAGAATTTAGTATAAGCTCCAACAGTTAATATAAAAAGGTAACAAATGTTAACACTTATTCACTATGTATTGATATTAATCTGTTTTGTACAAACATAAATATTTATTTATTTACATATTCTGTAGTTGAAAAATAGAAATATATGCTTGCTATTGTTAATTTTTATAATTTATATCTTAAATTAAAGTTATAGTTATTTGGTTTCCTACTGAAATGTAAAATGAAGATGATGACAACATACAGTGAGATCGAAATATATAATCTCAAATATTCCTCGTTATAATATTTCATTCCTTAGTCGTTGTAATTTAAAGCCTCACATATTCTACAGAAATGGTATGATTTGCTCCCAAAGTATCCATGCTCATTTGACACGACGAAATCATTTCTTCATCTGTGGAATGTTAGAAGATTTCTACGGTTTTTACTTATTTCAGTAATATGCTGCGCTAACTTTTCAGGCTTGTCGTAATAATCTACATGTAAAAAAGAATCAGCAGACAAAAGCATGTCGCAGCCTTCTGGTTTAGCGGCCTTTATCGCAGGTATGGTGCTCTTACTATAAGCATGGTAAAACGATTTCTCCGTTAAAAGTACTCGTCGCATTGAGAATTTTCGAAAACTAAGTAAAATAAATATTGAGAAATCGGCTTACAATCGAATCTGAAATGCCCGGGACAGCTGAAAAGAAACTATAAAAAATCCGTGCCCGCAGGGGGACACGCGTGGGAAGACCTCGTGTGTAACTCGTTTAAAATATAAGTCACTTCCTAAGAATAACACATGATGCCGTTGTTTACATCAAAAATTTTCAAGCAAAAAGCTGTTTTTATTTTTTTTCTCGGAAAAGGTATCTTTTTTGGAAATACTTTTGATACTTAAATTTAGAGTAAAAAATAACCTTTCTATTAAAACTATTTGCGAGCAGGGAATGTTTACCAGAAAAAAGTTGCCGTGGTTTTACCTACCTTAAATTTTCAAGCTAAAAGTGGTTTTTATTTTTTTTCTCGGAAACGGTACCTTTTACGGAAAAACTTTTGGTACCTAAATTTAGAGTAAAAAAATAACCTTTCTATTAAAAATACTTTTGATGTAAGAATGTTTACCAGAAAAAAGTTATAATTTTTTTTCCAAAAATTTTCGGTTTTTTTACCCCCACCCCTAAGTTATTGAAATTAGGTTTTTGGTTTATGTACATTAGTTATAGGTATTCATCAAATACGTCATATAATATGAACGCAATTGATCTATTTTGTATAAGGAAAAAGTTATGGTCGAAAAACTGAAATCAGAAAAAGTGAGGCCCTAGTGCCCCCTGTGGCCGGATTTCTCTGGTTAACGAACTTGACCTTCATTTTTGGATGATTGATTTTTGTGCAAAGTTTGAAAGCGATCCGAGTGAAACTGCGGCCACTATCGTGCTGACAAAAGTCGAATCTGGACGCACGCACGCATATATATATATATATATATATATATATATATATATATATATATATATATATATATATATATAAACATTTTGACCAATGGTCATTTTGGACTCAGAAGGTCATAAAAAGACCTCCTGTGAAGAAATTTTTCCAAAATTCGAAAGTCGGGTACAAATTAATGGGTAGAACGAATTCTTCGAGGTCTACCCAATAAAATATATTACGTTCCTCAATCAATATCGCTCTGTCTCTTCTAAATTATTTCTATTATATAAATTGTACATGTATATATCCTATCTTATCCTTTTATCCTTCGAGCATTGCCCATAAACGTCCACAGTCAAGTGTTCTTTCAGCTCCTGTAAGTAATCCGTTCTGCGGGACGCCGCACAGTTGGATATGAAGATAGAGACTAACACGTCTGTACGTTTATTATTCCAGTACGGAACCAATGATGCCAGAGATTCGTCTGTTATTGGATTCAGAATTGGTTTTCCAACCGTAGCCGTATTGTTCGACCGTAAGGAACAGGGACGTCGGAATCGGTCCTGGAAATTATTTGCCGATAAATTAAAAATAAATGGGTTTAGTGATCGAGAAAATTGAGTATTTCCTTTTATTCGTGATGGATGTACAGAAGTATGAAACATTTACCTACTATTAGTAATTTGTTATAGTTTATACAAATATAAA
This sequence comes from Melinaea marsaeus rileyi, assembly GCA_918358865.1. Taxonomy (NCBI): domain Eukaryota; kingdom Metazoa; phylum Arthropoda; class Insecta; order Lepidoptera; family Nymphalidae; genus Melinaea; species Melinaea marsaeus. Next base: position 691,246 of record OU911089.1, read on the forward strand.
ATATTTATATTTGTTTATAGTAAGTGATAGCAATGTTATTATTTCTAAGTGCGTGACATGGGAACAATGATTGATTTTATATTTATTGTTCGGAACATTAATAAAGAATACCTATATAATATGTAATACCTATATAATCAGCTAAATCTTTAATTTGAGGTGTATATTTAGCTAATGAAAACGAGTTCATCGGAGATTCGTCACTCAAGAACACCCATCTCTGTTTTGTATTTCTCAGTGTCGTGTTTGGAAACACGCCTCTCTGTACGTGAACTATGACGGCGTCGGCGGAGGATATGGCTTTATCGTCACCTGTGAATTTACAGTTTTGTACACTGCATTCCTGTAGCGGGTCGCTGTTTCTGTAAATCAATTTTAATATTAAACCTAGATATACTTTTAAAGTATTAAATGTACAATTTACAAACGAATATTTAAGTAATATTTATTGTTATAAATATATTTTTTTCACTATCAGTGATGATATAAACGACGTTTATGTAAATAAACGAAGAGTTTAAAAAAAGATTTTATGGAACTTTATTCTACATTTTTAATTAATATAAAAAAACCATTGACTTGAATTTAAGACTTCTGAGATACCATTCTATCATTTTATATTTATAAAAAAATATATATAACATGATGACGCTACTAAAAAAAAACACTTTTTGTTTCTCGTTTGCAGTAAGACTGCTTACGGTAACATAACAGTAGAGTAACATATAAGTAAGTAAAGTTTTATAATCATAATAGTAGAAAGAAATACACGGAGGCCGTAAAATACATTTTTTAATGACTATTTTTTTTATTAATACGTTTTTTTTTATTATAAATTTCTGGGATTAGTCACTACCTGCTTCATCACCCGCTCTGGACTTGACGTTGATTTATGGAATAATCTGTATACACGGGATCAATGTGTATGATTTACAATGAATTACGGGTCAAATGAAACAACAACAACAATAAATCATAATTAATCCTATAACTTCATTTCCTACACTCAAATATAGAAATAAAACTCTAACAAATAATGTTAACAATAATGTAATATAAAAATACAACGTTATTGGGGTCAATGTGGATATGGATGTCATTAACTTATGAAGAGCGGCAACAGCGCACGTCCAAATACGACTACTTTACAACTTATATGTACTTTTGTACCAAAACATATTGATGTATAACAATGACCGTATACAAGATCGTTGTACTGATATCAAAACACATCTTCTGCTAAATGTATGAATTATACAACTTTCAAGAGGCACTTCAATATTACGGTCATTTTGTCGTAGTGTCATATTATACACTTGTTTTATATATATTTGTAGATCTTTTTTTATTTTTTATTTTTTGCTTTGTTTACAAGTCTAATAATTTCATGTTATTTACTTTCAAAATATATAAATTAATAAAGTCGATTTGTAAATAAAATATCAACTAAAAATGTACCTTCACATTTGATATTCATTTTCATTAATTAATAATAATAATTAATAAATATCAAAGATCACAGTCAAGACTGCGGCCAAGCACTTAGTCTTTAAATATAAATATATAGTGTTGAACAAATATATATGAGGTTGTACATCACCAGATAACTTCTTAATATTTTATAAAAAATCGGTCATTTAAGAACAACAGATCGGAAAACTCGACATCCAGATCGACGTCCCGAAGTTTCATGTAAACCCGCGATAAAAATATATTCAGGTGAAATATATCCCTCGTATAACGTATAAAATACAGGTTAACGTACTAGATACTACCAATTATGCCGTAATCTTATTTGAATAGTTTTGTTATTACCTTACGGAGGAAAAAGGCCTCATAATTCGAATTATTTACGATATATCCTTCAAATTAACTTTTAAGCTGACCATTAAGTGCCGGCAATACGAATTATAGTTAATCCATAATATTTAATCAACCCTGCAATAATACACATGAATTTTAAACCTTATTATGAACACTAATTACAACAACACTCAAAAGAAGGCTATTTGAAATTTAAATCTCGGAACTGCTTCCGATAGAAAGAACTAGGAAGGTCTTGACATCGAAATTCAAAATTCAAAATATCTTTTTCAAGTAGGCATTTACACGCACTTTTGAATCGTCAATTACTACAATACAAAAAAAATCCGTGCCCGCAGGGGGACACGCGTGGGTAGACCTCGTGTGTAACTCCTTTAAAATATAACTCACTACCTAAGAATAACACATGATGCCGTTGTTTACATCAAAAATTTTCAAACAAAAAGCGGTTTTTATTTTTTTTTCGGAAAAGGTATCTTTTTTGGAAATACTTTTGGTAATTAAATTTAGAGTAAAAAATAACCTTTCTTTTAAAAATATTTGCGAGGTGGGAATGTTTACCAGAAAAAAATTGCCGTGGTTTTACCTACCTTAAATTTTTAAGCTAAAAGTGGTTTTTATTTTTTTTCTCCAAAACGGTACCTTTTACGGAAAAACTTTTAGTACCTAAATTTAGAGTAAAAAATAACCTTTCTATTAAAAATACTTGTGATGTAAGAATGTTTACCAAAAAAAAGTTATGATTTTTTGTTCAAAAATTTTTGGTTTTTTCACCCCCACCCCTAAGTTATTGAAGTTAGGTTTTCGGTTTATGTACATTAGTTATTGGTATTCATCAAAGACATCATATAATATGAACGCATTTGATCTACTTTGTATAGGGAAAAAGTTATGGTCGAAAAACTGAAATCAGAAAAAGTGAGGCCCTAGCGCCCCCTGTGGCCGGATTTCTCTGGTTAACGAACTTGACCTTAATTTTTGGATGGTTGATTTTTGTGCAAAGCTTGAAAGCGATCCGAGTGAAACTGCGGCCGCTATCGTGCTGACAAAAGTCCAATCTGGACGCACGCGCGCATATATATATATATATATATATACTAGCAGACTCGGTCACGCGTTGCTGTGACTATAGTTTTTGCTATATTACATAGTACCCCAAACTATTTATCGAGTAACGGTAAGAGAATAACTGTTATGAGAACCACTGTGTTTTCTTAAAGTCAATATTAAGCAAACAAAAAAAAAAACAATTTTACTTCTCTCCTTTATTTAAGTTTGTAACAAATAAGTATATAAATAACTATACAAAGTTTTTAGTAAATAACATGGAACACTTAAATTTACGAATGAGGTATATAGGGGCAGATAGTTCAAAATTTTTAACAATAATATTAATTATTATGAATTTTATATTATAATTTACCACTATATATATTTCAATTTTATTCAGCACTAATCGGTGATCAATATTTTTGATTAACCTGTCTTAGCTTAGCTAACACAAATAACATTAACAGAACATGCATCATATAAATATATAGGCAAATGCCCATGAGAAAAACCTAAATCTATACCACAAATAGACATTGTTTGGCATTGAGACTTATTTATAGACATGGCGAAAGTTAAAAGAATTTGAAACTGTAGCCTTTTGAAGGGTATCTTAGAGTCGGACGGTAACATTGGAATACGCTGCAACAGGAACACTTCTCCTTTAAACTTTCCAGTTAAAATAGTTGCTTCAAGAATATTTCCGGTGATTTTTCTAATTACTAAGCGCGTACCGTTGCTTAATCGAGGCGGATTCAAATTACGCAAGAGAATAATATGTAAAACAATTTTTAATCGAAGATTATGTGGTGGTATTCCAGGTGTATCTAGTGAATTAAAGAATTCAACTGGAAAATTCAAACTTTGATCTTCTTCAACAACAATATCGATTGATTGAAAAGACATTAGATCGCCTGATAACAACTGTTGTATCTGGAAGTTCATTTCGTCAAGACCAACATTTTTGGCTGTCAAAATAGCGCGATCGCTAAACCAGTTATAGTTCAAGGAATTGATTCCTATGTCTGGGAAAATGATCTGAATTAATTTATCTTTTACGTGTAGAATAGTGCAGAAATTGTCTGGTCAGCATAATCCGATCATAAATATTTTTTTAGGTTCTGCTGTCAGTAGTGGCTCACTATTAGCAATAATTGTTACTAAAATACCAGGTTCATATTGATTTTCTCGTTGTAAATTGGTGTTGACTAAGTTGGTTGCTGGGCGATCAGGTGAAAATATACTATAATGATGAAGTGGTAAATCTGAAATTAAAACTCATAAATCTTCAATCAGCACTAACGCTTCGTTATGCATATCTGGCGTATAATCTATGTTTTGGCATTGATCTATCAATCATACAATTTCTCTATTTTTCCCACACAGAGTGTGCTTGCGATAAGTTAAGTCCCAATGATTATCGTCTTATAAAAATTGTAGTTCACGACATGCATTTTGGTGTTTAGTGAATGCTCTGTCATTAATTAATTAATTAATTAATGCCTCTAATGGACTGATGTATCTTTCCTTGTTTTCGTGGCTCCCATTTTTACCGGATTTGTTCCAGGTGAAATAACGTGGAACAAATCACAACAAACACAACAAATAACAACAAACAAACAAACAGTATATATCAATGTCTTTGCGAACTGGCCAAAAATGTCTTGTTTTTGACACAATGTAAAATATTCTGTTAGTGAGGTTTTTGGAGGTTCAAGTGCTCTTTGGAGAACATTTTCTGCAGTAAAGTATATGCATTAACCATTTTCAAGATGAACTACTAAATGCAAGACAAAAGGATCTGTTTCGTGTATAGGAAAGCTAAGAATATGCTAAATAGCTTCGTTGCTGCTGATGTATTTACCCATTTGGTATCGTCTTATTTCATCATTTTTATCAATATTTTGCAGTTTAAATATGGCCAAATCACTGCCTTTATTTACATATTTGCAAATGTATTTAATTGATTTTACAGAACTGCAGAGCTCAACATTGATATGAGCCTCATAAATTTTTAAAAGTAATGGTGAATATGGTACCCCCCTATGATTATCAACTTCTACTTGATTTGTAGAATTCGGCAGTCGCATTGTGAATGTGTGGTACCATTTTCAGGATTTCTGCGGCGATACGTGGGATAATCATAAATATCCATGATAGTATCATCCGTATGCGGCTTTGGGAATTTTTTCTTACATTTTCCATGCATAGTGATGTCATGTTAAATGCACCGCACTGCCCGTGGATCATGTGTTTGGTAAAAATATCAAACAATTCTTGATCAATTGATGGGTCTAGCATATCGGCTGAAATAATTTGATCAATTTCTTCTAGACGGATTTTATCTTGAAGCCAAATTAAAATGTGACAATATATCTCCATAGCTAAACAAACATTTCAATTACCTGTAATGGGATTTATCATCTTGTTTCATCATAGCCATCTTCACCTTTCCAAAATATAATGGGATATTGCAGTGCGTCATATGAGCGGTGTGTTTTACTTATACGTTGTAATTGATAATTCCGACGATGTAAAACAACATCACGGAATTCGAAATTTTCTCCAATGACAACGATGGCAACTTCATCAATAGTTGGTGTATTAAAACGTCTTGCATGTTGGCCAACAGGTTTTTTATCAGCTCTGATTACAATTTTGTGATTATCATATGGCATCAGATCCAGTGCAGTTTTAAACAACATAATCAATTGACTGTACTCATGAAATAAAGTTTGTAATTGGTCTACAATAGACCTCTTTAGTGAATTGTTATGTGAACAACGCATATCAATTTCTTGTGGTGAATTGCCCATGAAATAAATTTGCAGGAATTTGTAATTGCTATCTGACATTGGTAACAGTGAACCTGCTCTATGATATATTTGGCCTTGTATATGTAAATTAAAAAAAAATGATTTTTGCCAAATATAAATAATATTTGTTCCTAAAAAGTATATCTGTCTCCTAATTTGAATAATCAAATAATAATTGATATGCTTAGGTATGTCAATATGTAATAATTAGTTGTAACTAATATCAATCATCAAATAATTATATTGTGTTCAAAATAATAAAAGTGTTGCTAATACTGAATCACCAAATAATATTATGACTAAGTAATATATGTGTTGGGGCTTAGGGAACTGAAGGTTAATGACACATATTTACTGAGTAAACAGGAAATTTTGTTCATTAAAATAATAATGATTAATTGTTATAACACATACCTTAAAAGTTGGCATGTAATTTTCCCGAACTACGTTTGTTGCCCCAAATGACGTCATTTGAAAGCAATTGCTATATTGTTGGATATTTGACAAAAAGTGTATGGAATCTCGTTCTATTCCTGAAACCAATGAGTACAATGGCTCTGGTGGTGGATTCAATGGTATCAATTTCACTTTCCCATTTGCGCAACACAATCCATTGGCTTCATTTTTGTATTTCAATGAATTACAATGAGAGCAAACCAAGTTCATAGATCCAATAGTAACACATTGGTGGTTATTGTAGTCAATTGACAAATCGTAATTGAAAGCAGCTCGATTCAAACTTTTGCGATTATTGGTTGAATCTCTCGCTCTCGCTTCCCGCGTTCGTGATATACGAATTCTTTCACGTTTATTTCGGTATTCACGTTCTTGTGCAGTATGATAAGATCGGTAATAAGTTTGGTTTGTAGCATTTCGGGTTCTTCTACCTAAATTACTTCGCCTTATAGGAGACATATCGAATATAGTTACCTGAATTATGTCACATGCAATAAATATTAATCACAGGTATTAAAACACTTTTCACAAAACGCGATATAAAACAATCAAAGTTAATTATTAAATATTATAGACGCTTTTTAACGCGATTTGTTTGACAGATGCAATGACGTGTAAACTGATGACAATTTATGTCGCATTCCGAAACTAAAACAAAAGAAAGAATATTGCAAGGCCAATCAAATCTATAGCTCTTACATTTTTTGACTTTTCAATTCGGTCGGGTTCACGATATTATCACTTTTGCGTGAATCTACACACACATATATTTGATTGAATTTGAACTTTGTGCATAGACAATAAAGCGCGAATTGACTCTTCGACGTTAGCAACACACCTAAATTGTTTAGACAACAATGAGTGATTGTAATTTAATATGAACTTTATTGAATAGCAATACAGGTCAAATTGACTCTACATTTAGTTAGAAAATATTTGTATAGGAAAAAGAAAAGGGCTCTTTTAGGGTTTTCCTGCAAATTATTAAAAACCATCCTTGGGCTTCAAAACATTCAAAAACAAAATTGTTAAGATTGGTCCATGCGTTGTTGAGTTATGCGCTTACCAACACATTTTGCGATTCATTTTTATATATATATATATATATATATATATATATATATATATATTTATATATATATATATATAAACTTTTTGACCAATGGTCATTTCGGACTCAGGGGCTCATAAGAACACCTCCTGTGAAAATTTTTTTCCAAAATTCGTAAGTCGGGTACAAATGAATGGGCAGACCGAATTCTTCGAGGTCAACCCAAAAAGGTCAGTGTAGTCAGTCCGTAAGTAAGCTACCACCGGCTCGGAATGCTGCTCTGTTGAGAAGAGCCGACCAGAAACTCAACAGTTGCTCTTTTCAAAAGAAATATAACAATAGGTGATGTACATTAAAATATAAATTCATCGAACCCAAATTCAAAATATATAAATAAGCGAACAGTGGTGCCGCGTACGCAGAACGTCAGACTAAATGTGGGTAGATTGAAAAATAATTAATTTAGAAATATTAAACTAAAAACGGAAAATCTTTGAAAGCAAACAAATATTATTAATTCACAATATATTAATATAAAACTAAATACAGCAATAACATAACATCTAAACGTCTGATAAGAATGAAAGCTACCTTCAATTGAGAATAAAAATACCTGAATATTACATTCAGCAATGTGCTATTAATTCATATAATTTATGACACAAGGAAACCACTGAATATAAATAATAAAATAGTATGATACTTTCTTTAAGACTTCGACTAACTTAAAGTAACCTCAAGCTATTTTAATTTCTAAAATATTACGAAATGTCACAGACTATTAAGTGTTTTGAATTACAGTCACCGATAATTAATCAACCTGATGAAGAGATTAAAATGTGTGACAAGTATTTAAATTAGTAAAACCTTATTTATATAAGTATCTAAAAGATATAATATTCGTATTCTTTACTACTTTTTTATTTACTAATATTTATTTTTATTTAGTCCGTCTTCTTATTTTTATTAACATGAGTAGGTACGACCATTTGTTGACAACAAAGATTTAATAATATTATTGGAATATTGGCAACATTTCAACAATAAAGGTCACGTTATACTTCTGTAAAAGTAACACCATATTTATATTGTGCTCCAAAACCAATAATTAACATGACACAAACCACAGCGCCGCCGGTGTCAGGACAAAGAAACCAAATACATACTTTAACGGAGACACCAAGTAACAAAATGTTTACAAAAACACCTTTTTATTATTTTTATTTTGTAAATTTAGTATTGAAACTCTAAACTTATTGTTTCGTTTTGAGTATCAACACTAATATCTATTTTGATTTTCGATTACATCGAATCCTATACAATAGAACATTGATATTATCATGCAGTAGGTCAGATAACAAACTGATTTAATCATTACCGCACTTCTCCCGGCCATACCTACATATATCTTTACGGGATTGTATTTGGTGTAATATAATACATATCAGTTACAAATCATATTCAATGGTACGTTATACAAAAAATATTTTCTTTATAACATACCATTGATATCTTCAAATGGAAACTAATATGTTTGAATTCCTCCAACATTTTTTTATTTAGTAAACTGTATTAACCAATTTTTATGACTTTTTCTCGATTTCACGAAGGAGTTGTCGTTAATAGCTTGAGTAAGTTTAATTCAAAAATACAATCAAACACTCTTATGACAGCTCATCTGATCCTCTCATAGGATAAGTTCCTGACCTGCTATGGTTTAAAAGAATTTATAAAACAATAACTGATCTTTCTCTACTAGACAAAACATCAAAACCTGAAGAAATAACACTTATAATTTATTTATTTACATCACAGGAACACAGTAAACAGATAGTATGAATTGCAGATATTTTTTTTTACATTTACAATTAACATTATTAATTAATTTTAATTGTATTTTCTTAATGTGTTTTAATGTTCTGAAACATATATGTTGATTCGGGTATTAACGAACTTTAATCTTAAAATCCGAAGTGTAAGTAATTTAATATATATAAGACTCATGCACACACTACATTCTCACAAGATAGAGTCTACTAAATCCCGTAACATAGTGAAACAGATTGTGGTTGGTTCTGCAAATTAATTTAAAACTAATTAGGCCTGTTTTGGATTTTGAAATAATATATTGCAATGATATACTTTTAAATATTCGTTGAAGTATTCTAATTTAAGAGCTAGTAAATTTATGTTAATATATTACATTAATTCATTCGCCGAAAAGCATATTTGTATATGTCTACTACCTCTTTAAAAAATAACAACTTAATTTATACAATATAACTATATTCTTTTTATACATTTGTGTCTGTCAGTAACATCTTTATAACTTTGTAAGGTGCATTTTATAATAACAATTTAATGTGAAGATATTTGTATATATACTATATATTAATAAATAAAAAATACGTCACAAAATTTATCACTTTTTACATCAATTTACGACTGATGTAACATTTAATGTGTATAATACGGATGCGGTCAATATGCATTGCAGATACGATCTACGAAGACTTGCAATCTACAATATATCTCTACATACAGGATTTAGTCTGCTTATGGACCTACATTATTTGGAATGTTCCTTACACAAATTTGATTTGATTTTAAATTATGGTGATGTAGTTTTAATAATATAATGATAGAATTTAAGCTTTCCTTATCTTAAATAACAAGTATCTTAATCTCTTAAATTATTTATTCTTGAGACTCGATGACTTGAATGTCGATTTTTGATTTGAATGGATTGCAATATAAAATGTTTTGTTGAGTGATAGGAGCTTGACTTCCATTCAACAGTCTGATGATTGGACGACCATGAATTAGAAAGAGTTACTAACTGCTTTAATATACATGTCTGCATCTTTTATATCCTCAAGAGAGTGTGTTCGGATATTTCCATAAAAGCTATATAAGTCGTAGTGGTTGTATTCATTTATAATTAAAAACAAACAGAAACCTATACGTATGTTCTGTTAACAAACATTGTCTACTCTCATACTTTATATGATCCAACTTTGCTTTAATCTTATCGTGTATTGTTTATAGACTATATAAATACTGGATATCCATGTTATAGTAATACGGGACAGCGTTCTTATGTTCACAAACAGACTAGGTTTCTGTCAAATATTTTAACAAATTGACGTTATCGTATTGTTGTCTCTTCTGTACCGATGATTATAAAGCTGCAAATAGCTATATCTAATATATCTAATCTCAGTTTATATTAGACTACCTATAACATTTTCCTTTTATATCTATCTTATTGTTAATAATCCACATAATTTTATTTTGTTATTAGAATGTCTCTTAAAAATACTGTTCAGAGACTTGAAAAGGGTCCTGTAATAATAAACGTGTCAATTACTAAAACCCTCGTCATACCTCATGAAGCTGATACCCTCGAGACGCGCTCGATATGGTACAAGTCAATGGTTGGGTATCAACCGCCGTAATGACTAATACACATTGAAAATTAAGTCGTGAAACTTTTTTTATTTACATTGTATTTATACCTTAAGTACTTTTTAATTTGAAGATAACAATATTGATTAATAATAGACCAACAATTTAAGGATTCACAAGAAGAGGTACCGAGAACATCAGAGAATAATATAGTTTTCTTTGAGTACTCTAATGAAAACAACGCTCCGTCTTTTACCAATGCAATGTTGGAGTTATCTACAGTATTGGAATGTTATAATATTTAACAAAAGTATGTCTCAACTATTAAATTTTATTTCTTAAAAAAATATTTTTTTGTTTTGTTTTGTTGCAAATTATTTAGTCGTTGAATATCAAGTTACGCTAGCAATGTGTTTTACGAATTCCATAGCACAGATTCTACCTTAATGACATACGAGTATGTCGCATACAACACTTTGTAGTAATAAGTATATTTCAAAGTCAATCTATGAATAGTGCACAATTAATATTGGAGTTATAGTGTCATTCTTGATATTATATTATATTAATTCATATATGAGTAGTGTCTTATTGTGTCTAACTTCCTCTTAGATGTGTGACTTCAACTAAACTTGCATTTTAAAAAGCAGATTACAGTTTTCAAGTGTCTATGAAAGTGTCCTAGTAATAGTTAGCTTAGTTCGGTTACTTCGTCCACACGCAGCATCCTAAAGAGAGTCGTTTAAGTTATGCGAGTGATGAATTTTAATTAAAAGAAAATCGTTAAGAAAATAATTAAATTTGTAGTGAAAGTTATTCGATGTATATTTATAACTCCGAAACTTTTGAAAATACTAACATTTAAATCTAGTACCGCTGTTCTCAGCGGGTTACCTTAGATTATACAGTTACACTGTTTCTTTATAATACTACAAAAACCGGCTAACTGTACTTCTTTCCAAACGTTCTAACTTATAAATTAGGTTTCAGAACTAAAAAAAAATGTTTGTTAAGTTATAAACGCAGTTATTTATATTTACAACTGCTTTATTAGGCCCGTGAGACCTTCCTTGATTTCAAGCATTACTTTTTAGTATTCCTTTCGAATTCCCAAAGTGGTCATTTTTAAGGGAATTGTAAACCCAGTATCTAATTTTCCAGCTCCAATTTCTCTTGGGTGAAACAACTTGGAATGACTCTATGCGACGTCTTTTATAAATCTTGTTTTAATATAAATTGCGCCAAGTTATATTTGTAATAACAGATCCTATTATAAAAAAAGAAAAAAAAAAAAACAACAAAAATGGATAGAAAATGGAACTGTTTGAAACTTCTTTAACAGTAATCCCGCCTCATAGGTTGTAACAAATTAAAATATACAAAGTTAAATTATTTGTCATTGTTCTCGAAGTATCTCAAGTACAACATAGCAGTCTTTAAGCTGACTACAAATACGATTAATGTTATTCTTTTGTGAGGAAAATGTTATTAGCATAATTTTTTGTTTGTATTTATATATAAGAATGTAATACTTAACGAAGAAGGTGTGGTTATCAACTTATTTTCCTACTCCACTATTCTTACTTATTTATAACTGCTGAAAAAAAATAAATAAAGAGATTTACATTACAGGGGTTTTTAGGAGTATGCATAAAACTAATTTAAGAAGAAACAAAAAAAATATTAGTTACAATAGTTTTATTTAAATGAGAAACCAAGAAGAGAAAAAGAACAAAGAGCAATACAAAACATAATTTAAGACCTCCAGAGAATAAAAAAATATAACGCGAAAACAGAACAGCGTGGAAACTTTTATTCGGTTTATTTTATGTGTATGAAGAATAGAATAAATAAAGTATTATGTTCAGCACTAAAAGGTTTTTGAAGAATTTATTAATAAAAATAAAAGTGTCTTATAATGTTTTATTTTCCATTAACACTAAATCTACCAAGTGCCGGTCAAATTGACCGTTCTTAAACTTTTGTAAAACTTACACATTTTAAACGTTATAATATCGTTATCAAACTACATGACGATTCTTAGAATATGCATATAATATTTTCTTCACTCTTTACTTTTAGTTATTTCCATTATTACCTGCGTTATATAATAAAATAACTTTTAATTACCGTTCAATTTGACCGCGTGCGGTAGGAACAGGTATATAAGAATTGTCGGTAGGTTTAGTGTTAATAATAATGGAAAACAAAACATTTTAAGAAAATTGTGACAAAATATAGCATAGTAGATGTGAAATTATATTTGATTTAATTGAATATAAATATATTTATTATAATTATTAAATTTTATAAAAATCTTGCAACTAAATCACTTTAACCTTTTTTTTTTATATAAAAAATACATGAATTCGACCAAAAGCTCAACAGGTTATAACATCTAGTAAAAAGAAATGAAATGAAACGAAACAGAATGGAATGGAATGTATTGTAATGTAATTCCATTGAATTTTTTTTACATAATATTAGTGTGTATTTAGTATTTTACTTAATATATATATTCTTATATTGGTGGCATGCTGCTAGATACAATTTAAATAAAACTGGGAGTCATTCGTACTTAGTAGTAGTACGTAAAGTTTTGTTGTTATATTTACTAATCTATCAATGCGAAATCAATTTATTATACTTGTTCATTGTTAGACAATCAGATCATTATCTTGTAATAATGGTCATTTTATAATTTTGTAACTTACCCACATTTAGTGTAATGGTCTGTGCGCGCGGCGTGTGCATGTGTGCATGTGCTTCTCAATTACTTATGTTTTCAATTATTAATGTTCTTAATAACGCTTTTGAATCAAGTAGAACCAAGAAACATTCGCTTGTTTCATTGCAGGCTCATTAGATACTATAGAATAAACACAATTCTTACTGCTGGCTTTCACCGACATAATAATTTATGAATTAAGTAAAATACTAAATATCTATAATAAAATAAACAGGATTTTTTGTTGTTTCTTTGTATCAAATTGAACAATCGTTAATATTGTATTAACTCAAGAGATTTCATAATTTACAACAGTCGTTTGTGAGTGATTGTTACTTTCAATTACGCAGGTCAAATAATGGAATATGAGATATCAAATATACCCTAAAATGTAGTAGTTATCGACTATCTTCAAAGAAATTGAAATTATTATTTTTATATTATTAAACAAAACATACGGAGAGAAAGGAAAGAGGATCAGATATAAGGACACACACACGCACACAACTTTGAACCAATCAATATAATATAAGTTAGACAAATGACTAAGCCATGTTATATGTTTTTTTAGAAGTCGTGAAGTCACATGCGGTATGATTAATAAAAACTAGTGTTTAGGGGTAAACGCTATTTTATTGATATTAAAGATATGTTATTATGAAATTTTGTCAATATTCAGAAGTTTTTTTGCGTGATAAAATTGTCACTTAAAGTTTTTCATAAGGGAAATATTGTTCGAAATAAACACCAAAAAAAAAAAAAAGTTTATCGTGCCTAGTAAAACCTAAAACTTAAAATCAATATTTTATGAAAGTTTAGTTTTTTACCAATCCTACTATTTTTATAAAAGCCGAAGTTTGTGAAAATGTTTACGTAATTATTCCCGCAAAAACCAATGAACAAATTTGAATAAAATCTTACAATATTAATGCTAATAATATAATGCATCAGAATAATATATAGACTACAATTTTGCGACATAAAATCCAATGTAAAATTTAGGTCGCGCGATGCTGCGGGTAACAATAGTCGCAAACTATATATTTGCAAAAAACTAAAACTACCTCAGTTAGAGTTAGAATAAGTAAAAAGTATATCACAAAATAAACATTGGTTATTGCAATAATAATGGCATTTTTTATGTAAGACAAGGGGATAAAACTTGCGGGTCACAGATGATATGTGATCAGTGCCGCCGATGAAATCTTGCTTACAACAGCATCTGAGGAATTGCAAAAGCTTAACTCCAAGGTCGGCAATGACCTTGGAGTTAGGAGAATACGCCTTTTTTAAAGGTGTCCATGTTGTATCGATCCGGAAATACCACCGACAATAGTTCGTCCCACATTTTAGTGGTAAGAAAGGTCCTTAAACAGCACAGTAGACGATCGCCACGGATCTAGGTGTATGGATTAAATTACAGACGATGTCGTGCTGTACGGTGATGAAATTTGTCGGTGGGTATCAGATCAAATAGCTTTCGGAACACTACCTTTTATAAAAACGATAGAAGACGCATAAAAAGGTCATGTCTCTACGCAATGCCAGAGAATCCAGGCGTTCACAGAGCGTCGGGACCACAATAATCCGAATCGCTCTTCGTTGTATGCGGTCAAAAGGAAGAAGCTGATATTAGGGTAATCGGGACAAGAGATGAGAACAGTACTTCATGTGTGTCCGGATGATAGGCAGTGTCATTCCCTGGTCGTCCAAAGTCGAGTTGAGGCAAAAAGAGCGTTCACGAGATTGTAAGTCTTTTTCTTTTGCCGAGTGGGCCAGAGAGTCTCAGTGTGCAATGACGGTTTGGATGGTTGGCAAAAGTTTCCCAGAGTGACTTTGGAAAGCGCCTAGAACTTGCACATGTCAGGTGGGTACCTTACCAGGTGATCCCCAATTACGACGACATGCTTGAACTTTTAACTTTTCTTTAGCAATTTGCCGTTTGAAGACTCTGGAGGCACGGTTATATTTCCTCTTCAGAATTCTAGAATTCGGATCCTTAGTGACTAACGCATTAGCCTAAGCTTGATACGCTTGCCAGGTTCTTTCTGGGATATGTAGTAGCAGAAGATCCAACAAATAGGGCATATGGCTGTCCACATCTGGTGAACGAGTGTGCGTCTTGAACAACTGGTACAGACCAGTTAGCAAAGCAAAGATCTCAAATTAAACACAGATCTCCCTACGTAGTCGGTGGCACGTGGCTGAAGCCAATCGGTATTGTCCGCGTTAAAGTCCTTGAGGAGTATGACTTCGACAGAGAGGGTCTAAGAAAGCAGATCGTCAATCTTCGCTTGGACATGGTCGACAGATTGATCCGGTTCAGCATTACTACTATAGGATCTGTAGAGGAATGCAAAGACTCTGACATGGTCGACCATATCCACGCGCAGAGAACCGATAGGTCCCAACCTTCAAAAACCTGCAGGCGTCGGTAGCAGATATCCTCCGTTACGAAAACAGACTGCTCAGCGTGTAGTATAAAATTATATTCGAGTTTATACCCGGGGTATAAACATGGTATGCTGTGTTGCTAAGAAGAGATATCTGCGCCTCCATCAAAAAGAACAAGGACGGCTGAGCCGTGTCTAGATGATAGTAGATGGCGTTTAAGTTATAACGAAGTCTTCGCATGTTGGAAAAGTCCACATTTAGAGTGGAGCGGGGTGTCGCTGCGTTAACTCGTCTCGTCGTTTGCCTATATAATTGTGATACGGATTTCAGGTATCAAAATACCAGAATGACGATGATGTTCCAGAGTAGCATTGCTAATGTCTAGATCCGAATTACTAGCAAAAAGAGAAGCAAACCGATTTGCTTCCTTCTTGGCTGCTAGTTCTATTTAACCATCAGGCTTATGCAAAGGGGGCAGTGAGAGTTGGCAAAATTTCGACTCGACCGCTGTGGCAAGGGGCCAGAAAGCTAGACTGCTAGTTGGTCTAACAGAGAGCTTTTCGCTCTTACAAGTGGTTTGGTCGCGATGAAACTTCCGTAATGCCTTTTTATAAATCTTGGGGATGCCCCCAAGAAGGAAAGAACCTTTAACCAAGCAGTTAAAGGTTCTTTCCTTGGAAATTAGATCAAACATGTAAAGAGAAACGATAACGTATCATATTATTCAAATCTGGTTCTATCATTCGATCAGTTTTTTTTTAATATGAACAAATAAAACAAAATATTGATTAGAAATTTTTGTCAAAATAATTTACTATGTGACACAATGAAGAAATAGTTAAATGTGTTTCTAAATCGTGACTAACATATGAACAACACCACGGAAAAACCAATCTAAAAGTCCATTAGTAATGTAGAGATTAGTAACAAAGTTAGGCATGGCAATACTTAGGGACTGAATTTCAAATAAAACATTTATAAATATTTTTGATTAATTTAAGCAAACGCTTATCGCCTTATAATTTATTTATCTATATTTAAGCGGTTTACCACTCACTGATTCATCACGAAATCTCCCAAACTATCTGTCCGATAAACTTAAAATTTTACATAGTTACTTATTTTGTGACGTAGACGTCCACTAAGAACGGATTTTACGGAATTGATATTCCAACGGATTTCAACAAATTTTAAGTCTTGCTTAAAGCTACAGAGGTTTCATGATGAGTGTGTATATATAATAGATAGACGTCAGAGTTACTATAGCAACGGTTACAATAGCAGTGGTTACCGTAGCCAAAGTTACCGTGACAATGGTTACCTTGAAAACGGATACTACGACAACGGTTACCATTGCTATCAGAGTTTGAATAAGATTGGGAGGGGGGGGGGGGGTTGTGCAAAAAGTTGAAATTTAAAAATTAACAATTGTCATAAATAAAAAATCAAGGACGTAAAAATATAATTGATTAGGGAATTAAATTTAATATATTAGAAAAAAAAAATTATAAAATAAAAATCGAAATTTGTCGTTAGTTATATGCTGGCAATTTTTTCGTGGGGTTGGCCTACTCGGGATCTCGCTACGTTACATAACGGGAACGCATCCCAATACACAGTACCTCATAAGTCATGTGGAAATCTGTGTATTCTTTGACTGGCATTATATCTTTCTATTTAACATTTTAAAAAAATACACTAAATATAAAACAGTAATTAACATTTTATCAAAACAAGAAGTCTAACTTCACATCCCAATATTAATAGTGTGTCCAGCGAAGCGGGCGGGGATCAGCTAGTTTTTTCATAAAAGTGATGGGGGCCAGGAATGTATACAGTTTAAGAGCTTCGTTTTTTTACAACTATGTATACCGTATTAAGTATTAAATAACAATTACAATTTGTAGTACTGTACTACTTCATGCACTAGTGATACATCAAATTAATAATAAAATTAAGCCTATTTTATTATAAAATGTATAACTTGTTTCTCAAACAAATTCAGCTCTGCAAGATTCACCCAAGTATGTCTTAGTTTACCTGGCGTTACATTTCATCTGTCCCGGGCATTATAAATTTGACAGTAAGGTGATTTCGGAATAATTTTTTTTGGCTTTTGAAAATTCATATTGTAAATTTATTAATTAATGCCTTTTGTTAATGAGTTTTACCTGATAAACTGGGACCTAGCCTAAATCGCTGCGAGTTGCTTTTACCTCCTCAATCATTCTTACACGTAGATCACAATGACAATCCAGAACAATTAGCGAAGCGTATAATTGAAATAAGTACAAATAGTAACAAACTATTAGCATTTCATAGATGGAGAAACGATTTCTATGTGCCAAATAATCAGCTGGCAAAATACCCGCCTGGCACGCGCAAATTCTGGGCGCTTTCAAAGGCCACTCTGGGAAACTTTAGCCAGCCGTCCCTACCGCCGTTGCACATGGGGAATGACTCTCTGGTCCACACGGCAAAAGAGAAAGCCGATTTCTTGGGCACTCTTTTCGCCTCCAACTCGACTTTGGACGACCAGGGCAAGACACCGCCTATCATCCCGCGGTATCAGAGCTCAACGCCGGAAATAGTTTTTCGGCTGAAAACTATTAGGCAGTCTCTATTTTCCTTGGACGTTCATAAGTCGAGTGGGCCGGCTGGCATTTCTCCATTGGTGCTACGAACGTGTGCCCCTGAGTTGACTCCAGTGCTAACGCGTCTATTTCGGTACTCCTACCTTAAAGGCGTAGTCCCGGCCACATGGAAGCGTGCCTTTGTCCATCCAATCCCTAAAAAAGCTGATAGCTCGGAACCAGCTAACTACAGACCTATCGCCATTACCTCTCTGCTCTTCAAAGTAATGGAGAGCATTGTCAATAAACAGCTCCTAACCTACCTCGAGGATCACCAGTTGGTCAATGACCGGCAATATGGCTTTCGCCATGGTCGATCGGCTGGTGATCTTCTGTTGTATCTTACACACCGTTGGGCAGCTGTTATTGAAAGCAAGGGAGAGGGTCTGGCAGTTAGTCTGGATATGGCGAAAGCCTTCGATCGTGTATGGCACAAGGGGCTTCTTTCGAAGCTACCTTCCTATGGGCTTCCCGAGAGTTTATGCAAGTGGATCACCAGCTTCCTCACTGGGCGGAGCATACAGGTCGTTCTCGACGGTTTTTGCTCGGACCCCAAGCCCGTGAACGCTGGTGTACCCCAAGGCTGCGTGCTATCCCCTACTCTGTTCCTCCTGCACATCAATGATATGTTGGATATCTCCAACATACATTGTTATGCGGATGACAGTACTGGGGATGCGGTATATTCTGGCCGTGCAGGTCTCACTCGGGAAAACGTCGACGAGTGCCGAAAGAAACTTGTGTCTTCAATAGAGACCTCCCTGGGGATGGTCTCTGAGTGGGGTGAACTGAACCACGTTCAGTTTAATCCCCTAAAGACACAGGTTTGCGCGTTCACCACTAAGAAAACCCCATTTGTCGTATCACCGCTCTTCGAGAGCACTCCCCTCATTGCCTCGCCAAGTATTAGATAACTGGGTCTCGACATTTCGTGCTATTGTCAGTTTCGTGGTCATCTGGAGAGCAAAGCCAAGTTGGCCTCGATGAAATTGGGCGTGATCAATAGAGCGGGGCAGTATTACAATCCTGACCAAAGACTTGCGCTCTACAAAGCGCAAGTCCAGCCACACATGGAGTACTGTTCTCATCTCTGGTCCGGATCACCCCAATATCAGCTTCTACCATTTGACCGCGTACAACGGAGAGCCGTTCGGATTATCGGGGACCCGGTGTTCTGCGAACGGCTGGACTCTTTGGCACTGCGTAGAGACGTGGCTTCTTTGTGCGTCTTCTACCGCATTTACAAAGGGGAGTGTTCCGAAGAACTATTCGATCTGATGCCTGCCGCCGAATTTCATCACCGCACAGCGCGCCATCGCCTCCAATACCATCCTTACCACCTGGATGCGTGGCGATCCTCCACTGTGCGGTTCTCAAGGACATTTTTTCCACGTACCACTCGAATGTGGAACGAACTCCCTTCGGCGGTATTTCCAGATCGGTACGACATGGGTACCTTCAAAAAAGGCGTTTATTCCTACCTACAAGGCCGGCAACACTCTTGTAAATCCTCGGATGTTGCAAGAGTTCATAGGTGGCGGTAATCACGTCCATCCGTGACCCGCCAGCTCGTTTGCCCTCCTTTTACATAAAAAAAAAAAAAAAATTAACACGGATACTTCGGCACTAAGTCATACCACTTATGCAGAATATGCGAAGCTTTAAATTACAACGACCGGAAAGTGAAATATTATGACAAGGAAAGTTTGAGAATATATTTTGACTCCGCTGTGTCTTGTCACTGAAAATATGATTTATATTTTTTAATGGTTAATAATTTCTTTTTTTACAATTTTAATTAAATAACAAAATTGTTATTTTTCACTCGTTTTTTAATACATACATAATTTATAAAAAATAACAAATACGTCATATGTTATATTTTATCATACTTACATATTTATAAATACAATACAGTTATTTCATTTGTACGTATCATTTATTATGGGATTTAAATGTAAGTTCAACAAAGTCTTTGATGAGATATTCTGTTAATATAGTTAAGTTACATCTCAACTAATACTCCGATAAGCTTTGCCTAAGTTAGTGTACGATGAAGGTAATTGTTTTAAGAAATACAAGTATACTTCAGATCATAACAGACTTAAGAACTGAGTTAATTTGAGTCTCATAAAGAGACTTTCTAAACGCCGTAACCAACTTTGTTATGTTATTAGAGTTGGATGTTATTTCTGTTTTATTTTGTGTAACTATTGCATGATAAAAACTTTTATAAAGCAATTATCTAAAGGTAACGTTGAACGTATACAACCTTAATTTTCTTTTCTTAACTTAATATTTTCCGTATTCATTATTACATTACACATTATTGAAGGTGGGCTCATTAGTTTTTTGTGTTTTTCTACTTATATGTTCACGTAGATTACTAAATGGTAGAGTACTAAAACCATACTACATTTAATTCTATCATTATCTTACTATTACAACAAAAACAGTAGATATTATTAGGGCATACTTACGAGTATATATATTTTTAAATTTATATACTTTTGTGATTTTCGTCATAAAATACTAATCGTAATGATTACGAATACAACGCACACCAACTCGTTTCTCGTGTTTTCAACGATCCTTTCGCATCAATATTTTAAAGCGGGCATCAACAGGCATTCCTTATAAAATATATGAAGAATAACAACGTCCGCGATACGCCTATTGTTATTACTTAGTGAAATTTGTAAGAGGAATGTAATTTGGTTATTTCTGTTACTTATTTATATTTTCTTTATTTATATTTTCTTATTAAATGTTATTTATTTATATTTTCTTTTAAGAACTGGTTTTATGCCAAAACATAACATACATTTTATCTCGTCTCTACGTCTTCGCTTAACGAATAAAAATAAACGAGCAAGGTCGAGCTAAATATTTATTTCTTAAGCACATATATTCTACATTTGATATTTTGTAAAGTAATTTTAAAGAATCCCAGACCAACAAATTTAATGTCTAACGTTTTTATTTACCATACTTCGAAAAAAGTGCACGAGTATGTATTTAGTTCAACTGCAAACAGACGTCCGATACAATATATATATGTGATCTGAGCAGTTCCATATAAATTTAACGTTGAGGCTTTTTTAAGCTGTAATAATAACCGCTGGTTTCAGTCGGATTGGGATTATAAAATAAATTACTTAAAATAAATTATATTTTCCGCAAAACCATGGTAGTATAGATAAAGTAATATTATCCACTTTGGTTTAGATTCAATAGTAATATAACAATTTTCTAGTAACGCTGATGTAAAAAGTTTTAACCTCAAATAATCAAATGAAGATAGTAATAGTATATGACATACCCTGACTTTATTATATTTAGTGTTACATGTTGTCATAATCTAACATATCATGTACAGTTATCGTATTCTGGCCGTCGTTAGTCAATTTGGAAACTGGGTCGTATGAAATCCACACACCCTTACTAAAGAACTAAGATTTTCTGCGCAATGCGCTAACTTTTTTTAAATCAACCGAGCAGCTGATGGCAGCTAGTGCCTATGGAGGCACTCAGTTCAAAAAGTTGCCATTCAAAAATGTTATAATTGTTCAGATAGACATCGTCATTCAGCCATAGACAAGGGCAACTAAGATGCTGGTATCACATTGTAATATCACACGTACAATACTTCTATACGTTGTAGATATTTGTACCTCAGTCAACGATAGATCAAAGTTGTTAGGTTGCGTTTCGACCTAAAATTGTTGTTCACGTTATTAAGATTTGAATCGAATGTAAAGGAATTATTATTACAAATAATATTATACGGTCATGCAAATTTACGAGTTTTTAATGTTTGAGAGAATGACGATCGATGTCTACAATATCTACGATGCTAAAATGACGTAAAACATGGACTTCATTGAAGGAGATAAGCCACAGTCACAGCCACAGTCCGTAAAACTATGTTTTTTTAGAAAGAAACATCACTGTAAGTTTTTAGGAGGATAGTTAATGTTTATATATAACTAACTACCAAGAAATTGAAAAATGTGCAAAGTAACTACCACATATTAAGTGTTGTTATCAGCGGTTCAGGCTGTGCATTGTGACATTCGACAAGAATTTTGATAATTACTCAAATATAAACGCATCTTATTAACTATATTTACTATTATTACTCATATAGTAATGTGTAGTTTGGCCACATCTAACTAAAAATAGTCAACTAGTCAGAACTATTTATTACATTGTAAATGAACATCCTGCCTTAAATACACTCATTAGTTATAGATTTAATTACAAAAAAACACACTTAAAAATTTAAATCAAGTGTTACAATTGGTAATATAGTTCTATAAAGTTACAATTATGTGTCAGGTGAGTCAAAATGGTGTGGTAATTATCATTAACAACTAACTATTGAAATGTTTAATGAATAAAGCTTCATTCTAGTTTTCTTTTCAAGACGCATTTACTTCATTTAATTAATATTTAATAAGTATTTAATTTTTTTTGTATTACTCCATTTTAGATTCAAAGAAATTTATTATAATATTCTAGAAACACTATCTGAAACCAATCTTGCTTAATTGTATTGATCGTGAGTGTATATAGTAATTGAAATGTTAATATTTAGGTCAAATAAGACCTAAACGGCAGTGTCAGTAATAAGAACATATCTGGTGTCGTTTTTCCACTTCGATTACAAACACTTTAATATTAGTTGTGTGTTTGTTGTTAAAGACAGCGTGTCAGCTGTGTCACTGACTCTTGGAGGAAGTTGTTAATATTTTGCAAAAAAACTGAGTTAATTAATATATTGTAACAATAAAAAAATATTTCTTAATTATTACCAACCATAGAAACTTACAAAAAGCTTTACAATGTACCGAATGAACGCGGTTCACATCATGATAACTGCGCCATATTTGTTAGTATTCATACGACCCTTCAAACTACCGGTTTCCAATTAGAGCCTTTTATTCAGATATTCCATGAGTTAAAATATCCCAGGAGTGTACTGTATAAAATAATAATAGCTAGTATATAGAATATAGTACATATTACAGGCTTATCTTTACCATAACGAGCAAAGCACCTCCGAGTACCTCACGAACGCACTGAACGTTTTCTCTGAACTTTATTAATAAGTGGCATCTTAAAATAGTTATATTAACATATTAATCAATGCCTGTTTCTTCAATAAAACTGTAACTACCTTGCTTGTATTGCTAACATTCACAAATTTACTCACTTATAAACTGTTAGCAATGTCAATTAATCTCGTCTCTTTCAACTCAAACACTAAAGCTTCTCACAGTACAAAATATTTTACTATATTTTACTATAGCATCATATTTAATATTTTTATAGACCAAACAAAATGTTGAGTAATATTTTTTATATGGTTATTGTACGTGTTTACCAACATTGCATTTATAATTTATATGAATAATCAATAATGTATCACGGCATTTGTTTATTGGTGAACGATGTTTATATGTAATGTAGGCGGAATATTTGAACAGACATTTAAAACTACAGATGTAAACTATACTTGGAAGATATATTTCTTTACTTGCGTACATTTTAAAAGTTTTAATCTGCTAAAAGCTCGTGCATTTGCAATTTAAGTAGTTTTCAGATTATATTCGAAAGCAAGATTATTCTAACATTATTTATGTCTAAAGAAAGTTATTTTCGGATAATTTAATGCATCTTACAAAGTTATATTATTATATAACAAATAAATATTGTAAATATTTTATTTAAAGTTGATTATAAAAGGGTAGTCAGGTTGCAAATTCACCTCTATGAAGTGATGTTACTAGACTTTTTGTTTTATTTATAAAAAGTACATTTATAAATTATTAACAAATGTTAATCGTAAAGTTACAGCAATAGCGGGTGTACCGCAGTCGCTAAAATGCTAGGGTTCGTAATAGCTTTTGTCATTTGTGTAAAAGTTTGCACATTTGTAGAAACTACAAATTACCATTTTTAAATGAATACTACGAAACTCTAAGTGACTTCAGTTGAAAAGGTTTATTAAATTGTATTTATTTCAAGCGTTAGGAATTAGGGTGTGAATGAAAATTACTAATTAATAAAACCACTGTTTCAATCGCAATGTGTCGGTTGAACAAACTTTTCCACGGATTATTGTAAAAAATTAAGCTACTATCTGATCATGAGTGTTCCACTTTTAGATATCCTATACCGTCGGTAGGGTCAGGGTCTCTACAAGAAATATTAACTTTTGAATAATGACAGCATTAGGTTGTTACTTTTGGTAATGTAGATTATATGAAATATTAAGATAAAATTCTTTTACTTTTCAGGTATTCATTTCATGACCAATTTATTTCCCTATATTATACGATGTATGTTGTTGACGTTAGAGAATTTCCCACTTATAAATATTTAGTTTTTTAACTTCCAGAACTTTGAGATTACGTATTTTAATTTAATAGGAGTGCTGATATAGACACGTTCATCTGGAGTATTGTATTGGAACCACGTTTACGGAACATCACGCGACCGCGCTCGACTTATATACGAGATATATATTTACTTTAATACTCAAGTGATCATGATTCAGTGGCGCTTTAAGCCGCTTCATCTTCCTGTCGAAATATTATAATTAAAAAGGCAATAAATGTACTTTAGTTAATATTCTATACTTTATTTCAAACTTTGATTTTGTTATACTATAAAATTGTTTGTCAGTTCCGGTTCGTAAAACTGTTCTACTGTATGTTATTTATTCAGTATACATTGCGACTCTCAGTTACGATCGGATGAAGCATTGATGGAGAGCTATCAAGTTGATAGATTTAGTACTGATAGATAGAATCATAGATCTTGATACCGGACTGACTCCATATTTTAAAAATAGAGTTTACATATCATATTAAAATTTAACATAAAAAATATAAAAATAAATTAGCAAAAGATCTGGTATTTTACTTAATAAGATTAATGATAAAAATAGCACTATTACTAAGCTTCACTTGACGATACATAATTTAAAAATTATTCTTATTGCATCTAAGTTATATTTTACAAAGCCTTAAGCACTTAAGAAATGCTGAAACTTTTTCACCGTCAGGTGCAGTTGGCTTGACTTTAAAACTAGTTGTGGTCCACTTTACGGTGCACAGATTTCTAATTAACCCGCTTAAGAAGTATTACTGAAAGCTTAAAAAATGTTTAAAAGTAACGAATAAGAGTTTACAAATAGAGGTTATGTCATTAAAATTAGCTTTTCCTTCTTTTGCGTGGACTAAAGATTTACGCGTACGTAATATTAGGGTAACTAACCAAACCATTAATAGATACAACATTACAGGTATGGGTCATATATATGTAGAGGTGACCAATATTAACATTGACTTTCTTTTACTCATCGTGTTGTATGAACTATTGCGAGAATTAATTTAGTTTCTAAATAACTCGCTATCGTTTCCTCGACATGGAGTTCATTTTGTAAAACGCTTCCCGAGTACGACCTACTTACTTTGTCATACTTTACGGAGTATGACGAGGGTTGAAGTAATTGACACTTTTATTATTACAGTACAGGAGTACTGCATTTATTGGTACCAATGATTATTTTGCTTTTACTTTGTACAAAAGAGGAATAGTTATTATATTTTAAACAATAAAAATCAAATTATTTAATTCTTGTTGTCTCTTTACTCGTGATATTCACTAAAAAACGAAATGTTTCATCTTTCATCAGAATAAAGATTGTATTAACTTAGGTTATTTTTATCTGAGAAACAGAATTAGGGTTCCGAAAGAAAAACAAAACCCATAAACTTTTTTAAGTATTTTTACTGCGAACTTTACACCGAAAAACGACGTATATACACACAACGTAATACTACCGATACTGCTTGTATTAAAAAGGAATAAATATATATATATATATATATATTAGAATATTGAAAGCGTGTTTTTCCGTTGTGTATTTTCTTTCAAATATTTGTAAACTAATATTGCTTGTTACTATGTAAAGCTATTTGGTAATCCAAGTGGAGTCGCTGGAAAAGCTAGTATATAATATAAGAATGCAATTTAATTAAATAGATGGATGGATTCCATAGTTCTCTTTATAAAATGTAGCTTGAATGTATTTTTCTTTAAAAACAAATGATCAAAAGAAATGACCTTTTTAATAAACAATAACTACTCTGCCATGCCAGTCGAGGTAGTTCCTGGTATCTGCTTATTTCCCTACGAAAAAGTTCTATTTCAATTTAAATAAGCGAGTAAAGTGCAAAATACTTTCAGTAAAACATTTTATAGCGCTTTTCTGAAAACGCCAAAGTGAAATTGTATAGCATCTAAGCCATAATGGTTTTTAGAAAAGAATTTTAAAATAAACGTTTACGATCTGAGATATTATATAACATCTCACCAAACAATTATTTGTATGTTATTTTATTAAGTTAAATTGAATTTAATTAAATAAGAGAAATCAAATTTAAGAAGTGCAAAACTCTGTAATTAATGATATAAAGGTAATAGCTATGTACATTAAATGAAGTAACTTAGTCTGCTCTATTAGAAACAGATTGTGAAAGTATTCAGAGTGCAGCAAAGTTAATTAAGTCTCGTATAAGATAGATAGTTGTTGCTCAACTCTTAAGGAGACGGTTTTATAAGCAACTTAATGAGCGAGTTGAAAGTGTTTATAGTTTTTACGTACCTTGAACTACTGCTGTTTGATTAGAAGAAGAATATTCTCATGACTGATTATTATGGATTTTAAGTACATTATAATTAAACTCTTATTATTTAATAAAATGTAACAAATACCTATATTTTTTATGATTTACGGGACGAATACATCAATCCAAATAATTATTACCTAAAATATTTTTTAATATTTCGTGAATGTCATTCGATGGTGAAAGTGCTCTGTTATATAGATTTGTTTACACACAGTAGTAGTATTTAGCGGCTACGACCGAAGGATGACGTGCGACCAAATTAGAAAGTTGAATATATAAGAGGGTCTTCACCATCATCATCATCATCATCACATTTATGTACTTCTTATTTTGTTCTCTTCCATCAGGTAACAATCTACTCCTTCCTCTGCTTTATTTCTGTTAAAAAATGTACAATATTTTTTTGTTTTTATTAATAAATAAATGAAATGAACGCTGAAACGTTGATAAAATCAATATTCTTAATCAAATGAATACCCATCATAATGATAACAAGAACAGCTCAATTTTCACTTATTGGTTAGTTATATTTAGATAATTTTTCATGAATCAATAAAATTACTCTTGATAAACGTCGTGTCACATACGAGGTAAATTTCATCCCAAGCGTTTTCCTTTTTCGTCGTTTTATCGGGTTTTCCATTAAAAGACGTATAAGCGTTCCAGGGACCTGAAAGGATAATCTCAGTGAAACAAAATTAATGATGCAGTGTGAGTTGCGAAAATAATACTGCCTTCATAATACTAGGGGTCCTTAAAAGCTGATATAAGCATTGCTACTCCATACCTCATTAACTTACAGCTGAATATCATTTATACATATTTATATTGAGACACATTTATTTATTTATTTATGTAACACCAACAACACAGACGCCCTCAACAGACAGTTATAATAAATACAAGATATCATACAAGCTAAGCGTTGTCTTAATTATAGGTGTTAACATCACTCCAATAATTAAACACGTATATGCAATAAAGAAAAAAAAATAGATACAGTAAAATGGGATAACTATAAAAACAATAAGAGAGAACAAAAAATTATATTAAGGATGCAGTATCGTGCAATCATATGTCATTAATAATCATATTTCTAAACCTTGACAGTTCACTTGAAAAAATATCAAAATAAGCGTTACACTCGGAATGCTTTACGAATTCTTTATAATAAGAGTTGAAACTCACCACAAGTCTATTCATTGGCGAATGGAGTGAATGAAGTTGGTCTAACTACCCTTAAAGGGGCATTAACATTTAATTTGCTTCGTAAGTCCGAACTGTACATATTGCACATTTGCTGTTTAATTATCAGCAACTTTAAAAATGTCTTGTACCAAGATAAAATAAATAGCAACGAAGAACATTTTACTGTTTTCTGTTCTACAATTTGCTTTTATTACATTTAGATACAGCAACCAACGTATTGTACGTACATGTATTTAATACAGTTATCAACAATAATATCCTATATTAATTAATAAGTTGGCTCGATGAAGATGACTTTTTTATAGTAAAAATATGCTCTTAAAGTATTTTATATGTTTATTATGTACATTACTTTTTAATTACAATTATCTTAGTTCTTTATTTAATATGACGTCTTGTGCCTACATATTATGTTATTAATATAAGCAAATACCACTGTCCATATTTGGCATCTAGAAACAAATCGATATTGGATATACACTACGTAGTGAATTAATAAATAATTATATATTCTGTAGTCAGTCGCCATCCGAACCTAGCATTGTAATTAATCGTCGTCGTAATCGTCGCTTTAATGAATGAATGAATAATGAATACTGTAAAATTATAATATTGCAATACTAATAGATATACATATATATCTATACTCAATTGCCTTTCATTAAACGACTACATAAAGGGAATAGGCAAAGCCTCAAGTTTTTTTAATCTTTTTATTACTGTTTTATTTTATTATCTTAAAAATTAAAGTGCTAAATTTACTTATACTTAAATAGTCAAATTGTAATTGACAATAAACACTTCAATACAGTAATCACAATAAAATACTAAATCTAAGTTGTAGGTTTCTATAAAGTAGATCCTTTAAAGTATTCATAATGTAAGGATCCAAATTTTATTATGAACATTCGTAAATCCCATATTATCATACGCCATGTTTGTATTAATCATAAGTTACAACAAAAGTCTTCTTTTGGTATTTTTGTTTTATTTAGTGGAGGGTACACGAGCTAGCGGGTACAGATGATATGTGATGACCGTCGCCCATGAACTCTTGCAACATCCTCAGATTCACAACAGCGCTGTCGGCCTTGGGGGTAAAATAAGGCCTTCAAAAAAAGCGTATATTCCCGCCTTTTTTTAAGGTATCCATATCATTTCGATCTGGAAATACCGCCGAAGGGAGTACTTTCTTGAAAACCCCATAGGGGAAGATCGCTGAGCGTCCAGGTGATACGGATGGTACTGGGGGCGATGACGTGCTATGTGGTGATGAAATTCGGCAGAAGGCATCGATTAGCTTTTCGGAACACTGCCGATTTAAAATTATATAAAATGGTATAAAAGGCACAGCGAAGCTGCGTCTCTACACAATGCCAAAGAGTTCGGTCGGTCACAAAGCACTGGGTTCCCGACAATCTGAACAGCTTACCGTTTTATAAAGTCCTCTCGAAGAGCGGTGATACGATAAATGGGATTTTCTTAGTAGTTTTCTTAGTGGAGAAGGACCACACAGCTCAGCCGGATTTTTTAAATTGAGTTCACTGTTTTTCAACGACAATATAGTGAGCAATGTACGAACAACCAGAACTATCGCAATGAATTCGATAAGCTGGCCTAATGATTAGTTAATAATAAGAAAAACAAAATCTGTGGTTAGCAATACGACCAGTCACAGCAAGCAGCACTTGTTCACGAGTATAACGCAATGGTCAGGCATCACCCCGTTCATCACATTTTAGGGAATGGGGCAACTCGACACCCTCGCTACCGCAAGTAATGACATCTAAGGGAGCGTTATGATGCAGGCAGTAACTCTCACGAAAGTGACAAACAGCGTCAGAAAATAAAGCGTAAGTTACTAGTTAATCGCTAGAATACTATTTACTCGCAGGACAATATCGTCGTTAATGTTATCCTTTACACAATAATAACATTTTTTATCAAATATTTTTTTTAGTTGGTTGAGTTTTTTTTTTTAAGATCTTTCTAAATGAAGGTATAAATTAATCAATTATTTGATAATTCTAAATGTAGGTAGGCTTTCTAAATTCTGAAATAGGTCTATAGTTAGTAGGATCTTATGTACTGCGGGATTTAAATAATAGTGTTATTTTACTGTTTCATTAGATCAGAAAATATACCACAATTAATACAGTTATTGAAAATTAATGCTAATTGTGGTGTAACAACGTCTATTAGTGGCCTAAGTATGTTAACGTATACTCCCCATACATCACCTGTCTTTTTAATACTAATTAATAAAAAAAAAATGCTTTTGACATTTTTTTTTATTAAAATTAATATCACATTGGTTTACATTGTCCACAAATAATGTCAGTGCTGTAGCGGTAGAGGAGTTTAAAATGTTTGTAGTGGTAACTGAAATATCTGTGAAGAAAGTTTCAAAAGCTTTTGAAACTTCCTTTCTTTCTTTCTGACCTTAAAATCAGAAGTGTCATATTTATTGTTTATATTTATTTTGAAATCGCTTCTCTGAATTACGTTCACGACAGTCAATGTACTTAACAAAATCAATATTTATCTTAAACTTTATTAAAATAAAAATTACAATATAAAACTTATGCTAAGATCGATATTAGATCAGAAATGGAATTAAATTTTAATTACAAAAATTGAATATTTATATTATTTATAATGCTTAATCTTAATACTAATTAAGGTCGCAGCGGCGACGCGATGGCTCCGCAGTGTCAGCGATTGCCTAATAGGTGTCGTTCGTAACACCTCCACCCCCAGAACAGCAACTATTTGAGCAGCTTTAGCGACAATGTTGCTGGTACAGGACCACGGGTGTCAGGATTGCTTGACTTAGCGTAGATATGCTTTTAGTCTTTTTCTGATCCTTCTTCTAGTGTAATAGTTGACGTCTAATGAAAAGGATCAATGTAATTCCAGCTACACCTACTGCTATTCCATACAGAGGTA
This sequence comes from Melinaea marsaeus rileyi, assembly GCA_918358865.1. Lineage (NCBI taxonomy): Eukaryota > Metazoa > Arthropoda > Insecta > Lepidoptera > Nymphalidae > Melinaea > Melinaea marsaeus. The sequence goes on from OU911089.1 coordinate 722,469, forward strand.
TCATTGTGTGGTATAATGTTTTATCTGTATGTTCCAATTTAAGTAGGTTTTGGACAAATATTCTATCTTCTCAGTTGCGTGGTGGTATTCTACTGCTAACTTTCTTCCACGCACCACTGAGATGTGAAACGAACGACCTTCGGCTTTGTTTTCTGATCGATATGACATAGGTGCTTTCATAAAAAGAATAAACTCCTACTTCCAACGCAGTCAACCCTCATACTATTCCCTGCATGTCAAAAGAGTTCGTGGGCGGCGGTGATCACTCACTATCACTGACTCGTTTGCCCCTTTCTCTGTCTGTAAAAAAAAGACTCTAAACCTGGAGAACTATTTAAGCAGTTAACATGCGTCAATTGATTTTAAAAACCAGTTAATTTATAAATGTTACAATTATAATTGATTTGTATTGGGATATGTATAATTAAAGTATGCAATACGAAGTCTCTGCCGTATTAGTTTTGCATTACAATATATAGTTTTCAGTATATCACACCTAAATAACCTAATCATCTTAATTTATTACAAATGATCCTATAACGTACAATTGTTATCAAGCCTTATATGATATATAATAATTTATTAAAGATAAATGTTGTGACAGATACTAAAAAATATTTTAATTTTATATTTATATTATCAAGGGTTCGTAAATTAATACACTTAATTGAATCATATTTTATTCAAAAATATTCACAAATGTTCATTACGGAACCTTTTTTTTATATTTAAACATTTAAAATTTTGAAAAGTATAACATTCCTTTATATAAAATAAAAGATGTGATTAAAACACTAATATCAAGAAGTAAAAAATTAAACATTACTCCAATGTAAGTTTTATATTTTTAAATATTTTGTCGCTTCATTATTTTTATTATTCATTTATGTATTTAACATTTTGCATCTTAAATTTTCAAAAATTTATTAAAACAGCTATCTGACCTGGTTCACAACACTTTTTATCCATTATCGAATTCGCTGAACAGCTTCAAAGTTATTTTTATGAGCTAACTCACGCTCGTTAAAACTCTTCATTATTCAGTGGTTTTTAAATTGAATAAAAGGAAATTACCCAGTTTTTAATGAGGTTTCTATTGAACACCTTTCACTGCAGACGATTCCTTTCCATATACAAATGTGTTTAATATTTTTGTGAATTAAACAAAAGACACTCTCGGATTTCATAATTTACTTTTAGAATATATTTTTGTACGATCGCAAACTAAAATTTTTTTTAAATTTTCCAACAAGAGTTTTAAAAGATAACATTTTATACTATTTCTTTAAAGAGTAAAACCGAGTAAAAGTATTTGTACTAAGTAATAAATAATTAAAAATATTAATGTCGTTTATACTAAACAGTAAATACGTTATAAACTGAAATAATAAAAAGATTACTCAGTGTGTGTTTAGAACATAGCCACGGAAAATATTTATTATCGTAACAACATAATAACAACATTAATAGTATTGTATGTTAAATTTAGTATTAGGAGGTCCTCTGTTGAATTGTTGAAAATGGTGAAGAGTCCGTACATTAACCATGAAACAAATATTACCATTTTCTAAACTAAAATGCTGCTGTTATAACAACGCTGTGGACATAATTTATGGTCTTACCAACCAAAGCGGTAGCGGGTAAGGCTATAAATTAATGAAATTTGTCAACCGCATACTTATTAGAAGAAGCTACATTTAAGATAAAATCTACTAATAACAATTTGTCATTATTAGTTACTAACTCGCTTCAGTGCTTCAGCCATCTGACATTGATTGGTTCGAGCTAAAAGCTCTCCGTCACAGTCAAGCTGATAGCAAGAATTAACTTTAATTGTGTAATAAATAAAATTGAGTAAATTTATATAAATATATTATATAAAACGCTATAAATATTTTTAGTAACTAAGGCAGTTGTTTTAAATAAAAGTTATTATAATTCAATTTGTAAATATCTTTATATTCATTTTAAATATATTTTCTAATAAGTGAAGTTATAGATCTGTGTTTAAAGACTTCTCCTAAGTTTAACTAAATATTTTCATAAAGAAACAACTCTTCCATAACATAGTATTCAGTCTTCCATATACATGCCATGCCATACACAGCAAGCGAGCAAATGTCATTTGCATTGCAAATACGAGTCGTACAAGTATGTACCGTTACATTTAGCGCCCGTAGATTACCGAAGTGCTTTAGCAAATCTGTTATCTTCGGGAAATTGCTTTGTTGTTTATCTTTATAGAACAATATTTGAGGCCTGGCAAGATACTTATGAGTGACTGTTTAAAAAAAGCTGTAAATACAGCAGATTACAGCAAAAAAATTAGAATTTTATATAATAAATATTTTATATAGTTTCTTAATATAATTTGAGAAATAATTCGAGTTCAAATTACAAATTTTTAGTAGGATGAGAGATCCCTAATCATATGAGAATAATATTTGCACATGCGAAAAAGAGAGAAACGGAGAGGATATAGAGAGAATTTATTTGTAGATTTATATATAAGAAAAAAAAATTGCCAAAGATGGAAATGTTACAATTACTCCAATACTATTGAAACAAAGACAAGTATTTTAAGCCAGTTTTCAACAAACTATTTTCATTTATACCAAAGGACTGAACACAACATGTATGTATTCAATTAATTACTAAGTAAAGGTAAAGTTTAGGTGTAATTGTTCATAGATTGTGACATAGAAACCAACTTAACTCAGTAAAACTGGTTACAGTTTGCAGAAACTTTACCGTGACATTTGATTCAGTTCCAAATTAGAAGTTGTAATTAAGTCACTCACATAGAGTGCAGACTTTACTGATATTTATTATTTAAAACTTTTGTGTAAAAACCCTTAACCTATCCACTCAAAAATTTAAAAACTTCATACTGCGTGATGTACTCAATGTAAGTCAATAATTTAAACTTAACAAATTTAGAGTTCAATGGCAGTTATAACACTCACAAACAACAAAAATATACAAATTAAGCTTTAAGCTTTCACACTATAATTACTATAATTAAAAATTACTATATTTAATAATGAATATACTTTATAATTACTATACTGAATAATTACTATACTTAATAATTACTATATTTAATAATTACTATAATTAATAATTACTATTATTAATAATTACTATACTTAATAATTATTATACTTAATAATTACTATAATTAATAATTACTATACTTAATAATTACTATACTTAATAATTACTATACTTAATAATTACTATACTTAATAATTAATATACTTAATAATTACTATACTTAATAATTACTATACTTAATAATTACTATACTTAATAATTACTATACTTAATAATTACTATACTTAATAATTAATATACTTAATAATTACTATACTTAATAATTACTATACTTAATAATTACTATACTTAATAATTACTATAGTTAATAATTACTATACTTAATAATTACTATAGATAATAATTACTATACTTAATAATTATTATACTTAATAATTACTATAATTAATAATTACTATACTTAATAATTACTATACTTAATAATTACTATACTTAATAATTAATATACTTAATAATTACTATACTTAATAATTACTATAGTTAATAATTACTATACTTAATAATTACTATAATTAATAATTACTATACTGAATAATTACTATACTTAATAATTACTATATTTAATAATTACTATAATTTATAATTACTATTATTAATAATTACTATACTTAATAATTACTATACTTAATAATTACTATAATTAATAATTACTATACTTAATAATTACTATACTTAATAATTACTATATTTAATAATTACTATATTTAATAATTACTATACTTAATATTTACTATACTTAATAATTACTATACTTAATAATTTATTTATCTATTTATTTATTTACCTTCACGCCATATCCCTTGCGGGGTAGCCAGAGACGACGGAGCGCCAAACGCTACGGTCCCTGCATACCTCTTTCGCCTCGGCCACAGACATCAACCTCTTCATACATGACCTCCGGGGGGTCCTCATGCTTTTTACGAGACCTTCCTCCATTATCATAGATACAGTTTTCGAAGGTCACTCGAGGCCTCTATCTTTCTCTCTTACCACTCACTTTTCTTGTATAAATCTTTTTCACCATTCTTTCATCACTCATTCGTTCGACGTGCCCAAACCACCTGAGCACGTTTTTCTTCATTCTCACTGTAACATCTTCAAACTTAATAATTACTATACTTAATAATTACTATACTGAATAACTACTATACTTAATAATTACTATATTTAATAATAAATGTACTCTATAATAAATATACTGAATAATTACTATACTTAATAATTACTATATTTAATAATAAATATACTCTATAATAAATATACTTAATAATTACTATACTTTATAATTACTATATTTAATAATTAATATACTTAATAAATACTATACTTAATAATTACTATACTTAATTATTACTATACTTAATAGTTATTATATTTAATAATTAATATACTTAATAATTAATATACTTAATAATGACTATACTTAATAATGACTATATTTAATTATTACTTTACTTAATTATTACTATACTTAATAGTTACTATATTTAATAATTACTTTACTTAATTATTACTATATTTAATAGTTACTATATTTAATAATTACTATACTGAATAATTACTATACTTAATAATTACTATACTTAATAATTACTATACTTAATAATTACTATACTTAATAATTACTATATTTAATAATTAATATACTTAATAATTACTATACTTAATAATTACTATACTTAATAATTACTAGACTTAATAATTACTATATTTAATAATTACTATACTTAATAATTACTATATTTAAAGAAAAATACATAAATGAACAGTTTAGTACTCATTGATACCGAAGTACAGTTTATTTTGTATGAAAATTTAAAAAACAATTTTCCTTTTTTTTCCTGTCACGAAACATAATCTTGTGTTGCATTTTATGCAATACACGACAGTTTTCTTTTGGCAGAACCTGCAGCGTCCTTTTTCCATGGTCGAAGGGAAATGTCCTATATTGTCGTATTTTAATGGACTCAAAGTGCATGCGGTTTTTTTACTTTGACAGATTAAGTTTTCTTTTAGCAGACCTGTTTGCCTTACACAATAAGTCTTAAATATCATATCAAAATGCTTTCAAAGATTTTTTAGATTTCACGTTGCCGGAATGCTTTTGGCGGTACAACAGCCAAGCATTATTTATACAAATGTCAATTATCTGTGCAAATATCGCTAAACACCATCTCCTGCTTTTGAAGGGTGTTTTGTACAGTGATATGAGCATATCAGAAAGATCAACATGTCTATTTTATTGGCGCACAATCTGTGGACATTGGACATCGATTTTGGCTTTTGCGTCTTTGGAATATCGGCGTATTTTTTCTATAGGCTCACTTTCTACAAAGGAACTAATAAACGTGACAGCCTTATTATCATTCCAACCAACAACAGCTAAGCGGTTTTTATCACATACAACTTCTACAAAATGTCCTCGAGGTTTCTTTTTCGTGGCTTTTTCAGTAGGTAAAACTTTTTCTCCTCCTCGAAGGCGATTGCCTCGAAAAGTATCTAAGGCAAAAACACCATAGTTTTCTCGGAGAATAAACAAAATTTATCACAAAATACGAAAGATGGTTTTTGACAAATACTTTGACTTAATGCTATAACCATCTAAGCACCAAAACCTAGAGACAATTCTTCTTCACTGAACTTATGGTTGCGAAAAGTTATTAATTAATTAAATTATTCCGGAAACTCTGGTCCTTACATAATTTTTAAAGTCCCATTTGTTAGGTTTATCTTTCATGTATTGTTTTCTTTTACCGGCCTTAGTCCCTTTATATGCTATCATCATTTCATCTATACTAAATTTTGCCTCTTTTTCTGTTGTTTCAGACAATTTTGTCGTATTTGCTCTATGACTGGACGAACTTTAAAATATTTGTCTCCATCGTTTATTGTATTATCAACAAAATTTACTACTAAATAACACATAAGTAAATCTTGTACATTCCAAATACGCAACATAGCTATTTATAATTAAAACTGCTTTATTAGGCCCGTGAGACGTTCCTTGATTTCAGGCATTACTTCTTAGTATTCCTTACGCATTCCCAAAGTGGTCATTTTAAGGGAATTGTAAATCCAGTATCTAATTTTCCAGCTCCAATTTCTCTTGGGTGAAACAAGTTTGGAATGACTCTATGCGACGTCTTTTATAAATCTTGTTAAAGATGTATTTTAAGACGCAATTTATATAATGTAATAACAGATGATATTAAATAAAAAAGAATAACATTACTTCTTCTATCTACTTATGTAAATAATATTTTCAACTGAACTGAGATCATTCTCATCTATTGAAATAATCTTATGATGTTAATCGTCAAGCAATAAAAATACACAGAAACTAGAACTGTTCTAAACTTCTTTAACAGCTATCCCGCCTCATAGGTTGTAACAATTTAAAAATATTAAGTTAAATTATTTTTCATTGCTTTTTAAGTATCTTGAGTATAATATAGTGGTCTTTAAACTCAAATATAGTATGATGAATGTTGTTCTTTTGTAAGGACAATGTTTTTGCATATTTGTTTGTAATTAAATAATAATAATGTAATACGAGGGGAGGTCCAAAAGTTCGTTGAATGAAAGGAATCTAAATAAAATAAAACAACAAAACTATTTAATAATTCCTTTTCAATATAATCACCCTTAACCTGAATACATTTATTAGACCTATGAATTAATTTTTCTAAATCACTATAAAAATATGTTTTATCTTTTCCGTCATTATGAGCCGAAATTGCCTCCCTTATCTGATTGTCGTCGGAAAATTTCCTTCCCCTTAAGTCTTTTTTTAAATTGGGGAATAAAAAAAAGTCAGTTGGGGCCAGGTCAGGACTGTAGGGTGGGTAAACTAGGGATTCGAACCCATGTGTGTGCAGAGCGGCCATTGCAATTCTGCTCTTGTGAACCGGCGCGTTGTCTTGCAAGAGCAACACACCCTTTGTCAATTTTCCTCGCCGCTTTTCCTTGATGGCATCCTTTAAATTTTCTAATATCGTTGCGTAGTATTCTACGGTTATAGTCCTTCCCTTTTCTTTGTAATCAATCAAGATTATCCCCTCACAATCCCAAAAAACAGTAGCCATCATCTTTCCAGCCGACTCCGTCACCTTGAATGTCTTTGGCGGTTGTGTCCCCTTTTTATGCCATTCAATGGACTCTTGTTTGGACTCAGGCTCAAAGTAATGAACCCATGTTTCATCTCCTGTAACAATTCGGTCCAAAATCTGTGCAGGTTTATCTCCACACAACTCCAAAAAATGCTTTGACGCATTGACGCGCTGCTCTTTCTGAAACGGCGTGAGCATTCTCGGTAACCATCTTACACTGACTTTTGTCATACCCAGGTGATCACGTAGGATTCGCAAAATGGTGGTATCTGATACTTCAACTAACGCAGACAATTGTTTTTTCTTCAAACGGGCATCCTCTAGTACATTTTTCTCCACTTTATCGACGATGTCCGATGTGGTGGCCTCAACTGGCCTTCCTGAGCGGGGATCGTCTTCAATTGACTCTCGACCATGTTTATAAAGACCACGCCACTTGTAAATCATTGATTTACTAGGGCACTGTTCCCTATAAACGACTCCTATTTCATTCAAAATGGTTTGAGCGTTCTTTCCTTGCTCGGTAAGGAATTTTATCAAAGCGAGGTGTTCAATTTTATCCATAGTTTCAGTTTTCTTCCGGATTGACTTGTTCAGCAGGCGACTGTTCGTAAACGAATAACGCAATCGGGTTGAAACTCGGTATTTATACTAATGATGAGTCTCCGAATCGTATGACACCAAGCGAGCGCCCCTAACCCCGCTCCATCCTCTCCATTCCACGAACTTTTGGACCTCCCCTCGTACTTAACGTAAGAGGCATGGCTATCAGCTTATATTCTCTGTCGAATATACTTTTAACTGCAGTAAAAATTGTAATGAAGAGATTTTGATATATTTTACAAAAAGTGTATTGTATAAACTACTGTTTATTATATTCAGCTGTATTTCGCTACTCGATAAATGTTATTCGTTAGAGAAATATATGATAGAATTACAACTAAATGTGGGTGTACTCTCGGTGTAACGAAGAGTTTCAGACAACTAACCTTTGTGAGAGAGGAATGTAAGTTTTACTTTATAGAGAAAATAAGATTTGATGTTTTTAACTTATTTTTGTTTCAAAAATAGTAATAATAATACACTTTTTATTTATACCAAAGAGGACAATACTAAGAACAAGTTGCATTTTAAGATACACAACATATTAATAAGTTTAATATTTTAAATCAAATTATAATCTATTAATCAAAGAACAACCGCCGAAGAAACAGAACACGTGGCCTTGATTACTTACTGAAATAATAATTATTCTCAATTTTAATATTACAACTTTAGACGTTAGGTTATTCTATTAATATCCAAGTTGTTTAGTTTTCAATATGAAACAATAATAAAATATTTTAAATTCTTGATAACTCGTTAGAAAACCTTTCATTTGTTCATAAAGACGTTGCACTCTCTTTGTAGTTGAGTAAAGTGAGGTTGTGTTTATTGCTAGTATAAAATTAATGGGTATAACTTGATTTTAAATTTATTTGTAATTTCTTATATCTTAGTTCATAATTATATTTACTTAAATTTTTAAATAAAATACAAGGAAAAATTTAATCAACACAGCCAGGTCTCGAACTTTTGATCTCTGGGAGCTCACCCGCGTTTTAAAGTATTTTAATTATTCTATATAAAAATAAATAGTGGTTGGTTGAACTTCAAAAGTTAAAATATTAAAGGTTCAAAACCTATGTTGATATTATTATTAGTTCAATCATGAGAACCTCAAAGTTCAGGAACAGAACATTTACGATAGTAAAAAAGTAAATCAAGTCGGGGAGTACAAATATATGACGTAAATTGTATTGTACCTCTAAATGACAGAAGGCCAATCGAAGTTTTAGAAGTATATGAGCATATTAAACGATTAAAAGATGAGAAGAGAAAATAAAAAATAAGCGCACCTATATTAATCCACCACCTAACAAGATTATTTAATATGGTAATAGAAACTGAAAATGTACCGGAACAATGGCTCAAATCTGATATAATATTGCTCTTTAAAAAAGGAAATCCCTTAGATATAAGAAACTATAGACCCATAAGTTTATTACCAAGTATGTACAAGCTGTTTTCATCTATACTTCTAAAGAGATTAACACCTGAGATTGATAATATGCAACCAAAAGAGAAAGCCGGCTTCAGATCAGGCTTTTGCACAATGGACCACATATAGACATTAGAGCAAGTTATAGAAAAATACCAAGAATTCAATAGACCTATGTATGTGGCCTTCATAGATTACAGCAAAGCCTTCGACGGCATGAGCCATTGCTCAATTTGGAATGCATTGCAATGTGCAAATATTCATCAAAAATACATCAACATTTTAATAAATATTTATTCAAATAGTACAAGCCGTATAAAATTAGAAAAAAGAGGAGAAGAAATAAAAATAGAAATAGGTGACAGACAGGGAGATCCTTTATCATCAAAGCTTTTTATTGCAGTGTTGGAAAATATATTTCGGAAGTTATATTAGTCAAACAAAGGATTGCTAATAAATGGGAACTACCTAAACCATTTGAGATTTGCTGACGAAATAGTTATCATAGCTGAAACTTCAAAAGACATAGAGAAAATGATGAGAAAATTCGACCACGAAAGCTCAAAAATAGGACTTGAAATGAACTTAAATAAAACTAAGTTAAAGACAAACAGCAGCAACAGGCCCATTGTAATTAAAGGAAACAGTATAGAATACGTCCAGGAGTACATATACTTAGGAAAACAAATATCATTTAGTAAATCTAATAATGAAAACGAAATAGCAAGGAGAATCAACGGGTCTTGAAGACAGTTTTGGGCTCAAAAAGAAATTCTGAAGGGAAACTATGACTTACATCTGAAAAAAATAGTGTTTGACACATGCCTCTTACCATGTTTACTATATGGTTGTCAAAGCGGGGTATTCACAAACAAAATAAAACAAAAAATCAAATGCACACAAACTGCAATGGAGAGGAGTATGTTAAAAATTAGAAAAAATCACAAAATAAGGAATGAAACTATCAGACAAAAAACGAAAACTACAGACGCTCTCAATCACGCATTCAAACTTAAATGGAAGTGGGCAGGTCCCATCTCACGGTACACTGATCCAAGATGGACCACCATAGAAACCACGCGATGGAAAGGCCCAAGGTTAAAAAGAAACATAGGAAGACCAAGAACAAGGTGGGCTGATGACATTGTACAAGTTACAGGGGAGAAATGGATGAAAATAGGCAAGGACAGGGATAGATGGAAAAAACTGGGGGAGGCCTTTACCCAAGACGGGGTCCATATTTCAAATAAAGAAGACTAACATACTAACAATCAATCTAAGAAACTTACTAACATTACTGACTTGGTTTGAAATGTAACATAAGGAATATGGAATAAATGGTTTATTATTATTAGTTATAATAGTTCGTTTGTTGTTATTTTCAAAACTTATACTTTTACACTTAAATACGGAACATCTATTCGCATTATGAAACACTTAAAAATCGTTTTCCGTTATTTACAGATAATAAACTAACATCGCTTAAATAAATAATATGTCATTCTTATAATAACATATTTTCCAACACGCGTGTACGCAGTGTGTGTAATTTACAGGTAATATTCTTGTTCGAGTATTGTAAATCGGTAATCCCTCTCGGCTTTTGTATTTTCTGTATTTTTGTATGCTTTCGTATTCAGGACGATAATTAGTTTTTACAACATAAATTGTTTGCTTTATTTTTCTTAACAGTTTTTCTTCATATATATATATATAACCTTTGTGATTTAAACTTTTGTGTATGACTTTTCATTAAAACCTTTAAACAATATTGTAAATGAAGGAATGATTAATATTAAAATTAAACTGAAATGTTTAAAAACGAAAATATAAATACGTTAAGTATGAAAGAAATACAAATAATAAAATAATTTATTATTGCACTACAAGAATTTTAAAAATCATACCTGGGTTTTGAAAACTTACACAATTTATAAAACTTTGATATTTAAATAAGCTCGATCTCCTTTTATTTACAAAGAACCATTAATTCAATAGACCTTAAATATCTTCAAGAAGGCAGTAGCAAACATGTGTATTGTATATTGTAGATATCTCTCGGTCTGTGTGCATCCTTGGCCTCACGAGTATGTGAGGAAATTGCGGAACCGTTGAGGATAGACGATGAAGCAAACAACTCACTGACACACAATTTGTAGTGACCGTGAGATCATGCATCATATTTATAGGATCAGAGAAAATACATTATAAACTAATATATCTAAGCCAAATAAACTAGTATAAACTTTTATTAAATTATTTTTATTTTCTTTAATACCAATATTAAATAATACCATAAAGTGTACTATAGTATTGATTAATATTTATATAGTTATTCTCTTCTTTTGGTATCACATCGTCTAATTTGTGGTCAGGTGATTTAAGAATAACAAAATATTTCATTAATTCCTAATACTCATTAGCCATGGACTTTATAGCCGACTCGTCTCTCCGGCTTCTCTCTCGTTGCAATTACAGTGACTTTTGCAGAAGAGAAATGTGTACCCATTTGAAATAAAAGTTTTCACTTTGATAGCGAGGTCTCGTATCTGAGAAGCATTTTGACCGCAGGCGAAGGTTAATATGAAAACTAACTACTTTCTTAATATTCTCGTTAATGATGAATTGAAAAAATAATTGTTAGCATAACCATACCTAATTAAAACTAAGTTATAAATTTTAAAGATTCAGTTTTAGTACATTTATGTTTTAATATTATCTATAATAATTATAAAGAAGAGAGTCCAGTTAACTCTATAGTACATATTATTATATTCGAGTGATTGATTGCCAGGAATTAAGTAAGAATTGAATAACATTTATAATTATGACAAGTAACAGTCACTTACTATTCATTAAGCATTTAATAGTGCAATCTGCAATCTTGGTCACCGCGGGGTTATTTCATTCATTAGGAGCTTAGTTCTTGGTATGTGGGTTAATGTTACGGTATTCAATACACTTTCAGTTCATCTCTTTTATTCATTTGGAACTTGGAGCCTTTTTCAAGCTAAGCATTTTACAAATTTAAAATCTCTATTAAAGGCAAAGACCTCCGTTTTTAATTCAAACAATTTCAAAAGTTCAGGTTGAGATCAAATAATAACAGATAACTTTAACATCAAAGTAGGTAGGTATATTTGATAATACATAATTTTTAATATTAAATTAATTTAATTAGAATAGTTATTTCAGACAGTATAACATTTAATACAATTAAAATTAAATATAAATTTGTTAATAACTGTATCTTTACCAGATTTAAAAATAAAATCATGTGGTATATAATGAAATAGTGAAACATATTTTTACAGTTTCTTTCATTATTCTTAACTAATATATATATATTATTTGTAGTGAGGTTTGGGTTCGTTAGAAGTTGTTAATAATAATTAATATTAAAAAGTATTTTTATTACATTAAATACATCAGACGTTTGCCAAATTAAGTATAGGTAAAGTTAGGTAAGGTAGGTACGGTAAAGTTTGTACAAACTATAACCAGTTTTACTGAATCAAGTTAGTTTCTATGTCACAATCTATGAACAACTACAACTAAACTTTACCTTCACTTAGTAATTAATTGAATACCTACCTGTTGTGTTCAGTCCTTTGGTATAAATGAAAATAGTTTCTTGAAAACTGGGTTAAAATACGTGTCTTTGTTTCAAAAGTACTGGAGTAATTGTAACATTTCTATCTTTGTCGATTTTTTTTTCTTATATATATATCTACAAATAAACTCTCTCTATATCCTCTCCGTTTCTCTCTTTCTCCCATGTACAATTACTATTCTCATATGGTTAGGGATCTCCTATCCTTTTCGTCGCTTCTACTTTGCTAGACCTACTGCGTCGTCTTAAGAAGTATTGCAATCGTTTAAGTCCTTTTAAACACATCTATCCATATTATTATAGGTCTGCCTCTTCTTCTAGATCCGACTGTGTTTGGTCTGGAGTCTTCGTATCATACCAGTAGTAATTCTTTGGATATTGGATTTGTTCCGCCTCAGACAAAGAATATCATTCTCGTACAGGGCTGCAGAAAAACAAATAATTATTTATTAATTTATTTATGCACCATATTCAGAGTAAGATTTAAAATAATATTTTGCACATAGGATATCTTAACTCTTTAGACAGATCTCTTCAAGTGACCCTAGATTATAAGATAAATACGAAAGAATAATAAAAATTAATAATTTGAATTCGAATTGTTTCTCAAATAACATTAAGAAATTAGATAAAATACTTATATACTTATATAAAATATTCCTAAATATATAATACATACAGCACCGAGTGGTTATTACATTATAGACATACATAAACAATTAAAAAGTTAAAAAGTATCGAAAGGAGTTAATTCCATAACCGTGCCACTGTTACGTGTTATAGTCAAGGAATTGACAAAAAATGAAGTATGGAACCGTTTGCATTTGCAAGAGTTGAAGGTTAGTGCAGAGTTACCTAAAATATGAAAAAGGGTGGATTGCATATTTCTATTCCGCCGAAAACAATTCAGAAACCTCTTAAGTTGAGATATGGTTACTAAATCAGAGATATGGCTGAATATAAAAAACGAATGCACTAATTCTGAAGGCGCTCTAATTTGTCGAGAAGCAGTAGAAATTATTAATGTAAGAGAATTATTGTTTCCAAGGAAAGAAAGTTGTGCAAACGTTTCAAATAGTCAGGAAATACGGATGTTTACCCACTTCATTAATATATTTTTTCCTGTATCCAAAAATGAAATATGAGTAGAGTGTGCTATTGGTTGAATAGAATTAATATGATACGTGTACTGTACTAGTACTTGTGTATTAATACGTCTTATGTCTCTATGGCTTCTATTTCTGCATCAAGTTTTTAGACATTAGCTACCATCGATAATAATAAACAATATATGTGACGAGGAGCGAGAGTTGGCCTCGTCATCAGGATGGTCAGTGTGGATAATATGCTGCTCGTACGAACAAACATTTGTATTGCGTAAAAAGTTAAATCACTGTATAAAACCATTACTCACTGTCCGTTGCCATGCGCCCGACTCCCCAAGAATACTTCTTGACGTTGCTATTTAAAACTAGTTTTTAAAATTAGCAGTATATGGCGCTCTGACATACATATCCTATTGTAAGAAAGGACATCCTAGTATATAATCTCTTGTCAAATTGGGTCAATCTTCATTAATGATCAAAATCCACAACAAGAACTCTAAAGTACATTATGGACAATGATATTTAAAATAGTGAAAATGGTCTTTAATCTTACTTTTAAAGCCACGTAAATTAAAAACATTGTTAAACAGAAAGATTGTTACGATAGTCCTATTACTATATTACATATGTTTAAAATAATAATAATAATAATAATAATAATAATAATTTACCATAAACTCAATAATTCACACAATATTACCATTCAGTTGGTCATAACTGTGCACATTCATAACGCTGAAAGTTATTAAACATAATTACAATAAATTGACAATTTTGATCGCATTAGCGATTGTTCCTTTAAATTGTAAAGGATTCGTCCATTAAAATTTTAACGATCGACACCAAGTACCTATTCACACTGTAATTCAAACTTACTCAAGAGATAAAACTATTTTAATCTGTTCCAGCATCAATTGCCCCTCACTGTTTCTGAGATATTTAATTGTTACCTGATATTTTCACCTTTGTGTTTTTTCAAGAAATCTTATATCTATAATGAAATTCCAGAATGAGTTCCTTATTTATAACATGAAACCGTGTTTAAATTCTTGGTTCTGTTTGTTCCTGGTTTATTTGGCCAATACGATGAAAAACTACTTAATATGACCACTGAAAAATATAATATAACCACTGAAAATAATCATAAAATTATAGTTCCTAAATTAGAACTCAGTAAAACCAAATAAAACATGTTTGAGCATTGGCATTTCGTTTTATAGTAATATGATCATAATTTAAGAAAAAATAAAAATGGCTTATTGTAGCCGAATATTAAATTATAAGAGTAAAAAATTCATTTTGTTTTATGGAACATTGTGTAACTCGAACAAACATTGTCAACTTCTTCCCAAGTCTTTTCTGTTTGCGTAATTTACGAGGATCGTTCTAAAAGAGTTTAAGAAGTCACAACTTTTTTTCTTTGATAATCAATATATTTTCTACTTCTGACAGGTCATGTAGTACAGGTGTTTAGTTTACTATTGCGAAAACGACTAAATGTTTTATAATAATTTAGATGAATACATCAGTCTAGGTGGTACAAAAGGGATCGTAAGATAAGTAGAAATACATGTCAAATATATTGAAAGTGATATCGATTATAACCTACATACATATAATCAAAAAATAGTTGTGTTGTTTTATCTAGTCCCGAGTATCGGGTATCGAGATTAAGCACACTATAGTTTATAGATATAACTACTTTATTTAAATAAACATAATTCGAACAGTTTACTTCTGTATAGTTGTTTAATAAAAATAAAAGAATGTTTACCAATTAGTAATCAGGAGGTGAGGGACAGGAGATAGAAGTTTTTTTTTTTTTCCTTTTTTATGGAATAGGATGGCAAACGAGCTGGCGGCTGCGATCACCGCCGCCCATGAACTCTTGCAACATCCGAGGATTTACAGGAGCGTTGCCGGCCTTGAAGGTGCGAGTAAACGCCTTTTTTGTTAGCTGTAAAGTTGTTGTAAGGTACCCATGTCGTACCGATCTGGAAATACCGCCGAAGGGAGTTCGTTCCACAATCGAGTGGTACGTGGAAAAAATATACTTGAGAACTGCACAGCGGAGGATCGCAACGCATCCAGGTGGAGGCATTGAAGGCGATGGCACGCTGTGCGGTGATGAAATTCGGCGATAGGCATCAGATCGAATAGCTCTTCAGAACACTCCCCGTGGTAAATGCGGTAGAAGACGCACAGAGATGCAACGTCTCTACGCAATGCCGAAGAGTCCAGTCGTTCACAGACCACCGGGTTCCCGACAATCCGAACGGCTCTCCGTTGTACGCGGTCAAATGGTAGAAGCTGATATTGGAGTGATCCGGACCAAAAATGAGAACAGTACTCCATGTGTGGCCGGACTTGCGCTTTGTAGAGCGCAAGTCTTTGGCCAGGATTGAAGTACTGCCTCGCTCTATTGATCACGCCCAATTTCATCAGGCCAACTTAAAGACTTGGCCTTGCTTACCAGATGACCACGAAACCGACAGTCGCTCGAAATGTCGAGACCCAGTATTCTGATACTTGGCGAGGCAATAAGGGGAGTGGTCTCGAAGAGCGATGATACGACAAATGGGGTTTTCTTAGTGGTAAACGCGCAAACCTGTGTCTTCTGGGGATTGAATTGAACGTGGTTCAGTTCACCCCACTCAGAAACGATAGAAGACACAAGTTTCTTTCGGCACTAGTCGACGTTTTCTCGAGAGAGACCTGCACGACCGGAATATACCGCATCCCCAGTGCTGTCATTCGCATAACAATGTATGTTGGAGATATCCAACATATCATAGATGTGCAGGAGGAACAGAGTTGGGGATAGCACGCAGCCTTAGGGTACACCAGCGTTCACGGGCTTGGGGTCCGAGCAAAAACCGTCGAGAACGACCTGTATGCTCCGCCCAGTGAGGAAGCTGGTGATCCACTTGCATAAACTCTCGGGAAGCCCATAGGAAGGTAGCTTCGAAAGAAGCCCCTTGTGCCATACACGATCGAAGGCTTTCGCCATATCCAGACTAACTGCCAGACCCTCTCCCTTGCTTTCAATAACAGCTGGCCAACGGTGCGTAAGATATAACAGAAGATCACCAGCCGATCGACCATGGCGAAAGCAGTATTGCCGGTCATTGACCAACTGGTGATCCTCGAGGTAGGTTAGGAGCTGCTTATTGATGATGCTCTCCATTACTTTGGAGTGAAGAGAGGTAATGGCAATAGGTCTTAGTCTTAGGTTAGCTGGGTCCGAGCTATTACCTTTTTTAGGGATCGGATACACAAGGGCACGCTTCCATGAGACCGGGACTATGCCTTTAAGGTAGGAGTATCGAAATAGACGCGTTGGCACTGGTGTCAACTCAGGGGCACATGTTCGTAGCACAACTGGAGAGATACCATCTGGCTTATGAACTTCCAAGGAAAGGAGGGCTTTTCGGATGAGTTTTTGCCGAAAAACTATTTCCGGCATTAAGCTTGGACACCGCGGGATGATAGGCGGTGGTCGACCTGGTCGTCCAAAGTCGAGTTTGAGGCAAAAAGAGTGCCCAAGAGATCGGCTTTCTCTTTTGCCGTGTAGGCCAGAGAGTCGTTCCCAGTGTGCAATGGCGATAGGGATGGCTGACAAAAGTTTCACAGCATGGCTTTAGACAGCACCCAGAACTTGCGCGTGCCAGGCGGGTACTTTGCCAGCTGATCTCCACTTTTGACGACATTCTTGAACTTTGCTCTAGCAATTTTCCGTTTGAAGAATCTGGAGGCACGATTATATTTCCTCTTCAGAACTCTAGAGTTCGGATCCTTAGTGATTAATACATTAGCCAATCCGCTGACTTGTAGTGCCAAAAGCGTCGAATCGCAGGTCTTGTACGAACTGGGCGTTCAATGAGCACTACACTCCGTACCAAGCCATGATCAGAGGACCCTAAGGGAGCCTCGACAGTGACTTGGTACTTTCCCGGCTGTGTAGTCAGCAGAAGATCCAACAAAGAGGGCATATGGCTGTCCACGTCCGGTAGACGAGTGTGCGTCTTGACCAATTGGGACAGACCATTTACCAGAGCAAAGTCAAACACAGATCTCCCGGCGTAGTCGGTGGCACGTGACCCTAACCAATCGGCATTGTGCACATTGAAGTCCCCGAGGACTACGACTTCGGCGGAGGGAGTCTGTGAAAGCAGATCGTCAATCTTCGCCTGAACATGGCCCATGGCCAAGCCCAAAAACCTGAAGGCGGCGGTAGCAGATATCCTCCCTTACGAACACAGATACCCCGGCGTGTGGTATAAAATGGTGTTCTAGTTTATACCCGGGGTATGATAGGTACGCTGTGTCGCTAGGTTGAGATATCTGCGTCTCCGTCAGAAACAACAAGGCCGGCTGCGATGTCTCTAGATGATAGTAGACGGCGTTCAAGTTGGAATGAAATCCCCGGATGTTGCAAAAGTCCACATTTAGAGTGTGTCGGGGTGCCGCTGCGTTGACTCGTCGTTTGCCCTCAAAAAACACAATAGGCGATACTTTGCCCGCCCCAGATACGACGGGCAGCCCGAGCAAAATCCGAGAATCATTTCCCCGATTTTGCTCGGGGAGGGGGTCCCCAGTTTCGTCAAAGCCGGTACCCTCCTGGGGTATTTTTCTTGGGGGAGGGGGGTTTCGGTACCCTCCTGGGGTATTTTTCTTGGGGGGTTTGGGCTTCCGGATTCTCTCACTCACCGACGGAACATAGCCAAATGAATTTGGTTACTACACGTGGGTCTTCTGTGAGAGGGTGGTCCTACCCCGGTCGAGCCAGCCCAGTACGAGCTGCAGTCAGATAACTGTAGGCTCTACCACCTAAAGTGTTTTTTGTTTCTAAATAAATCACAAAATGGATCTTTTACCCTTCATAACCCTTCTTTACTAAAAATATATTAGGAAACTCAATTATTAAGGTACGAGTATACTTTGTCAAAGCAATACAAAGCAATGTAATTAGGAGGTAAGATTAAAAATAAAACTGGCCATGGTTGTATCTGAACATCCTCTGTCGAATGTGACACTTTTCATTTACCCTGTCATCAGACTGACGTCCAGTGTTTCTGTATTATTTTTCCAACACCTAATCTGGTTTTACGTCGCGTTT
Organism: Melinaea marsaeus rileyi; assembly: GCA_918358865.1. Lineage (NCBI taxonomy): Eukaryota > Metazoa > Arthropoda > Insecta > Lepidoptera > Nymphalidae > Melinaea > Melinaea marsaeus. The sequence goes on from OU911089.1 coordinate 741,574, forward strand.
CAACTCTGAAGTGGATTGACGACTTCCAAAAAAGAGGAATACATAAATCGAGTGAAGTAAGTTTCATTGCATCCTAACAACATTTCTAGGAGTTTTCTATTTGAAAATGTATAAACAAATGCTTTATTTTACAAGTTAGCATTTGAGTGTTATGAATGTTCTTAATAACAAAGTAAATTTATAGGAACTTTGAAATGTGTTTATTATATTTTTATCAAATATATTAAAATATGTTCTCATTGTTGGAGTATATTATAGGCTTTATATTTTCTCTGATATTCCTACTCGGTTCAATGATATTAATACAAAAATAACATAATCTAGGTTTGACCACAATATGAAGGATCTTGTAGGAATTAAACACACGGCTTCACAGTAAGTCCTTTGTAATTGGAATATCATAACACAAGATTACGCACGCGTTATTATTCGCGATAAAAGTAATTTCTGTGTATCATAATAAGAAATATAAAACAGTATTTTTTTTATTTTATCCCAATATAATAAGCAAGAAAGTATTTTTATCTTCTCGACCTGCTTTTCCGTTGCTTTGGCTGGAAATTTATTTGCTGTAAACTCAATTATACTTGAAGCTTCTTTTAAAAAGCTCGCTTATGATTTTCTTTGCTCAACGCACATTTTATTCTATAAAGATAAATAGCTAAAATGCTAATTTCTGAAGATAACCGATTTACTAATCCACTTTGGTATTTGCATTGCAAATGACATTCGCTCGCTCTCTGTGTCTTCGTATGGCAGACTAAATACTGCTTATGGAAAAGTTGTTTATTTATGAAAATATCTAGTTTAAGTCAGAAAAAGTCATTAAAACACATATTACTTTTTAATTTCACTTTGTAAGAAGTTTAAATAAACAATTTACACATTCACTATAAAATATACATACTACATTTACTCAATTTCATTTATTACACAATTGAAGTTAATCACTGCTATCAGCTAGACTGTGACGGAGAGCTTTTCTCTCGAACCAATCAATACCAGACGGCTGAAGCACTGAATCGAGTTAGTAACTGATGGATACCATATTGACAAATAATTATTAGTAGATTTGAACTTAAATGTAGCTTCTGCTAACAAGTATGCAGTTAGTGTTAACTGCTGAGACTATGCATTATATTTACAGCAATGCTGTAACTTCACTCTTCACCAGTTTCCAACCTTTAACCATCCAGCCAGCCAGCCAGCCATTAACGTAATATTCTATCTCGAAGTTTATGTATTATAAATTTTTGTACTATAGAAGTAATTATATTTGGGCCTCATCTATATATATAAAATTCAATTACTGTTCGTTTGTCTCGTTAAAACTCAAGCACAGTTGGACCGATTTGTCTAATTTTTGATCTTTTAATAGTTGTGTAAGTTCAGAGAAAGTTAACGGTGAGTAACATTAAAAATAAGCAGCAGTAATACAATTGATGAAATGAAAAAATGGAATGAAAATAAAATCCGTGCCCGCAGGGGTACACGCGTGGGTAGACCTCGTGTGTAACTCATTTAAAATATAACTCACAACCTAAGAATAATACATGATGCCGTTGTTTACATCAAAAATTTTCAAGCAAAAAGCGGTTTTAATTTTTTTTCTCGGAAAAGGTATCTTTTTCGGAAATAGTTTTGGTACTTAAATTTAGAGTAAAAAATAACCTTTCTATTAAAAATATTTGCGAGGAGGGAATGTTTACCAGAAAAAAGTTGCCGTGGTTTTACCTACCTAAAATTTACAAGCTAAAAGTGGTTTTTATTTTTTTTCTCGGAAACGGTACCTTTTACGGAAAAACTTTTGGTACTTAAATTTAGAGTAAAAAATAACCTTTCTATTAAAAATACTTGTGATGCCAGAATGTTTACCAGAAAAAAGTTATGATTTTTTTTCCAAAAATTTTCGGTTTTTTACCCCCACCCCTAAGTTATTGAAGTTAGGTTTTCGGTTTATCTACATTAGTTATAGGTATTCATCAAAGACATCATATAATATGAACGCGATTGATCTCCTTTGTATAGGGACAAAGTTATGGTCGAAAAACTGAAATCAGAAAAAGTGAGGTCCTAGCGTCCCCTGTGACCGGATTTCTCTGGTTAACGAACTTGACCTTCATTTTTGGATGGTTGATTTTTGTGCAAAGTTTGAAAGCGATCCGAGCGAAACTGCGGCCGCTATCGTGCTGACAAAAGTCGAATCTGGACGCACGCACGCATATATATATATATATATATATATATAAACTTTTTGACCAATGGTCATTTCGGACTCAGGCGGTCATAAGAAGACCTCCTGTGAAGAAATTTTTCCAAAATTCGAAAGTTGGGGACAAATGAATGGGCAGACCGAATTCTTCGAGGTCTACCCAAAAATACAATTGATTTTTAAAATACAAAATGTTTATAGATGTGGAACGTTTCATGTCTTTTGTATTAATTGTCACCTGATTGTTCAATATTTATAGATGCATTGATATAGTATGAGGTCCGATCTCTTTGATATGTTTTATTGAAATGAAAGTAAGTTAGGTGTAAGAAATGAATAAAGTGTTAATTGGTAAAAGTCTCAGTTGTGAGTACGAAGTGCAGCGAGTCATACAGAGATATATAATACTTGCTATTGGACTCGGTTTAAACAAATAGTGTAAAATATTATTTTTAATAGTCTATTTAATTAATGTTTGAAAATAATAAAAAACTTGCACAAAAATATTTTTGTAAAGTAAATTATGAAATCTGAATGTGATTTTTATTTCGTTACAAAAACATTATACACATTTGTATGTACAAAGGAACCGTCTGCACTGAAAGGTGTTTATCTTATAGAAAACTTCATTAAAAAACTAGGTAATTTCCTTTTATTCAATTTAAAAATCACTGAATACTGAAGAGTTGTAACGAGCGTGAGTTAGCTCATAAAAAGAACTTTAAAGCTATCCAGCGAATTCAGTAATGGATAAAAGGTGTTGTGAACCAGGTCAGATAGCTATTTTAGTAATGTTTTTGCAATTTAGATGCAGTATCTTAAATACGTAAATGAATAAATAACATTGTGAAGCGATGAAATGCTTAAAAATACAAAACTAGACATTACTTAGCTCATCATTATTTTAAATAGATTTTTTACTTTATATAAAGGAATGTTATACTTTTAAAAATATTAAACCCTTATAAACTATGATGTTATATAGGTAGAATGTTATACTTTTAAAAATACTAAAGCCTTATTAAGTAATGACCCGTTGTCAATATTGTCGGATAAAATACGATTAAATAAGGTGTATTAAGTTACCATCCCTTGATAACATAACTATAAATTTAAAATATACTTTAATTTTTATAACAATAAATAAATTTACCTTCAATAAGCTAAAAGGTTAATTTGTAATAAATTCAATTAAATCGAGTTAATTTCGGTCTGAAATACTGAAAATTATAATTTGGAACGCAAAAGTAATAGCGCAGGCAATTGGCATTTCATAAAATAACCGAGTTGTACATGTAAATATATATTAATTTAATAATATATTATTACATTATATTATTATGTGGTTATATATCTAAGTTTATGAACTACCTACCCACCTGATGGTAAATAAAGTTATTGATTACCAACGTCCTCTCATGTACATGCTAAGGTTGGCTGGTAGAGACTGTCTTCGTAGCATTAAGCCCGCATTTGCGCATTATTTTGTGTATTTCAACGTATAATTTAATAAAAAAAAGGTGAATAAATAATTGTGACATTTCTAAATTAATGGGTTATAAAAAACGATTGACATATTGATCTAACTCAAGATATATAGTCTCTATGTATACCTTTTTTTTTTATCGTTGGAAAAATCCGTTACGGATACCCGCCGACCAAGAAGGTGATGGCCGGAGGGTTATGTGGGACTACCCGGCAGCATAGAGGACGCTGCCATTTTTAAGGTTACCCACTAAAAAACCAACGGTTGCCCTCAACGCCTTAATGGGACGCCACGGGATCGCTTGCGCACTCACCGTGATGCCCCGGCGGTAACCCCCCGTGTAAGGGTGCTCCGAGCAACTAAGAGTACCCTCACGACGAAGGCCTGTAATAGGTGAGCGAGGTCACCCTCCCCTCCCACCAAGGCACTACAGCTGGGGAAGGGAGAGGCGGGCGTACTTCCGCCTCCTTCTTCCCAGCCTTCCCCTACGGAGTGGGTCAGCGGTGGAGGCCTGCTCCCTGACCCGCTCCGCGGCCTCCTTCGCGGCGATGACCTGCTCGAAGAAGGAGGCCATTGCGACCCAACACCTCTCGCTGCCGATCATTGTGCCTATAAGGCGCAGCAGCGAGAGGTCCGCGCCCACCACGGCCACCAGCTCAACACGCTGGTGGTCCCAGGCTGCGCACTCTGCCAAGGTGTCACGAGCCGTGTCTACGGCCTCGTCACAGTGGTGGCAGGATGGGGTCGCCTCCCTTCGTGCGATCTTGTGCAGATACTCCCCGAAGCACCCATGCCCAGTGAGCACCTGCACAAGACGGAACGTAAGCGTTCCATGCCGCCGGTTGATCCAACGATCGAGGTGGGGACGGATCGCCCCCACAGTCGTCAGTCCGGCGGCAGGTCCTAGGTCCCTCTCCCACCGTCGAATCAGGGCTCGGTGAGCTAGAGCCCTGACCCGAGCCACCTCGGGCCTTACCCCCCTGGCTCTGGCTTCTGCCCGGTGCCAATACACCTCGACGAGCACTTCCGCCTGTAGCTCCCAAGGCGGATCACTCGCCAAAAGTGTGGCCGCAGTGTACGACTCCGTACGATACCCCCGAATCACCCTTACCGCGAGAATCCTCTGCGTTCTCCGCAAGAGGGTCTTGGAGTCGGCGGTAAGAACTCCCGACCAAATTGGGGAACCGTACAAGGCCATGCTCCTCACGATGCCGGCATATAGACGCCGGCACGGAGCCTGCGGCCCACCAACGTTAGGCAGAAGCCTCCCCAAGGCAGCTGCGATGGATACCAACTTCGGGGCCAGAAGGGAGAAATGAGCCCCGAAGTTCCATTTTCCGTCCAGGGTGAGGCCCAGATACTTCATCTGGGTCTTCACCACCACCTCCGAACCACGAAGGAGTCGAGTCGAGGAGTCGAGGAGAATTCGGAGGTATTCATACCTGTTTACAAATAAGCATTGCTACTTCAGTAGCAATGCTTATATCAGATTTTTAATACACCTAACATTACGAAGGCAGTATTATTTTTACAAATCCCACTCGTTACCAGGACTCCGTCTCCGTAAAGCTGCTGAATTGCAGATCCCACGATGGGGCGCGGAATTTATTATGTTTATTTATTTTTGTAATTATTAATTAATTTATATTTTAATATCTCACTTCTGTGTCAGCTCTAGTTAAGACAACACCTTTTTATTATGTTTATAATTATAAATAAGTAATTAATTATTAAAAAACCTTTTCCTTATCCTCGGAACATAACTCACTGCGTCATTAATTTTGTTTCACTGAGATTATCCAGGGAACGCTTATCAGGAAGGTTTTGATAAAAAGACACAAAAGGAAAACCCGTGAGATAAAAGTTACCTAGTAAGTGACATGATGTTTGATAACATTAATTTTCTGATTGATGGAAAATTATTTACATATAACATATACATAAGAGTAAATGAAACTATTTTTCTTATAATTACGATGGTACTCATTTTATTAATCATTTCTAATAATTTATTTAGTTATTAACACAAGAAACTTTTTATCTTTTTTTACGAAAACCAATGGGAGAAGAATAATATAAATGTCAAATAGACAATTTGACGCAAAGAGTAGATTGTTACCTGGCGGAAGAGAAGAAAACTAGAAATATATAAATGTGATAATTATAGAGAATTATATACTTTTTGTAAAAACCCTCTTAAATATTCAAACTTCTACTTCGGTTGTATTTCTCCCACTTAGCAACCATTAGTGTGTATAGTGGAAATTAATTAAATATTTAATATATATTTATTCAATATCAGAGCACTGTAAAAGTCGAATTAAAAAAATATTTAATATTACTTTCAGTTCGTTTAGTTCCGGTATCGGGTAGAATAACTTGTAGATGTATTTGTCTCGTAAGTTATAAATAACCATAGGTTTTTGTTACACTTTTTAAAAAAACATGAAAATTTTAATAATAACAGAGACGAAGCTTCTTAGCATTCCTTGGATTCACCGTGCGGGTGCCGGGCCCATCGCGTTGCAAGAAGAGGAGCGCAAACAATACCTGAGACTTTCGACCCAGGTGTAAATTTAAGGGGCCCCTTTACTATGCGCATACACGCTCACCTTCACTGTTCACGCTCCTCTCCCTACCTAACCAAATATCGTAAGAACCTACTAAAGCCGCCTTTGAAATACGTTCCCGAAATGAACTGATGATCGTTCTAGAAAGGTTGAGATCCTTAAATAAATTGTAGAGAGATTTTGCTGTCATACCTCTCGCTCCTACTTCTACAGCGTACAAATTAACTATAAATTTATTCCTGATCAGTTCGTTACATAGTTTGTATTACTTGTTAAGCTTAAATCTATGATCTTTCGGTATGTTTCTTTCCCAGGGTACAGTAAGCTCCATAATTATAACGCACCTTAGTTGTTTTGAGTACAGGAATAAGTCCGCCCTAGATGACGAAACACAAACATCGCCGGGGATTTTGTATTGCCTTTCATACGTGTCCATCATGAGAGTCCAATCAGGAGACGCGTCCAAGATGGAATAAGGTTTTAGTTTTGATTTTTTGGACGAACCTGCCTTTACGAACTCTACAGATATTTTGGTGGTTGTTATACCCCTCTGCGCTCTTGCTACAGAAAGACTAATGAAATCAAATCAAATCAAAAATCTTTATTGAAAATAAGTTTCATACAAAACATTTTTTCATTGTCAAAGCTACCACCAGCTCGGAAAATTATTTCCACAGACCTGAGAAGAGCTGGCGACAGAAACTCAGCGGGATTGTCATGATTTGTTTTTTTTTTTTTTTTTCTTAAATTCCAAATAACATAAATACATTACACAATATTAAATAAATAATCTTGAAGCAGCCTGGCAGCGATCGCTTCATACCCACGGTGCATTATCCTCTAAGTATTCAGATACATTGTAATATCCTTTTGCACACAAACGTTCCTTAGCTATTCTCTTAAATTTGTTAAATGGTAATACTTGAACATTTGCTGGGACTTTGTTGTAAAACTGTATACATTGCCCCATGAAAGATTTACTCACTTTTTTAAGTCGAGTAACAGGTAGCGCGAGCTTGTGTTTGTTCCTGGTATTTATAGTGTGTATATCACTATGCTTAATAAAATTGTCAGTATTTTTATGTACATATTTAAGATTTTCAAAAATATACTGACTGGCGACCGTAAGTACATTAATTTGCTTAAACTTATTTCTTAAAGAATCTCTAGGGCCCAGATTGTAAATTGCACGGACAGCTCTTTTTTGTATAACGAAAATGGTATTTATATCAGTAGCACTACCCCACAGTAGGATACCATAAGACATTATGCTATGAAAATAACTATAATACACTAACTTAGCAGTAGTCTCGTCAGTTAGGGATCTAATTTTTTTAACAGCGTACGCGGCAGAGCTGAGTTTACTAGCCAATCCAGCTATATGAGGGCCCCATTGTAGCTTAGCATCAACAGTGAGTCCTAGAAAAACTGTGGATTCCACCACTTCCATCGCTTCCTCATTTAAAAGTACATTAGTTTGCACCTGTTTAATATTAGAAGTTGAAAATCTAAGAAGTTTAGTCTTCTTACTATTAAGCAACAGGTTGTTAACACTAAACCAATGCACTATTCGAGAGAGAGCCTTGTTTACATCGTCATACATTACCTGATGCCGTTTTACTTTAAATATTAAAGAAGTGTCATCAGCAAACAATACTATCTCATTATGTTTGTCTACAAAAGTAGGCAGGTCATTTATATAAACCAGGAAGAGAAATGGACCTAAAATTGAACCTTGAGGGACCCCCATATCAATCGGAGCCCCAGCCGATCTTTTTCCATTCACCTCTACCCTCTGAATTCTATTAGACAAGTAAGAAATCAAGAGTTTGAGATCAATGTTCTTAATGCCATAGTGGTACAATTTCCTGACCAATGTTTCATGCTGAACACAGTCGAAAGCCTTAGATAAATCACAGAATACTCCAAGAGCATCCTGTGACTGATCCCAGGCCTCATATATATGTTTTATAAGAAAGACGCCGGCGTCCGTAGTAGAGCGACCTCTAGTAAAACCGAATTGTTTACGGTGAAGCAATTTATATTTATTAAAATGGTCTATCAGCTGATTAAGCATGATTTTTTCAAATATTTTACTAAACGAAGGCAATACTGATATTGGTCTGTAATTAGACGGATCTGAATTATTGCCTGATTTTAAGAGTGGTATTACTTTGCTGTGTTTCATTAGGTCAGGAAATACTCCACAAGAAATACAGTCATTAAAAATGGTCGCTAAGTAAGGCGCAACGAGGTCCACTATTGAGCCAATCACCTTAACAGATATTCCCCATAAGTCAGGAGTATTCTTAATATTTAAGGTCCTAAAACATTTAATTATATCATTGGTTTCAATTTTCTTAAATTTAAAAGGAATGTTACATTTTTTTACATTTTTTTGTAGTAATGACTCGGCGACTACAGGAGAAGAAATTAAAGAAGAAGTGGTAGAAGCTGGAATTTTTTTAAAATAATTTTCAAAAGCAGAGGCAACTTCCTTATCTGATTTTATTACTTGATTGTCCATTTGAAGAGAAAATTTGGAGTTGCGAGCTTTGCTTTTACCAGCTTCGCACTTTATAATATTCCAGGTCATTTTAATTTTAATCGCTTCTCGTATGATTTCTAATACTTTATCGTGGCGACGCGAGTATTTACCTATGTATAAAAAATACAATTAACCGAAAGGGTAACTTTTTCGTTCTTCGATCCTTCCAAAATAAAAGTTTTTAATTAAAACTAAACGACATAAAAGTCCTGAGGGTCGTTCTTTAAGAATGTCCTCGGTATTTTCTTCTCATCTAACCAAACAGCTGTTCAAATACGTAAAGACTAAAAACTTTCGCATCACTTATGAAGTTACTTATTACGGTTAAACCGTCTCCTTAAGAGGTGATCCACAGTTATCTTATACGAGACTTAATTACCTTCGCTGCACTCTAAATACTTTCACAATTTGTTTCTCAAGGAGCAGGCTGTGTTATTTTATTCAATATATAACAGAATTTATTTCAAAGCTTTGCACTCCTTAAACTTAATTTCTCTTATTAAATAACTTAATTTAATTCTGTAAGATGTAAAATGTATACAATATGTCAAAATGTAAACGTTTATTTTAATTTTTTTTTCTAAAACAATGGTTTGACGTAATGACGTCTTAGATGCTATACACATTCAGGCCGGCGTTTTGAGAAAGACGCTATAAAATGGTTCAGAGAAAGTATTTTAACTTTATTCATTAATTTAACTTTTTGTAGAGAAATAAGCAGCTACTAGAAAACTCGAATTGTATAGAATATGGACTAGTCTTTGATTAATAAGGTAGATTAAGTTTTAAGAGACATTTTTAACAGATTAGTGGGATCCATCCATCCATTTAATTAATTTACATACTTGTATTATACAGCGGCTGTACCTGCGACTCCACCCACTTGGACTACCAAATGTCTTTATATTATATATATTAACACGCAACATTAGTTCATAAGTATTCATTAAAGCCGTAGAGAAAATAGCAAGGGCAAAATCAAAGTTTCAATATCTTGCTATATTTTAAATAAAGTATTTTTCTTTGTGTGGAACTCTAGTTCTATTCTACACAAAAAAAACCTAAGTTACTCGTTCTAATATCATATATGGCCCAATGAAACTCCCGAAAAAAATATATCAAGCTGTTTTAGAGAAAAGACAAAGACAAAGACTGACATACAAAAAAATTATCATATATTTTTTCAATATTTGTATACAAAATAAAAATATTCACAGGTAGCTGCAAAAGGAGTACTCTAATAATAAAAGCGTCAATTACTTCAACCCTCGTCATACTACGTAAAGTACACTCTCGGGAGGCGTTTTACAAAATGAACTCCATGTCGAGGAATCGATAGCGAGTTATTTAGAAACTAAAATAAGAAATAACTTGTTAATAGGACATGACTTCAACCTTCTAGAAATCGGACCACTTATTATTTTACATACTTACACTTAAATTAAATTTTTACTTTCATTTGTATCCTCCATCGATTTGTTTACAAATTCACGGCTTTTATTTAATATAATATGTACAAGAATATATCTTAATATTAAAATTATAAATTAAAAAATATTATAATTTTGAGATATAAAGAGTACAGGATTCTAGTTAAAACGAGCAGGTCTTCTCATGATACGATTTATGGTACTAGATGTTTTTCAACTATTATTTTCTTAGACTGACCGGAAGCGATATATTAGTAAGTAGTAGAAAATAAATTAAAAAAAAAAAATTGAATGAGAATAAAAATCAATAATTAATCCCCACCAGCCGTGGTATTTTATGGTCAGTTTGAGCTTATCTGGTATTTAATATCATACAATCTAAAAATGTACGACACGGTCTTCAAAGAAGGTCACAGCAGACATCGAATATATAACAGACTTTCTCTTTTCAATTTGATATTCCAAATTAGATATTGCAGTAATTTAGGGGATAAGTACGGCCATATTTTACGAGGCTGAGAGAAAAAGACAGAAAATGGTTCCCAAATAGTCATATTCATTTAACTAGAGATTCACTACTTTCACCAAAAATTTAAAGAAGATTATTCTACTTATAAGTCTTCTAGATCAAACAAAATGGAATTTAAGAAATCGTTAATTTATATGAAAAAAGATATCCAAATATTACAACAGCTTGAATAAACTGTTATTTCATACATGCAAAGCATTAGATCACGCAAGGGGAGTTACAGGGTAAAGGTAGTATGTATTATTAATATGATTATAATTATGCATTCTTATTTACTGTTATTTATTATTATTATTATCTCTATTTACGGATATTCGTTATTTCTTAATATTTTTTACACTTAAAGCAATAATACTTCTTAAGTAGTCTAATTAGAACTCAGTGCACCGTAAAATGAGCCACAACTTGTCTTAAAACCAAGCCAACTGCACGTGACGGCGCAAAAGACGCTGTCAACTTTTATAGAATTGTGTGTTACATTATATATATTATTGCCTGTGTATTGATCTGTGAGATATAATATTTAATAATGTGTGTGATGCAGTAATATCACTGTTAATATAACTATTTACTTCCATTAAAACTACGTAATGTAAATGTGTTAAAGTTTATTATTATTGTAATAATTAGATTTAAGAACTTAGTTACTTAAAACAATTATTTCTACTAACCATAATATATTAAAGTGGTGGTTATTGATATTACTTGTGACAGAAGAAGCATCTTTAGGGTATTAAATTATTGTTTGTATACTGAAATATTTTAAACAAGTGTGTGGATTATGGTTGTTACAAATACATTTAGGAATTTAGTATTGTTCAAAATAACTACTTTGTAAGTATTTAAGTAATTTAAATGTTTAAAGCCATAAATGCCCGTCGGCGCCTCTGCAGCTGGTAAGTTAGTATAAATACGGCTGCCAACCACCAGTTGATTCTTAAGAACATCCCAACTGGACTGCTGATATGTTAAGTATTGTTATTAATACTATAACATTGTGTGTATCTAAATCTATTGTGTATTTAGTAATTGAGCAGAGTTGTGAACTTTTAATAGGAGTATATTTTAAACTTATTAGAATGTTATTCAGTATTGATTTCTTTTCTTTTAAATGACTTCTAGCTAATATCCTTGTATATGTTAGGCCCGAAGACCGAAAACGCTCAGTGGACGGAAAAAACGGCCACTTCGCGTTCTGGCTGTCTTCAAATGCACAGAACGCGTTTTGGCTGCTATTAAACGCTCGCAACGCGTTCTGGCAATTGTCGAACGGCCAAAACGCGTTTTGTCATTCGTCAAGCGCTCAGAACGCGATCTTAATGTTTGAGTCGTATTATATGCTCTCTCTACCTGCGTTCAATTGCGTGCGTATTTTGGGATTTTTCAACTAATTTTGAACAATAGAGGCTTACCGTTATTGGCAACAGTTATAAATTTTAGGTACTAGAAATGTACAACTTTTCTTTTCTAATCATTTCAATAGAACATTTTATTGGCTACGTAATAAAGAGCCTTTACTTTTATGATCCTCTGTAATTAGTATGATCTTTTCAGCAAATTTAGAACAATGAACGTACCGATGACTACATGCAAACTTTTGTTTCAATTATTTCCAAAATGATACTATTGTCTAGGGATAACTTTTCGAAAATATTCCAATTTAATTACATCCAATAATACCAACCGGGGCATTGTTTTTGAGTATATAACAACGAACTTGAGTTCATGAAAAATCAGTACAATTCTCGTCAGTGCAGGGAGAAGAACAGTTTGTCGTTGACCAAGCAACTTATTAAACTCAATTGAAAAGCTTAACTTTCGTTAAAATGAATGATATATCAGCGAAAGAATTTTTTTACGATGAAGTGAAAACAATTTTTGATAATTGTGACGATAGATCTGTGTCGCTATCTGAGGTAAAATATAAATCGCTTGTAAAAGAAGTTCAACTTGCTCAAAATGCGCGCAAAAATAAGGAGTCTTTGACTTCAAAGGACTATAGACGACTTAAACGTTACGACATCATGATAATCAACGAGAAAGAAAAATTAATCAAGAAGCGATCCACCGACAGTGCACCGATTATATACTATTGCAGTTTTAGTGAGTTGTACGATGCAATGAAGAAAGCTCATATTGACGTTGGTCACAAGAGAACTAGAGGTGAGAAAAAATACATGCTATTACGTATATCCTATTACCAGTGAGATATATCTATTTAGAGTAGGGAGGAAGAAAATCTAAATTATATAATTTCTTTCTTTTGTAGCTATGGAAGCTGAACTAAGAAAAAAGTACTGCAACATTACCAGAGAAGTCATCGATGTGTTCCTGTCAAGCTGTGAACAATGTCAATTGAAAAAATTGATTAAAGAAATTGAGGTATCCGCGGAAAAAACTATTTCTTTACGATCAGCTTCAACTCTATCTTCAGGAAGCAAACACGGTTTTGTTTATTGTAAGTGTAAACGATATTGTACTGATAAATAATGCCCTTGTCGAAATTTGAATGTAAAATGTAATTCGAAATGTCATTCAAGCAGTATTTGTAAAAATAAGTAATGTTCTTTCTTATGTAATAAAAAGTTCGAAAAACATACGTCCTTCGTATTTAATTGTAGTCATAGAGGATTCAATTATTTAAAATTAACTGAAAAGATCATTATGTGTGTAGAACAATAATCAAAACTTTTATAAATACAAAATGAATCTTATTGTACGCATGTAGAGAGTGGCACATAATACGACTCAAACAAGATCGCGTTCTGAGCGCTTGACGAATGACAAAACGCGTTCTGGCCGTTCGACAGTTGCCAGAACGCATTGCGAGCGTTTAATAGCAGCCAGAACGCGTTCTGTGCATTTGAAGACAGCCAGAACGCGTTGTGGCCGTTTTTTCCGTCCACTGAGCGTTTTCGGTCTTTGGGCCTAACATATATATTTATTAGATAATGTAATACAGCTTGGTTAATAGATTTTCCTAATTATTTAGCTATTTTTATTTGTAGCCTTAAATAATCTAACGAGTCTTGAGACTTTGTAAATTTCATTAATAAGTTAATTGTAGTTAGAGTAATTTTCGAATTATATAACAACAAGTGAAGCTTCCTATTACTAATACTACTATTTATATTATTTATCTTTTTAACTAATAAGTTAGAGCGCTTGCTACGTTGTTTTTATATTTAAAAATCTGTATAAAATGTCGACTCTATTTTTAAATACTCCGGTATAAAGATCTATGATTCCATCTATCAGTACTAAATCTATCAACTCGATAGATCTCCATCAATGCTTCATCCGATCGTAACTGAGAGTCGCAGTATACACTAAATAAATAACATAAAATAGGACAGTTTTACGGAGCAGAACTGACAAACAATTTTATAGTATCTATCTATAATATTAACCAAATATATCTATAATATTAACCAAATATAATAATATTATCAAAATCACAGTTTGAGTAATAATATAACATTATATCAGTATAAAATATTATAACAGGGGTTTAATAGAGCCGGCGAATCATGACCCACTTGTATATGTTGTGTAAAGTAAACAGGCGTATCTATATATTTGCATTTACATTCGCACGAGCTTAGATGAGTTTATTTATTTCATAAAAAAAATATCAAATTGTAAATTTCATTTTAATAGGTTTATTCTCGGACTAAATGGTCTCGATTTCTTTTTATTACAAAATCTCTAGAACTAGCTCATAATCTGAAACGGACAATAATGCAGAAAGTTAAATTATATATGATATTATATATTGTTTGTCTCTGAAATAAAATCGATGTAGAGTATACTGTCGCCTAATGTAACAGGAGTAAGATTAAAGGCGCACTAAACTAAACTAAACTAAATACCAACATATTTCTTAATACAGATCATCTAAAAACTAAAATGAGTAATTTAAAAATAAAACATCGACCATTTATTTTACTGTATAAAAGAGTTTTGATTAAAAACATAGATTTAGAACACAATAGAGACTGGCTTTCTAATTACTTTATAAAAATGTTCCTGCCTTTTATAAATTTACATATATTTTATTCTAGATTATGTAAGTTCAAGCTCAAGTCACGTCAAGTCACTGCTCGATGACGGTAATTATGTTCCAGTAAAAACCTATATGAAGTACTTTGCTCTCATGTGACATTCACAAGTGGAGCGGGGTCGCGTGATATTCCCCAGACGTGATCCCAATACAATACTAGACGTGACACAATACTCGAGGTTCCAATGCGTGTTTACATCGGCACTTCTATTAATTTAAAAATCAAATCTCAAGGTTATGAAGACTTCTCGCAATGGCGTAATCTCGATGTTATGGAAGCTAGAAAACGAAGAGATATTCATAAGTAGGAAGCCAGAATATCAGATGACTATTTTTATTATTCTAGGAATTTCTCCTGCCTTAACAACATACTCAAGTTATTACTCGTTTCATTAAAATCATCATTAGTGTAATCCGCTAGCGATTTCTAGAATGCTCCATAGTTCTTTCTATTCCACGGTATATCTACGGTAAAAAGGTATTGAAAAATGCACATTTGATAGTTATAAAATGTTCCTTATCATATACGGCGCATTACTTAATTTATTAGCCCACTTTTTACCCCAAACAAAGTAATTACAGAGCTTGTCAAGTTCTTAATATAATACCGTAATAATAACATGCAGATACATATTCATCAGAATATTTACTATATTTCTGATGAATATGTATCTACATGTTACTGTAATATACTGTTACTAGCAGTTTACATCACAGTAAAAACATTTTAGCACCGCTCCTCCGCTATTTTAAAACCTGGAACACCGATGCTTGTAATGAAATCCGCCAGTTTGATGACCATATTGACACTAAAATATATCGCACAGCTATCACGATTCGAGCTGTTTTCATCTGGTGTATGGTTGATGTAATTAGAAAATAACGGTCTCTCCAGGACACTTATATCTTCTTTTTCTAGTTCTAGTACTATGTCCATCAATATCAAACGTGGTCGATATAAGTCAGTGTTATTGCAAAACATTAAGAATTCTCCCCAATATTGAGTGTGATAAGTGACGTCGTTGTATTCAATAACAATGACATAGTTGGAGTGTTTGTGATCAGAGAACTAAGTGAACGATTAAGACACCAGATGTTTTACTTTTGTTGATATTCTCGTCTAATCTTATTTCACCTAAATATAAACATTTCAATTACTATACACACTGCCGTCTTAATATAATTACTCAAGATTGGTGCCGGATAGTTCTTGTAGTATTCTAGATCACAATCTGAAATGGAATAACACATGAATGTTATCAAATTTTAAATAATCAATTGATAGTAAAGACGTCCTTGAAAAAGAAAAAGTCGTAATTAACCTTAATTATATATTAAAATTAGTATGAATTATCTGATCATTGCAATAATTATTTGTTAATGACATTTACCCACATTATTTTGACTCACCTGACTTATTTTAATAATTAATTGTAACTTAATAGAATGATATTTCCAATTCTAACACTTATTTTTAAATTGTAAGTGTGTTTTTTTATTATTAAAGACATAACTAATGAGTATATTTAAGACAGGGTGTTCATTTACAACGTAATAAAAAGTTCTTACTAGTTGACTATTCTTTTATTATTCAAGTACTGCTATTAACATTAAATATAGTTAATCAGAAGCGTTCTTTCGTTTGTAAATAAAAATAAAGACCACCACTGATAATAAAGAGTGTAGTACAATACTTACTATGTCTAGTTGCTTTGCATATTTTTCATTACCTTGGAGTTAGGTATGTACATGAATGTTAACTGTCCTCCTCAAAACGCACAATGTTTTTTCTTTCTAAAAAAAGACGTTATATACGAATATGCGTATCTTTTTATTATTACTTCATATTTCATATTATATACATATTCATATCTCCTACATAAAATTCTGTATTGCTTCATTGTAAGTCCATGTCCTTTATGAGTTAAATGCTGATAGCATTGGAGATGTGAACTGTCATTTTCTTAAGTATTTAACATGTAATTATGGGTGAGCGTACAATATTATTCGTTCCTTTAAATTCGATTCAAATTGTAATAATATAAACAACAACTTTAGGTTGAAAAGCTACTAAACAACTATGATCTATCGTTTACTGGAGTAAAATATCTACAACGTATAGAAGTATTGTACATAAGTCTAGCTTCCTTTTTTTGATAAGACTTAAGACATACGACATCGCTTGTTATATATCTGTCAGTCTGTGAATATCTGTTTGAGCAATAAAATTTTCACATGGCATTTTTTTGATAATGGGATCCGAAGCGGCACCAATACCGACATGTTTTAATATTGATCAACCCGTCCTCCGGTGACTGTGCACGTGACTCTGACAGCCGATCGGTTGATTTAATAAACAAGTTAGCGCATTGCGCCAAAAAGCAGAGTTCTTTAGTAAGGGAATGTTGATTTTTGTACGATACGGTCCAAACTGAGTGACGACGGCCAGAATATGATTACAGTATGATGTATATGTATCGTTAGGTGTGGTAATGACATGTAATTAATTTAATCAAACATAATAGTAATATAAATGAACTACTGCCAGAGTGTGCTACTGCCTATGTATTACTGTACGTTACTACTATAACTTGTGTCCTTTGGACTGAGTGGTCTTAGATTATCTGAATCTAATAACTATTACATCTGCGCTACTAATAATTTGTATAATCATTTTGACGTGGTTATTATTTTTTTTACATACAACTATCGTGTTGCAGTATAATAGAAACTTAATCCGACTAAAACCTGTGGTGATTATTACAGCTTACAAACCTTAAAGGTTACAGTGAAATAGGGTTGCTCAGATCACATATATATTGTATCGAAGGTTTGTTGTTGACAATATATATACTCGTGTATATTTTTCAATATATGATAAATAATAACATTCGACATTGATTTTGTTGGTCTGAGATTATTTAAGATTACTTTTCCAAATACCGAATGTAGAATATAATAGAATATATATATTCTTAAGAAATAAAAATATTTAGCTCGGCCTTGCTTGTTTATTTTTATTCGTTAAGCGAAGAGGTAAAGACGAGATAAAATGTATGTTATGTTTTAGTATTGGTAACACAGCCTTCATGGATCTGCTATTTCATGAACATCTGAAATTTAATAACATCTAAGTATCGTCTGATGTGTGTATAAATAAATATCAACTTAAAATGAATTTCAATTACTTATATTCTTACTGCTGATTATTTTTTTACAAAAATATAAATATTAGACCTAAATATTAAAAACAGTTCTTGAAAGTAAATATAAATAAATAATATTTTTAAATAACCAAATTTCATTCCTCCAACAAATTTAACTAAGTAATAACAATAACGTATCGCGAACTTTGTTATTCTTCATAACAAGAGAAACAGGTATTCCAGTTACTTGAACTTCAGTAATTTACCGAATCGTTCCACAACAACTACAAACTTCATTTTATATTATAAGTAATGCCTTTTGATGAATGTAACAGGATGATAACAATAAACCACCAGGGAAACGATGCGAAGTCTTAAAAACGAAAAGCATATTACTATTTTAAAGATTAATAAAACAATACAAAAATGGCATTAATACCTGTGACGAATACTTATAATATAAGTCAAGGAAAATTAAGGTTGTCTACGAGCAAAGTTTCCTTAAAGTAATGCTTTATACAAGTTTTTACTACGTAACAGTTACACAAGAAGAAAACAGAAATAGCTCCCAACTCTAATAACATAACAAAGTTGTTACGGCGTTCAGAAAGTATCTTTATGAGGCTTAAATTAACTCAACTCTTAAGTCTGTTATGATCTGAAGTATAATTGTATATCTTAAAACAATTAACTGAAATGTAATTTAACTATATTAACAGAATATCTCATCAAAGAGTTTGTTGAATTAACATTTAAATTATATTTATAAATACTGTTTATTTTTAATGTGTAAGTATGATAGAATAACATAACATATAGAATATTTGTTTTTTTATAAATTGTGTCTAATAAAAAACAAGTGAAAAATAATAATATTTTTTTATTAAAATTACAACAAAACAATTTTGAAACAGCCTTAGTAAATATAAAGCACATTTTCTTTCAGTGACAAGACACAGCGGAGTCGAAATATATTCTCAAACTTTCCTTGTCATAATATTTATCTTTCCGGTCGTTGTAATTTAAAGCTTCACATATTCTGCATAAGTGATATGACTTAGTGCCGAAGTATCCGTGTTCATTTGACACATAGAAATCGTTTCTCCATCTATGAAATGCTAATAGTTTGTTACTATTTGTACTTATTTCAATTATACGCTTCGCTAATTGTTCTGGATTGTCATATTGATCTACGTGTAAGAATGATTGAGGAGGTAAAAGCAACTCGCAGTGATCGACGCTAGTTCCCAGTATTACAGGTATAGCTCCTTTACTGTAGGCATTATGGAATAATTTTTCCGTCAAATATTCATCACAATGAGAATTTTCGAATGCCAAATAAAAAAAATATTTCGAAATCACCTCACAGTCGGATTTATAATGCCCGGGACAGCTGAAATGTAACACCAGGTAAAGTGGGACGTTGGTTGACTCTTGAAGTCAACGCGCCTTACCACCAATGACTGCATTTCCACTTTCCTTCAGGTGGATTGTAGTCGTGCATTAACTTACACTACGTATGAAAAGTATACTTCGTTGCATTTCATTTATTATTCTATCTTTATTAATAATAGTTACATAATAATCATATAATTTTTTATGATAATATTTTAAAGTAATATACTCACATATATAATTTAGGTCTAATATGATTTAGGCCTAAGACTGAGATAAATTTAGGATAAACCTCGATGTTACTTATCTTTTATATTCAATAGTTTTATTTATGATGTCTTTCTGGATAGAAAAACTATATTTATCAAAAACAGATCGGCAGAAATTGTTGTCTTTTTGAAAGATATTTTAGTATACTTTTGTTATAAAATATATATATATATATATTAAACACTAATATAATGAACTAAATATACAAAATTTTAAGACTCAGTCTCATATTTGATAAATATAAATACCTATTCTTTTTATCCTTCGAGCATTTACCATAAACGTCCACATCCAAATGTTCCTGCAGTCTCTGTAAGTAATCCGTTCTGCGCCGAACCCCGCAGTGGGACATGAGGACGGACACTAACACGTCTGTACGCTTATTATTCCAGAACGGAACCAATGGTGCCAGAGACTCGTCTGTTATTTGATTCAGGAGCGGTTTTTCCAAAGGCATTGTCCGACCGTAAGGAACAGGGACATCGGAATAACTCCTAGAAAATATTTGAAACTTAAAAATAATGAAATAATGAACTTAAAAAAATGAAATATTTAAAGATAGTATTGAAGAAAGTAGTAAAAATATGTATTTCATTTACAATTATAAAAATAATTAATAATGTCAACAAAATACATTAAATATTAACAATTAAAGTTAGTTAAATGCATAACTAAATAGTTATTTGTCTAATGTCTCTACGGATAGAGAATATTAAATCATACACAAATCTCACCTATAAGTCATGGACCAATTAAAAATATTTGTTAAATCTTCTATATTAGGCTTATTATTTTGGGATATAAATGTGTTCTTCGGAGACTCGTCGCTTAAAAAGACCCATCTCTGTTTTGAATGTCTTAAAGTCGTATTTGGAAGCTTGCCATTTTGTAAATGAACTATAACAGCATCAGCTGATGATATGGTTTTGTCGTCACCGGTGAATCTACAGTTTGTGACACTGCATCCCTGCAGCGGATCTGCATCTCTGAAAAATATGTAATATTATTTTATTATGCCGTACATTTTAATTTTTATCCGACGTTTCAAATGCTTTGGAGGAATCGTGTTCAGGGAAAGATCATTAGACATAAAATAGTTTTATTAAAATGTGTACTACACGCAAACATCACATGTTAATACACATTATCACACTCCTTCATCCTTGTAATTGTTATAAAAGGTTTTGATTCGATAAGATTATTAGATTATTACGAAACTACATGTAATATAATATTAATAAATATGTATGTATGTTATAATTAAGGACTATATTAATAGTAACGAGAATATAAGGGATTAAAACACTTATTTTTTCAATAAATATAACAAAAAAGGACACTGAGCACTCAGACTACGATGTGTTTGTGTGTAAAATGAACTGAATACGGAAATAAGACAAATGTGAGGATTATTATTTACATTTTCAAAGTATGTAATATAAAATCACAGGCACAATTAATCGCCCACATTGAATTTCCTTCAATTTACAGAAATCGTCAAATTTAGACCACATTTTATGAGAGGTACATTGAAAGTTATCTTTAAGGTCTTGCAAAAAACACAATTCTTCAAAAAAAGGGTTTTATTAAACGGTAAATTCCAATAATCGATTTTAGGAAAATTTTCGATAAAAATTTAACAATTTCAATTTTGAAAAAAGTAGTCTAATTAAAAAGAAAATTTAAAATTAATAATGGGTGTTGCCGTTTCGGGCTCCAATGAATTCTTGGAACCGGTTTGGCATTTCATCCATGATATCTTGGATATCCGATTGGGGGATATTGTGCCACTCCTCTACCACAGACGTCTTGAGCTCTCCTAGTGGGATAGGTGCTGATACTCTTGCTCGGACACGTCTTTTGAGGTTGTCCCAAATGTGCTCAATTGGGTTAAGATCGGGACTTCCTGCCGGCCATGGTAAAACTTGAATAACGACCTCATTAAGGTACTCTGTGTTGGACCTTGCGGTATACCAACGTGCATTATTACGCATTAATCTCAAGTTGTCACCAATGAATGGTGCAAAAGGTATGACATGGTCTTGTAGTACTTTTTTCACGTATCTTTGAGCATTTACATTGCCTATATCGAACACAACAAGGTTAGTACGAGTCTCATAAGAGATATCTCCTCAAACTATTACGGATCCTCCCTGGTAACCCACTGTTTCGGTTATGGCGCATGGAGCAAACCTTTCATTTTGGCGCCTGTAGACACGCTGTCGTCTATCTGGACCTCTTAGGGCTATTCTGCTCTCATCCGAGAACAGTACGTCTTTCCATTCCCAAACAGACCAGTTAGCATATTCTCGCGCAAAAGCAAGTCTAGCTCTATAGTGTTGTGGGAGCAGTTGTTGGGCACGAACTCACACTGACATTTCTCATCTCAAAAAGACTCGTACGAACTTCAGTAGCCGTAGTTCGAGGTACACCGATTGTACTGACGATGCGACGTTGGCTCTACCCGGCGTCAGATAAAGCCACTGCTCTAGCTGCACCGGTTATATCGAGTGGCATTTTTTACAGTTATAAACAATAAACGAACACTGGAAACTAAAATTCAAGAGTATTCACACACTATGGTAGAAAATAACTTGAAATATTAATACTGGGAACACAACGGCAACAATGTCAAATAACGACTAAATTCCAAAAACCTGTCGGTGACACAAAATTAGGAAACGAATTATGAGTATAAGTGTTTAATTTATTGCTAGAGTAGCCACTTGACAAAAAACAAAACACTTGATAAACCATAACAAACGTAAACAAACAGGGCGACGAATGATAAAGGTGGGTGGTTAAATGTGCCGGTGAGTCTTTTTTCTCATTCTCAATCATTCTCATTCTCATGTCACAGTGTTTGTAGTCAAACTCCTCCGAAACTTATGAAATGTTTGTGCATATTTTTTTTC
This sequence comes from Melinaea marsaeus rileyi, assembly GCA_918358865.1. Taxonomy (NCBI): domain Eukaryota; kingdom Metazoa; phylum Arthropoda; class Insecta; order Lepidoptera; family Nymphalidae; genus Melinaea; species Melinaea marsaeus. The sequence goes on from OU911089.1 coordinate 764,138, forward strand.
ATTTATAGCAATTTTTTATCCATTGTGATTGGGAATAAAAAAAACACTTACCATATCCCTCACTCCTTCACTCTTGTAACTGCATTTTTTAACGATTTTAATACTTTTTCTTTTCATCAAAAGGCAATCACACATCTATTTAAAAAATTTAAAGGCAATCACATATTATTTATCTAGTACGATAAATTAATGTACATGTAACGCCCTTCTGTAGTTTATTAAACCACCAGTATAAAATCACTTATTTCCACCTTGAAAAGATTTTCCGAAAGGTCCTCGTCGAGACCTTTTCAACAAGCCCAAAAACGCCAAAATCCGACCACCGGTTGATGAGATATGACATTTTGAAAATTTTGACTGGCGTCTCCATCGATGATTACTTTGTATGTTTGTGTGTATGTTCGTAGTTTCAACTGATTTTGTTCAAACTTTCAGGGATTGAAGTACATCAAAAACTAAGACTTTTTTGTTCTACGACATTTCGATTTGGCCGCCATGTTGGCCGTGGCCAGCCCTCGAAAGGCCAAAAATGGCCATTTTTCGTACAGGGACTGTGGCCAAACCAGTTGACGTACATTGACAGCACAGTACGTTTCGAGCACATTTACATTTTTTGTTTGTATTTTTTTTTGTTTGTTTGGCAACGTTCCGAACACATTCACATTTTTTGTGTTTGTTTACGTTTATGAATAAAAATGTTCGTGGTTTTTTTCGTCGCAAAATTCATATCAGGAGTTTTGTCAGTGGATTCGCTTTCGTCACTCGGTATTTATTTCGTTGAGAAGTTTTTGTTTTGATTGTTATATACCTTTGTTATTAAGACTAATTTAGAATGTAATGAGTAGTGAAAAGTTGAGTTAACAGTATCAGTAGTATAGATTCACGGACATTCATTTCATCAAAGACTAGAGGTTGATGTCTTAATCTTAATCTTAGGATTAATCTATAAGCATTGAAGATATATATAGTTCATTGTTCTTTACAAAGCACATAATTAACAATTATATTATTTTACTGTTTCTTAGTTTAGTTTTCATTATTTTATACAAACATTTAAGTTTTAAATGTTGTCACAATAAAAAAATACGTCTTCCTATACAAAATATATTTATAAATGGACTGTATTTAAACAGTGTTGTTTCTTCCTGGTATGTTATCTTCATTGAAGTGAGTTTTCAGTTTTTAATGAGTTTCAACGACAAAAACTTGCATATCTCGGCACTAATTAAGATTTTTATATTGAAATAAAACTACAAACTACTAAATACGATTAGAATATGTACTATATTGGTATACTAATTATATCATATTATATTATTATTATGTATAATCTTTCACACCAGTGATCTTGGATTGGTGAATGAAATAATAGAACCTCTCGCTCGCGACTTCGTTTGCTCCATCCACTTTAACTCAACTAAACCTTATACAAATCGCCTACGTCCTAATAAAGATGTTTATACAGGATGATGGGAATGAGATAGTATCCCAGATATCGTAGGGTCAAGTCTTTTTTAGAGTCACATATTTTTTTAATTTAATAATAATAATATGCCTGATTTTCTAAATTATTTAATAATTTTATTTAATAATTATAATTTAAAGTGGCTGTTATGTTTATAGAAACTGTAAATTATTAAAGAGATAATGAAATTTAGAGCACACTTTATTGTTTCTCGACTGCAGAAGCACTTATCAATTAAATATTATACAAAGGTTTAATAATATTAAGTACAAACCAAATTAGCTACCTTTTATTTCGAAAATTGTAAATATGTCGCTTTTTCAGCCAATTCCAGTATTTCCATATTAGTACTGTGTAAGTTTTGTTTTCCTGTAGATGTGTTAGTGGCGTGGTGTTGATATTAATGTTTTTAAACAGAAGTGTCCCCAAATTAGAGGTCGGCCAATCCTAAAAACAGGAGTAGCAAATACTTTGGTAATTATTTTATTTCCTGGCTTCGTTATCAAATAATCAGGCCCTATTCTCTTTCGTGCGCGTAATCGCGTTCACCAAGAAACCAATGTCTTTACCGCTGCGATAAAGCAACACCAAAACATATAAATTACATTTATATATTCTTCTTTAAAAGATGTTCGTAACAACGTTTTGTTGGAGATGTGACTCTTCTATATTTAGTTATAAATTACACAAAATAGTCACTTTAAACACATTTTAATTCTATAATAAAAAAACACATGACAAGAAAATTAATAAAAATATACTTACCATCCTTCTTTCGTAATACTCATCTACAATATCAGCATGGGATTTAGGATTTCTTTCGTAATTTACAGAATCCATATAAAATGATTGTCTTATAAAACTATTTTTTTTAGATGTTTGTTTATTCCAAAGCAGTATTAGGCACACACATACTACAACATATATAAAATACTTCAGTACTTTTAACAACACTTGTTTTTTTAAACACCTCCACGAGAAACGCATAATGTATGGTTAATAAACGACTTCACTATTTTATTATAGTTTCCACATTGAAGCACAATTGTCAGTTCCCTAAATAGTACCTGCTATTTACAATAAATATATTTGTAAATTTATATATTGACTGAAACGGGCCAAAGTAAACAAAGAACCGACTCTTGTTAAAGACTATGTGTTGTGGAGTGTCGTGTACCCTACTTCACTATTATAATGGAGACATCTTTCAAGGTTTCAAGACTTAAAAGTCCGTCTGTAAGGGTGTTAAAACAAAAGAGGAACCAAGACCACACCAGGAGTGTTCTCAATAAGACTGACACAATAAGTTCTATTGTCGAATTACATCAGACAAAATTACCGTATTCGTTGGCCTAATCAAGTACACCAATCAGACAGAGGCAAGTAGGCTTATCAAAACATTCACACCTACACTCTTATCAGACAACAGTATAGCTTAATACGTTTACAAGTTACAACAGTGAACAGTCACACAGAGGCACCCTGTTCGCATGTCTATACAAGCCAATATCTTCAATACGTTCAATAGAAAAATATAATTAAAGGAACTCAAAGATATAAATTTATTTGTGACAATTCAGAATTTTATAGTGTTTGGTTTTAACCGACTTAATGAAATAATACTGCAAAAAACATCAACCACATATTCCAATTGAAGTGCCGCCGCCAAGTCAAGCACAAAGGCACAGCTGTATTCGGCTTTCTTTATAATATTAATAGTATAGTCTTCAGCCGCGTGCGTTTACAAAGTCACTCTACCATATATATAAGCTGATAAGGTATCAATACTGATAAAGTGGATGAATACCTGCTGTCATAGACAGGTATACTGAAATATTCAACTTGGTTTAGATTGCATTTTATAACTTTCTACTGCATTCCGAGATTTGGACCTTTTGTTTAAAGTATTATGTTGTTGATAAGATTCATATTTTTCTCACACAATTATTGACTTCGAAATTCACGTTAGTACATAAGTTCGTTTAATTAAGTTTTGCTTCACAGCTTTATTAAAATAATTTTTTTATTAACATTGTGTAGATGGTCAAAGTAAGTAGACCGAATATAAAACTAGGATCCGCCAACCGTGCGCGGCGGGTGTTGAGCTGAGCCCCTCTCCTTTCTTCTTTTCTTGATAACTTTTGAATGGCTAAACATTTTTCCAATCTGTTTTCGCTATAACATCCGCGTTCGGCTCAAACATACATGAGAATTTTTTTAGCTAATTACTTCATCGCATTCTGGAGACAACTAAACACAAAAAAGGTCTCCCAAACGGTTAAGAGCTTCGCTTACGCTCAGCTCAATAATTGCAAATTTTGTGAAAACTATATCCCTTGGTAAAATTTATCTCCGAATACATTAAACATTCATACATACGTGTATTTTATTTATAAAGTAAAGGTATATTTTATTTATATATCTTGTACCTTGTACATAAAAATAAATAGAATTATTCGTACATCAGATGCTAGGAAGATCCCTTAAGCGATGTGATTAGAATTTCGGTACAATAACGGCAGTGAATTAAAGACATTTTTATTTCTAAATAAATCAAAGTTTGTTGTGTTCAAGAAACAAAACGTAAAAATTATTATAATATAGAAAAAAAAACTATATTTTTTTCTTACCCTCTACTTTTTGTAGTTAAGTAATGTGAATAAAAAATTTATTCAGTGTTTTACTTTAATTTGGGATCTGACTATGATCTTTAATATTTTTCTTCGTAGATACATGAAGACTTCTTTTACATAATAAAAGAAGTCTTCATGTATCTAAAATATAAAGTATAATCATATCTATATATATAATAACAAGCAGTAAAGGTACGGGGTCTGACGCAGAGTTATTACAAACATTTATTTTGGCCACAATCGAGGGCAAATAATTAACTCCGGTGTCTTCTGTTGCAAAAACATAATTAATGTTCGTAATCACAGAGCTAAGTGGCAGGCGAGCTCACCAGCTGCTGTCTTGTTATTGTTATTTTCCCCGAACACTTTGTAGGATGAAAGAGATATTTCTTATTACATTCAACATTCATAATTATATTTGCAATATTCATTGTAATTGTATTTATAACTTTTAAATATGAAGAATAACTTGTAACTTAGTGATAATTGTTATATATAATTTTTATTACTCACTTTTGTTTCACTACTCTGTCTTAAAGTTTCCGTTGTCTTAAAAAAAAGAATTTAGGAATTAATAGATTTGTATAAATTTAAACTGCCTCATATATTTAATTCAGTCACATCGAAACCACAGGGAACATTGGATAATTATCGCCATTTAAGTGACCTCTAAGGAATGCAACAGTGGACATCGTTGTCTATGTTTCATCAAGTGTAAGCATAGATCCCAGATATTTAAAACTATTCGCTTCAGGGAGCATGCAATTATCAAGATGTATGTCAAAACCTATTTCGGCAACTTCTTCATTGGCGCATTTCATATATTCGATTTCCGGCTAATGGGGAGTTCGAATCGCTCTATTGAGTTGCCAACTGTTGAAGATCTTTTGCTTTTTTGGACACCAAAACCATATGCTTATTTGGATATCAAAATCTGCATAAAATATAAACTCTACTCTTGGATAATGTGTGGGTCGTATGACGTAGTTGGCTTTTTTTTTAATTCTTGTACATATCCTATACTAATGCTACATATTTAGAGATATTTTTGGGCCCTCATAGATTGCCATAAAAGGTTTCTAGGTATTGTGTCCAAAACCTTTTTGAAGTTGATAAAACGGAGGTACAGATTGTCCTTGTTTGAACGACTTTTTCTCTCAATCCTTATAGTTTGTACGGCGTCAGTGTTAAGATTTCCAAGAATGAAGACGTATTAATTAACAGTTACGTATGCAGCATTAATTAGTTACTCATGGAATATATTTCTTTCGGGTAATTTTAATGTGTAGTTCCTCTATAATCGTAAAGAGTTTCGTAAGCCAGGGTAATATAGTATAGTATTGTTGTTGAATAACTATTCTGGAAGTAAATGAAACTGCTCTTAAAATTTTGTCACGTTCTTCAAATGAAGGGTGAAATATTGTATCACTTCCCAAAAGCTATCGTAAAACTTTAATCAATTACTGAAGTGGAAACCCTTTCTGCAATTTCGTTCATGATTTTTTTTGTTGCCTTGACTCACTTTTTTATCATTAATCGGAGATTTAACAACCCGCTCTAGTATTAGAATAACTTTTTTTATTATTTTATAATAAATTACTTTAAAAAGGCAAAACTACGTTACCATGACGATATTCAGACATCAAAACACTTACTTTATTCAAAATATTTTAGCTGATTTATTATGAAATTGAATCATCTTTAAAAATTAAGTTACCATTGTTAATATTTTTACTAATAATTATTTTAAAAATCAGATTAGTTTGCTAATAAACAATTTAATATTTTTATTAAAGCACTCGCAACAGTGTAGTAGTCCCCACTGTAACAAATACTACAAAATTCTATGCTAGCGACACGATTGGTCGCTCGAAGGAGTAACGCCCGGTAGAATTACTGCTACACGGTTCTTGTAAAAGATTACTGATTGGCAATAACGTCTTGTTGTGTCCATTTTGTTATTATTTAAGTGGACAATCTCCCGACATCACCCATACTCGGTATCGAAGCCCGAAAGCCGCGGCAGAGACCAGGCTCTGGGGCTCAGTATACTGAGGAGTATCCTGCTGTCACATAATTTAAGACAAAATAGTAAATTGAAATAAATCTATACTTATAATAAATCTGTAGAGAGGTCAATTCTGTACATGAAATATATTTACAAAATAAGTAGCAGGGGGTGATTAGTGTTCGATACTGATGCCAAAAATGCAGTTAAAAAAATTTTTGTCTGTCTGTCTGTCTGTCTGTCTGTTTGTATGTTATTTATAGAAAAAAAACTACTCGACGGATTTTAACGAAACTTAGTACAATTATTCTTTATACTCCTGGGCAGGTAATAGTATACTTTTCATCACACTACAATGAATAGGAGCAGAGCAGTGAAAGGAAATGTTGAGAAAATGGGAGAAGTTGCTTGATTTTTTAAGCTTCCGTCGCGTGTGCAGCCTTAATGGTTAGAGCTACATAGAAACTATGTATAACGGAAATATTCTACAAAAAAATACACGAAAAATATTCCAAGACAGCATATATCTACCTTTTATAGTTAACTCACAATAACACGCATAACTCTCGATAGCTTAGCAGTTCGGAGATTTCTTATTATATTTGTTTACTTTTACGTTTATAAAACCAATAATGCTCACCATCATTCCTAATTAAAAAAAAAATAAACATTAGCACCAATTCAATAAAAAAAGAATCATTGAAATCGGTATAGAAACACCAAACTTATACTTACTTACATGAAATACGCCAACAAGACATCGCGCGTGAATAGTGAATCAAGCTATAAGGATTATTTTTGCGTAACGGTTGCCGCGCTCGACGGGGCTCGCGGCGGCAGAGTATAAAAGGGGCGGGAGGCGAGCGCAAGCGTCATTCAATATTTGGCTGTTGATGCGTTCAGAGTGTTGAACTTTATTGACAGACAATAATTGTTATTTTATAAACCGTGCTTATCAGCGCGACTTTTTGTCTTTAAATAGTTTATTTTAATTTCTTTTGTTGTTATTTTCTAAATTAGTTTTAGTTTTGTTTAAATTCTTAACTATTAATAGTTCCTATTTTATTTCTTTTTAAGTAGATTTAGATTCGATTTTTAGATTAGATAATAGATAGATAGATTAGATTATTGTTAGATTTTTAGTTACTGATAGGTTAGTTTTGGGCATTTTATGTTTAGTTTTTTTTTGTATTGAGTAGATAAAAGCGTAGGTAGGTACTTTTATTAATTATAGTATTCATAGGTATTTTTTATTTATTTTTAAGTGAAGTAGGTATAGGTAGATATTGCCTACTATCTACCTATACTGCATACGTGTTTTAGCTTTATTTTCATTTCTTTTTTTTTTGTACCTAAGTTGTAGGTAGGTAGGTACATATTTCTTAGTTTAATCTATTAGAATATTAGGTATTTAAGTTTAAATAGGCACTTAGATTTATATTTTTTTATTATATAGCAGCTGTACTTAGAACATCTAAGGTTTTTTTTGTATTAGCATAGGTACTTTGATTAATTACAGTAGTTGTAGGTATTTCTTATTATTCATTTTTAAATGAAGTAGGTAAGTGTAGATAGTATTGCACACGCATTAAGTATAGCTTTATTTTCATTTTTTATTCTTTTGTAATTTGTAGGTACCTACGTAAATATTTATAATTCGATTAGAATATTATTTTAGTTTTAATAGGCACTTAGATTTATATTCTATTTATTATATATTTAGCTATAGTTAGGACCTCTGACGTAAGTTTTTTGTTGGGTAACTAAATAGAATTTAAGTTACCGTCGATTAAAAATAAAATAAACGATGCCACCTAAAAAACGACCATCTTTATCTCGAACTTCGAGTCAAGCTAGGAGAATGAGAATGACGCGTTCTCAAGAATCGGAAGAGGAAAGAGCACATCGGTTAAACTCTATGAGAGTTAGTGCCTCAACATCTCGAGCTAATGAAAGCTCTCCAGAAAGAGAGATGCGATTAGCAGCTGAAAGAGCGAGACGAGCTACAACACGGGCTTCTCAAAGCTCTTCTCAACGAGAGCTAAGGCGTTCCATTGACCGGGAACAACATGCGTTATCCCGAGAAGCTGAAACTGCTTTACAACGAGAATTGCGACTCACAGCTGACCGCGAACGGCATACATTATCTCGCGAGTCTGAAACCTTCACTGAGAGGGAATTACGGCTTACAGCTGACCGCGAACGTCATATTTTATCTCGCGAGTCCGAAACCTTCACTGAGAGGGAATTACGGCTTACAGCTGACCACGAACGTCATATTTTATCTCGCGAGTCCGAAACCTTCACTGAGAGGGAATTACGGCTTACAGCTGATCGCGAACGTCATATTTTGTCTCGAGAATCTGAAACTTTTACTCAATATCAAGACCGTTTGACAAATGATAGGGCGCACCATAACATGATTCGATCTCTTGAAGATGAACATGAGCATGAACAACGACTAGAGTCGGGACGCGATTATTACAATTCTTTGAGACAAGAACAATTGATTACTTTATCTAATGAAAGATTAAGAATTGAAAATATTCGGTCGCTTGAAACAGAAGAACAGCGAGAGGCCCGTCTTACTGCAGATAGATTTCGACATGGTCTTAATGACTTAGATATACACGTGGTAGATCAATCTACAAATTCGGTGGCGTGGTCCGATAAATATAAAAGTGGGTTTGCTTATAACCTCACAATTGATTACAGATCATCTTCTGAAATAGGCGATATGAACGTAGTATGTTCCTTTTGTAATGCTTCGAAGTGGAGGAAGGAGTCTGCTGGTTTCTGTTGTTCTGGAGGTAAAATAAATTTGCCTTCGTTCGAAGACCCACCGGAACCTTTAAAATCACTACTTTTAGGGGAACATTTGCAATCCAAACAGTTTTTAGATAATATTCGCACTTATAATAGTGCATTCCAAATGACATCCTTTGGTGCTAAACAAATCTCAGAAGGCCCTTTCATGCCTACTTTTAAGGTACAAGGTCAGGTTTACCATTTGATAGGGTCCCTTTTGCCTGAAGAACAACCTAAATTTCTTCAAATATATTTTGTATCCGATTACAACGAACAGTCGAATATAAGAAATCAATATTTTCCGAATTTAAATACTGAACTCATTTCACAACTTCAGAACATGTTACATCAGGTTAATTCGTACGTATGCAGTTTTAAATCGGCATTAGAAGCCCTTTCTCAAGATGGTAATAACAATTATAAAATTGTTATAAATGCCGATAAGCGTCCAACTCAGGAACACCCTGGGCGTCATAACGTTCCATCCACGAATGAAGTTGCTGTAGTACTGGTCGACCAGGAATGTGATAGGCGTGATATCGTTATACGTTCCAGAGACAATCGTTTGCAACGTATTTTCGAAACCCACAGGGCTTACGACAGTTTGCAATATCCTATGATATACTGTCGAGGGGAAGATGGTTATAATTTCGCTGTATACCAAACCGATCCGCGCACAGGCGCACCTAATTATAATAAAAAGGTGTCATGCCTTCAATTTTATTGTTACCACCTGCAAGTGAGACGGAATAGATTGGTATACTTTCAACGTTTTCGTGGCTTATTTAATCAGTTTATTGTTGACATGTACGCAAAAATTGAAACCGAAAGATTAGTTTATATACGATCTAATCAAAGGCAGCTGCGCGCTGAAGAATACGTGCACCTTCGCGATGCCATGCAGCAAGATAACGATACTGTGAATATGGGTCGTTTAGTTATTTTACCCTCTTCTTTTACTGGTGGTCCACGCTACATGCATGAACGTACTCAAGACGCTTTTTGTTACGTAAGAAAATATGGACGTCCCGACTTATTTGTTACTGTAACTACCAATCCCAAGTGGGATGAAATCACTCGGGAGCTTCTTGAGGGTCAGGCACCGCATGACCGCCATGATATTATTGCAAGAGTGTTTCATTTAAAATTAAAATCAATGATAGATCTTCTTACCAAAGATAACATTTTTGGAGAAGTATTGTGTTATATGTATAGTGTTGAGTGGCAAAAACGCGGCTTACCTCACGCACATATCTTGCTTTGGTTAAAAGATAAGGTTCGACCTAATGATGTAGACAGATTAATCAGTGCTGAAATTCCAGATCCGACTGCAGATCCCCTGTTATACGACATTGTTAAAACTCATATGATACATGGTCCATGTGGTGCATTTAACGCAAATGCTCCTTGCATGCAAGACGGTCGTTGCACTAAAAGGTATCCAAAAGCATTAGTGGATGAAACTGTAACAGGACATGATGGATACCCATTATATCGTCGCCGTTCAAGAGACAATGGTGGTTTTACTGTTGAAAAGCGAATGTCTGGACAACAGGTTACTTTAGATAATAGGTGGGTCGTTCCGTATTCGCCTGTATTGTCCAGAGCATTTCAAGCTCACATAAATGTAGAAATGTGTAATAGTGTAGAGTCAATTAAATATATTTGTAAGTACATTAACAAGGGCAGTGACCAAGCTACGTTTGCGTTAAGAAATGAACATGATGAAGTTACTAGATTTCAGTCAGGCAGATATATCAGCTCTTCAGAAGCTGTGTGGCGGATCTTAAGTTTTAATATTCACGAAAGATATCCACCTGTGACCCATGTCATGATGTTCATCTGGAAGGCGGTCAACGTATATATTTTAACGCCGAAAATGTTACAGAACGATTAGAGAACCCTAGACAAACAACTTTATTGGCATTCTTTCGACTTTGCCAAACTGATAATTTCGCAAAGTCTCTTTTGTATGAAGAAGTTCCATCGTATTATACCTACGATAAACAACGAGGTGTCTTTAACCGTAGACGCCGAGGCAGGCCTGTAGATGGCGAGACAGGTATTTTCAAAGAACATGTTCTTGGTAGAGTGTATACTGTTCATCCTAACAACGCAGAGTGTTTTTATTTGAGATTATTATTACATACAGTGCGAGGACCAACATCATTTATAGATTTGAGAAAAGTAGACGATGTTGTTTATCCAACTTATCATGCAGCTTGCCAAGCGCGTCATTTGCTTGAAAATGATCAACATTGGGATGACGCTTTAGCAGAATCCTGTGTTAGTGATAATCCACGACGGTTACGCCATTTATTTGTAACATTACTCACATTTTGTAATTTATCTGATCCTGTCCAATTATGGGAAAAATATAAAGAAAAATTTGCAGTAGACTTTCTTCGGAATTTATCTCACAATAATGAAGGCGCAACTAATGATAATTTTCGAGATCTGGCTATAAATCAGTGCTTATTAGCTCTTCAGGAAGACTTAAAAGCAGTAGGCGGTAAATCACTTTGTGAATATGGTTTGCCAACGCCAACCTCAGTCGGAGAGGTTACCAATAGGGAATATTCCGCAGAGATTGGTTACAACCCAATGGAACTGCTGGTAACATTAGAAAACGGTGTCCCAATGATGACTGCAGAACAACGCTTAGTCTATGATCGCGTGTGCGAGAGTGTGCAGAATAATTTAGGAACAATATGGTTTTTAGATGCACCTGGAGGAACTGGGAAAACTTTTTTGACTAAATTAATATTAGCTTATGTTCGAAATCAGCGTAAAATCGCTCTTGCCGTGGCTTCATCAGGTATAGCTGCAACATTGCTACCAGGAGGTAAGACTGCTCACACTATGTTTAAAATACCAATTAATTTAGATCGCACGGAAAGTCCAACCTGTAGTATTTCAAGAAATAGCGACAAAGCTAAGGTATTGCGTGAGTGTAATTTAATCGTATGGGATGAATGTACGATGGCCCATCGAAAAGGAGTAGAAGCAGTAGACAGAACTCTAAGGGACATAAGACAAAATGATCGACCAATGGGCGGTATTACGGTTTTATTTTGTGGTGATTTCCGACAAACCTTACCGGTAATACCACGGGGAACCCGAGCTGATGAGATTAGGGCTTGCCTGAAAAGCTCTTATTTGTGGCGTGATATACAATCGGTGCATTTGACTATAAATATGCGAGTGAGAACTGGAGACAACGCAGATAATCGTGAATTTTCTGATACATTATTGAAGATTGGTGAAGGTACCTATCCACAACTACACCAAGGAAAACTTATTCTGACACCTGAGTTATGTTGTATAGTGCAATCCCAACAACATCTTATATCTTCGGTTTACGGTGACATAACAATTATATTAAATAGGGACAATTCTTGGCTTTGCGAAAGGTCCATTTTGACTCCTCGCAATGACCAGGCATCTGAAATTAATAATAAAATACTGTCTAATATACAGGGAGAAAGCAAAGTTTATAGTTCAATAAATAGAATGGTTGATGAACAAGAAGCCACTAATTACCCGATAGAATTTTTAAATTCTTTAAGTATGCCTGGACTACCTTCTCATATAATTTGTTTAAAAATTGGCATACCGATAATTCTGCTCCGAAATTTAAGACCACCTCAACTTTGCAATGGAACTCGGCTAAAAGTAACCCAGTTGCAACAAAATGTAATCGAGGCTCAAATTTTAACAGGTTGCGGTGCAGGAGAAACTGTCTTTATTCCCAGAATTCCCATAATACCAAATAATTTTCCATTCCAATTTAAAAGAACGCAATTCCCAGTATCGGTGTGCTATGCCATGACTATCAATAAAGCTCAAGGGCAGACTTTTCGTGTTGCTGGAGTAGATCTCGGTGTTAGCTGTTTCTCGCATGGTCAATTATACGTCGCTCTTTCCCGGGTTAGCAATTCTAGGAATCTTTACGTTCACGTGCCGGACGGGTCGACTCTTAACATAGTCTACCCAGAAGCTTTGCGCTGAAACATTTTAATTTGATCTAAAAATATTAGCAATATATTATCTTAATAAAAAACAAGGAGTTACACGCTGACCGAGTCGTGGGTATAGCGTGGGTATATTATAATATTCTGCGGTTACTTATATTTTTCAACAGTTTTGTGGATTGGCATATTATATTACTATTGCCCTTCTAAAATACGAAAGTGAATCTGCCTGTTACGTCAAAACTATAAGGGAGGACATCTGCTAATTTTTTTTCGAAAAACGACGGAAACGCGGACGAAGTCGCGGGCAAAAGCTAGTTTATAATAAGTAATTATTTTATTTATGAAGTTGTTTAGTTTAATGTTTCTTTCTTTAACATATATACATAATACTTGTCAGTGACGCTAGTGATTTCTGGAAGCGTTCGGAAAGTTTCATTGTGACGTTTTACTGGTTTCTAAATATTATTATTTTATTCTTGTTTGTTATATTAATTGTTATTGTTTTAATTTAAAAAGTATAGTTGTAAATTTTTTTATTATTCTTTTACTGTTAATCATTTGCAACTGTTTTTTTTCTTTTTATTGTTTTTACTTTTACCTAATTGTTAGCTTAATTTCGAGATTTTACCAGATTTTTTTAACGTATTTTTTGCTATGCTGTGTATGTAGTAAGATTGTTTTTAGGAAAACTATAATTTTGTTGTTTTTTTTTGTCTAGTATATAAAATATACGTATTTATTTTAATTTATTATATTTTATATTAATTTATTTTATTTTACTTTTTATTTATTTTTTACATTTTTTAAATTTATAATTGTATATGTCGGATATACTGAATATTGATGATGACTATTTCTCTTGTACTTCTTTCTAATGATGATTTTCTCAGTGTTTCCAGTAATTCTTCTTCCACCCGCAGTAATTCATCTTCCCTTTATTCTAAAATTAGTTCAATCTTCTGCAACAATTCTGAAAGCATTAATTTAGTTCATATTAACGCACAAAGCATTCCGGCTCATTACTCCGATCTTCTCGCATCTTTTAACGGGGTCAGTGTTGACGTTATTCTGGTCTCAGAGTCATGGTTAAAACCCTCTCTTTCCACCTCTTTCTACAATATTTCCAAATTTAACCTGATACTTAATGACCGAACTTCCAAAGGAGGTGGTGGTGTCTGTATCTATCTTCGTGACAGTATTTCCTTTAACATAATTAAGCAATCTTCTGATCCTTCCCCTGAACCTTATCTTGAATACCTTTTTATAGAAATTATTGCTCGTCATACTAAAATTTTAGTTGGCGTTCTTTATAGGCCTTCTCTTCATGTCAATTATTTCAATACTTTTGAATCCCTTCTCGATACGTTATCTCCTTCCTATAATCATATTATTATAATGGGCGATTTAAATACGTGCTTAGTCAAAAATGACTCTAGAGCCCAAAAACTGAAATCCCTGATATCGTCCTTTAATTTGACCTTATATCTGAGACCCATTTTCCTCCTAACTCCAAGCCTTCGCTTCTTGATCTTATCCTTGTTTCAAAGTCAGAAAATGTTTTAACTCACGGTCAGCTAACAGCCTCTTTCTCTTACCATGATCTCTTGTTCCTTCGCTATAACTTACCTTTTTTCAAACGCATAAAAAAATGTATATTACGTCGTAGTCTTAAAAATATTAACCTCAATAATCTTATATATGATACACTTAATATAAATTGGTCTGCTCTGTATGATTCTCGAAATGTTAATGATATGGTTACCATCTTTAATGCGGAAATAATAAAGCTGTATGATGTCCATGCTCCAGTAAAGCAAATAAGAGTTCAACATCTTCCCGCACCTTGGCTCACTCCAACAATTAAATCAATCATGGCCAAACGGGATAAAGCTAAGAAAATTTGCAAAAAAGATTCATCTCCAGACAAAATCAATACTTACAAAAAGCTGCGTAATCTATGCAATATAATGTGTAGGGATGCAAAACGTCGTCATATCTTTTCTTCTATACACAATCTTTCGGGTGCACAAATGCGGAACTTCTTAAAGTCACTAGGTGTGGGTAAGAATCGTAATACTCTCAACTCTCAACAGTATGGTTGATTTAAATCTATTAAATACACATTTTTCTTCTCCGCCTTTGATACTTTCTAAAGAACGCAAATCAAAAACTCTGCAACAACTGACAAATAGCACCCACCTATCTGTGATTCTACGTTTTTCTTCCGGGATTTAACAGAAGGAGATGTCAAAAAATCACTATTTTCAATCTCTTCTAAGGCCGTCGGTAATGACGACATTAGTAGAGATATGCTTATTCCTATAATCGATATCCTTTTACCTATTATAACATATATTTTAAACTTTTCCTTAAGATCTTTCACATTCCCTTCTACATGGAAGGCAGCACATATAATTCCCTTACCTAAAATAAGTAATCCTACCTTGCCTTCGCACTATCGACCAATATCTATACTCCCTTTCCTTTCAAAAATTCTCGAAGATCCTGTACAGAAGCAACTCTAACAATTCCTTCACGGTAATAATCTTCTAAGTCCTTTTCAATCCGGTTTCCGTCCTCATCATAGCACTACCAAAGTCACTGATGTCACTAAAGTCACTGATGATATCCGATATGGGATGGATAACAAAAAGCTTTCAATACTTGTTCTTCTTGATTTTACTAATGCATTTAATTCAGTGGACTTTGATATTTTGCTCGGCATTCTTTCAACTTTCTCTATATCTCCTTTCGTTTTAAACTGGTTTAAATCATATCTTTTCGGGCGTCGGCAGATTGTGAAATCCGATGACAGTTCTTCTCATTGAATGGATCTTTCTGCTGGTGTACCTCAAGGCGGCGTACTATCTCCTCTACTTTGTTCTATGTTTATAAACGAAGTCTCTAAAATAATATCTTCTCACTACCATCTCTATGCAGATGATTTGCAGCTTTACAGACATGTCACTTTTTCTGGAATCGAACAGGAAATAGCATCAATGAACATCGACCTTGAAAGCATACGCTTATGGGCAGAAGAATATGGATTATTAGTTAATCCAAATAAATCACAAGCTATTATAATTTATAATAAGCAATCTCGCAGCAAAATTAATTTCTCGACCTTGCCTTGCATTTTTTACGATGGTACTCCATTAACTGTAATGGAGTATAGGTACTGACCTACATACCGTAAAAAATGGGAAAATGAGATTAACCTTAGACTCCCATTTCACTTGGATAGCTCAATGCAGCGACATAAGCAAGCGCTTATATCGATCGTTACATTCACTTAAACGTCTTCAAAATTTTCTTCCCTTTAAAACTAAAATTATTCTAGCCCAATCTCTTCTTCTTCTGATGATTCTACTCAAAATGGACCCATATAACTTACTCTGTTGTCTTCTATAGCAGGTGATAAATATAGGAGATGATAAATGTCGGGATGTTTGTAATCACGAGACTTCAGGTGTTTTTATATTACTCGTATCAACGTTCCCAAATCGTTACTTCTGAACCTTGACCTAATTAATTGTCATCGAAATGATCGAATTCAAATCCAAATAATAGTTTTCATGTAAAAAGTATAATTTCTTTGTATTTCTTATTATTTTGTATAACTATAACGTTTGGACACTATGTAACATGTGTTTTTTCATATTAATCGAGTGGTGTGTATTGTGTATATAACTGAGTTATAGTTTCAGTTTTCTCAGATTAACAAACAAATGTATTATGTTCGAACACAGGAGCATGTGAAATAGTATAATGGCATATACAGTTCACTTTGTAACAACATTGGCATTTTGATAACCAAATTAGGATTTACGTCCTCGCAGTAGTACTTACTTACTTACTTACTTAGTACAAGCGCGTGCTCGTACATTGGTAATGTGAATGTGTTGTGGAAGCTCTTTGTCTGTTAGAGGATAACTATTATTCTTTTAATAACTACAAGACAAAATATTACATTTTTAAAAGCACTATATTTTAATCTTTAATTTCGGTAAGTTTGTATATTTACTTCAACTTTGTTCTAATTCTTTGTAATTCCGAGTGCTACTAACTTATACTATGGATGTTTATTCGATGATTTAATAAAATAGTGATTGTATTACATCGCACGAAGACTAAACTAAAGGATAATTCATTGTTGTTATGTCTATCACAAAGGCTTAAGATGAGTTGAATTGTAATCACTCCTTCACTACAGTGGACTTTATAAATAGTTCCGGGCTGTTGGTTCACTGCACACTAAGTAGTGATCCTTAACAATAAGTATTATTTCTTTAGCAACGTTTTAATATTAATTAAATTTTACTACGATAATAAACAAGAAGAGTATTTTTAGGGAGATTATTTATTTAATTATTTATCAATTATCCTTTTCATTTGATGAAAGACTTTTGTAATTTAAAGACACTACATTATAAATATTCAGATATAATTTAAACGGTAGTAAATTAACCGTGCTGTGAGTTTATATAGATAAACTACGAGTATACGAGTATAGACTCGTATATAAATAAATTTATATGAAAATCACAATATCGGTTGTACGTAACAAAAAATCCATTTATCACGTTTTTTTGAAATAATCATTATTAATAAAAAATCACAATGTGTAAATTTATATACTTTAACTTCCACTTTCACTTACACATTCGTTATTCGAGGATGTTATGATAAATATGATATCCCAGTTTCAATCACTTTCAGAAACTAAAAATAAAATAAATGAACTCAGGCACTGGTATATTAAATAGGAACACGAGTCTTCCATTACATCGGTATCTATTTGAGAATATGGATTCTAATTTAAATTGAAAATTAGATATCTTTCAGTCACAAAAATATAAACACTAAGTGATAAAATGCAAGGTTTTTTCGGTAGTGAATATATCCAATACAGTGTTATTTACTACAAACTTTATTAAATATAGTATTCTATTTCCTTATAGACAAAATATTATGTTCATAAGTATGACTAATAATAAGTTTTTAAATTGAATCAGACTTTAATATATAAACTAATGAAAACACGGATTGTTCATAAATATTATAAATAAATAATAACGGAAGGCACAAAGGATAACGGTCGGATAACATTTTGATAAAGGTGTGGATTTCGTGTTACGGAATTAGCTTCAAAGAGCATTTCTTATAAGACTTATTATAATACATATATACATTTATATATAAACATAAACATTGTTTATAAAATAAACTTTATTTATATAAATGTATATAATATTTTTCTAATATATTGATGTTCCATACTTTGTAAAATGCTCGCAAAAGTATTGGATTATTTGTACAAAATATTTATCTTTTTTAATGTCACCTCGTGTTAGAAGACAATTCCTTACTAAACTAAGGAAAAATTGTCGTTTCCTTGGATTGAAATTGGATTCATATGTAATTAACTTAACTCAATTATTAAATAAAATCTTCTTAGACGTGTTTTTTAAATACATCCATACTTTGAAATAGATATTCCCTTTTAGAGTTTCTTGAACATTTCTCAGTATAGTAATCGACGTGAGTGTTTCTCAGAGAGTCTTATCTAAGTTAAATAGACACTCCAGACTGTGGCAGGTCGATTTAATCTATTGAGTGGAGGCGTAATTGTACTTTTCCTACAAGATATC
Organism: Melinaea marsaeus rileyi; assembly: GCA_918358865.1. NCBI lineage: Eukaryota > Metazoa > Arthropoda > Insecta > Lepidoptera > Nymphalidae > Melinaea > Melinaea marsaeus. Next base: position 782,680 of record OU911089.1, read on the forward strand.
TGTAGTGTGAAAAGTGTTATCAATATGGACAAAAACTTTAATTTAACCCAATCAGTAAAGTGTAGATGTCCTCGACACGTTCTATTTAACATGTTTGTAAATAATTAATGTGTAATAGAATAACATTGTAAAGTATCTTAGGAATATGTAATTTTGGGTAACAAATTATTATTAACTTATATGTAAACCATTGATCAGATCTTTTCCCTCCGCATGATCACGTAAAACTTTTTGGCCTTAAATCAAAAGGTTTTCTGTGTCTTTTGTGGATTTGGAAAAGGCGTTTGACAGGGTTGTCAGAAAGAAATTATGGGAGATACTGAGCCGATACAATGTGAGCGGACCCTTGCTACAGGCTGTAAAATCTTTTTACAGAGATAACTCAGCCTGTGTGCGAGTAGGAGCTGGCATGTCGCCCTGGTTTGACATCTAATCGGGTGTTAAGCAAGGTTGCGCTATATCAGTTTGGTTGTTCAATTTGTATTTGGATAGTTGTCTCCAAGGCGTGAAAGACAGAGACATGGGAGTGAAAGTAGGTGACCTTAAGGTCAATTGCTTGCTATATGCAGATGATGCAGTGCTCATTGCATCATCAGAATGTAATTTGCAGGCATTGGTCACCACTCTCCCGGTGGTAGACAATAACATCGAGTCGCCGGCAAGGTTACCACCCATCGGGCAAAGTCGTGCCGCAAAGCGACCTAGTCGTGTTCCGGCACGTTGTTCGATGAATCCGTCTATATGGGAAATGGGTCTGAACAGCTGCGTTGCGTTGGCGAACCGGTTTGCGAACCGAGCGGGATCCGAAGCGACGGCTTTCCGCTGGCCGCCCGCAGATAGTTGGGGGCCCAATTAGTGGGTCAGCCACTCACGAAAGGCTACCCCGCCAGCTGCGTAAAATCCCAGGGTGGTTCCATTGTGCTGGTTGGCGACCAGATGAGGAGGCCCGATGGCGATCCCTGGGGGGTTCGGGCGTCCCCGCAGTCTCCAGATTAGCCTCCCAGTGGCATGACATCACCAATTTCGGCGCCGGGTTTAATACGTACCGCCTCGTTCAACTGCCATTTCTCATCCTATTAACTCTTTTATTTTTTTTTATGAAAAAGTCCAGTAAAAAGAAGAAGTTTTTACAGCGCTTGCCCTCCTCCTCATTTAAAGTGCACCTCACTAACATCAGGGGCTTGCACTCTAATCTATTCTGTCCATCACCACCTGGACACAGAGCAACCGCACTTGATCTTTTTGACGGAGACACAGATACAATGTCCTCTAAGCGCTGCATACCTGGATTATCTCGGTTACTCGTTAGAGTACAAATTTCGCTTACGTGCCGGGGTCTGTGTATACGCACGCAACGACTTCTGTATCCTGCGTCTCCGTCACCTTGAAGATCCTACTTTTTCTTCCTTATGAATTTTAGTAGACACAGGAAACGAAAAAATCCTGTATTAATGTGTCTACCGTTCGCACAGCGTTGATCAGGAGACATCTAAATTATTTGAGTATCTCGGTGAGGCTCCTGATATGGCTCTGCATCAGTACCCTTCAGTGCAGCTCGTCTTTCTAGGGGACTTTAATGCCTGTCATCAGGACTGGCTATTCCCGTACCAGAAGACCGACCATGCTGGAAGAGAAGCATGGAACGTTGCGTTGTCTTTCGACCTCTTTCACCTGGTGAGGCAAGCGACGAGGGTATCAGATGTAGTAGGCCATACATCCAATTGCCTGGATCTTTTGCTGACAACTGATCCGGACAGGTATCGTGTAGAGGTGACCTCCGCCTTGGGAACCTCCGATCACTGTTTGGTGAAATCTGTATTTACATATTCCGCACCAGCTTTCGAACCACCTGATGTTAAGCGAGTATGGAAATACAAGTCAGCAGATTGGAATGAGATGCGGGACTTTTTTGCGTCTTATCCTTAGCGGCAGGTCTGCTTATCTTCTTTGGATCCGTCGAGTTGCGCGGATGCTATAACCGATGTGGTACATCAGGAAATGGAGTACTTCATTCCTTTTGCTGACGTACCCATCGGTGGCAAAGCTCGCCCATGGTTTAATGCCGAATGTGGTCATGCTGAAGACCGAAAACATTCGGCATACCTAATTTGGGCTGATGCTCGAAGCCGCAAAGCTCCGGATGTAAGTTTAAAGAAGAGAGCCTTAAACCATGCTGCCAAGTCCTATAAAAAGGCATTACGGAAGGCTCGTCGCGATCGTATCGCTAAGAATGACGAAAAGCTCTCTGTCAGACCTACTGGCAGTCGAGCTTTCTGGTCTCTTGCCAAAGCGATCGAGTCGAACTTCTGCCAACCCTCACTACCTGCTCTGCTGAAGCCGGATGGACCTCTGGCCCATACAGCGACAGAGAAAGCGAATGTATTTGCTTCTCTGTTCGCTGAAAATTCACATCTAGATACTGGCAATGCTTCTCCAGCACATCTTTCTCACTGCGGTATTTCGATGCCTGAAATCCGCATCACTAACAAAGAGGTATGGAGACCATTGTGTCGTCTTGATGTGAAAAAAACCAGTAGTCCTGATGGTATACCAGCCATTCTGCTCAAGACATGCGCAGCTGAGTTGTCTCCTGTATTGACACGTCTGTATCGTCTCCCTTTCAAGTCTGGAATAGTGCCGAAATCTTGGAAGCTTGCTAACGTGCAACCAGTGCCCAAAAAAGGCAGTCGTGCCGATCTTGCCAATTATAGACCGATTTCAATCACCTCCATAGTCTGCAAGATTATGGAGCGTGTATTGAACTCGTGCCTTTTAGCGTACCTTGAAGGTAACGATCTCCGCAGTGGCCGACAGTATGGGTTTCGCCGAAATAGGTCCACTAGGGACCTTTTAGTGTACGCTACGCACATTTTAGGCGAGGCCATCGAGAAGAACGGAGAAGCGGTCGCCGTCTCTCTTGATGTCTAGAAGGCACTTGACAGGGTCTGGCATGCGAGCCTTATAAGCAAGCTTTCAACATACGGCATATCTCCTGGTCTGATCGGCTGGGTAACGGACTTTCTGAACCAAAGATCTCTCCGAGTAGTTGTCGACGGGTGTTCCTCGGAACCCTTGACAATAAATGCCGGAGTGCCTCAGGGGTCCGTTCTTTCTGCAACTCTCATTCTGCTGCACATTAACGATCTGCTGAAGTCCGCTATCTATGGGTATGCAGACGACAACACAGTTGTAGAAAGATAGTCGGGTAGTCGGGCTAGTAGAGATCAAGTACAGTCTGAAAGAGAAGCCATGGTGCAACGTTTTAATGACAAACTTCAGGCAGTCTCCGCATGAGGCAAAGCCAATCTTGTCAAATTCAACGCCACCAAAACGCAGACGTGTCTGTTCACCGCCAAAAGTAGCCCTTTCACCTCGGCTCCTACTTTCCAGAATGTATCTTTGGAATACAGTGACCGGCTTCAGTTGTTAGGCTTAGAGATTTCTTCGAACCTCAACTTTGGTCGGAGTATTGAGTCCAGAGCAAGAGCAGCTGCAGGAAAGCTCGCCGTTCTTGCGAAGGTCCGTCAGTACTTTATACCGGGACAGCTACTTGTATTATACAAAGCACAGATCCGATCGTGTGTAGAGTAATGTGGGCATATATTCGCTGGTGCCGCTAAGTCTCATCTTGCGGTTTTGGACTCAATTGAGAGGCGAACAAAGAGGCTTATAGGCGACCCTGAATTGGTTGAAGCCAACCTCCACAGCCTTGAATACAGGAGTAGAATTGTTAGCCTCTCAGTATTCTATAGGGTACATTTTGGTGAGTGTGCGCAGAAATTACATGATTTAATTCCTCCGTCCCCCTTCCATCACAGGACGTTTCGACGCACGGCAGATATCCATCGTTACGTTCTGGACATTCCCCCTGTCCGAACAAAATGTTTTGCTTCGTCTTTTTTAGTTCGTACAGCGAAGGACTGGTACAGCTTGCCTGCGTCGGTATTTCCGTCCCTATACGATGTGGGTGTCTTCAAGAGAAGAGTGAATAGGTTACTGGGTTAATGCGCCCTACCATCTATGACTACATTTCCACTTTCCATCAGGTGGAATGTAGTCAAGCACTAACCCAGATGGTATAAAAAAAAATTAAATTGCCGTTTGAAGAATCTGGAGGCACGGTTGTATTTCCTCTTCAGAATTCTAGAGTTCGGATCCTTAGTGACTAACGCATTAGCCCAAGCTTGATAAGCCTGCCGTTTGTCAGCTGCTGCAGTCCTGACAGACGCATCAAACCAAGGCCGCGATCTGTCGCCAAGTGGTACCACAGAACTTGGTACAAATAGTTTCATGCCCTGAAGTATCACATCAGCTACAGCTGCAGCGCAGTCACTAGGATCATTGGAAGGGAAACAAATCGGCCCCTATGGGTAGGATGCAAAAAAGGACCGCATTCCATCCAAATCTGCTGACTTGTAGTACCAAACGCGTCGAGTCGCAGGTCTTGTGCGAGCAGGACGTTGAATGGGCACTACACTCCGTACCAGACAGTGATCAGAGGAACCTAAGGGAGCCTCGACAGTGATCTGGTACTTTTCTGGATGTGTAGTCAGCAGAAGATCCAAATGTGGCTGTCCACGTCCGGTAGACGAGTGTGCGTCTTTAGCAGCTGGGACAGACCATTTGCCAGAGCAAAGTCAAACACAGATCTCCCCGCGTAGTCGGTGGCATGTGACCCCAGCCAATCGGCATGGTGCGCATTGAAGTCCCCGAGGACTACGACTTCGGCGGAGGGAGTCTGTGAAAGCAGATCGTCAAACTTCGCCTGAACATGGCCCAAGAGTTGATCCGTTTCTGCATTACCACTATGGGACCTGTAGAGGCACGCGTAGACTCAGACATGGTCGTCCATGTCCACGCGCAGCCAGAGCACAGACAGGTCCTGACCTTCAAAAACCTGAAGGCGACGGTAGCAGATATCCTCCCTTACGAACACAGATATCCCGGCATGTGGTATAAAATGATGTTCTAGTTTATACCCGGGGTACGATAGGTACGCTGTGTCGCTAGGTTGAGATATCTGCGTCTCCGTCAAAAACAACAAGGCCGGCTGCGCCGTCTCAAGATGGTAGTGGACGGCGTTTAGGTTCGATTGAAACCCCCGGATGTTGCAAAAGTCCACATCTAGAGTGGAGCGGGGTGCCGCTGTTTGCCGTCGTTTGCCCTCAGAAAACCTAACAGGCGATACTTTGCCCGCCCCAGATACGACGGGCAGCCCGAGCAAAATCCGAGGATCATTCCCCCGATTTTGCTCGAGGAGGGGGTCCCCTGCTTCATCAAAGCCGTTACCCTCCTGGGGTATACTTTTTGATGGCATCGCTATCATGTTTGGCAGGGGGGGGGGGTTGGGCTTCCGGATTCTCTTACTCACCGACGGAACATAACCAAATGAATTTGGTTACTACACGTCGGTCTTCTGTGAGAGGGTGGGTGGTCCTTCCCCGGTCGAGCCAGCCCAATACGAGCTGCAGTCAGAAAACTACAGCTAGGCTCTATATATATATATATCGGATTTGAACCGCTGATTATATTTCTAAAAAGGCCAGTTCTAATGACCTCATCAGGGCCATTAGTACTGGCATTGGATTTTTCCATGATAATAAAGAATCAATAAATTAAATAAAAATAGAAAATAATTCTTTATAATTTAATTAGTATTTATTAATACTAGGTTACACCAGAAATACAATCTAAACAAAAATAAGAACTAAAATGTGGTACCAACGTTATTTCATGCAATAATAATGGCAGACTTACCGAGTCACCGCTGAAATCCGAGTGTGTCTAAGTCTCGGCTCCACCCGTTTATATACACGCCTCAGCCGGGTGGGGCGTGTAAGAAAGTAACGTCTACCCACATTTTAGTTTTAACAATTAGAAATCATAATATCATCTATTTACAACGATAACAAATGTTTAGTTTAGGCGACAATTCTAAACTTATTTTTAACAATTAAATACTTAAAATTAACAATAACTTCTTAGATCGATATAACATAACACAACAAAATAATACATCAGATGATTCATTTCTTATAACGTCAATAACATAATTTCTAAAAGTAATTAAAATTACTTTTAGTCGTTTTACTACAGTGATATAAGATAATAAACCGTAACATTATTTTATTTATTTCTAAAAATAATAATAAATAAGCTTGCGGCGACATATATATATATACATATATATATTACGACGACGAAAAAGAAAAACAAAGGACAAACTTATATATAAAGTAAAATTTATGGACATTGGGATGAATAGAAATCATGGACGAATTTCTTAAAAACTGCAAGAGATTTTGATTGTTTAACTTGTAAGGGGAGGGAATTCCATAAACGACAAGCTTTTACAGAAAAGGCATTCGGGTAAAAAGTAGTAGAATGTGAAGGAATTTTCAAAAGGACATTGTTATGAGAATGTAAGGAAAAAAAATTAGATAAAAATTTAAATTGTTGTTTTAAATACGGAGGAGTAGAAGAATGGAACAGCGTACAGTGCAGCAGGTTAAGAATATGTGTATTCCGGCGGAAGCGGATAGGGAGCAACTTGAGATGTTTACGAAATTATGAGATACGGTCATTTTGCGTAGTCCAAATATGAACCTGATGCAAAGATTTTGGAGTCTCTGAAGTTTATTTAAATGCTCTTCTTTTTATTCTAGGTTACGTCAGGTTACGTCACGTTCTAGGTTACGTCAGCGTAGTCAAGTATAGGCAAGAGAAGGGATTTAGTCAGCGGTATCTTTGTGGGAACCGGAAGAAAATTGAGTAAACTACGAAGAGATCCGATCCTGGCAAAAGTCTTTCTACTGACCTCGCCTATCTGCGGGATCCAAGATAAATGTTGATGCCCAAGTTTTTTACTTTATTGAAGGTAACATAACAGTATTTGTGGTAATATTTTCAACAGTTTTAGTTTTTCTTTATTACTTATATTTAAAAACAAGTAAAATAACTGAATTAATGTTTTTTTAATCCACGAGTGAACCATATTATATTCTCAAACAAATATATTCTCGCTCTGAAAAGTAACAAAGTATAAAAGGCTTCATTAATCAACACTGCTTTGAGTGGATTTCTTAACCAGTATTCTTCTGTCAATTTGGAAGGCTACAACGAGGAACTCAATCCAATTAAAAATTATTTGAAATGTAGTTTTCGTATGTAACAAGATATTTAATAATGCAAACTATTTTCTGACCAATGGTTAACAAGTTTCTTCTGAGGGTAATTTTGTAACATATAGTTTATCAACACTATTTTCGAGTTCTTATTATCCATGATATAATTTGTGGGTTTCAAAAACATCGCAGTAAATCAATAAACAACTAACACTATGTTCTTTAAAATATATAAAAAATCCGTGCCCGCAGGGGGACACGCGTGGGTAGACCTCGTGTGTAACTCGTTTAAAATATAACTCACTACCTAAGAATAATACATGATGCCGTTGTTTACATCAAAAATTTTCAAGCAAAAAGCGGTTTTAATTTTTTTTCCCGGAAAAGGTATCTTTTTTGGAAATACTTTTGGTACTTAAATTTAGAGTAAAAAATAAACTTTTTATTAAAAATATTTGCGAGGAGGGAATGTATACCAGAAAAAAGTTGTCGTGGTTTTACCTACCTAAAATTTACAAGCTAAAAGTGGTTTTTATTATTTTTCTCGGAAACGGTACCTTTTACGGAAAAACTTTTGGTACCTAAATTTAGAGTAAAAAACAACCTTTCTATTAAAAATACTTGTGATGCATGAATGTTTACCAGAAAAAAGTTATGATTTTTTTTCCAAAAATTTCGGTTTTTTTTACCCCCACACCTAAGTTATTGATGTTAGGTTTTCGGTTTATCTACATTAGTTATAGGTATTTATCAAAGACATCATATAATATGAACGCGATTGATCTCCTTTGTATAGGGACAAAGTTATGGTCGAAAAACTGAAATCAGAAAAAGTGAGGCCCTAGCGCCCCCTGTGACCGGATTTCTCTGGTAAACGAACTTGACCTTCATTTTTGGATGGTTGATTTTTATGCAAAGTTTGAAAGCGATCCGAGCGAAACTGCGGCCGCTATCGTGCTGACAAAAGTCGAATCTGGACGCACGCACGCATATATATATATATATATATAAACTTTTTGACCAATGGTCATTTCGGACTCAGGCGGTCATAAGAAGACCTCCTGTGAAGAAATTTTTCCGAAATTCGAAAGTAGGGGACAAATGAATGGGCAGACCGAATTCTTCGAGGTCTACCCAATATTAAGTACATTACTTACATATATCAAAATATTTTTAGTATATTTGTATGTTAAATGTGCATGGGTGAGAAATGCATTCCGGATAAACGTTACCGAATCACGTTAGTTAGTAAATAATGCCACAACAACACCACAACACCGTCTTGTCGTTTGTACCAGAAATGTAAACTGATACCAAAATTCAATCTTCTGCTAAATGTATAATTTATACAACTTTTAAGAGGCACTTCAATATTACGGTTTTGGGTAGACCTCGAAGAATTCGGTCTGCCCATTCATTTGTACCCGACTTTCGAATTTTGGAAAAATTTCTTCACAGGAGGTCTTCTTATGACCCCCTGAGTCCGAAATGACCATTGGTCAAAATATATATATATATATATATATATATATATATATATGCCTGCTTCCAGATTCGACTTTTGTCAGCACGATAGCGGCCGCAGTTTTGCTCGGATCGCTTTCAAATATTGCACAAAAAACAAACATCCAAAAATTAAGGTCAAGTTCGTTAACTAGATAAATCCGGCCAAGGGGGGCGCTAGGGCCTCACTTTTTCTGATTTCAGTTTTTCGACCATAACTTTTTCCCTATTCAAAGAAGATCAATAGCGTTCATACTATATGATGTCTTTGATGAATACCTATAACTAATGTACATAAACCGAAAACCTAACTTCAATTACTTAGGGGTGGCGGTAAAAAAACCGAAAATTTTTGGAAAAAAAATGATAACTTTTTTCTGGTAAATATTCTTACATCACAAGTATTTTTAATAGAAAGGTTATTTTTTACTTTAAATTTAGATATCAAAAGTTTTTCCGTAAAAGGTACCGTTTCCGAAAAAAAAATAAAAACCACTTTTATCTTGAAAATTTAAGGTAGTTAAAACCACGGCAACTTTTTTCTGGTAAACATTTCCTCCTCGCAAACATTTTTAATAGAAAGGTTATTTTTTACTCTAAATTTAAGTACCAAAAGTATTTTCAAAAAAGATACTTTTTCCGAGAAAAAAAATAAAAACCGCTTTTTGCTAGAAAATTTTTGATGTAAACAACGGCATCATGTGTTATTCTTAGGTAGTGAGTTATATTTTAAACGAGTTACACACGAGGTCTACCCACGCGGGCACGGATTTTTTTTTATCCTATCATTCTATAAATATATTTTTAAGAAAAATAATAAATGTTGTATGTTTTGTTTGTGTACAATTCTAATAAACTTATGTTTTCTACTCTACAAAATATATAAATTAATAAAATCAATTGGTAAATAAAATATAAACTAAAAATGTACCTTCACATTTGATATTCATTTTTATTAAAATATCAAAGATAAAAAAAGAAAGATAAATATAAACCTCGTATAAGGAAAAAAATACATGTTAACCTACTATATAATACTAATTACTGCGTGATCTATTCAAATAACATCAAATTATAATACCTTTTGGAGGAAAAGGGCCTTACAAGCAATACTACAGTGATAATTCAAATTACTTACGATATATCCATCAAATGAACTTGTAAGCTGACCGGGAAGTGCCCGCAATACGAATTTTAGTTAATCCATAATATTTAATCAACTCTGCAATAATACACATGAACTATAAGCGTTATCCCTTAATCAGATCCTTTTTTGTTTCAAAATGTAATAATATACTTTTAAATATTCGTTGAAGTATTCTAATTTAAGAGCTAGTAAACTTCTGTTAATTTATTACATTAATTCATTCGCCTAAAAGCATCTTTGTATACTATCTCTTTAAAACTGACAACTTAATTTATAAAATATAACTATTTTCTTTTTATACATTTATGTCTGTCAGTTTCATCTTTAAAACTTTGTAAGGTTCATTTTATAATTACAATTTAATGTGGTGATATTTGTATATATATTATATATTAATAAATATACGAGGGCAAAACTGAAAGTTTTTAGAACTGGCCACTTAAAAGCATTATATTAAAAAAAAATAGTTTAAATTTTGAAAATAGAACTCTTTACCAATATTATTGAGTGTACATTTCATTCATTTGTCATTTGTTTTACGATTTGGCGGCAAATTGAAAATTGTCTGTGCACGTCAGAATGAATTTAAGCCGAAAAAATTTTCGTGCAATGATTTTTTATGACTTTCGATGTCATTTAAGTCAACAAGAAAGTTATGATAGACTTCGATTGGCTTTTTACGATGAAGCCCCATCTCGTGCCACAGTTTACAACTGGTTTAATGAATTCAAACGTGGTCGAACTAATCTCACCGATGATTTGCGTGAGGGACGGCCTTCTACAGCGACGACTGAAGATAACATCAGTGTTGTGCGGCGTATGATAGAGACTGACAAAAGAGTGATCTATCAGCAGATTCGGACAAGTCTAGGCATAGGTATGAGTCAAGTGCAAAAAACCTCCATGAACATTTAGCGGTCAAGAAGCTTTGTGCCCGCTGGATACCGCATAATTTGACCGAGGCTCAAAAACTCCGCCGTGTTGATTGGTGCCGAGAAATGATCCAAAAATTTAACGGAGGTGACTCAAATGCTGTGTTCGACATACTAACGGGTGACGAAAGCTAGATTTACTGTTATGATCCGGAAACCAAAAGACAGTCTGCTCAGTGGGTGTTTCCTTCCGAAGAGTTGCCAACTAAAGTGAAGAGAGGTCGAAGTGTTGGAAAAAAGATGGTGGCCTCGTTCTTCGGAAAGACAGGTCATTATGCGACAGTAGTCTAAGAGGATTAGAAAACGGTTAATGCAGAGTGGTATACTAACAATTGTTTGCCACTTGTCTTGGAAAAAGTTCGAGAGAAACGACCTCGCAGCAGGATCCTCCTTCATCACGACAATGCCTCGTCGCACACCGCCAGGCAAACGATCGACTATTTGGTGACCTCAGACGTGGAATTACTAGGTCACCCGCCGTATAGCCCCGACCTCGCTCCCTGCGATTTTTATTTATTTCCGAAAATAAAAGAAAAACTTCGAGGAAAACGATTTATAGACGCCGCAGAAGCAGTGGCTGCGTTTCAAAACGCCGTCGAAGAGACCCCTAAGGCCGAGTGGGCAAGGTGCTTTTCTCAATGGTTTCATCGAATGTAGCGATGTATTGATGTAAATGGACGCTATTTTGAAAAGTTACAATAAAACTAATAACTTGCCATAATGCTTAGTTTTTGATTTTCTAAGAATTTTCAGTTTGACCCTCGTAATATAAGTCAGGACATGGATCAGTTTTGATGTTCACTTACGACTGATGTAATATTTAATGTGTATAATACGGATGCGGTCAATTTGCATTGCAGATACGATTTACGAAGACTTGCAATCTACAATATATCTCTACATACAGGATTTAGTCTGCTTATGGACCTACACTATTAGGAATCCCTAATGTTTCTTACACAAACGTTAGGTGCTTGATTTTAATTATGGTGATGTAATTCTAATGATAGAATTTAAGCTTTTTTTTATCTTAGATAACAAATATTTTAAACTCTTAAATTATTTATTCTTAATTCTCGATTCAATGTCGTTTTTTATTTCAATAGATTACAATAATAAATGTTTTGTGGAGTGATAGGAGCTTAATTTCCATTCAACAGTCTGATGATTGGACGACCATGAATTAGAAAGAGCTACTAACTGCATTAATATACATGTCTGCATCTTTATAATCTTCAAGGGAATGTGTTCGGATATTTCCATAAAAGCTATATAAGTCGTAGTGGTTGCATTCATTTGTAATTTAAAACAACAGAAACCTATATGTATGTTCTGTTAACAAACATTGTCTACTCTCATACTTTTCTGCACCAACTTTGCTTTAATCCTATCGTGTATTTTTTATAGACTATATAAATACTGGATATCCATGTTATAGTAATACTGGACAGCGTTCTTATATGTTAAAAACAAACTAGGTTTACATCAAAAATTGATGTTATCGTCTTGTTGACTCTTCTGTACTGTACATTATGAAACTGCAAATAGCTATGTCTAATAAATCTAATCTCAGTTTATATTAGACTAAATATAATATATAAACTAATTTTCTTGTTATATCTATATCTTATTGTTTATAATCCACAGAATTTTATTTTGTTATTATAATATCTCTTAAAAATACTGTTCAGAGACTTGAAAAGGGTCCTGTAATAATAAACGTGTCAATTACTAAAACCCTCGTCATACCTCATGAAGCTGATACCCTCGAGACGCGCTCGATACGGTGCAAGTCAATGGTTGGGTATCACCCGCCGTAATGACTAATACACATTGAAAATTACATTACATTATGTTTATATCTTATACCTATTAAGGTCACAATCACTGTCCATTTCAATATAACAACTTTTTTCATTAAGTTATTCTGTTAATATCTACGTTGTTTAGTTTTTAATATGAAATAAAATTAAAATATTTTAATTTCTTGATAAATCGTTAGACAACCTTTTCATTTGGTCATAAAGGTGTTGCACTGTCATTGTAGTTGAGTAAAGTGAGGTAGTGCTTATTGCTAGTATATTATTAATGAACATAACTTAAGATTTTTAATTTATTTGTAATTTATTATAACCCAGGCAAAAATTATATTTGCTTAAATTTTTAAATAAAATCTAATGAAAAATTTAATCAACACAGCTAGGTCTCAAACGTGCGAACCACTGGGAGCTCACCTTATTGTTGTTGATATTATTTTTAATCCTATCTGGAGAACTTCAAGTTTAGGGTCAGTGCCTTTACGATATAAGTAAATCACGTCGGGGACTACGAATACATGTCGTAAATTGTGAGACGGTTCAACTTGTGAAATTAATCAATCCGCAGGTTAAAGTAATCTGTTTTCGTAATAAATGAAAACTTAAATGTGTTTTTTCTTTTAAAGATTATTAAAAAAATTACTTATTTTTATAAATATTAAATGTTTATAAAAATAAGAACTTTATTTAAAAAAATATGATATTTTAAATAACTAATAACATTGTAACTACAAATCTTCAAGGTTGGAAATAAGTATGTCTATGACTACTACAATTAAAAATTATTATTTAATTTATAAGAATGTTTTGAAAATTGAATTGAATAACTGTTATAATAAATACATAACTATAGTAGTTCTAATCCGGTGTTAATTGACTTTCAATATAGCTGCTGGTCGTACGTACATTGTGCTGAGCCGAATGTTACATTTTTAGTTACGACGTCATGTCGACGTCACGTTCATGTCAACTGTGTTTGAAAAATTTCTGCAACACACAATCCAGATATGAAAATCAAACGTTTCGAAGCTGCATTGAATTGACTAAAATGTTGGTGTAACGAATATGCAAGTTGAGAGCAGTTTTTAAAAAGACGTTTTTTTGTTGAAATTTTCGAGGCCGCTCTCGTACATCGAGGGTGACAAAATATTACAATATTGGCAAAAAAAATATCAAACGTAAGCTTACAATTCAAATACTAGTGTATAAGGTATGATTATATGTTATTTTAATATGGAGAGCTTTCGCCACCGACTTCACCGGTCCCCTCCTCCCGGCTCTACTAATAAACTATCTGTTATCAGGTAAACATTATACATTCCTATAGTTTATTCATTGAAGTAAAGAGACAAAAATTTTCCATTTTCTTTTTATGTAATAAAAATCATTCCAATGTCCTCCGCTAACTAAAAGAAGCCTATAGTTGATATCATTTATGACGACTCAAAAAAATAAATATTATTAATAATAATTAAAAAACTTGAAAAAACACTGATATATTAGAATAGTTGTAATAAACTATAAATATATCGCAATAATTACGCTTTGCGATTTATTACAAGTATCCAATTAAATTATTCTACAGTTAATATAACGGTTTATAAGGCTTCTTAATAATATGAGTCTGACGTCACAGTGTAATAAAATAACAAATTTAAATATTACACAATATATGATATAGTTATAGAAACAGAAGGTTTCTAGTGATACTACGTCGGAGATCTAGAAATTAGTATCAATCTACACATTCATCTACAACCGAGGATCGGGAAACAAGACATCCAAGACGACGCACCGAACATTACGCACCAAGTCGGTAGATTGATATAACAATAAAACTACTAACACCGACTTTGGCACCCACGACTTAATAATATCTAGCAGTATTACCTTACCCTCAAATCACCTTGTAGTTCACTTGGACAAAACAATATTAATAATGTAATTTATTCCTCCTGTGTGCTCGTCAGTCCTCTTAGAAACAGTGAGACAATGATATTTTCCGCTACAGTATGCCTTGCTTTAGAAAATATAATTAATGTTTGCTTACTTACAATTGTGGGTTTCTTGTTGATTTCAAAACGCCTAAGAATATCCTTTATTTACCACTTAAATACATCTATTCGCGTAAAGAAACCTTTAACAAATCGGTTTCCGTAATTTTATAGATAATAAACTAACATCATATAATTAAAGTATGTGATTCTTATAATAATAATTTTCCAACACGTGTTGTTGTTCGAGTATTGTAAATCGCTAATCCCTCTTGTCGTTTTTAGTTTTTTGTATTCTTCTATTCTTTCGTATTCAGGACGATATTTTTTTACAACGATAGTTTTTAAAACATATATTGTTCGTTTTATTTATCTTAACAGTTTTTCTTCATATATACATATATACGTAGTACTGATATCATTTGTTACATGCTAAAGTTTTTACAAATAATATAAAATGATTATCTTATTAATAGTATCTTAAGCTTTAAATGTCTTCACACTAATACTTCAAACAACGAATACAGAAGACACGGTAAATATCATAATCATAATAAACAACGTCGCGCACCAAAGAATTATTAGAATCATTTATTTTTCCAAAGCCAAATGATTTTCATTGTAGTGTCTTTTGAAAGAAAATATAATTAATGTTAGGCTGTTTTTAATTAAAGAGCTAGGCGGAGGATAAGAGGGAGGGTAATTTTTAAAATTTTTCAAACGCAGTTAAATTAAATCTGCCAACAGTGTGCCGACTAAATGTGCCAGATGCATTAACTTTATTTTTAATAAGAAAAATCTATAAAAAAATTGTGCTATTAATAAGATATATATATATTATAGTTTGGTGAAACGTTTAACTGTATTTTTTCTTCTGAGCCTTAAACACTAATTTTCACAATTTACAACAGTCGTTTGTGAGTAATTGTTACTTTGAAATCTGCAGAATAAAATAAAAGAATAATAATACTTTTAATATATCCTTAAAGTTAGTAATTATCGTCAATCCTCAAAGTAATTTAATATTATTTTAGCCAACTTTGTGTGAAAGTAATAAATTCATGTCAAAATCACTGCCTTCCTCAATCTTTATCTCTGAATATAAGATGCTCTGCAATATATTACAGCATATTTTCCTTCCCCTGGTGTGGACTCAGGTTTTGCTCCGTTCAATGTGTCTTTAGGAATGTATGGGGAAGGATTCGGGAAAACAAAACAAATGGAAGAAAGGAAGACGAAGAAGATACACGGCTCCCTCACACAACGCATGAATCTATCAATATTATATCAACACACGCCTTCTGTGAGATGAACTCGATAATAATTCAGACAAATGATTGAGTCATGTTGTAAAGATGGTTTATACTTTTTTATAATAAATTATAAAATAACATGTTGCATATTATTAATAAAGACTTCGTTCCTGTGTATTCTCTGACCTTTATTGATTCAAAGGATACTTTAAAATAATTGTAACAAAATGTTTAAATCTGCCAAACCTTTATACAATACTTTTCTTTGTTCACAAAAACATTTCAAATCCTTGTTATATTTTCTTTCAAAACAACAATACACTTCTTAAACGTGACTTAAGTTATATTTATAAAATAAATAAAACGCTAAAACAATAAATATTTCCTCGGCATTTTTCAAGTCCATGGTTCAGTTAATTGTATTAAGTTTCCTCTTGATAACTGCAGCGTCTAGAATGGAAAGGAAAGTGCTGGTTTTGTAGAAGCTATTATTATTAAAGCACTTTATACTAGTGTTTTAACAAAATTATATTTTTATTGAATACAATTATTCTTGGCACATAATTGGTTGTTGTTTAAACCACTGGAATATCTATCTACTTTAAAAAGTAATGATGTGACAATGTCTGCAACTGTCGTAGTATAAAGTAATAAATTTTATTTAATATTTAAAAGAAGAAGATATACAAGAAAAAGAACAATCTTTAAAGTGGTATCTATACTTACAAGCTTTCAATCACCGATATTAAATTATACGAAATTTGAAAGAAATGAAGAAAGAACAGAATGTAAGATCAACGTGAATGGTATGATAATAGAACAAGTAAATGAACTGGTATATCTGGGAAGTATGTTTAACAGAGACGGAAGATATGAAATGCATGTGGAAAGGCGTATTGCTGCCGGTAACAGAGTTAACGGTTCTTTGGCTGAATTGTTGAGACAGCGAAACGCCAGCATAGCTGCACGTTTGGCTGTACACAATGCAGTTTTGCTACCGACGCTGTTATACGGCAGCCAAACGTGGCTATCACAGAAGAAGAATGTAAGAAAGATGAATTCTGTGGAGATGCGATGTCTTCGCATAATATGCGGAGTCAGTCTAGCTGACCGAATCCGCAATGAAGAGATCCACAGAACGGCAGGTACTAGCGAAGATGTCACGGTGAGAATAAAAAAGAACGTGCTCAGGTGGTTTGAGCACGTTGAACGAATGAGTACTGAAAGAATGGTCAAAAAGATTTACAGGAAAAGTGAGCGGTAAGAGACACAGAGGGAGGCCTCGAGTGACCTTCGAAAACACAGTATCTATGATACTGGAGGAAGGTCGCGTAAAAAGCATGAAGACCCCTCAGAAAGCATGTATGAAGCGGTTGATGTCTATGGTCGAGGCGAAAGACGTATGCAGGGACCGTAGCGTTTGGCGCTCCGTCGTCTCTGGCAACCGCAAGAGATATGGCGTGAAGCTAAATAAATAAATAAATAATACTGATTATTCCTCTTTGTTATGTATCAAATACAGTTAACTAGTTAATGGCACCTTTAGTATACTTTATCTTTAAAGATAAGTCGTTAATTATAACTTTGGTGATTAACGCCGAGCCTAATCACTTCAACCTTTGTGATTTAAACTTTTGTTTATGACTTTTCATTAAAACCATTATAAATGAAAAAATGATTAATATTAAAATAAACTGAAATGTATAAAAAACGAAAATAAATAGACAGTACGAAAGAAATACACATAATAAAATAATTTCTTATTGCACTGCAAGAATTTTAATAATCATACCTGGATTTTGCAAACTTATTTATAGGAACTCTTACTATAATAAAATCCTTTTAGCTCATTATACACAATTTATAAAACTTTGATATTTAAATAAACTCGATCTCCTTTTTGTTTACAAAGAACCGTTAACTCATTAGACCTTAAATATCTTCATGAAGAAAGAAGCAAACATTTGTATTGTATATTGTAGATATCTCTCGGTCTGTGTGCATCCTTGGCCTCACGAGTATGTGCGGAAATTGCGAACCGGTTGAGGGTAGACGATGAAGCAAAAGACTCACTGACGGACACAGTATGTTGTGACCGTGATAACGGTCATGCATAATATTTATAGGATCCGAAGAAAGACATTATAAACTAATATATACTAGACGTTCTGAGAACAGTAGACCTCAGTACGTTAGGGGATGAGATAATGTTGGGAAATTATTTATAGAGGATTTCACTAGGTGCAGTGGTTACGATATTTCACCCATGAACTAAGTATGATCGCCACCCCAGTAACCTCCGTATACTGGACCAATTCAAAAAACACGCCTGCCGATTTTCGTGACGATTGCATAAAAAATACGTCTGCTACGCCAAAACAAAAACTTAAATCACCGCCATTTTGTATTATTCCTCCCAGTAAGAAAAATGGCCGAACAAAAAAAAATTAAATAAATCAAAGAACATGATCACCAATTTTTGTGGCGATCGGATGAAAATTGCTCCTGCTACGCCAAAAATAAAACTAAAAAACGACGCCATTTTGGATTTTGTCGCCCAATAAAAAAACGGGTCGACTAAAAAATTCAAATAATTTAAAGAATACGCCTGTCCGTCAATAAACAAAAAAATAATTCATTCTACTGGTGTAGAAGTTTTAATTTTTTTTTTTTTTTTAATTACATACATACATTAACTATTACCATAAAGTGTGCGTTGATATTAATTAATATTAATATAGTTATTCTCTTTTTTAATCACATCACATCGTCTAATTTGTAATCATATGATACTTATTTAAGAATAACAAATTATTTCATTAATGCTTAGTGAGTATCCATGGACTTTATAGCCGAATTGTCTCTCCGTCTTCCCTCTCGTTGCAATTAGAGTGACATTGCATAAGAGAAATGTGTACCCATTTGAAATACAAGTTTTCACTTTGATAGCGAGGTCTCGTATCTGGGAAGCATTTTGACAGTAGGCGAAGGTAAATATGAAAACCTACTTTCTTAATATTCTCACCAATGGTGAATTAAAAAAATAATTGGTTCCTTAACCATGCCTGCTTAAAACTAAGTTATAAATATTAAAGATTCAGTTTTAATACATTTATGTTTTTATATTATCTAGAATAATTACAAAAAGACATTAACTCCTCCAGTTAACTCTACATATTATTATATATAGTACATATTATTATATTCGAGTGACTGATTGTCAGGAATTAAAATATAATTGAATAAAATTTATAATGAGAAGTAAGAGTCACTTAACATTCATTAAGCATTTAATAGTGCAATCTGCACTCTTGGTCACCGCTGGGTTATTTCATTCATTAGGAGCTTAGTTCTTGGTATGTGGGTTAATCGTCGCCGTAATTAATACAGTTTCAGTTCATCTCTTTTATTCATTTAAAACTCCGAAATGGGTAAGCCTTTTTCAAACTAAGCGTTTTACAAAGTTAAAGGCCTCCGTTTTTAGTTCAAACAAAGGTCAAAAGTTCAGGTTAAGGTCAAATAATAACAGCTAACATCAAAGTATATTTGAGACAACTTTTTTTTAAATATTTATTTCGAATAATTACTTCAGACAGTGTAACATTGAATAGGTTTTAAATAAAAATATAAATAGTTTATTTTAAAATTAAATTTATATTGCGGCGTTGGGAACCGCCAACCAACACGCCATGTTCCGAACGGCGGAAGGTGGAGGACGGAGCTACAAATAGCTACGTGGAATGTAAGAGGAGGAATGGAACAGAAGATGAATGAATTATTAGATGTGATGGATGACAAAGATCTGGATGTTATTTGTGTGTCTGAGACCAAGCGAAAAGGCAATGATACGACCGATTTGCCTGGCAACCGGGTCGCTTTCTGGGCTGGGGTTCCAGAGGGTGAGCGAGGTTGCCAAGGTGTAAGCGTATTATTGTCCTCTCGAATGGTTAATGCAATGGTAGAATACAAGGCGATTAACCCGAGGCTTCTTTGGGTTCGCTTTAAGCTGGGGATAACAAGAGTATTCTTGTTAGCCATGTATGCGCCAGTATCCTCAGCTCAAATGAGCGAGCTCGAGGAGTTTTGGGAGAATGTCAGGGATGTTCTAAGTAGTGTCAGAGATAATGAGAAGTTGATAGTATGTGGAGATATGAATGGATGGGTTGGAACCGCGCGAAACGGTTACGAAAGCATGCTAGGCAAATATGGTGATAAGAGGGTAAATGAGGCTGGAAAGCTTATTTTGGAATTTTGTAAGGAGAAAAATTTGTTTGTGGCAAACACGATGTTTGATCACAAACAAATTCACATGTACACATGGGAGCGAGCGGAAGAAAGAAGTATGATTGATTTATTCCTAGTGGACCAGCGTATTCGAAGTCAAGTTATGGACACGCGAGTGTTCAGAGGTGCTGATCTGGGAACGGACCACTATCTAGTCGTTGCTAGAATAAGAGGTTTGTTCGCAGGTTGGCGCAGCCGCACGACGTGTCCAAGCTTGGCGTCGAATTATCGCATAAGAAGCTGGAAGCTTCAGGATCCACCGATCAGAGAGGAATATCAAGAGAGGGTTTCCAAGAAGCTTGAAAGCTATGATTCTGGAAATGAAAGTGTTGAACTATGCTGGCAGAACCTTAGGAATGGTATGGTGAAAGTAGCGACAGAAGTATGTGGTAAAAGGAAAAGAGGTTTTAGTAAAAAGCGCGATGAATGGTGGGATAATGAAGTGAAAGACGCTGTAGAGTTAAAGAAGAAAGCATGGCTGGATTATAAAGCCTCTGGTAAGGATAAAAGTATGAGAGAGATAAGAAAAAGAGCGTACAAGCTGCAAAAGCACAAAACGAAAGCACTTATAAAGATGAAGCGTCAAAATTCTGAGAGAGAAAGGGATGAAAGGTTGACGAACAACTTCGGGGAAAACACGAAGCTTTTCTGGCGAGAAGTTAGTGGTTCCCGGGGTTGTTCGGTAACCTGTAGAATGAAAGGGGTGCTTTCGAAAAGCGGTGAAATTTTAACTGAGCAAGCACACGTTTTGCAGCGGTGGGCGGAATTCTATAAGGAGATGTATGAACGTGAGGACGCCTCGGTCTTGACTACCAGCGTAATGCTGAGTCAAGAAGTAGCCGATGGTGAAATCAGTTTAGAAGAAGTAGAGAACGTGATTCGAAGTCTGAAATGTGGTAAGGCTGCGGGAGCAGATGAAGTTACTGCCGAGATGATCAAATATGGTGGGCCACGCGTCTGGGACTTTTTCTGGTTTTTATGCAATTTATGCTGGAAATCTGGGGAGGTCCCAGACGATTGGCGAAGTGCAGTCATCGTACCTTTGTATAAAGGCAAAGGTTCACAGATAGACTGTGCAAGCTATAGGGCCATCAGTTTGATTAGCTTGGGCGGTAAAGTTTATGCTAAAATTTTAGCGAGAAGAATGCAAGAGAGATCTGAAAGGATGTTGTGGGAGGCACAAGGAGGTTTTAGACCTGGAAGAGGGTGTATAGATCAGATCTTTTCCCTCCGCATGATCACGGAAAAGTTTTTGGCCCTAAACCAAAAGGTTTTCTGTGCTTTTGTGGATTTGGAAAAGGCGTTTGACAGGGTTGTGAGAAAGAAGTTATGGGAGATACTGCCCCGATACAATGTGAACGGACCCTTGCTACAGGCTGTAAGGTCTCTTTACCGAGATCACTCAGCCTGTGTGCGAGTAGGAGCTGGCATGTCGCCCTGGTTTGACATCCAATCGGGTGTTAAGCAAGGTTGCGCTATGTCAGCTTGGTTGTTCAATTTGTATTTGGATAGTTGTCTCCAAGGAGTGAAAGATAGTGACATGGGAGTGAAAGTAGGTGACCTTAAGGTCAATTGCTTACTATATGCAGATGATGCAGTGCTCATTGCATCATCAGAATGCAATTTGCAGGCATTGGTCACCACTCTGAAAGATGGGTGTGAAATTAATGGTCTTAACCTGAATGTAGATAAGACGAAGGTTCTGATATTTGAAAGAAATGAAGAAAGAACAGAATGTAAGATCAACGTGAATGATAAGATAATAGAACAAGTGAATGAAGTGGTATATTTGGGAAGTATGTTTAGCAGAGACGGAAGATACGAAATGGATGTGGAAAGGCGTATTGCTGCTGGTAACAGAGTCTATGGTGCTTTGACTGCATTGTTGAGACGGCAAAACGTCAGTATAGCTGCACGTTTGGCTGTACACAATGCAGTTTTGCTACCGACACTGTTATACGGCAGCCAAACGTGGGTAACACAGAAGAAGAATGTAAGAAAGATGAATGCTGTGGAGATGCGATCTCTTCGCAGAATATGCGGAGTCAGTCTAGCTGATCGAATCCGCAATGAAGAGATCCACAGAATGGCAGGTACTAGCGAAGATGTCACGGTGAGAATGAAGAAGAACGTGCTCAGGTGGTTTGGGCACGTTGAACGAATGAGTGATGAAAGAATGGTAAAAAAGATTTATATGGGAAAAGTGAGCGGTAAAAGAGACAGGGGGAGGCCTCGAGTGACCTTCGAAAATACAGTAGCTACGATACTGGAGGAAGGTCACGTAAAAAGCATGAGGACCCCCCGGAGGGCATGTATGAAGAAGTTGATGTCTGTGGCCGAGGCGAAAGAGGTATGCAGAGACCGTAGCGTTTGGCGCTCTGTCGTCTCTGGCTACCCCGCAAGGGATATGGCGTGAAGGTGAAAAAAAAAAAAAAAAAAAAAAAAAAAAAAAAAAAAAATATTATATTCTTTACACATATGACGCGAAAAACCTTTTTATAGAAAAATATATCTTAATGACCTGGTACAAGATTTTCTGGTACAAGATATTCTCCAAAACTAACGGAGTACGAGTTTATATATATATTTTTTATGTTATAGGAGGGCAAACGAGCTTGCGGGTCACCGTTAATATGTGAACACCGCCGCCCATGAACTCTTGCAACATCCGAGGATTCCAAAGAGCGTTGCCGGCCTTGGAGATAGGAATATATGCATTTTTTTGAAGGTACCCATGTCGTATCGATCTGGAAATACCGCCGATAAGGAAGTTCGTTCCACATTTGAGTGGTACGAGGGAAAAAATCCTTGAAAACCGCACAGTGGAAGATCGCCACACATCCAGGTGGTATGGATGGTAAAGGAGGCGATGGCGAGCTGTACGGTGGTCAAATTCGGCGGTAGGCATCAGATCGAATAGTTCTTCGGAACACTCCACGTTGTAAATGCTGTAGAAGACGCACAAAGGAACCACGTCTCTACGCACTGCCAAAGAGTCCAGCCGTTCGCAGAGCACTGGGTCCCCGACAATCCGAACGGCTCTCCGTTGTATGCGTTCAAATGGTAAAAGCTGATATTGGGGTGATCCAGACCAGAGATGAAAACAGTACTCCATGTGTGGCCGGACCTGCGCCTTATAGAGCGCAAGTGTTTGGCCAAGTTTGAAATATTGCCTCGCTCTATTGATCACTCCCAATTTCATCGAGGCCAACTTGGCCTTGCTCTCCAGATGACCACGAAACCGACAATCGCTCGGAATGTCGAGACCCAGTATTCTGATAAAACGCGCGAAACTGTGTCTTTAGAGGATTGAACTGAACGTGGTACAGTTGACGCCATTTAGAGACCACCCCCAGGGAGGTCTCTATTGAAGACACAAGTTTCGTTCGGCATTCATCGACGTTTTCCCAAGAGAGACCTGCACGACCGGAATATACCGCATCCCCAGTGCTGTCATCCGCATAACAATGTATGTTGGAAATATCATTGATGTGCAGGAGGAACAGACTTGGGGATAGCACGCATCCTTGGGGTATACCCGCGTTCACGGGCTTGGGGTCCGAGAACGACCTGCATGCTCCGCCCAGTGAGGAAGCTGGTTATCCACTTGCATAAACTCTCGGGAAGCCCATAGGAAAGTAGCTTCGAAAGAAGCTCCTTGTGCCATACACGATCGAAGGCTTTTGCCATATCCAGACTAACTGCCAGACCCTCTCCCTTGCTTTCAATAACCGTTGCCCACCGGTGAGGTATAACAGAAGATCACCAGCTGATCGACCATGGCGAAAGCCATACTGCCGGTCATTGATCAACTGGTGATCCTCGAGGTACGTTAGGACCTGTCGGTTTATGATAATCTCCATTATTATGGAGAGAAGGGGGGTAATGGCGATAGGTATGTAGCCAGCTGGGTCCGAGCTATCACCATTTTTAGGGATCGGATGGACAAGGGCACGCTTCCATGAAACCGGGACTACGTCTTTAAGGTAGGAGTGCCGAAATAGACGCGTTAGCACTGGAGTCAACTCAGGGGCACACGTTCGTAGCACCAATGGAGTAATGCCATCCGGCCCACTCGACTTATGAACGTCCAAGGAAAATAAAGACTGCCTGATAGTATTTGCCGAAAAACTATTTCCGGCATTGAGCTCTGACACCGCGGGATGATAGGCTGTGCCTTCCCCTGGTCGTCCAAACTCGAGTTGGAGGCGAAAAGAGTGCCCAAGAGATCGGCTTTCTCTTTTGCCGTGTGGGCTAGAGAGTCATTTCCCATGTGTAACGGCGGTAGGGATGGCTGGCTAAAGTTGCCCAGAGTGGCCTTTGAAAGCGCCCAGAATTTGCGCGTGCCAGGCGGGTACTCTGCTAACTGATCCCCAATTTTGACGACATGCTTGAATTTTGCTCTAGCGATTTGCCGTTTGAAGAATCTGGAGTCACGGTTATATTTCCTCTTCAGAACTCTAGAGTTCGGATCCTTAGTGATTAACGAATTGGCCCAAGTTTGATAAGCCTGCCGTTTGCCAGACAACCCCGACAACTACAACCCCGACAGACGCATCAAACCAAGGCCGCGATCTGCTACCAAGTGATACCATAGAGCTAGGTACAAATAGTTCCATGCTCTGAAGTATCACATCAGCTACAGCTGCAGCGCAGTCACTAGGATCATTGGAAGGGAAACAAATCGGCCCCCAAGAGCAGGATACAAAGAAGGACCGCATTCCATCCCAATCCGCTGGCTTATAGTGCTAAACGCGTCGAGTCGCAGGTCTTGTGCGTGCTTGACGTTGAATGGGCACTACACTCCGTACCGGACAATGATCAGAGGACCCAACAAAGAGGGCGTGTGGCTGTCCACATCCGGTAGACGAGTGTGCGTCTTTACCAGCTGGGACAGACCATTTGCTAGAGCAAAGTTAAACACAGATCTCACCACGTAGTCGGTTGCACGTTACCCTAACCATTCGGTGTTGTGCGCGTTGAAGTCCCCGAGGACTACGATTTCGGCGGAGGGAGTCATTGAAAGCAGGGCGTCAATCTTCGCTTGAACGTGGCCCAACAACTGATCTGTTTGTGCATTACCACTATGGGACCTGTAGAGGCACGCGTACACTCTGACGTGATCGTCTATGTCCACGCACAGCCAGAGCACGGACAAGTCCCGACCTTCAAAAATCTGAAAGCGACGGTAGCAGATATCCTCCCTTACGAACACAGATACCCCGGCGTGTGGTATAAAATGATGTTCTAGTTTATACCCGGAGTATGATAGGTACGCTGTGTCGCTAGGTTGAGATATCTGCGTCTCCGTCAAAAACAACAAGACCGGCTGCGCCGTCTCAAGGTGGTAGTGGACGGCGTTTAAGTTTGAATGAAACCCCCGGATGTTGCAAAAGTCCACATCTAGAGTGGAGCGGGGTGCCGCTGTTTGCCGTCGTTTGCCCTCAGAAAACACAAACTGCGATACTTTGCTCGCTCCAGATACGATGGACAGCCCGAGCAAAATCCGAGGATCATTCCTCCGATTTTACTCTTGGATTTTACTTTTATTTAAAACAACTACCTTAGTTACAATATTTATAGCGTTTAATATAATATATTTTTATAAATTTATTCAATTTTATTTATTACACCATTAAAGTTAATTCTTGCTATCAGCTTGACTGTGACGGAGAGCTTTTAGCTCGAACCAATCAATGTCAGATGGCTGAAGCACTGAAGCGAGTTAGTAACTAATAATGACAAATTGTCAAATGTAGCTTCTTCTAATAAGTATGCGGTTGACAAATTTCATTAATTTATAGCCTTACCAGCTACTGCTTTAGCTGGTATGGCCATAAATATTGTCTACAGCGTTGTTATAACAGCAGCATTTTAGTTTAGAAAATGGTAATATTTGTTTCATGGTTAATGTATGGACTCTTCACCAGTTTCTCGTGTAATTCAACAAAGGACCTCCTAATACTAAATTTAATATACTATTAATGTTGTTATTATGTTGTTACGATAATAAATAATTTCCGTGGCTATGTTCTAAACATAGACTGAGTAATCTTTTTATCATTTCAGTTTATAACGTATTTACTTTTTAGTATAAACGACATTAATATTTTTAATTATTTATTACTTAGTACAAATACTTTTACTCGGTTTTACTCTTTGAAGAAATAGTATAAATTGTTATCTTTTAAAACTCTTGTATGAAATATTAAAAAATCTTTGTTTGCGATCGGACAAAAATATTTTCTAAAAGTAAATTATGAAATCTGAGAGTGATTTTTGTTTCATTCACAAAAATATTATACACATTTGTATATAGAAAGGAACCGTCTGCACTGAAGGGTGTCCAATAGAAACTTCATTAAAAACTGGGTAATTTCCTTTCATTCAATTTAAAAATCACTGAATACTGAAGAGTTTTAACGAGCGTGAGTTAGCTCATAAAAATAACTTTAAAGCTGTTCAGCAAATTCAGTAATGGATAAAAAGTTTTGTAAACCAGGTCAGATAGCTGTTTTAATAAATTTTAGAAAATTTAAGATGCAAAATGTTAAATACATAAATGAATAATTAATACAATGAAGCGACAAAATATTTAAAAATACAAATCTTACATTGAAGTGATGTTTAATTTTATACTTTTTGATATCACTGTTTTAATCACATCTTTTTCTTATATAAAGGAGTGTTATACTCTTCAAAATTTTAAAATGTTTAAATATTAAAAAAAAGGTTCCGTAATGAACATTTGTGAATATTTTTGAATAAAGTACGATTCACTTAAGGGTATTAATTTACCAACCCTTGATAATATAAATATAAAATTCAAATATTTTTTAGTATCTGTCACAACATTTATCTTTAATAAATTATTATATATCATATAAGGTTTAATAAAAATTGTACATTATAGGATCATTTGTAATAAATTAACATCACTATGTTATTTAGGTGTGATATACTGAAAATTATATATTGTAATGCAAAACTAATACGGCAAGGACTTCGTATTGCATACTTTAATTGAGTTATACATATCCCAATATAAATCAATTATAATTGTAACATTTATAAATTAACTGGTTTTGAAAATCGATTGACGCATGTTAACACCTTAAATAGTTCTCCAAGTATAGTCTTTTTTTAATGACAGAGAAAGGCGCAAACGAGTCAGTGATAGTCACGCCGCCCACGAACTCTTTTGACATGCAAGGAATAGTATGAGGGTTGGCTGCGGTGGAAGTAGCAGTTTATTCTTTTTATGAAAGTACCTATGTCATATCGATTAGAAAACGAAGCCGAAGGTCGTTCGTTTCACATCTTCATTTGTAAATGTTTTTGTGGCTCACGTATAAACTTGTGTCTTATGAGAACTAAAGTGAACGAGGTTTTGTTCACCTCAATCTGAGACCTTTCTCTGGAAGGTCTCTATACAAGATACAAGATATTTTCAGTATTTGTCGACGTTCATAGGCAGGAAGCTGCAAAAGGCTTTCACCATAAACAGACTACCGGCTAAATGCTCTCCCTGGCTTTCACTAACTGCTGCGTAAGGATTAGCGTTTATCATCCGAGTCAAAAAATTAAAATTTGAATATTTTAAATAATGTTGGTAGAACTTAGAGCTTAGCTCGGTGAATAAGGGAATCTGGAAGCCCCCCCTCCCTTAACATGACAGCAATGCACCAAAAAGACGAAGATGACTTTGGACAACTAAGGGAAGACACCGCCTACCATAACCTCGACGATCGTCACTCGATCAATGCAAAGCAAAGCACTACAACACTGAGAAGATAGAATATTTGTCCAAAACCTACTTAAATTGGAACATATAGATAAAACATTATACCACACAATGATACCTCTGTATAGAATAGCAGTAGGTGTAGATGGAATTACATTGATTCTTGTCATTCGACGTCAACTATTACACTAGAAGGAAAATCAGAAAAAGACTAAAAGCATATCTACGCTAAGACAAGCAGTCCTAACACCCGTGGTCCTGTACCAGCAACATTTTCGCTAAAGCTGCCCAAATAGTTGCTGTTCTGGGGGTGGAGGTGTTACGTACGACACCTATTAGGCAATCGCTGAAACTGCGGAGTTATCGCGTCGCCGCTGCGACCTCAATTAGTATTAAGATTAAGCATTATAAATAATATAAATATTCAAATTTTTGTAATTAAAATTCAATTCCATTTCTGATCTAATATCGATCTTAGTATAAGTTTTATATTGTAATTTTAATTTTAATAAAGTTTAAGACAAATTTTGGTTTTGTTAAGTCCATTGGCTATCGTTAACGTAATTCAGAGAAGCGATTTCAAAATAAATATGACACTTCTGATTTTAAGGTCAGAAAGAAAGAAAGGAAATTTCAAAAGCTTTTGAAACTTTCTTCACAGATATTTCAGTTACCACTACAAACATTTTAAACTCCTCTACCGCTACAGCACTGACATTATTTGTGGACAATGTAAACCAATGTGATATTAATTTTAATAAAAAAAAAGCCCAAAAAAAAATTTTTTTTATTAATTACTATTAAAAAGACAAGTGATGTATGGGGAGTATACGTTAACATACTTAGGCCACTAATAGACATTGTTACACCACAATTAGCATTAATTTTCAATAACTGTATTAATTGTGGTATATTTTCTGATCTAATGAAACATTAAAATAACACTATTATTTAAATCCCGCAGTACATTAGATCCAACCAACTATAGACCTATTTCAGAATGTAGAAAGCCTACCTACATTTAGAATTATCAAATAATTAATGTTATTTATACCTACATTTAGAAAGATCTTTAAAAAAAATATTCTCTCTCAACTAGTTTAAACAAAAATAACCTTTTGCATAGAAAACAAATAATTCAAGGAATTAAAAATTATGACTGTGTACTATCAATATATTTATGGAAATTTAAATTATATGCACATAAATATTTCGTAATTCACTAAAAATACTCAAAATTATTACTAGGAATAAAAATAAGACTGCTATGCCCCTTACTAGGCTCCATAATATAGGTAATTCCTATAGGGTTAACTGTATACGTTTTTACAATAAATTTCCCAGTAAAGCCTTAAATTTGTCCCTAAATAAATTAAAATATTCATTAAAAAGTATTTGATAAAAAATGTTATTATTGTGTAAAGGCTAACATTAACGACGATATTGTTCTGCGAATAAATAGTATTCTAGCGATTAACTACGCTACGCTTTATTTTCTGACGCTGTTTGTCACTTTCGTGAGAGTTACTGCCTGCATCATAACGCTCCCTTAGATGTCATTACTTGCGGTAGCGAGGGGGTCGAGTTGCCCCTTTCCCTAAAATGTGGTGAACGGGGTGATGGCTGACCATTGCGTTATACTCGTGAACAAGTGCTGCTTACAGAGACTGGTCGTATTGCTAGCCACAATTTCCTTTATCTTTTTATTAACTAAACATTAGACCAGCTTATCGAATTGATTGCGATAGTTCTGGTTGTTCGTACATTGCTCACTATATTGTCGTTGAAAAACAGTGATCACAATAAAAAAAATCCGGCTGAGCTGTGTGGTCCTTCCCCACTAAGAAAACTACTAAGAAAACCCCATTTATCGTACCACCGCTCTTCGAGAGAACTTTATACAACGGTAAGCTGTTCAGATTGTCGGGAACCCAGTGCTTTGTGACCGACCGAACTCTTTGGCATTGTGTAGAGACGCGGCTTCGCTGTGCCTTTTATACCGTTTTATATTCGATCTGATGCCTTCTGCCAAATTTCATCACCACATAGCATTTCATCGCCTCCAGTACCATCTGTATCACCTGGATGCTTAGCGATCTTCCCCTGTGGGGTTTTCAAGAACGTACTCCCTTCGGCGCTATTTCCGAGCGAAATAATATGAGTACCTTAAAAAAAGGCGGGAATATACGCTTTTTTGAAGGCCTTATTTTACCCCCAAGGCCGACAGCGCTGTTGTGACTCTGAGGATGTTGCAAGAGTTCATGGGCGACGGTCATCACATATCATCTGTACCCGCTAGCTCGTGTACCCTCCACTAAATAAAACAAAAATACCAAAAGAAGATTTTTGTTGTAACTTATGATTAATAACATACAAACATGGCGTATGATAGTATGGGGCTTACGAATATTCATAATAAAATTTGGATCCTTACATTATGAATACTTTAAAAATATGATTACGCGTATTAATGACATATGATTGCACGATACTGCATCCTTAATTTTTTTTTCTCTCTTATTGTTTTTATAGTTATCCCATTTTACTGTATCAATTTTTTTTGTTTATTGTTGTATTTTTTTTTCTTTATTGCATATACGTGTTTAATTATTGGAGTGATGTTAACACCTATAATTAAGACAACGCCTAGCTTGTATGATATTTTGTATTTAATGTAACTGTCTGTTGTGGTCGTCTGTGTTGTTGGTGTTACATAAACAAATAAATGAATAAATAAATAAACGTGTCTCAATATAAATATGTATAAATGATATTCAGCTGTAAGTTAATGAAGTATGGAGTAGCAATGCTTATATCAGCTTTTAAAGACCCCTAGTATTATGAAGGCAGTATTATTTTCGCAACTCACACTGCATCATTAATTTTGTTTCACTGAGATTATCCTTTCAGGTCCCTGGAACGCTTATACGTCTTTTAATGGAAAACCCGATAAAACGACGAAAAAGGAAAACGCTTGGGATAAAATTTATCTCGTATGTGACACGATGTTTATCAAGATTAATTTTATTGATTCATGGAAAATTATCTAAATATAACTAACCAATAAGTGAAAATTGAGCTGTTCTTGTTATCATTACGATGGGTACTAATTTGATTAAGAATATTGATTTTATCAACGTTTCAACGTTCATTTCATTTATTTATTAAAATAAACAAAAAAATATTGTACATTTTCTAACAGAAATGAAGCAGAGGAAGGAGTAGATTGTTACCTGATGGAAGAGAACAAAATAAGAAATACATAAATGTGATGATGATGATGGTGATGGTGAAGACCCTCTTATATATTCACTTTCTAATTTGGTCGCACGTCATCCTTCGGTCGTAGCCGCTGAATACTACTACTGTGTATAAACAAATCTATATAACAGAGCACTTTCACCATCGAATGACATTCACGAAATATTAAAAATTATGGTAAGTAATAATTATTTGGATTGATGTATTCGTCCCATAAATCATAAAAAATATAGGTATTTGTTACATTTTATTAAATAATAAGAGTTTAATTATAATGATTCTATAAGATGTACTTAAAATCCATAATAATCAGTCATGAGAATATTCTACTTCTAATCAAACAGCAGCAGTTCAAGGTACGTAAAAACTATAAACACTTTCAACTCGCTCATTAAATTACTTATAAAACCGTCTCCTTAAGAGTTGAGCAACAACTATCTATCTTATACGAGACTTAATTACTTTCGCTGCACTCTAAATACTTTCACAATTTGTTTCTAATAGAGCAGACTAAGTTACTTCATATATTGTACATAGCTATTACGTTTATATCATTAATTACAGAGTTTTATATTCTTAAATTTGATTTCTCTTATTTAATTAATTTCAATTTAACTTAATAAAATAACAAGCAAATTATTGTTTGGTGAGATGTTATATAATATCTCAGATCGTAAACGTTTATTTTAAAATTCTTTTCAAAACCATTATGGCTTAGATGCTATACAATTTCACTTTGGTGTTTTCAGAAAAGCGCTATAAAATGTTTTACTGAAAGTATTTTGCACTTTACTCGCTTATTTAAATTGAAATAGAACTTTTTCGTAGGGCAATAAGCAGCTACCGGAAACTACCTCGACTGGCATGGAAGAGTAGTTATTGTTTATTAAAAAGGTCATTTCTTTTGATCATTTGTTTTAAAAGAAAAATAATGTAAAAATTGTTATACTAAATTTCAAGCTACATTTTTTAAAGAGTTTTCTTTATGGAATTATGGAATCCATCCATCTATTTCATTAAATTGCATTCTTATATTATATACTAGCTTTTCCTGCGACTCCACTTGGACTACCAAATAGCTTTACATAGTAACAAGCAATACTAGTTTACAAATATTTGAAAGAAAATAGCAACGGAAAAACACGCTGTCAATATTCTAATATGTATATATTTTTATTCTTTTTTAATACAAGCAGTATCGGTAGTATTACGTTGTGTGTGTATAGGTCGTTGGTGTGAAAGTAGCGTGAGGCGGATTTTTGGTGTAGAGTTCGCAGTAAAAATACTTTATAACGTTTATGGGTTTTTTTTTCTTTGCGCGGAACCCTAATTCTGTTTCTAAAATAAAAATAACCTAAGTTAATATAATCTTTATTCTGATGAAAGATGAAACATTTCGTTTTTTAGAGAATATCACGAGTAAAGAGACAACAAGAATTAAATAATTTGATTTTTATTGTTTAAAATATAATAACTATTCCTCTTTTGTACAAAGTAAAAGCAAAATAATCATTGGTACCAATAAATGCAGTACTACTGTACTGTAATAATAAAAGTGTCTATTACTTCAACCCTCGTCATAATCCGTAAAGTATGACTAAGTAAGTAGGTCGTACTCGGGAAGCGTTTTACAAAATGAACTCCATGTCGAGGAAACGATAGCGAGTTATTTAGAAACTAAATTAATTCTCGCAATAGTTCATACAAAACGATGAGTAAAAGAAAGTCAATGTTAATATTGGTCACCTCTACATATATATGACCCATGCCAATAATGTTGTATCTATTAATGGTTTGATTAATTACCCTAATATTACGTACGCGTAAATCTTTAGTCCAAGCAAAAAAGGAAAAGCTAATTTTAATGACATAACCTATATTTGTAAACTCTTATTCGTTACTTTTAAACATTTTTTAAGCTTAAATCAGTAACACTTCTTAAGCGGGCTAATTAGAAATCTGTGCCCCGTAAAGTGGACCACAACTAGTTTTAAAGTCAAGCCAACTGCACCTGACGGTGAAAAAGTTTCAGCATTTCTTAAATGCTTAAGACTTTGTAAAATATAACTTAGTTGCAATAAGAGTAATTTTTAAATTATGTATCGTCAAGTGAAGCTTAGTAATAGTGCTATTTTTATAATTAATCTTATTCACTAAAATACCTGATTATTTACTAATTTGTTTTTTATATTTTTTTGTTAAATTTTAATATGATATATCGACTCTATTTTTAAAATATAGAGTCAGTCCGGTATAAAGATCTATTATTTTATCTATCAACTTGATAGCTCTCCATCAATGCTTCATCCGATCGTAACTGAGAGTCGCAATATACACTCAATAAATAACATACAATAGGACAGTTTCACGAACCGGAACTGACAAACAACTTTATAGTATAACAAAATCAAAGTTTGAAATAAAGGGTAGAATATTAAATAAAATCCATTTATTGCCTTTTTAATTATAATATTTCGTCAGGAAGATGAAGCGGCTTAAAGCGCCACTGAATCATGGTCACTTGAGTATTAAAGTAAATATATATCTCTGTGCGTTGGTATTTATACTCAAACGAGATTCGACGAGTATTTATATTTAAGGTCTTGTAAAAAATATATCAAATCGTAAATTTTATTATAATAGGTTTATTTTCGGGACTTGTCTTGATTTTTTTATTATTCCAAAATAACAAATCTACATCATGTCATAACCTGAAATGAAAAATGCAGTAAAATAAATATTATATATGTAGTTTAAATAAATGAGAAGATTTATTATTTAATTTTGAAATAAAATAGATACAGAATATGTTGTTGCCTAACATAATAGAGTTAATGAGGCGTATTTTGATTTAGTATTTTGCAAACTGTTGACCTCATGAATAAGCACCTTGAATGGGTTCGAAACCAGTCAGACGAATTCCGATGTAATCCCAGAGTGGAGCCTTTAAATATAATATAAAAATAAAGAATCACGAAAGTTTAAACACAAAAATAAATGGTAATAAAGTTTATTGACAATAATTTTTTATTCTAACTAAAATGACTAGTCTAAGAATAAGCCGTCGACTTTTATTATTAGTTTATAATACTATGTGTATTTTATACTTTAATGGCTGTTTCATACTAGATTACGTAAGTTCATTTAAAACACTTTTATGGCGTGTTTTAAATTGTCGTGAGTTATTTCTCGTGAACCCTTATAATTACCACAACCTCAAGTTAATACACTTTCAACAACTGTATGTCAGAAAACATAAAATAATGAAGGAACTTGTATCTAGGTACTATATACATTTCTTATATAAAGTGTAGGTACACTTATTATAGAACTATCAAGACATTGTTATAAATTATAAAGAATAATTAAAAAGCATGCAATCTGACAAAATGTAATTTCTTCAAGTGATATCCTCAAAGAACATTTAAATAAAAAGAGACATCGGACTGTGCTTTTTAGATTAATTTCTAACCCTATCCTACGATATGTTCGACTCATTTAGTTTACATTTCAGTTACACTAATACATAGGTATGCCTTAGAATTGTTGAACAAGTTCAAGTGCTCTGCTAGATTGTAAAGAAAGCATATGTTATAAAGCGTTCAACTTAACTTATTTCAGTGTTTGAATAAATATGTAGTGTACCTGTATGTATGCAAATGAGATGACACAATCTGTAATATCAATTACCTGCGGAGCTGATATTTGTTTTAGCATGTTTGACTTGTGAATGTTATTTTAGTAATATTGCATAATTAACTATTGGGAATAGCTAAGTATTAATCAAATAGATGTAATTGGTGACTCCTTAAGCTAATGTATGTGTTTTGTTTGAGTATGTTCCAGTAAAAACCGACATGAAGAACTTTGCTTTCATGTGACATTCACAAGTCGAGCGGGGTCGCGTGATGTTCCGTTAACGTGGTTGCAATACAATACTCGAGATGAACGTGTCTATATAGACTCTCAGCACTCCTATTAAATTAAAATACGTAATCTCAAGGTTCTGGAAGTTAAAAAACTAAATATTTATAAGTGGGAAATTCTCTAACATCAACAACATACATCGTATAATATAGGAAAATAAATTATGTTATGTTAAATAGGTTATGAAATGAATATCTGAAAAGAAAAAGAATTTCATATTAATATTTCGTATAATCTACATTACCAAAAGTAGCAAGTTAATGCTGTCATTATTCAAAAGTTAATTTCTTGTAGAGACCCTGACCCTACCGACGGTATAGGATATCTAAAAGTGTTCCACTCATGATCAGATAGTAGCTTAATTTTTTACAATAATCCGCTGAAAAATTTGTTCAACCTACACATTGTGATTGAAACAGTGGTTTTATTAATTAGTAACTTTCACTCATACCCTAATTCCTAACGCTTGAAATAAATACAATTTAATAAACCATTTCTACTGAAGTCACTTAGAGTTTCGTAGTATTCATTTGAAAATGGTAATTTGTAGTTTCTACAAATGTGCAAACTTTGAAGCACAAATGACAAAAACTATTACGAACCCTAGCATTTTAGCGACTGCGGTACACCCGCTATTACTGTAACTTTAAGATTAAAATTTGTTAATAATTTATAAATGTACTTTTTATAAATAAAACAAAAAGTCCAGTAACATCACTTCATAGCGGTGAATTTGCAACCGTACTACACTTTTATAATCAACTTTAAATTAAATATTTACAATATTTATTTGTTATATAATAATATAACATTGTAAGATGCATTAATTTATCCGAAAATAACTTTCTTTAGACATAAATAATGTTAGAATAATCTTGCTTTCGAGTATAATCTGAAAACTACTTAAATTGCAAATGCACAAGCTTTTAGCAGATTAACACTTTTAAAATGTATGCAAGTAAAGAAATATATCTTCCAAGTGTAGTTTACATCTGTAGTTTTAAATGTCTGTTCAAATATTCTGCCTACATTACATATAAACATCGTTCACCAATAAACAAATGCCGTGTTACATTATTGATACTTTCATATAAATTTAAAATGCAATGTTGGTATTCATGTACAATAAACATATAAAAAATATTACTCAACATTTTGTTTGGTCTATAAAAATATTAAATATGATCCTATAGTAAAATATAGTAAAATATTTTGTACTGTGAGAAGCTTTAGTGTTTGAGTTGAAAGAGACGAGAGTAATTGACATTGCTAACAGTTTATAAGTGAGTAAATTTGTGAATCTTAGCAATACAAGCAAGGTAGTTACAGTTTTATTGAAGAAACAGGCATTGATTAATATGTTAATATAACTTTTTTTAAATACCACTTATTAATACAGTTCAGAGAAAACGTTCAGTACGTTCGTGAGGTACGCGGAGCTGCTTTGCTCGTTATGGTAAAGATATGACCTAAATATTAACATTTCAATTACTATATACACTCTCGATTCAATACAATTAAGTAAGATTGGTTTCAGATAGTGTTTCTAGAATATTATAATAAATTTCTTTCAATCTAAAATGGAATAATACAAAAAAAAATTAAATACTAATTAAATATTAATTAAATGAAGTAAATACGTCTTGAAAAGAAGACTACAATGAAGCTTTATTCATTAAACATTTCAATAGTTAGTTGTTAATGATAATTACCCATACCATTTTAACTCACCCGACTCATAATTGTAACTTTATAGAACTATATTACCAATTGTAACACTTGATTTAATTTTTAATAAATCTATAACTAATGAGTGTATTTAAGGCAGGCATTTACAATGTAATAAGTAGTTCTGACTAGTTGACTATTTTTAGTTAGATGTGGCCAAACTACACATTACTATATGAGTGTTAACAGAAGTATAGTTAATAAGATGCGTTTATATTTGAGTAATTATAAAAATTCTTGTCGAGTGTCACAATGCACAGCCTGAACCGCTGATAACAACACTTAATATGTGGTAGTTACTTTGCACATTTTTCAATTTCTTGGTAGTTAGTTATATATAAATATTAACTATCCTCCTAAAAACTTACAGTGATTTTTCTTTCTAAAAAAAAAATAATTTTACGGACTGTGGCTGTGACTGTGGCTTATCTCCTTCAATGAAGTCCATGTTTTAGCGTCATTGTAGCATCGTAGATATTGTAGACATCGATCGTCATTCTCTCAAACATTAAAAACTTG
The DNA here is from genome assembly GCA_918358865.1 of Melinaea marsaeus rileyi. Classification (NCBI taxonomy): domain Eukaryota; kingdom Metazoa; phylum Arthropoda; class Insecta; order Lepidoptera; family Nymphalidae; genus Melinaea; species Melinaea marsaeus. The sequence continues at coordinate 819,913 of OU911089.1, forward strand.
TAAATTTGCATGACCGTATAATATTATTTGTAATAATAATTCCGTTACATTCGATTCAAATCTTAATAATATGAACAACAATTTTAGGTCGAAATGCAGAAAATCTTAGTTCTTTAGTAGGGGTATGTGGATTTTCATACGACCCAGTTTCCAAATTGACTATCGACGGCCAGAATACGATAACTGTATATGATATGTTAGATTATGACAACATGTAACACTAAATATAATAAAGTCAGGGTATGTCATATACTATCTTCATTTGATTATTTGAGTTTAAAACTTTTACATCAGCGTTACTAGAAAATTGTTATATTACTGTTGAATCTAAACTGAAGTGGATATTATTACTCTATAGTTTTGCGGAAAATAGACATTTAATTTAAGTAATTTATTTTATAATCCCAATCCGACTGAAACCAGCGGTTATTATTACAGCTAAATTTATAAGGAACTGCTCAGATCACACATATATATATATATATGTAAAAAAAATATATATATATATATATATTGTATCGGACGTCTGTTTGCTGTTGAACTAAATACATACTCGCGCACTTTTTTTCGAAGTATGGTAAATAAAAACGTTAGACATTAAATTTGTTGGTCTGAGATTCTTTAAAATTACTTTACAAAATATCAAATGTAGAATATATGTGCTTAAGAAATAAATATTTAGCTCGGCCTTGTTTATTTTATTCGTTAAGCGAAGACGTAGAGACGGGATAAAATGTATGTTATGTTTTGGCAATCGTAACACAGCCTTCAGGGATCTGCTATTTCAGAAACATCTGAAATGTAATATTATTTTAGTATCATCTTATGTTTGTTTTAAATAAATATCAACTTAAATTGAAGTTAAATTACATTAATTTCTTACTGCTGTTTATTCTTTCATAACTTTTAAACCAGAAGATAAATGTGTAATTATATAAATACCACACCTAAATATTAAAACCAGTTCTTAAAAGAAAATATAAATAAATAATATTTTGTAACAGAAATAACCAAATTACATTCCCTTAACTAATTTCACTAAGTAATAACAACAAGCGTATCGCAGACTTTGTTATTCTTCATAACAAGAGAAACAGGTATTCACACAACTTGAACTTTAGTAATTTACCGAATTGCTCCACCACAAATACAAACTTCATTGTATTTTATAAGGAATGCCTTTTTATGCTGGTTTCAAAATATTGATGCGAAAGGATCGTTGAAAACACGACAAACGAGTTGGTGTGCGTTGTTTTCGTAATCATTACGATTAGTATTTTATCACGAAAATCACAAAAGTATATAAATTTAAAAATATATATACTCGTAAGTATGCCCTAATAATATCTACTGTTTTTGTTGTAATAGTATGATAATGATATAATTAAATGTAGTATGGTTTTAGTTCTCTACCATTTAGTAATCTACGTGAACATATAAGTAGAAAAACACAAAAAACTAATGACTTCAACAATGTGTAACGTAATAATGAATACGGAAAATATTAAGTTAAGAAAAATGAAGGTTGTTTACGATCAACGTTACCTTTAGATAATTGCTTTATAAAAGTTTTTATCATGCAATAGTTACACAAAATAAAACAGAAATAACATCCAACTCTAATAAAATAACTAAGTTGGTTACGGCGTTCAGATAGTCTCTTTATGAGACTCAAATTAACTCAGCTCTTAAGTCTGTTATGATCTGAAGTATGCTTGTATTTCTTAAAACAATTACCTTCATTAAGCTTTGCCTAAGTACATTAACTTAGGCAAAGCTTATCGGAGTGTTAGCTGAGGCGTAACTTAACTATATTAACAGAATATCTCATCAAAGACTTTGTTGAACTTACATTTAAATCCAATAATAAATGATACATACAAATGAAATATCTGTATTTTATTTATTAATATATAAGTATGATAAAATATAACATGTGACGTATTATTTTTTTTATAAATTATGTATCTAATAAAGAAACGAGTGAAAAATAACTATTATTTATTTAATTAAAATTGCAAAACAGCAATTTATAAAACATTAAAAAATATAAATCATATTTTCAGTGACAAGACACAGCGGAGCCGAAATATATTGTCAAACTTTCCTTGTCATAATATTTCACTTTCCGGTCGTTGTAATTTAAAGCTTCGCATATTCTGCATAAGTGGTATGACTTAGTGCCGAAGTATCCGTGTTCATTTGACACATAGAAATCGTTTCTCCATCTATGAAATGCTAATAGTTTGTTACTATTTGTACTTATTTCAATTATACGCTTCGCTAATTGTTCTGGATTGTCATATTGATCTACGTGTAAGAATGATTGAGGAGGTAAAAGCTATTCGCAGCCATTAACGCTAGGTCCTAGTATTACAGGTAAAACTCATTAACAAAAGGCATTAAGGAATAAATTTTCCTCCAAATATTCATTACAATATGAATTTTCAAAATAAATTATCCGAAATCACCTTACATTCAAATTTATAATGCCCGGGACAGATGAAATGTAACACCAGGTAAACTGGGACATACTTGAGTGAATCTTGAAGAGCTGAATTTGTTTGAGACAAGTTATACATTTTAAAATAAAACAGGCTTAATTTTATTATTAATTTGATGTATCACTTTAGTGCATGAAGTAGTACAGTACTACAAATTGTAGTATTTAATACTTAATTCGGTATACAGAGTTGTGAAAAAACGAAGCTCTTAAAATGTATACATTCCTGGCCACCATCACTTTTACGAAAAAACTAGCTGATCCCCGCCCGCCTCGCTGGGCACACTATTAATATTTGGATGTGAAGTTAGACTTCTTGAATTGACAAAATGTTAATTACTGTTTTATATTTAGTGTATTTTTTTTTAATTTTAAATAAAAAGATATAATGCCAGTCAGAGAATACACAGATTTCCACATCACAAGTGTAACCATTGCTATAGTAACTCTGACTTCTATTTATATACACATTCATCATGAAACCTCTTCAGCTATAAGGAAGATTGACTTTAAATTTATTGAAATCCGTTGGAATAGGAATTCCGTAAAATCTGTTCTTAGTGGACGTCTACGTCACAAAATAAGTAACTATGTAAAATTTTAAGGGACAGATAGTTTTGGGAGATTTCGTGATGAGTCAGTGAGTGGTAAATCGCTTAAATATACGAGTATATATAGATGAATAAATTATAAGGCGATAAGCGTTTGCTTAAATAAATCTAGAATCTTTCTCTCTGTCTCTGTCGAAGTCATAGTCCTCAAGGACTTTAACGCGGACAATACCGATTGGCTTAGTCCACGTGCCACCGACTACGTGGGGAGATCTGTGTTTAATTTGAGATCTTTGCTTTGGTAACTGGTCTGTACCAGTTAGTCAAGACGCACACTCGTCCACCAGATGTGGACAGCCATATAATAGAACCGTGCCTCCAGAGTCTTCAAACGGCAAATTGCTAGAGAAAAGCTAAAAGTTCAAGCCTGACATATGCAAGTTCTGGGCGTTTTCCAAAGTCACTCTGGGAAACTTTGGCCAGCCATCCTAACCGTCATTGCACACTGAGACTCTCTGGCCAACTCGGCAAAAGAAAAAGACTCACAATATCTTGGACGCTTCTTTTACCTCAAACTCGACTTTGGACGACCAGGGGATGTCACTGCCTATCATCCGGACACACATGAAGTACTGTTCTCATCTCTGGTTCCGATTACCCTAATATTAGCTTCTTCCTTTTTATCGCATACAACGGAGAGCCGTTCGGATTATTGTGGTCCCGATGCTCTGTGAACGGCTGGATTCTCTGGCATTGCATAGAGACATGACCTCTTTATGCGTCTTCTATCGTTTTTACAACAGGTGGTGTTCCGAAAAGCTATTTAATCTGATGCCCACCGAAAAATTTCATTACCGTACAGCACGACATCGTCTGTAATTCAATCCATACCACCTAGATCCGTGGCGATCGTCTACTGAGCTGTGTAAGGACCTTTCTTACCACTAAAATGTGGGACTAACTTTTGTCGGCGGTATTTCCGGATCGATACGACATGGGTACCTTTAAAAAAGGCGTATTCTCCTAACTCCAAGATCGGCAATGCTTTTGCAATTCCTCAGATGCTGTTGTAAGCAAGATTTTATCGGCGACACTGATCACATATCATCTGTGACCCGAAAGTTTTCTTACATTTATGTAAAAGCCATTATTATTGCAATAACCAATGTTTATTTTGTGATATACTTTTTACTTATTCTAACTCTAACAGAGGTAGTTTTAGTTTTTTGCAAATATATAGTTTGCGACTATTGTTACCCGCAGCATCGCCCGACCTAAATTTTACATTGGATTTTAAGTCGCAAAATTGTAGTCTATATATTATTCTGAGGCATTATATTATTAGCATTAATATTGTAAGATTTTATTCAAATTTGTTCATTGGTTTTTGCGGGAATAATTACGTAAACATTTGCACAAACTTCGGCTTTTATAAAAATAGTCGAATTGGTAAAAAACTAAACTTTCATAAAATATTGATTTTAAGTTTTAGGTTTTACTAGGCACGATAAACTTTTTTTTTTTTTTTTTTGGTGTTTATTTCGAAAAATATTTCCCTTATGAAAAAATTTAAGTGACAATTTTATCACGCAAAAAAACTTCTGAATATTGACAAAATTTCATAATAACATATCTTTAATATCAATAAAATAACGTTTACCCCTAAACACTAGTTTTTATTAATCATACCGCATGTGACTTCACGACTTCTAAAAAAACATAAAACATGGCTTAGTCGTTTGTCTAATTTATATTATATTGATTGGTTCAAAGTTGTGTGCGTGTGTGTGTCCTTATATCTGATCCCCGTTCCTTTCTCTCCGTATGTTTCGTTTAATAATATAAAAATAATAATTTCAATTTCTTTGAAGATAGTCGATAACTACTACATTTTAGGGTATATTTGATATCTCATATTCCATTATTTGACCTGCATATTTCAAAGTAACAATCACTCACAAACGACTGTTGTAAATTATGAAATCTCTTGAGTTAATACAATATTAACGATTGTTCAATTTGATACAAAGAAACAACAAAAAATCCTGTTTATTTTATTATAGATATTTAGTATTTTACTTAATTCATAAATTATTATGTCGGTGAAAGCCAGCAGTAAGAATTGTGTTTATTCTATAGTATCTAATGAGCCTGCAATGAAACAAGCGAATGTTTCTTGGTTCCACTTGATTCAAAAGCGTTATTAAGAACATTAATTACAAGAACAGTCGACGAAGGCTTCCGATAAAAACACAGAGGTGCTTCCGATACAAAGAACTCGAAAATACCTGGTCACGACGTAATTGAAAAGCACATGCACACATGCACACATGCACACGCCGCGCGCAGAGACCGTTACACTGAATGTGGGCAAGTTAAGAAATTATAAAATGACCATTATTACTAGATAATGATCTGATTGTCTTTAACAATGAACAAGTATAATAAATTGATTTCGTAATAGATATATAATTAGTAAATATAACAACAAAACTTTACGTACTACTACTACGTACGAATTACACCCAATTTTATTTAAATTGTATGTAGCAGTATGCCACATATACAAAAATATATATATTAAGTAAAATACTAAATAGACACTAATATTATGTAAAAGTTAAAAATTCAATGGAATTACATTACAAACCATTCCATTCTGTTTCGTTTCGTTTCGTTTCATTTCTTTTTACTAGATTTTATGACCTGTTGAGCTTTTGGTAGAATTCGTGTATTTTTTATAAAAATATAAAAAGTTAAAGTGATTTTGTTGCAAGATTTTTATAAAATTTAATTATTATAATAAATATATTTATATTCAATTGAATTAAATATAATTTCAGATCTACTATGTTGTCTTATATTTTGTCACAATTTTCTTAAAATGTTTTATTTTCCGTTATTATTATTGATACTTTTTTTTTAATTATTAATTCCTCAAGAAACTTTTAGTGTTCAGCACTATACACATAATACTTTATTTATTCTATTCTTCATACTCATAAAATAAACCGAATAAAAGTTTCCACGCTGTTCTGTTTTCGCGTTATATTTTTTTATTCTCTGGAGGTCTTAAATTATGTTTTGTATTGCTCTTTGTTCTTTTTCTCTTCTTGGTTTCTCATTTAAATAAAACTATTGTAACTAATATTTTTTTTGTTTCTTCTTAAATTAGTTTTATGCATACTCCTAAAAACGTCTAAAAGTAAAATTTACAACAAAATTAAGTCAGTTTAAGTTTGAGAGAAGTGGTGATTGCTTATGTGGCGGGTGGATATTTGCATTGATGCTGGTACAGATGCAAAATCCAAGAAATTAATTTCGTGAATAGGTATAAAATAAAACAATAGGAAAATAAACATTCTATATAATATACAAAATATATAAGCCTACCACAGAACGTACTCGACGTTGCAGTTACCGTCGTGTGCCTATTGCATAGAAATAAAATGAAAAAAAAAGTGTTGTCTCTTGACTTCAATTAATGAACTGTAGGATTGTATAAAGTTTACGTGATAACATATAGTTTATTACTAGAGCCGGGAGGAGGGGACCGGTGAAGTCGGCGGTGACAGCTCGTCCATTTCAAAATAATATAAGATCATACCTTACATAGTGGTATTTGAATTATAACTAACTTAACTTGGACGATTATTTTTTGCCAATAGTTTGAAAATCTACACTATTTTATCATCTTCGACGTATAAAAAGTTTCAACAACAATACGTGTTGTCAAATACTGCTCTTAACTCACAAAGTTTAGTAAATTCAATGCAGGTTTGAAACGTTTCATAACTGCACTGTGTGTTGCGGAAGTATCACAGAAACACTCGGCAGTAGCAGTATTTACACGTCAATTAACACCGGATTACAATAACTATAGTTACGTATTTATTATATATCGTTTTTCAAATATTTTCAAAACATTCTTATAAATTTATAAGTTTTGCATTATAATATTCACAAATATACTTATTTGCAACCTTGAAGTTCTGCGGTTACAACGTTATTAGTGTTTAGTAAAATATGTTATTTTTTACACGAAAGTCCTTATTTTTATGGAAATAAAATATTTTATTAATAGTAGCAAAAAATTTTAATATATATTAATTATATTATTTTATATTATTTTGTATTTAAATGTATATATATATTTTATGATTTCAATAAGTAGTCAAGGTCACGTGTTATGTGTTTTTGGGCTCGTTGTTCTCTGATTAACAGATTATAATTTGATTTAAAATATTAAATTATTAATATGCTGTGTGTTACAATGTAACTTGTTCTTAGTATTGTTCTCTTTGATATAAAATATCAAGTATATTATTATTATTAATATTGTTATACTTGAAACAAAGATAAGTTAAAAACATCAAATCTTATTTTCTCTATAAAGTAAAACTTACATTCCTATCTCACAAAGGTTCGTTGTCTGAAACTCTTCGTTACACCGGGAGTAGACTCACATTTAGTTATCATTCTGTCACATATTACTCTACGAATAACATTTATCGAGTAACAAAGTAAATCTGATTATAATAAACAATAGTTTATACAATAAAAATTTTTATAGTTTTCTCAGCTCTCTACTTCCCCTTAAAGTAATAAGCCATCTTTCATCCCCTAAAATGTATCCCCTGTAATGTAAATCTCTTTATTTAAATTTTTTCATCAGTTATAAATAAGTAAGAATGGTAGAGTAGGAAAATAAGCTAATAACCACACCTGCTTCGTTAAATATTACATTTCTATATATAAATACAAACAAATAAATTATGCAAATAACATTTTCCTCACAAAATAACATTTGTAGTCAGCTTAAAGACTGCTATGTTGTACTCGAGATACTTCAAGAACAATGACAAATAATATATTTTAATTATAACTTAATATATTTTAATTTGTTACAACCTGTGAGGCGGGATAACTGTTAGAGAAGTTTCAAACAGTTATATTTTCTATCCATTTTTGTTGTTTGGAGTTTATCTTCATGAGTGAACTTAGTTCAGTTGATAATTTAATTTCCATGAGAAGTAATTTTTTTTCTTTTTTTTCTTTTTTATAATAGCATCCGTTATTACAAATATAAGTTAGCACAAATGATATTAAAACAAGATTTATAAATGATACTGGATTTACAATTCCCTTAAAAATGACCACTTTGGGAATTCGAAAGGAATACTAAGAAGTAATGCTTGAAATCAAGGAACCTCTCACGGGGTTAATAAAGCAGTTGTAAATATAAATAACTGCTTTTATAACTTAATATATTTTTTTTTTAGTTCTGAAACCTAATTTATAAGTTGGAACCTTTGGAATGAAGTACAGACAAATAAAAGGAAGGGCACTTGACCGGTTTTTGTAGTATTATAAAGAAAACCTACATAGTATTATTCAGTGTAACTGTATAATCTAAGGTACAAAGTGTTGTATGCGACATACTCGTATGTCATTAAGGTAGAATCTGTGCTATGGAATTCATAAAACACATTGTTACCATAACTTTATATTCAACGACTAAATAATTTGCAACAAAACAAAACAAAAAAATATTTTAATTAATAAATAAAATTTAATAGTTGAGACATACTTTTGTTAAATATTATAACATTCCAATACTGTAGATAACTCCAACATTGCATTGGTAAAATACGGAGCGTTGTTTTCATTAGAGTACTCATAGAAAATTATATTATTCTCTGACGGTCTTGGTACCTCTTCTTGTGAATTAAATATTTGGTTTATTATTTATCAATATTGTTGTCTTCAAATTATGAAGTATTTAATATTTAAATACAATGTAAATTAAAAAAGTTTCACGACTTAATTTTCAATGTGTATTAGTCATTACGGCGGGTGATACCCAACCATTGACTTGTACCGTATCGAGCGCGTCTCGAGGGTATCAGCTTCATGAAGTATGACGAGGGTTTAGTAATTGACACGTTTATTATTACAGGACCCTTTTCAAGTCTCTGAACAGTATTTTTAAGAGACATTATAATAATAAAATAAAATTCTGTGGATTATAAACAATAAGATATAGATATAACAAGAAAATTAGTTTATATATTATATTTAGTCTAATATAAACTGAGATTAGATTTATTAGATATAGCTATTTGCAGCTTTATAATCCACGGTAGGTACAGAAGAGACAACAATACGATAACGTTAATTTGTTAAAATATTTGATGGAAACCTAGTCTATTTGTGAACATAAGAACGCTGTCCCGTATTTCTATAATCCATAAACAATACACGATAAGATTAAAGCAAAGTTGGATCAGAAAAAGTATGAGAGTAGACAATGTTTGTTAACAGAACATACATATAGGTTTCTGTTGTTTTAAATTACAAATGAATGCAATCACTACGATTTAAATAACTTTTATGGAAATATCCGAACACACTCCCTTAAAGATAAAAAAGATGCAGAAATATATATTAAATCAGTTAGTAACTCTTTCTAATTCATGGTCGTCCAATCATCAGACTGTTGAATGGAAGTCAAGCTCCTATCACTCCACAAAACATTTTATATTGCAATTCATTCAAATCAAAAATCGACATTGCATCGAGTTTTAAGAATAAATAGTATAAGAGTTTAAAATACTTGTTACTTAAGATATAAAATAAGCTTAAATGCTATCATTAAATCATTAGAATTACATCACCATAATTTGAAATCAAATCACATTTGTGTAAGGAACATTAGGGATTTGAAATAATGTAGGTCCATAAGCAGACTAAATCCTGTATGTAGAGACATAGATTGTGAGTCTTCGTGAATCGCATCTGCAATGCAAATTGACCGCATCCGTATTGTACACATTAAATGTTACATCAGTCGTAAGTGAACATCAAAACTGATCCATGTTGTGACGTATATTTTATTTATTAATATATAATATATATATACAAATATCACCACATTAAATTGTAATTATAAAATGCACCTTACAAAGTTTTAAAGATGAAACTGACAGACATAAATATTTTATAGAAGAAATAAAAGTTATATTTATATAATGAAGTTATATAGTTTTCATGAGTTAAGAGACGTATACAAAGAAGCTATTATGCAAAGTATTTAATATAATAACATAGATTACTTCAACGAATATTAAAAAGTATATTATTGCAATGAGTTTCACCTTATTTACTGAACCAAACACCCGAGATAGAATCCGAGATCTTTCAGCAGCAGTGTGTATTTGCAGCGGTACATTACAATTTGTGACGAAAAAAGAAATGGTTAAGAGATAGGGTATCTAAGGACTTAGTTGGACATGTTGAATCAGAGAATCGCAAATATATCGAAATCGATATTTTTAATAGGATTTAGTATATTTCTTCTGCGGGAATGTGGAATGTGTATGAGTCTTAAATGAAATGTCTTACACATCTCATTTTCAGTTTTAAAGTTTGTTGATGGTAAGTAATTTTTGAAAACAGATGAAATATGTGGAAGCTATACTTCCTTGTCTATGATAGCATAAAAGTAAATTCTCATTAAAGTTACTTATTTCTTCAGGTTGAGAGGTTTTATTTAGTAATGAAAGATAATTTAGTTTTGTATACCTTTTTTTTTAACTAAAGCAATTCAAGGAAACTTTTCCTATAAGAGGATCCAATAAACTGTCATAAAAATATTTGATTGTATTTTTGAATTAATCTTACTCAAGCTATTAACGATTCCTTTGTAAAATCGAGAAAAAGTCATCAAAATTGATTAATGCAATTAAAACAATGTTGGAGGAATTTTATTTTTTATTACAACATACCATTGAATATAATTTATAACTAATATGTATAATATTACATCAAAAACAATTAAATCAGTTTGTTATCTGAGTTACTGCACGATAATATCAATGTTCAAGTGTATATGATATGATGTAATGGAATATCAAAATAGACATTAGTTGTGTACACCCAACACAAAACAAGAAATTCTGAATTTCAATACTGAATTATTATATTTGTTGAATATAAAATTATAATATTAAAAATAGATAAGTGTTTTTGTAGAAATTTCATTTAAATAGTTAGTCACACATCCAAATTTTTATGATGTTTGTCTGTGATTAGGTTCAGTAATAATCTAATGACAGGATATACAAAACAGAGATGGGTGTTATTAAGTGACAAATCTCCGATGAACTAGTTTCATTAGCTAAATATAGACCTCATAGATTTGACTGTATTGTATGTACATTGTATGTGAATCTTTAATAATTCTTTTATGTAAAACATTATATATTTGTATATACTATAACAAATTCAATAAACAATAGGTAAATGTTTTATACTTCTGTACATCCATCACGACTAAAAGGAAATACTCAATTTTCTCTATCGCTAAACCCACTTATATTTGATTTATCGGCAAATAATTTCCAGGAGCGATTCCGACGTCCCTGTTCCTTACGGTCGAACAATATGGTTACGGTTGGAAAACCAATTCTGAATCCAATAACAGACGAATCTCTGGCATCGTTGGTTCCGTTCTGGAATAATAAACGTACAGACGTGTTAGTCTCTATCCTCATATCCAACTGTGCGGCGTCCCGCAGAATGGATTACTTACAGGACCTGCAAGAACACTTGACTGTGGACGTTTATGGGCAATGCTCGAAGAATGAAGAGATAAGGTAGGATATATACATGTACAATTTATATAATAGAAATAATTTAGAAGAGACAGAGCGTAACGTAATATATTTTATTATAATTTCATTTCAGCTGTCCCGGGCATTTCAGATTCGATTGTAAGCCGATTTCTCAATATTTATTTTACTTAGTTTTCGCTAATTCTCAATGTGACGAGTACTTAACGGAGAAATCGTTTTACCATGCTTATAGTAAGGGCGCCATACCTGTGATAATGGGCCCCAAACCAGAATGCTGCGATATGCTTTTGCCTCCTGATTCTTTTTTACATGTAGATTATTACGACAAGCCTGAAAAGTTAGCGCAGCATATTACGGAAATAAGTACAAACCGTAGAAAGCTTCTAACATTCCACAGATGGAGAAATGATTTCGTCGTGTTAAATGAGCATGGATACTTTGGGAGCAAATCATACCATTTCTGTAGAATATGTGAAGCTTTAAATTACAACGACAAAGGAATGAAATATTACGACGAGGAATATTTGAGATTCTATATCTCGATCCCACTGTATGTTGTCATCATCTTCATTTTACATATCTGTAAAATTAAGGAAACCAAATAACTATATTTATTTATTATTATTAAAAAGCGCGGCTGTGCAGGGCTGTGAGAGCCCAGTATCACTGCGACCTGAGAGATCTATTGTGATCGCCACTGCCTACAGTTCACTGCATAGGTCTGCCACTCTGAGGTATTGCAGAATTTCCTTTGCAGTGAGGTGTCGGACATCCACTGGGTCCAGGATGTGTCTCCCCAGGATGTCGGTGCGTTTGCGCATCAGTGGGCCACACTCGCATAGCAGATGGAGCGGGGTTTCATCCGCCTCGTGGCAATATCTGCACACTTTTCCATCCACTAATTTGAGGGTCGCAAGGTGCTTATTCAGGCAACAGTGCCCTGTAAGCGCTCTAGTTATGATGCGTAGATTATTCCTGCTCAGCCCAATGCGCTCCTTAGCTGCTTTCGCATTAAAGGGTTTGATAAGGGCTTTGGAATGCTTGTGGCCCGGGATCTCCTCCCAACGCCTCATGGCCTCGCACCTAGTGAGGTTATTTAGGGTCATACGAGCTAGGCTGCTTGGAACACCACATATTGGTTCTGGACCATATGTTTTGCTCCTAGCTCCTGCACGGGCCAGCTCGTCGGCAATCTCGTTGCCGACATGGCCCTCGTGGCCCGGGACCCATCTTAGGACCACTCTGTTTTTGCAGCCCAGAGTGTTTAGTTTCGTCAGGCAGTCAAGCACCAGTCTCGACGTGATGGTATTTGAGTTTAGGGCCTTTAGTGCCGCCTGACTATCCGAGTTGATGTAAATGGTCCTGTTCGTGTAGTTGCGCTGCAGATTCAGGGTCGCACAAGCGGTTATGGCGTACACCTCTGCCTGAAAAATGGAGGCATATCTGCCCAGGCTTACGCTTTCCCTGTGGCCAGGGCGCTCTCCATATACCCCGCATCCTACATTAGGTCCCATTTTGGATCCATCGGTGTACCATACAAGGCACCCGTTCCTCCAGGGGAGGCCGGTCGACCATTCCTCCCTTGTCGGTATTTCCACAGAATAGTTCTGCACAAAGTTGCAGTGTGGAACCATGCTGTCGCCATTCATCGCCAGTACGTTGTCGCTCATGACCGAGTCCTTAAAGGTCCTCAGCCTGTTCGACATCCAGTTTGTACTGCCCTGGGCCGATACTCTGAGAATACTGCCCCTAGCCACCCTCTTGACATGTAAGTCGAGAGGTGGGAGATCCAGTAGGGCATTCAGAGCCGCTCCTGGGCAACTGGACATGGCGCCAGTCACCATGCGACAGGCAGTCCCTTGGAGGCTGTTCAGCCTGTCCCTGACCGCAACCTGCTGACACTTGCTCCACCATACCACGGACGCGTAAGTCACCACCGGCCTTACGATCGCGGTATAGAGCCACAGCATCATCTTGGGCTGAAGGCCCCACCTGCCGCACGCCATCCTACCACACACTCCCAAGGCCATCTTAGCCTTGGATATGGTGTTATCAATGTGGGTGTTCCATTTCAGTCTTTGGTCTAAAGTTACGCCTAGGTACTTGACCTCACGAGAGAAAGGAATTACCTTCCCATTGAGGACTGGGCACCGTAGACCGTCCAGACGCCTCTTATTTGTAAATGGAACAATCACCGTTTTATCCGCATTGATGGATAGCTCGTTCTCCACACACCAGCTTGCAACCAGGCTCAAAGCCCTCTGCATGATGTCAGAGACGGTCATTTGGCTGAAACCACGAACGACAATGACAAGGTCGTCTGCGTACCCTTGCACATCATATCGGAGTTCAGCCATACTGTGCAGCAGCTCATCCACCACCAGTGTCCATAAAAGCGGCGATAAAACGCCACCCTGTGGGCATCCTCTGGTGGATGTAAACTCCACAGTGGTATCATTGAGGGTAATAGTTGCCCTTCTGTTTGAGAGCATTGATTCGACCCATTTCACCGTGGTCGGGTCTGTTTGTTTGCACACAAGGCTCTTGACCAGGGATTTGACAGGCGTGTTGTCAAATGCTCCCTCCACATCTAGGAAAGCTCCCAAGGCAATTTCACGGTCCTCAAGCGCCTTTTCGATTTTGTCAACCAAGTTGAGAAGGGCAGTTTCGGTAGACCAGCCCTTTCGATAGGCGTGTTGTGAGGGGTGGATAGGTTTCACCATTTGGATACTTTCTCTGATGTGTAAATCGAGTATTTTTTCCATCGTTTTAAGAAGGAATGAAGTAAGGCTGATTGGTCGAAAGGCTTTCGCTGTACTGTAGTCCTTCCTGCCAGCTTTTGGTATAAAAATAACCTTTGCATTTTTCCAAGAAGAAGGTATATATCCACAGGCAAAACTTGCCCTGTAGATTTTAATTAGATGCGGCCGCAGTATCTCCAATCCCTTTTGGAGGAGTACTGGAAAGATACCATCCAGTCCGCATGCTTTATATGGTTTGAAAGAGCCTATGGCCCATTCCAGCTGCTTCGGGCGGATTACTAAAGCGGCTCTTCTCCAGTCCTCAGTACGAGTTCTATGTTGGAGGGCCGGTTCGTTTGCAGCAGCACCGCTGCAATCCGCCCCAGGGAAGTGAGCTCTGATGAGCTCAGTCAGAGTTTCATGCTCACTTGAGGTGTGAGTTCCATCTGGTCTGTTTAGTATGCCCAGATGGCTGGCCTCTGACTTAGAGAGCATTTTGTGAAGTCGTGCTCCCTGAGGCAGACTCTCCACTTCCTCGCAGAGCTTCCTCCACGAAGCTCTTTTGGCTTTCCTAATTTCTTTGTTGTATTTGGTTAGAGCTCTTCGGTACTCCTCCCAATCGCGAGTCCGTTTGGCCCTATTGAATAACCTGCGAGTTCTCTCTCTAAGCTTTTGCAGCTTAGAGCTCCACCATGGTACCTTCCTCTTTGATGTCTTTGTTTTCAGCGGGCAGCTGTCAGAGTAGGCAGAACGTATGCCTTCCTCTAACATTGTCGTCGCTATTTCCAGGCCATCAGGAGTCTTGATACTGCCAGGCAAGTCCTCAAGGTTTTGCTTTAAATTGGCACAATAGGATTCCCAGTTTGTAGATCTGGGATTCCTATATGCCATGACTTGGTCGTCGATTGATGCCATAAGTCCGAACGCAATGTGTCGATGATCAGACATCGAGGTTTCGTCGCTCACCCGCCAGTCGGTAATATGCCTCGCGAGATTTTGAGTGGCAAAGGTTATATCCAGGACCTCAGCTCTGGATTTTGTTACAAAAGTAGGATTATTGCCCCGGTTCAGTATGTAGAGGTTATTTACTAATAAAAAGTCATGGAGCAACTCACCTCTTCTGTTGATGTTGCTGCTTCCCCAAATTGTGTGGTGGGCGTTCGCGTCGCATCCCACCAGGAGCTCGGCACGGTGCTTGCGGGCGTATTCAACGACCCGCTCAAGCTCCTCAGCGGGGTTACTGTTCTCTCCGGGAAGGTAGGCCGAGCAAATAATGACTCGGGAGCCACTCCACCCTTTGAGATTGCAGAACGCTGCAACCAGGTCGTCGGTGCACAACTCTGAAATTGGTAGGAGCTGTATATTCTTATTATACACAATGCATGCTCTGGGCTTAGTGCCGTTGTTGTTAACAAGTATCTTACCCGCGGTGTTGAGTCCCAGAACTTTGATGCCACGAATCCAGGGCTCTTGGAGTAATGCGAGGCTAGCTTTCCCCTCCTTGAGGCAGCACTCCATCACAGCGGTCGCAGCCACAGCATGATGGAGGTTAGCCTGGAGGAGCCTCGCTGGTTCCCCGGTAAAGGCCATTACTTACCGGGGCAAGGTTTGCGCGACCCGGATGGTTTCGGTTTGGGCTTTTGCTGCGGCCCCAACAGTCCACAGTCAGCCCTACCTCTACCCCGTGCCGCAGGGTTGCCCCTGTAGGCACCCCTACCGGCATATTTTGGCACCCTGCCAGAACCAAGAGGCGGTCGCACCGCATGAATCCGGGTGTTCGCCTCACTGGCCGGCTCCGTGCCGCCAGCCTGAGGGCGTACTCTTCGCTCCCCAGTGGGTTGTGGCCCGGTCCTACTCGGCCCGGGCTTTGGGTCTGATTCCTGACCACTCCTGACCTTAAAAGTGATGTTTTTAAAGCCAAGAGCAGCCATGAAATTTCGTCCACGGAGTGCCTCCACAGAGGGCTCGTCCATGGAGAACGTCACAAGCTGACCATTCTCCACAGCCCTACTGTGCAGAACCCTCCACAGGCCGACATTCAGACCCGTGTTCTGCTTGGGCAGGATTAGTAGAGCCTGCTCCACATTCTCCACCTCACTGGTGGGCAGAAATGTCACCGCGATGGTCGGTTTGGGCAGCTCACTCTCGGGTATAATAGAGAGTTTTGCCCCGTCCCAAGGCGATAGTTTAGGGATTTCCTCCACAACCCAGTTCGTTGAGACCTGATCCATGCATGTGATCAGAATCCAGCCTGGCTTGTGGGTGAAACCTCCAAATTTTGGTTTTACGCTCTCCGATTCGATCCCAATGATGGCCCGAACCAGAGCGCTATGCACCAATTTCATCTGGTCCTCCGTCATCGGCGTCGTGTTCTGAACACCGATACGTGACGACCCCGCCACCTGTGAGAATGATGGAGGAGTATGTGCCTCGGCAGTGGCAGACTTTTTGGCCTGCGGCTGCGTGCGAGGTGACTCCTCCTCGGATCGAGTGCGCTTAACCGCCCTCGCATCCTCCGGTGGTGGTTTTCTGTCCGGAATTTCGGCCCAGGTTTTGCGGCATAGGGTTAAGGCCTCTTCAGCACTTACACCCGATGCTTTCAGCCTTTGTAACCGTTTCCGGGCGGCTCCTGATAATCGGAGTGGTCTGCTTGCAGGGTCCGTCTGGGCGGTCCCAGGAGTCTTTCTGGAGTCAGTACTGCCTCCAGCTTCCTCCTGGCTCGTCCCAACGCCTGCCTCATGAACATTCTCCGAGGAGGCAATTAACTGCACTTCCGTCGCAGATGTGGTTCCCTCCATTGGCTGGGGGGAGGATAGTAGCAAGTTCTCAATGTCAAGTTCTTCCATATGAGTCCCACGAGTAGCTAGGGATATAAAGGTTGCTGACCGGCAGAGCCCCGCTTGCCGGCCAGAAGGGCATTGGATACACCCCGAGGCGCCCCGGTATCGGGTGGCACCGTTTGCGACTGTACTTCCCTACAGCCATGCATCCTTAGGCACGGTTCGCATCACACCATGGATTGGGTTTTGGAGCGGGTGTCGACAGGAGTTGTGAGATTGAAGGGAATAGTGGAAGGTGGATAGGTTGGACTGTTGGATGTAGAGGTTCGGCTTTGTGTTTTAGTTACGTTTGTTCCTGAGGGGATCAAACCAATAACAGGCAGCACCACGGGAAGGAGAACTCCATCAGCCTTGCTATGAGGATCTACACGACTTTTGCGCTCCCCCTCCTAGCCGTTCGCCAGTCTATCACTTGGAGGAAAGGTGAATAGACTGAGGACGCGTGCATCCTAAGGTAAAAGTCATCCATAGAATGCACCTGCCCCTGTCCAAATGTCCCAAATAACTATAACTTAAATTTAAGATAAAAATTATTAAAAATTGACAATAGGAAGCGTATACTTGTATTTTGCAGAATATGTAAATAAATAAATATTTATGTTTGTACATAACAGATTAATATCAATACATAGTGAATAAATGTTAACATTTGTTACCTTTTTATATTAACTGTTAGAGCTTATACTAAATTCTAAGAAGAAAATATAAAATACATCCGATGGAGTTCAGAATAAATCTATAGTCTTACATTTCACATGGAGAGTTGACTTGTTGAAGGTTGTCATTTACATTCACTTATTGGACGACAAATAGTGTGGAGTTGTGTTGTTATTGAGAAACCTTCACTCACTTATACATGAATAACTAAAGAGGCTTTGGAAATAGTCAGTGTGTTTAATCATTTCATCTTTATGTATATCACACAAATGAATATCACACAGTACCACAGGCATTCTTGTGTATATGTTCGTTGAATCGTTCGTTATATTGATTGGTTTCCAGTAACAAAATAAATTGTAGAAGTTAAATTAATGAAGGTATTAAAAATAAAATATTATTTATTATAGCTGACTCACTTTTAACAACACACGTTGAAAAAGCTAAGACGATCGTTTCGCAGACGTGAATCATCTAAATTGCGAACATTACATCTCTCTCGTCTTTTCAACGAACACTTCGTATCAATATATCTAAACGGACATAAAAACGCCATTCTATTATAAACCATTCCATTATAAACTTGGGTGAAGTTTTAAGTACTTGTTGGAGCGATTTGGTGAATTACCGAAGTTCAAGTTGCGGCAATACCTGTCCCTCGTTATGAAGAATAACAAAGTTTCCGATATGTTTATTGATATTAATGAAATTTACAGTTACGCAATGTATTTTTTTATTACTGTCAGAACCTTTCGGTTAAGTTTAGGGAACGATTCCATACATTGTATTATCGTTCTGTATTAACACGTACAACACAACCAGTATGTGATGCGCTGACCTGATGACTCTGCCAAATGACCATCTGTGATTCTTCTTTAAACACATAATATGATTTTATTACTAAAAATACTGTAAAATATTACACAGCAATGTATATATAACATATATACACGATAGCTAATCTTGATGGACGGTTATTAGCGTGACATGTCGTTATTATATTATTGTATAAGTTCTCTCAATATAAATATTATTGATATTACTCTATTTCGTACATATGTTACAAACGATATTAAACATTTCGATACTTAGTACAAAACGAATGATCGAACCGTGAACCGTATTTTTCATTTAGTTTATTATATCAGTGTAATGGTCGGAGTGTAATTAAAACACGAGAGAACTTTTGTAGGAATAAATACAAATACATATCTTATTTATATATATATATATATAGTAGGGATATTATATTTATTATTTTATATTTTTTATGTATTGTTTTGTCTAAATATCTTTGTCCAAAGTGTGATTGTTACAATTAATTACAGTAAATTAAATAAGACTTAATATTTTTAAACCAAAAGCTGGAATAAATTTGACTATTATCTATTTAGTCTGTAATACCTTCTATAGAAACGTCCAAAGCCCCTCAGAGTAATCGGCTCAGTGGAAAACCTGTTTGTATAACAAATTTAGAAAGGGTCTGTCTGTTCCGACAACAGACAAATTTGCCGAGAACTTACTGTCTGAATTAACGAGAACTTTATTTCTTACTATAGTTATTTTTATTACTAGGATCCGCCGTCGTGCGCTGAGGGAGTTGAGCTGAGCGCCCCCCCTTCTTTAATGCTAACAATCTTAGCATACAATATTGCCCTATAACATGCTCAGCAACGATCGGTTTAGAATCTCAATTGAAAAGAAAATCAGTTCATCATCAATAATATTATAGCCATATATTTGTCTTCTAAATGAATTTCAACATTTACAAACCTTAAAGCGCGCGCACTGCATGAAACAAAATAATAAATGATATGGACTGTGATATCATCGTTCGTGATCGGTTACCTCTATAACTAATCATTTGTTTTACACGGAAATCTCAGGGAATGATGAGCAGAAGTTATTTTTTTTTTCAGAATCGTCTTAGGGAAAGATCACTGATTGATGACATGTACCAAATTCAAAAAAAATACATCTATAGGTTTTAAAATTACCGATGTCGTAAAAAAGCAAAATGAACGGTTAAGAGCTCCGCTTACGCTCAGCTCAATAACAGAAATTGAAATCGTAGAGTTCTAAAGAAACTTTTGATTTCAATGCGAATATAAGATTCCAGATTGATCCAAGGGAAATAGCTTATTTCCTTTGAAGGATGTTTACTTTGAAGATTGTAGAAGCTTCGAGTTATACAAAATACATACAAATAAATGATCGTAGGTTCATATTATGGCGTGTTGATACAAATGTACCAAATTATATTTATTTATTACTTTACTATAACTTACATATTGCCCGTTTGTAACCTGAATATGTATCAACTTATGTATCCATGTAAGTAAATAATAATTTGTTACACAAAACTATATATTCTTAATACTATTTTAAATTACTTATTTACAAACAGGTTAAATAGAACGCGTCGAGGAAATCCACACTTTACAGTTTGTGTTTAATTAAAGTTGTTATCCGACTGTCCGTCCGATGTCAAATACTCTGCAGATATCCTGTAGGTACAGTGCACTTACGCCTCCACTCACTTGATTAAAATCGACCTGCCACAGTCTGGAATTTCTATTTAACTTAGAATAGACTCTCTGAGAAACTCTCACGTTTATAATGATAAATGTTTATGAGATAATAAAAACATCTATAAATGGACTTCATTTAATAATTGGTTAGTTAATTTTATCTTTACTCTCTCGGGAAAAGCGTTGAAGCCTAACAAAGCACCAGTTCTTTACTTACATTATAATAAATCTTATAAGAAATGCTCTTTGAAGCTAATTCTGTAACACGAAATTCACTCCCTTATCAGAATGTTATCCGACCGTTATCCTTTGTGCCTTCCGTTATTATATATTTATAATATTTATGAACATTCCGTGTTTTGGTTAATTTATATATTGGTACAATTTGGTATTTAGTTTGTTGTAAGTAACACTGTATTGGAAGTATTCACTACCGAAAGAATTTGAATTTTATCACTTAGTGTTTATATTTTTGTAACTGAAAGATAACTTATTTTCAATTCAAATAAGAATCCATGATATTCACAAATAGATACCGAATGTAATGGAAGAGTCGTGTTTTCATTTAATATACCAGTGCCTTTGCTCATACACTTTATTTTTAGTCACTAAAAAGGATTAAAACTGAGATATCATATTTAACGTAACATCTTCGGATAAGGAATATGTAGATTATGCTTATAAATATTAAACACTAATGTATATCTTTTAGTTACTAATAATTGTCACCAGATATTTAATGTGTGAGGTGCGAGGTCTCTAACACGCGGTGCCTAAGTGTGTGTTTGTAATGATTATTAAAAACTCAAAGCGTCTAACCTCATCATCAAAGAAACAAATTAAATATAACTAACAGTAATCAAGGGTCACGAAAGGTTAAATAAAATGCCAGATTACATTGAGATTAACATTAATAAATCTAGTGTATTTCATAATAGAGACTCTGTTTCTTCTGACAGCTCAAAACATATTATTAGAGTATATAAATTTTCAAATATATATAAAGTTTAGAGATACTTACACCTGCGTGTATATCTGTGTTCTGTGATTTTTAATTAATCATGATTATTTCAAAGTAATCGTGATAAATGGATTGTTTGTTACGTACAAACGATGTTGTGACTTTCAGATAACTTTATTTATATTTAGATAAACTCACAGCACAGTTCATTTACTACCGTTTTATATAATTTTTCGTTTTATATAATAATTATATCTGAATATTTATAAATTAGCCACTACTACTACTAACGTAGTGTCTTTAAATTACAAAAGACTTCATCAAATGGAAAGGATAATTGGTGAATAATTAAATGAATAATCTTCCTAAAAAAATACTTCTTGTTTATTATCGTAGTAAAATTAAATTAATATTAAAACGTTGTAAAATAAATAACACTTCTTGTTAAGAATCACCACTTAGTGTGCAGTGAATCGTCACAGCCCGGAAATGTTTATAAAGTCCACTGTAATGAAGGAGTGATAACAATTCAACATATCTTAAGCCCTTGTTAAAACATAACAACAATGAATTATCCGTCACTATTACAATATATACTTACAGAGTTTAGTCTTCGTGCGATGTAATCCAGTCAATATTTTACTGACTCATAGAATATACATCCATAGTACAAGTTGGTGACACTCAGAATTACAATTAGTTATTGAAATTAAAAATTACAATATATCATATTATTTTATATCTCTTTAATGGAGAGGTGGGAGTGTTTTTAAAGTTGTTATATTTTGTCTTTCAGTTATTAAGAGAATAATAGTTATCCTCTAACAGACAAAGAGCTTCCACAACACATTCACATTACCAATGTACGAGCATGCGCTTGTACTAAGTAAGTAAGTACTACTGCGGGGACGTAAATCCTAATTTGGTTATCAAAATGCTAATGTTGTTAGAAAGTGAAATGCCATTATATTATTTCATACGCTCCTGTGTTCGGACACAATATATTTGTTTGTTAATCTGCGAACACTGGAACTATAACTCAGTTATATGCACAACGGGAGTCAAGCGATTAATGTGAAAAAACAGTTGTTACATAGCGTCCAAACTCAATAATAATATAAAATAATAAACAATGAAATTGTTTAATTTATTTCTTTATATTAAAAGTGTCATTTCAATTTGAATTCGATCATTTCGATGACAATTAGGTGAACGTTAAGAACTATCGATTTGGTAATGTTAATTCGAGTAATAGATAAACACCTGCAGCCTCTGTCCCACCTTAGCTCTGTGATTACAAACATCCCGACATTTATCATCTCCTATATTTATCACCTGCTATAGAAGACAACGGACTAAGTTATTTGGCTCCATTTCGAGGAAAATCATTAACGTTCTCAATAAACCTTATTTCTATATAAATATCTGTTATACATTGGTTTATCCGCTAAAAGCTCGTGCGTGATATTTTTACCATTTTAAAACACTGAGAGCTAAGTACAAAAAGAGAAGAAATGTTTAAATAAATACTATAATTAATGTGATATTATATTTATAATAACTCTAATAACAATTAATGTTGTACAATAAATACACTATACAAACTATTTTGATAATAAAAATTAAATAATTATCATCCTAAATTCCGAAAAGCTTATTATTTTATCGCTTAAAGCGAAGAGTTACGCGTAAGGGTAACTTATAAATATATTTATTTATTATTCAAGGTTCAAAGATTATTATTTAATCAAAAAAAATTATTTTTATTGAACCGTAGTGAAACTTTATATTCTTATGATTGTTATATCCAATGATGAAATTAAAAGTCAATTTCCACTACACTGAACTACAGATATGTCTTGTGTCATAATTGTATTATTAACATTGTCAGCACGTTGTCTCGTGTTTGTTATTTTTCAGTCACCTAATCTGTTCTCGAGTCGCGTTTTGTCGCCGAGTTGATTACATTCGTATTAAAATAGAGAAATACACGGCGCGTTATATTTTTTAAATAAACGTTGACGTTGTTTATATATTTTTCTATACATTTAGCTGAATAAGTTGAAATAGTTTTCGGGTGAAGGAAATTTTTTTGAAAAATACAAAAGCTAATTTTGCAAATTCTATATCTATAATAATAAATATAAATAATTAATTTTATTATCTTTCAAAATCAACATTTTTAATTTAAGTATATGTATGCAAGTCACACAGATAAAAAAATCCAGTAACCTATGGTATGGTTTACATGGATATCTAGGTTATATAGTATATACATTAAAATTTACCTGTTTATTGATATATATATGAAAACAATGAATACATTTGAAAAATAATATTCTGTTCAATTTGTTGTTACCTGTTTAAAACACTTTTTATGAAGTAATAAAAAAGTTATTCTGATACTAGATCGGATTGTTAAAACTATTGGACTATTAATAAAAAGAGAGTCAAGGCAACGAAAAAAAACATGAATGTAATTGAAAGAAGTGTTTATCAGGAAGGATTCCGCCTCAGTAATTGATTAACGATTCACGATTGCTTTTAGGAAGTGAGACAATATTTTTGCCTTCGTTTAAAGAAAGCGACAAAATTTACAGAGCACTTTAATTTACTTCCAGAATAGTTATTCTGTGTATCCAAGTGGTATTGTTATTGGAGGTCATGTTAAGTAGATATCAGGAGAATACTTATAGAACAGTTTTCTTACACAAAATTGTGTATTTTTACGAGTACCTCTAAGGGAATACAATTTTTAGGAAACTTTAAGTAACCAGTATAATAATTAATCATAAATCTTTTGCTATGCTTGTCTGTATGTTTTACTTTTGGTTGAGACATGATATTTTGTTTGAAACTTCACTATACAAGAATTTGAAAATCATTTTCAGTGTTTTAAAGTGGTCTTCAGAAAGATTAAGAAATGAATATAAATTTTTCATAGAACGATAATTGTTTTTGCTATTCAAGAAAACCATGAATCAGAAAAGCAATTGAAATAGGAGTTTCTTAACAACGCAACACTCGTTTCATTTAAATCGTGTCATTAATAAAATAATAATTAATGTCCTCTCAAACAAACCATCTCGGTTTTTAAGTCTATATAGATTTATTAAATATACATATTGTTATTGTCGCTTATTGCTGCTCACCAATGGAATGCAAATGTTATTTAAGGAACAACCACACATTGATCGGAGGACCAACGCGAGGCCTCAACAGTTAACTGTTACTTACCGGGATGTGTAGTTAGCAGAAGATTCAACAGAAAGGCCATGTGGCAGTCCACGTCTGATAGACGAGTATGCTAACCAACTGGAACAGACCATTTACCATCCAGATTCACTCACTCACTGACGGAACGTAACCAAACGAATTTGATTACTGCATGTTGATCTTCTGTGAGAGAGTGGTCCTTCCACGTTCGAGCCAGCCCAGTACAAGTTGCAGTCAGCTAATTAAACCTAGGCTCTACTACCGAATATGCTATGTTCTATATGTACACTGATTAAAATATAGATATACGAGTACTTTTAATATGGACTAAAATTTCGTTTTCTCTTAGTAGTTTTGGCACATCATATCTTTAATGCGAATTATTGCAAAACGATATTATATGCTACAAAAAACATAAAATTCAAGCCAATAATACTGCTATGTGCTTCAGCTTTTACCGTTTAGTTACGAGGTGAGTTTAACACACACATTGTAACACGTATCAGACTACAAATAAAATCATATCCATATATCTATCATTACCACCTGTGTACTTGTAGTAATTATTGTACATTTATTAATGATAACAAAATATGCCTCAAACATTATAAAAGTATCTGTGATATATCACATGAGTATAACTCATATATTAGTTTTGTTTTCGGTAATGTAAGAATGGCTTGACTTTTGATAAAATTCAACCTGAAAAAGTTTATAAAATGTCCGTTTGTTACTTATTTACTTACTTTACTTACTCGCTTGCTTATTTACTTAAGTTATTTATTTGCTTAAATTATGTGCGGAAATTTTAATCACAATACACTTTATTGTGATTAAAATTGTTATTATTATATTTTTTCTCCATTTTTAAAACAATTTGGTATCACGTGTGAGTAAGGGATTAATTTAATTATTTTGATTAAGTGATGACTATGTTAATGTTATAATAATATGATCTTTACATTTAAACTATCACTTAATATATATTTCAAGTTTATAAATTAAATTCGATAAGATATAAATGTGGTAACTCATCGTATTTAATACATATCAGATACAGTTGTTTTTAAATTAAAACTGTTTTTTTATATTTATTTTGCCCAAAACTTTTATTTCTTTTGTGTGTTGTTTATATTAAAATTTGAAATATATTTCAGTTAAATGGACGAAGTTAATTAATTTAAAATTAATTCGTCATCACAGGACCATCTAGTTGCTGTATCTTCCAGGTTACCTGTCAATTGAAAAACAAGAATGTGTTAATGTAAAAACGCTTATAAGATTAAAAATAACGTATTTTAACCCTTTTAAAACAAGTCTACTCTTAGACAACTAATACTAGAAGTTTAATCCTGAATTAAGCTTCACTAATAATGGTTTTATCAAAGTAGTTTAAATACAAAGTTTAATAATAGATCTAGAGATTTCCAACTCCAAGTATTGGCTGGAACTACTAATTATCATTTTCGCAATCCAGTTAAAGACAAAACGATTCCACGTGTTATATGATTAGTAAAGCGTAAAGAAGTATTATCGGAATAATTTAGGTATGATATAAATTCTGTTACAAATCATAATCATTTATTATATATTACTTACAAACGAATAAAAAAGTGATAAAAAAATTATGTACACAGTACATTGTCATTAAATTTTAAGTAAATTAAAAAAAGTATTGCATTTAACTTTTTTGGACACGAGGTTGTGGATTCGGATGCCTAATAAGATGATTTTTGGTATAGGGAAGGAACGTTCTAACGGCCAGGTGCAATGACTGGCTCATCTAGTTGACCGCTAGTTCATTGCCGACGCAGGATGATGTTGCCTGTGCTGCAGCTCGCCGACTTTTTACTTACCTTCATTATATAAAATAAGTATACATTATTTTTTTTTTATTTATTCAAAAATAAAGAGAATAAGTCGTATTTTTTTGATCAATCGATTCACATTTTTAAGTGTGTATCTGCTTTAAGCATCACCTTTCAGACCTGCCTTTGTTTGAAGTGCTGTAGTGAAAAGCATAATTTATCGCTTCCTAGTGTTTTGTATCCTCCTGTAAAAGACAAACAAAATAATGATAGGTTAATTAATAATAAAAATATATAAAAAAATCATCTGTTACTTTGCTGAATGTATAGTTTTTGTAAGTGTAATAGTTAATTGGTAAGGGCTTCTGCAGAGGACAAACAGTTAATCTTTTCAATAATTAAAACTTTTTGTAAATATAACAGCCATATTAGAATTATCACTGTTAAATTAAAAATATATACAAAATAAAAAAAATATTGAAAAGTCTTGAACCTACGTTATCTAGGATACTATCCTATTCCCATCCTGTGTAACTATCTTTATTCGGACGCAGGCGACTTCTATAAGGTTACTATCGCATTAGTCATGTTATTCGCTCTTAAATACTTCAAATAATATATTATTAATATACAATAAGCAAAGAAATTCTCACTTTATGTTGCATTGTTGCTTTTGAAAACCAAACAACAAACTTCTTTTAAATTGCTTTCTCTAGCATTGATACTTGTATATTGTTATTTTAAGATAAAATATAATACAAAACATTAGTATATATAATAAAATTGTAATGATAACAAACATACAAAAAAAATTAGTCTGGCTTACTTTGTTAAATTTTCTCATAGCCCCAAAAACCACAAAGAAGATTTTTATACGAACCAATTTAATTATTCGTACGGGAAAACAAACAAAGTATTTGGCATATAACTACATGTGTAAATTAAAAATATTGATAGATGGCTTATTAGTTGAGTTCGAGTGGATGGAGCAGACGAAGTCGCGGGCGAGAGCTAGCTGTAGCAAGTAAAGCATTTCTATTATTTCATTCGGCAATCCAAGGTCAGGGTGTGATAGATTACATACAATGTAATTAGTATACCAACACAGTACATATTCTAATTGTATACAGTAGTTTGTAGTTAAAAAACCTTAATTAGTGCCGAGATATGCAAGTTTTTGTCGTTTAAACACATTAAAAACTGAAAATTCACTTCAATGAAGATAACCCATTATGCACAGACGTACATACACACTTACACATACTTACACTTACGCTCACACTCAAAAACACAAACACACACTCACACATACATTGCACCTTATAGACTGTTGTAATGTTTAATTAATAATTTAGTTTGCTATAATTATGTTGTTATGGAAGAGCAGAGTCTTCTGGCACACGGATAAATTAACTATCCTTAAAAGAAGATTTCTACTTTATCTGAAGTGAAATAAATTATTATTATTATTATTATTTTACCATATTTAAATATATTTCTTATAGGAAGGCGTATTTTATTATTGTGACAATATTAAAAACGTAAATGTTTGTATAAAATACAGAAAACTAAGCAGTAAGAGACTGTAAAATAATATAATTATTAATTACGTACTTTGTAAAGAACAATGAACTATATCTCCAATGCTCAGAGATCGGTCCTAACATTAAGATATCTAACCTCGAGTCTTTGATGAAATGATTTTTCGTGAATCAAGATTACTTAAAAGCTAAACTGATGAAACAAGAGTCTTTTTAAAAATAATCTAAAATTTTTAAATAAAACTTCTATTTAAGTTCATTATTACGAAGTGTTCGCGGTAAACGTATTAAGATTAAACAATCATTATTGTTTACATATATTATATAGGTGTGAATTGTTGGGTATTTAAGACTCCTAGAAGGTGTATCATCTGTTTTGTTGTCCAATACTGTTAACTAAACTTTTCACTACTCATTACGTTCTAAATTAGTTTAAATAACAAAGATATATGACAATAAAATCAGTTAAGAAACAACTGCTATCATAAAATTGCTTACTTTTTCCTTAAACTTATTAAAATGAGGTAGAGGACTCTGACTTCCCGGCATCAGCCAGTACGAGTTACAGGTACGCGACCCTGACTTGCTCGAGCTATTTGCTTACAATCCCTTGTCTATCCGTGTAAGCAATATCCCCTTTTCTTTCCTGTCTATCCCATCTTTTCCCTTGAATAAACCTACCCCCATTCCCATCCTCCTCCAACCGACCGATGGCGGTATATCAATCACAATCAGTGCAGCTCGATGTAATATAGACTGGTGACGGGCAGTAGCGCCACCTGTGCGAGGAGTTGCGCACTGCGCTCGCCAGCCCGTAGGTCTATAGGCAGCTTAACAAACGCGCACGGAAATCTCTGCAACACGACATCCGTATTTTCAATATTTACAGTATTAAAGATACGATAGATCGGAACCAAGCCTCCAATTCGTCAAGGATTCATCAATTGGGCAAAGCCGGTTATCGAAGTTGAAATTGGGGGATGGAAGCACAGTGTCGTGTAAGGCGGACATTTTGAGGGAGGTCGATAGGTTCTATGGACACTTATATACCTCGGTTGATAGCTTAGCAGAAGACCCAAGAGCGGAGCTTACCCGGCACTATTCCGATGAAATCCCGGACCTTAGCTTGCACGAGATCAGTGTGGCCCTAAAACAGCTTAAAAACAACAAGGCACCAGGTGAAGACGGTATCACATAAGAGCTTCTGAAAGCAGGCGGATTGCCAGTACTCAGGGTCCTTCAGAAACTCTTTAATGTCGTCCTGCTTGAGGGCGTAACGCCGGAAGCATGGAACAAAAGTGTGGTGACCCTATTCTTCAAAAAAGGAGATACTACCTTGCTGAAGAATAACAGGCCCATCTCGCTTCTGAGCCATGTTTATAAGCTGTTAAGCAGTCGAGGGTTATCACGACTCGTCTCACGAGCAAGTTTGATGACTTCCAGCCTCCCGAACAAGCCGGTTTCCGAAAAGGTTTTAGTACCATAGACCACATTCATACGCTGCGGCAGATTATACAGAAGACCGAGGAGTATAATCGGCCATTATGCTTAGCGTTTGTGGACTATGAGAAAACCTTTGATACGATCGAAACGTGGGCGGTACTGTCGGCTCTTCAGAGGTGTCATATTGACTATCGGTACATCGAAGTGTTGAAGTATTTGTACAGAAACGCCACCATGTCGGTTCGAGTCCAGGAGCATTGTACGAACGCTATTCCTTTACAGCGAGGCGTTAGACAGAAAGACGTTATCTCTCTAAGACTGTTTACCGCTGCACTGGAAGACGCTTTCAACGCGCCTATCCCGGTATCCGTTGGGAGCTCCATTTTCGAAGTTGTCGACGAATATGTCTACCTGGGACAAAAAGTCCGATTGGGCAGGTCCAACTTCGAGAAAGAGGTCAATCGACGAATCCAAATAGGATGGGCAACGTTCGGGAACTTAAGGAGCGTATTTTCGTTTGGAATACCGCAGCGCCTTAAGTCGAAAGTCTTCGACCAGTGTGTGTTACCAGCGATGACCTGTGGAACTGAGACGTGGCCTCTAACAAAGGGACTCTTAGAGAGGCTAAAAGTCACTCAGCGTGCGATTGAGAGGACTATGCTGGGAATTTCGCTGCGAGATAGACTCAGAAATGAGGAGATTCGCAGGCGAACAAAAGTAAGCGACATAGTCCAACGGATTTGTAAGCTGAAGTGGCAGTGGGCTGGGCATATTGCCCGCTCAAGTGACGGCCGATGGGGAAAAAGAGTCCTTGAGTGGAGACCACTTACTGGCAAGCGACGAAGAGGACGATCGCCAACTAGGTGGACAGACGACCTGAAAAGGGTAACTGGAAACCAATGGATGCGGGCCGCTTTGGACCGATCGCGGTGGAGGTCAATGGGGAAGGCTTACGTTCAGCAGTTGACGCACCATAGGTGATAATGATGATGATGATTAAAATAAGTAATTAAATATTATATTTTGTTATTTTGTATCAACAATATCACTCATTACAAACTAATAGCGCCATCTACCATGAAGTATGTAATATGTATGTTCTGTGTCTATGTACGTTTATTATTAATAAAGTCAGTTCTTATCTGTGGCTCAAACGTGTCTTTTATTAATATATTTGATGAAAAGAAAAAGTATTTAAATTGTTTAAAAAAATCAGGTAGAAGATTGAAAATTTGAGGGTTGTTTCCAAATCACAATGGATAAAAAATTGCTATAAATTAAAAAAAAATTGGGTGGGCCATTCTTATCACTTAGGGGTTTAAAAAATAGTTTGCGACCCACAAACATTTCACAAGTTTCGAAGGAGTTTGGTTACAAATACTGTGACAGGAGAATTTTATAAATACTTTGAAAATGTTAATAATAATCCTCACATTTCTCTTATTTCCGTAGTGAGTTCATTTTACACACACATGTCATAGTCTGAGTGCTCAGTGTCCTTTTTTGTTATATTTATTGAAAAAAACAAGTGTTTTGATCCTTTGTATTCTCATCACTATTAATAATAACATATTTATTAATATTATATAACACGTAGTTTCGTACAGTCTAATAATCTTATCGAATCAAAAACTTTCTGTCCATTTTACAACAATTACGCGGATGGAGGAGTGTGACAATGTGTTTTAACATGTGATGTTTGCGTGTAGTGCACATTTTAATAAAACTATTTTATATCTAATGATCTTTCACTGAACATGATTCCTTTAAAACATTTGAAATGTCGGATTACAATTAAAATGTACGGCATAATAAAATAATATTACATATTTTTCAGAGATGCAGATCCGCTGCAGGGATGCAGTGTCACAAACTGTAGATTCACCGGCGACGACAAAACCATATCATCAGCTGATGCTGTTATAGTTCATTTACAAAATGGCAAGTTTCCAAATACGACTTTAAGAAATTCACAACAGAGATGGGTCTTTTTAAGCGACGAGTCTCCGATGAACACATTTATATTCCCAAATGATACGCCTAATATAGAAGACTTAACAAATATTTTTAATTGGTCCATGACTTATAGGTGAGATTTGTGTATGATTTAATATTCTGTATCCGTAGAAAAACTAGGAAAATAACTATTTAGTATACACTTAACTAACTTTAGTTGTTAAGTTTTATAATTATAAGAGAAGTACATTTGTTTTTCGAAGCTCTTTAGCTATTCATTGATTAGGCTTCAAATATTTTCTAGGAGTTGTTCCGATGTCCCTGTTCCTTACGGTCGGACACTGCCTTTGGAAAAACCGCTCTTGAATCAAATAACAGATGTATCTCTGGTACCATTGGTTCCGTTCTGGAATAATAAACGTACGGACGTGTTAGTGTCCGTCCTCGTGTCCCACTGCGGGGTTCAGCGCAGAACGGATTACTTACAGAGACTGCAGGAACATTTGGATGTAGACGTTTATGGTAAATGCTCGAAGGATAAAAAGAATAGGTATTTATTTTTATCAAATATGAGGTGAATCTTGAAATTTGTCTTCTTAAATCTTAAAGTGTGTCCCACTTTACCTGGTGTTACATTTCAGCTGTCCCGGGCATTATAAATCCGACTGTGAGGTGATTTCGAAATATTTTTTTTATTTGGCATTTGAAAATTCTCATTGTGATGAATATTTGACAGAAAAATTATTCCACAATGCCTACAGTAAAGGAGCTATACCTGTAATACTGGGACCTAGCGTCGATCATTGCGAGTTGCTTCTACCTCCTCAATCATTCTTACACGTAGATCAATATGACAATCCAGAACAATTAGCGAAGCGTATAATTGAAATAAGTACAAATAGTAACAAACTATTAGCATTTCATAGATGGAGAAACGATTTCTATGTGTCAAATGAACACGGATACTTCGGCACTAAGTCATACCACTTATGCAGAATATGCGAAGCTTTAAATTACAACGACCGAAAAGTGAAATATTATGACAAGGAAAGTTTGACAATATATTTTGACTCCGCTGTGTCTTGTCACTGAAAATATGCTTTATATTTTTTAAGGCTGTTTCAAAATTGTTGTGTTGTAATTAAAAAATATATATATATTTTTCAATTGTTTTTTATTAGACACAATTATCATATAATATATAATAAAAGAAACAAATACGTTATGTTATGTTATTTTATCGTACTTATACATGAATAAATAAAAAACAGTATTTTCATTCATAATTACAAAAATTTTAATGTTAATTCAACAAACTCTTTGATGAGATATTCTGTTAATATAGTTCAATTACGTCTGAGCTATTATTTTAAGAAATACAAGTTTACTTCAGATCATAACAGACTTAAGAACTGAGTTAATTTGAGTCTCAGAAAGAGACTTTCTGAACACCGTAACAACTTTATTATTTTATTAGAGTTGGGAGCTATTTCTGTTTTCTTTTTGTTCTGTTACGTAGTAAAAACATGTATAAAGCAATTACTTTAAGGAAACTTTGCTCGTTGTCTACGAGCAAAGTTTCCTTAAAGTAATTGCTTAATTAATAAACCTTAATTTTCCTTAACTTATTGTTGTAAGTATTCGTCACAGGTATTAATGCAATTTTGTATTTTTTTATTAATCTGTACAAAAATATTATATGCTTTTCCTTTCTATAACTTTGCATATTTCTACTGTTACAACCGAAACAGCAGGTAATTTGCAAGGTATACTTATTATTATTTATATAATTTGTCTACTTTTACGATTATGTTCTTATTACTTCTGCGATTAATTATTAATCATAATAATTCACGGAATTCTCTTTTCAACGGCCATTTGCTATCAATATTTTTAAGTGATCTTCAACAGGCATTCCTTATAAAATACAATGAAGTCTGTAGTTGTTGTGGAGCGATTCGGTAAATTACTGAGGTTCAAGTTGCGGAAATACCTGTCTCCCTTGTTATGAAGAATAACAAAGTTCGCGATACGTCTATTGTTATTACTTAGTCAAATTTGTTATGGGAGTGTAATTTGGTTATTTCTGTTACGTAATAATATTTATTTATATTTTATTTTAAGAACTGGTTTTAATATTAAGATGAGGTATTTATATAATTACACATTTATCTTCTGGTTTACAAGTTGAAAATAAAATAGTGAGAAATTAAAGTAATTGAAATTCAATTTAAGTTGATATTTATTTATAACACATATGAGATGATACTAAGACGTTATTACGTTTCAGATGTTCCTGATAAGAGTATAGCAGACCCATGAAGGATGTGTTACGATTACTGAAATATAACATACATTTATCTCGCCTTGAGATCTTTGTTTATAAAATTAAAATAAACAAAGCCGAGTTAATTAAGTTTGGT
This sequence comes from Melinaea marsaeus rileyi, assembly GCA_918358865.1. Classification (NCBI taxonomy): domain Eukaryota; kingdom Metazoa; phylum Arthropoda; class Insecta; order Lepidoptera; family Nymphalidae; genus Melinaea; species Melinaea marsaeus. Next base: position 853,720 of record OU911089.1, read on the forward strand.
GGAAGCGAAGGATGCAAAGAAAAACAATTATTTTATAAAATTATATTAAAGAGTTACAATTAAAACTTATAATTAATTAATACTAAAAAAAGGTGATTCCAGGTCAGCGATTGACCCAAGAATGAATATATTTTATCCTCGATTCCCATCGATGGTGAGAACGCAAGCCGTATGGTGTCGTCTTCAGGATACTCGAAGCGTGGTGTCAGCATTTAACCGTGTGAAACCAAGTTGGTTCTTACTATAACAATTGCCCTTGGCTATGCTTGCGTAACACCTCCCCCCATAGAACAGCGACTATTGAAGACCTTCGTTCTAAATTGCGCTGGAAGTTCTGATTCATCCCTTTGAGTTTTTTGGATGGTGTGTTTCGTATGTTTAAGTCGGTATTTCCGGTATGCAAGGCCGCTAATTAGTACACATGCACCGAATAGTAACGTATATAAAGGTATTGTTGTATGGTAGACGCTTATATCGTTGGTCTTGCTTAAGTTTACTGGTGACTGTAGAATAACCTCTCTATTGGTAGCGTGAAGGTTAGTCAAATTAATGGAGTTTAATTTGAATATCAGATGTGCTGCTGAACTGAGTGTATTTTCATTAGGGACATCTATTATCTTCAAGGCTTGACCTTTTAGTCGATCGTTGAGGTTCGAGATGATGAATTCTGTTATTTGAATGAAACAATCATATGGAATTATAGCGAGATAACTTCCTTGCAACATCTTGTAGATATCTTGATCGCAGGATACTTTAGTAAGAGTTGGAAAGCTGATGGTGTAGTGGCGATCGTCGAGTTTCTCGAGTAAGTAGGGATACGGTGACTGGTTTACATTCGGGGAGTTTTTGCTGCGTAGTAACGAGGGCTGTTACACAATCCGGCGATGTAGGACTATGTATGTTGTGTATCTCTTCACATAGATACCCTTTAGTGAACTTCGGGCATTCAGCCTCTATGTACTTGAAATCTTTCAAATGGATTGCAAGGAATTGGTGTTGGGGAACAAGAATTTCATGATTTTTGTTAGGGATTATGGATATCTTATATAAATTATATATTTGGGATTTTATAATTGGGAATTTATATACTATAACTATTTCATTTCCTACATAATAAGAACCTAATTGTATTACGTCATAATACTCTCGGGCCTCTATATCTAGTACTTTATTACTACCATACATACTACGTAGCTTTCTAATTATATTTCTAATAGAACTTAAACTAATGACATCATGATGAGTCATGGATGTCCTTGTAAATGCTAGCACATTCTGTAACTTAGTTATCTCTTGTGACAACTTGTCAACATTATCATCGACTATGAGAATAGTTTGTCCTAAATGAGCATATTGATTGGATTCATAGATACCTTTTTCCAAACTTAGACTAATGTTTTTTTACTAGTTCCGCTAATTTGTTCTGATTATCTACTATTTTATCTATTATTTTAGAGTGCTGAGTTATCCAATCTTTGGTCAGGCTTACATGACTGTTAAATTCCGTAACTAATTTATTATCGTTTTCTTGTAGTGATCTTATTGCGTTATTAAACTGTAACGCATCTGTATAATCAAGATTACCGGTAATACTTTTTATTACGGACCCGAGACCATCAACGAGACCTCTTTTAGAGCGGCTAATTTCAAATGACTGCAATTGTTCTATAACGACTTGAAGCTTTTCTTTCAAATAGTTAGTATGGGGCTCAAACAAAGAAAAAGTTTTATTATTAAGATTAGAGATTATATTGCTTAATTGGATATGAACTGTATTTACTTTGTCTTGCAATTCGTGGATATCGATATACTTCAAGAATGAGTGATAATGAGACACTATGCGACAAGGACCTAGTTTAAAAGGTAAAATGCCGGGACCATCATCTAGATTTTCAAGTTTTATTTAAGAACTCTCTTTAATCTAGACTTAGCAATTGGCCCGCCTTTTTTGCACGTATATATATTTATCGGGAGATCAGCTATAACTGTATCATGTGTGTAACGCGGCGCTATCTTTTGACGAACAGCAAAAGGGTTTCTAATAAATATTTGTTGATCGGGAGAGAATTGCTTTTCGGGCTCTCTAGACTTATTATGAGTATTTGTTAATTCATTTCTTGTTGTTTTAAGTATTCTTTTATGTTTTCCAATTCCTTTTTAACTAGTATTAAATTCATAACTGAACTTTTAAAAGCTTTTTGTATTATGGGAATAACCGAGTACATTGCTAATGGGGGATTTATGAGTAACCCTGTTTTAATTTTGAGATGAACATATTCTTTGATAACATTAATGATATCTTCTTCGAGATTATTTTCTGACAATTGAACAGTGATACGTGTGTGTGTTTCAAAAGGTTTTGAAACTATTGGTCTTCCTTTAATATTGCTTACAATTGTTAAAACTAGCTGTTTTGTGAATTTATTTAGGGGTTCGTCAGAAGTCGGGATTTCCAAAATAGGATTTTCATTGTCGGTATGAACTGTTAGGGTATTAGAATTATCTCTATCAGCTTCTGAAGCTGTAATAGTGCTAGTCATTTTCAGATGCATTTACTGCTATTGAACTTAGTTCTTCGTTATGAATTACTAAACGGGATAAGGCATCAGCATTTGTATTATATTTACCTGGCTTATAAATGACTGAGAAATCGTATTCGGATAATTTTAATCGCCATTTGGTTTTACCCGAAGCATCTGCCTTTTTAGGGACCACCTAAATAGGAGAGCTCCACGCGGAATCCGAAGGTCTAATTATATTTTGTTCAAGCATTTTATTGATTTGACTTCTAACCTCTTGTTTATGGACATACGGGTACCTATAGCTTTTAACATGAACTGGGATCTCATCATTTGTTTTAATTTTATGCTTAATTTTGTTCGTAAATGTTAAGGGTTCTCCGTGAAGGTAAAACACATCCGAATAACGTGCACATAAGGTTTTTAAATTAGCTATTTCCTCTGGGTTCAAATGATCTGTACGGAGACGCGATAGAACTTCTTTTGTACGATCGGATAATTGTTTTAATTGCTTAGATTCAATATTGAATACCTCAGCTGTAATAGGCCGATCCATTGAAAAGATTACATCATTCTTTGAATTATTTGAAATTTGTACTAAACCTCGACTGTTTTTCACATTTGTAAAGCAATCAGAAATTAAACAATTACTTATTATCTGGTCAGGAACAAATACTTCTCCGTCCTTGGAGTTTATTCGCAATTTCACTAATTTGGATGACTGAGCTGGTATTATTTCTTCATAAAGATTTGTATTTCGAGCGTCATACATAATAATAGGCAATTCGGTATTTTTAGTAATTAATTTCCTGCGTCTAAAATCAATGTTAGTGTCCCACGAATTTAACAAATCAAAACCAATAATGCCATCAAAATAATTATGAAAATTAAGAATAAAAAAGGTTACGTCATCATTTTCTTTAAATTCCGAGAAACTAGGTAAAGTAATAGAATAGTCTTGTCTATACACATTATGATTATTCAAATTATCCTTTTTATTAGGTAAACCCTCAGCACGCTGCTGCATATATAATGTATTAAGCTCTTCTTGTACGAATTCTAAAGCCTTTTCTATCGTTTCGGGACGCATGCAACGTATCCTAGAGCCTAAGGGGTCCTTAAGACCACGCAAGTAGCACTGTAGAGTTAATTCTTATAAAGATTACGTTTAGCTTCAAATGTAGTAGCCACGGTTTCATGCAACGTTACGTATGTCATGATAGTGCTGAATAAGTTTTGAACACGTTCGTAAAATTCCCGTGGGGTTGAAGACCTCTGGGTTTGTAATGATAAATCGTTAAATAAAAGTGGTCTCGTCTCGATGGTCAGCAAAATTATTAATAAGTGCACTACGAATACCGAACTAATTTTCAGGAATACCGTTGGAATTTACCAATCGAGCTGCAGAGCCTGTAATCTTATTTAATATACCATTACTAAGGGCCAAATTGGTTAACTCATAACCCGGTTCTGTTTTAAAATATGCAAGTACTAATTGATCACATAAATTTATAAATCTTGTTAACACATGGGGGTTACCGTCAAAATCAGGCAAAACTCTAAGTGACTTGTATATCTCACCCATTATATCTTGAGACATTTTAATATTAGGTATAACAATTTTTTTTAATTGTCTAAATTCGTCTATAGTATCGAGCCTGCTAGATCTACCCTTACACAAACTACGGCTACTGTTTTCTCTCGGATGAAAAATTTTGAACACTAATCTAACACTCTCAAAATTATATATAATAGTATTTATATATTAAATTACTTGGACAATCTAATGGAATAATAAAATAAATTAAAAGGATAAGAATAACGTTAAAAATTAGGATAGGTAAGGACTTGAAAGATTCAGAGTACTTACATGAACATGATTTTCTTGCCGAATCGATTTTCGGATTCACCTCCGCTGGCCTCCACGATGTATGTAGATTCGGATACTCGAAATCGGTTAGTCACGCGGGATCTCGCACCGATATTAGGGGAAATCTTGACGCGACGCGTACCGAATATATCTCGAATATCCTACCGACTGCGCCAATTAAGTTTGGTGGCAGCGAAGGATGCAAAGAAAAACAATTATTTTATAAAATTATATTAAAGAGTTACAATTAAAACTTATAATTAATTAATACTAAAAAAAGGTGATTCCAGGTCAGCGATTGACCCAAGAATGAATATATTTTATCCTCGATTCCCATCGATGGTGAGAACGCAAGCCGTATGGTGTCGTCTTCAGGATACTCGAAGCGTGGTGTCAGCATTTAACCGTGTGAAACCAAGTTGGTTCTTACTATAACAATTGCCCTTGGCTATGCTTGCGTAACAAGTTTATAAATATTTATTTTTCAAGATTATACATTTCACATTCGATATTTAATGAAGTATTTTTAAAGAATCTCAGATTATCAGTTTAACGTTTAACGTTTTTAATTACCATATATTTACAACAAACAAATGTTCGATACAATATATCTGATTTGAGCAATCCTATGTCACTTTAACCTTTAATGTTTGTAAGCTGTAATAATCACCGCAGGTGTCACTCGGATTAGGTTTATATTATTCTGCAATACGATAGTTGTATGTAAATTAATAATATCCACTTACGTCAGCTTAGAGTCAAAAGTATATAAATTAACTAATACAATAAGTAGCGCAGATGTAACAGTTTTTAGAATCAGATAATCTAAGACCACTCAGTCCAAAGAACACAAGTTATAGTAGTAACGTACACTAATAGCATATGGCACACTCCGACAGTAGTTTATTTATATCACTATTATTTTTAAATAATTTAATTACATGTCATAACCACACCTAACGTATTGTTATCCGGAATTCGAAAAAGGTCTTTTTAAAAAAAGGATTTAATTGAATTTCATAATATATATTGGATAACAATAATGAAAATGGATACAAGGTTACTTAATTAATGAGTTCGGTAAAACGTCTTGCGCGTTTAAGGAATAATTACCGACTGACTGGTCAGAGACGTCGCGCCAGTGCATAGGGAAGAGATTGCTGACCATACAGTTAGTTAATTGTAGGTTAAGCATTAACCCTTACATTTCAGGGATATAACAGTATCATATAGGACAGTTATCGTATTCTGGCCGTCGTTACTCAGTTACTCTTACTAAAGAACTCTGATTTTTGATTTTCGCTAACTTGTTTATTAAATCAACCGATCGGCTGTCAGAGTCACGTGCACTGTCACCGGAGGACGGGTTAGATCAATATTAAAAAATGTCGGTATTACCAAAAAAAATGCCATTTGAAAATTTTATTGCTCATACAGACATTCATTCACAAACAGACAGATATAGACAAGGACAAGTGATGTCACATTTCTTAAGTCTTATATATTAATTGTATTATATAATTAAGCTTACTTACGACTTTTTCTCTTTCAAGGACGTGTTCACTATCACTTGATTATTTAAAATTGGATAACATTCATTTTGGGTAGACCTCGAAGAATTCGGTCTGCCCATTCATTTGTCCCCTACTTTCGAATTTTAAAAAAAATTCTTCACAGGAGGTCTTCTTATGACCCTCTGAGTCCGAAATGACCATTGGTCAAAAAGTTTATATATATATATATATATATATGCGTGCGTGCGTCCAGATTCGACTTTTGTCAGCACGATAGCGGCCGCAGTTTCGCTCGGATCGCTTTCAAACTTTGCACAAAAATCAACCATCCAAAAATCAAGGTCAAATTCGTTAACCAGAGAAATCCGGACACAGGGGGCGCTAGGGCCTCACTTTTTCTGATTTCGGTTTTTCGACCATAACTTTTTACCTATACAAAGAAGATCAATCGCATTCATATTATATGATGTCTTTGATGAATACCTATAACTAATGTAAATAAACCGAAAACCTAACTTCAACAACTTAGGGGTGGGGGTAAAAAAACCGAAAATTTTTGGAAAAAAATTCATAACTTTTTTCTGGTAAACATTCCTACATCACAAGTATTTTTAATAGAAAGATTATTTTTTACTCTAAATTTAAGTATTAGGAGTTTTGCTCGTAAAAGGTACCGTTTCCGAGAAAAAAACTAAAAACCACTTTTAGCTTGAAAATTTAAAGTAGGTAAAACCACGTCAACTTTTTTTCTGGTAACATTCCCTCATCTCAAATATTTTTAATAGAAAGGTTATTTTTTACTCTAAATTTAAGTATTAGGAGTTTTGCTCGTAAAAGGTACCGTTTCCGAGAAAAAAACTAAAAACCACTTTTAGCTTGAAAATTTAAAGTAGGTAAAACCACGTCAACTTTTTTTCTGGTAACATTCCCTCATCTCAAATATTTTTAATAGAAAGGTTATTTTTTACTCTAAATTTAAGTACCAAAAGTATTTTCAAAAAAATACCTTTTCCGAGAAAAAAAATTAAAACCGCTTTTTGCTTGAAAATGTTTGATGTAAATGTATTATTCTTAGGTAGTGAGTTATATTTTAAACGAGTTACACACGAGGTCTACCCACGCGTGTCCCCCTGCGGGCACGGATTTTTTATTCCATTTCAGATTGTGATCTCGAATACTAGAAGAACTATCCGGCACCAATCTTGAGTAATTATATGAAGACCGCAGAGTATATAGTAATTGAAATGTTTATGTTTAGGTGAAATAAGATTAGACGAAGATATCAACAGAAGGAAAACATCTGGTGTCTTAATCGTCCACTTAGTTCTTTGATCACAAACACTCCCACTGTAGTTATGTTATTGTTATTGAAGACGACGTCAATTATCACACTTGGTATTGGGGAGAATTCATAATGTTTTGCAATAACACTGACTAATGTTGACCACGTTCAATATTTAATGTTATATTATAAGAAACTAAAATTAAACTAAAAAAAGAAGATATAAGAAATGTCCTGAAAAATACCGTTATTATCTAATTAATATCAACCATATAATAGATGAAAACAGTTCGAATCCTTATAGCTGAGAGATATATTAAAATTTAAATAATCAATCGTATAAAAACATTTTATAACTATCAAGTGTTCATTTTCCAATACCGTCTTTCCGTGGATGTACCGTGGAATAGAGAGACTATGGAGCATTGGACTTGACTAGCGGAGTACACTAAAGATGATTTAATGAAACGAGTAATAACTATGAGTATGTCCTTAAGGTGAAGAAAATCCTGGAATAATAAAAATACTCATCTGATATTCTGGCTTCCTACTTATAAATATTTCTTCGTTTTTCATTACAAGAATTCTTCCAGAACTTTGAGATTACACCTTTTATTTTAATAGGAGTGCTAAAATATAGACACGTTCATCTCGAGTATTGTACTTGAACCACGTCTGGGGAACATCAGGCGACCGCGCTCGACTTGTGAATGTCACATGGAAGGAAAGTACTTCATATAGTTTTTTACTGGAACATAACAACCGACATCGAGCAGTGACTTTTTTGCTTGAACTTACATAATCTAGTATCAAATATATGTGTGTATACAAAAGTGTAAAAGACACGTACAGTCACGTGCAATGAAAAGTATACACAGGCAGATTTTCAAATAAATATTCACTCTGAAAATCTCAAAAACAAGCCACTTAACCATTCATACTATATAACCACCAGAGTTTCTCACAATAATGTATACATTTTTGAATTTTTTTTTAAATTTTCAGCGTAAATATTTATTTGAAAATCTGCCCGTGTATACTTTTCATTACACGTGACTGTACAGTATTATAAACTAATTAAAAAGTAAGTCCTTCATGTAAGTATGTCATTTAAGTTTTTGGATGTTCTGTATTATGGATTATGTTAGTATTCAGATTGTATTAATATTTTAACACTTCAACGTACAAACAGTTAGAAGTTTTATAAGTAGTGCGAGTAGTAAGTAGTAAGTAGTATTCATATAAAAGGTAATAATAAGTTAGAATATAAAATTATAATTAATATAATATATATTGATTTATTTTTGGTTTTAGGCTTTCGTGATTCATTATTATTATTTTATATTTAACGGCTCTGACGGCGACTCACGTTTATAATATCGGAATTTATCCGACTAATTTCGAACCCATTCGGGGTGTTTATTCATGACCTCGGGTCGTGATGGCATCGCGGCGTGAAGTTCCCGCGGCGGTTCGCAAATTAGTTGGCAAATTCCGATATAAACCAACATAAGTGAATCGAAATCGAGAACACTTAATTAGTAATAAATTAATTAGTAAAAAATAAACAACAATTGTTATGCAAACCAACACCAACTGCTGCTTACGATTTATACTTATAGTATTTTTCTATACGATTAAACAGTTTAAAATAATTAGAGAAGAAAACTTATATGCTTCATAAATCCGATAAATAATTAGATTTAATGATTTGGCTCAAATTCAACATGTTTGATCTAAACGTGCGCAATCTTACTTCTATTACATTAGGAGAGTATACTCTGCATAGATTTTACTTTAGAAACAAACGATAAAGAATTTCATATATTAATACTTCACATATAATTTAACTTTCTGCATTATTGTTCATTTCAGATTACGCCATAATTAGAAGATTTTTTAAGAGTCCCGAGAATAAACCTATTAAAATGAAATTTAAAATTTAATGGATTTATTATACATAATTACGACCGTGAAAATAAATAAACTCATCGAAGCTCGTTCGAATGTAAACGCAAATATACAGAGACGCCTATTTACTTCAATATACAAGTGGGTCATCATTCGCCGGCGCTGTTAAATAATACTGATATAACATTATATTATTATTTACACTGTGATTTTGTTGATATTATAGGTAGATGTTATAAAATTGTTTGTCAGTTCTGCTCCGTAAAACTGTCCTATTGTATGTTATTTATTGAGTGTATACTGGGACTCTCAGTTACGATCGGATGAAGCATTGATGGAGAGCTATCGAGTTGATAGATTTAGTACTGATAGATAGAATCATAGATCTTTATACCGGAGTATTTAAAAATAGCTTCGACATTTTATACAGATTTTTAACATCAGGAAAATAAAAAAAAATACACGAGATTTTATTTATTTGTTAAAAAGAGAAAAAATAAAAATAGTAGTATTAGTAATAGGAAGCTTCATTTGTTACATAACTTTCTTGAAAACAAAACTTGAAAACTTTCTCTTAAAACAATTAAGTTACATTTTACAAAATCTTAAGCACTCAAGAAATGGTGAAACTTGCCAATGCCAATGGCTTGACTTTGGCCCGATGCTAACTTTAAGATGCACTGATTACCAATTACCCTGCTTAAGAAGTATTATGCTTTAAGCTAAAAAAATTTTTATGAAATAATGAATAAGAATGCATAATTATAATCATGTTTATATTACATACTGACTTTTCCCTGCAACCCCCCTTGCGTGATCTACAGCTTTACACATGATAAATATTATTCTAGAGTAACCGAAACAGATACAAAACAGCATTATTGGCTTTTGTCATATATTGTAATATTTTGTACGACCAATATTATGAATTTGCTTTCTTTGACTCGTGCTGTCGCATAACCTACTTCGATAAGCTACCGAATGAAAGAAAAGGAGGCCCACTAGAACTTCCAGACATACGAGGGGAGGTCCAAAAGTTCGTGGAATGAAAGGGATCTAAATAAAATAAAACAACAAAACTATTTTTCTTTTTCAATATAATTACCCTTAAGCTCAATAAATTTATTAGACCTATGAATTAATTTTTCTAAACCACTATAAAAATATGTTTTATCTTTTCCATCAAAATGAGCCGAAATTGCCTCCCTTACCTCGTTGTCGTCGGAAAATTTCCTTCCCGTTAAGTCTTTTTTTAAATTGGGGAATAAAAAAAAGTCACTTGGGGCCAGGTCTGGACTGTAGGGTGGCTGAACTAGGGATTCGAACCCATGAGTGTGCAGAGCAGCCATTGCGATTCGGCTCTTGTGAACCGGCGCGTTGTCTTGCAAGAGCAACACACCCTTTGTCAATTTTCCTCGCCGCTTTTCCTTGATGGCATACTTTAATTTTTCTAATATCGTTGCGTAGTATTCTCCGGTTATAGTCCTTCCCTTTTCTTTGTAATCAAGCAAGATTATCCCCTCACAATCCCAAAAAACAGTAGCCATCATCTTTCCAACCGAAATTCCTTCACCTTGAATTCCTTTGGCGGTTGTGTCCCCTTTTTATGCCATTGCGTGGACTCTTGTTTGGACTCAGGCTCAAAGTAATGAACCCATGTTTCATCTCCTGTAACAATTTGGTCCAAAATCTGTGCAGGTTTATCTCTACACAACTCCAAAAAATGCTTTGACGCATCGACGCGCTACCCTTTCTGAAACGGCGTGAGCATTCTCGGTACCCATCTTGCACTGACTTTTGTCATACTCAGGTGACAATGTAGGATTCGCAAAATGGTGATATCTGATACTCCAACTAATGCAGATAATTGTTTTTTCTTCAAACGGGCATCCTCTAATACAATTTTCTCCACTTTTTCGACGATGTCCGATATGGTGGCCTCAACTGGTCTCTCTGAGCGGGGGTCGTCTTCAATTGACTCTCGACCATGTTTATAAAGACCATGCCACTTGTAAATCATTGATTTACTAGGGTACTGTTCCCTATAAACGACTCCCGTTTCATTCAAAATGGTTTAAGCGTTCTTTCCTTGCTTGGTAAGGAATTTTATCACAGCGCGGTGTTAAATTTTCTCCATAGTTTCAGTTGTCTTCCGGATTGACTTGTTCAGCAGGCGACTGTTCGTAATCGAATGATGCAATTGGGTTGAAACTCGGTATTTATACTAATGATGAGTCTCCGATTTGTATGACACCAAGCGAGCGCCCCTAACCCCGCTCCATCCTCTCCATTCGACGAACTTTTGGACCTCCCCTCGTAAATTACGAAAAAGAATGATTCAGCGCGTTATTCAAGAAGAACTGAAGTTGTAATATTTGTGTTTCCTTTTTTATAAATTAACGATTTCTTAAATTTCATTTTGTATGATCTAGTAGACATAAAAATAAGTAGAAGAACCTTTTTTCAAGTTTTGGTGAAAGCATTGAATCTCCAGTCAAATCAAGTAACTTTTTCCTCAGCCTCGTGTCCCCCTAAATTACTGCAATTTCTAATTTTCAATAGCAAAATTGTAAAGAGAAGATCTGTTATATATTTGTTTTCTGCTGTGATCTACTTTGAAGGCCATGTACAGTTTTAGATTGTATGATATTAAATAAATAATACTATAATATTCATTTAAAATATAGTTAAAACTTTTAAATATGATTTACTTGTATTTATGATTATTCGTGAGCATATGTTATTTAATAAATTTTGTTAGTGTAATAAAAACCTTTGATTTATTGAACTTACGGGACAAATACATCTACAAATCATTCTACCCGATCACATAACGGAATTAAACGAACTGAAAATATTATTAAATGTTTTTTAATGTTATTTGATTCTTAAAGTGACAGAGCACTTAATAAATATATAATAAATATTTAATTAATTGGCACTATTGGTCGCTGAGTGGGCGAAATGCGACCAAATTAGAAGTTTGAATATTTAAGAGGGTTTTAACAAAGAGTAGACGTCTATAATCATCATATTTATATATTTCTTATTTTGTTCTCTTCCTTCAGGTAACCATCTACTCTTTGTGTCAAATTGACTATTTGATGTTTATATTATTCTTCTCCCATTGGTTTTCGTAATAAAAGGTAAAAAGTTTCTTGTATTAACTAAATAAATTGTTAGAAATGCTTAATAAAATTAGTACCATTAGTACCATCGTAACGTAACGTAATCGTAAGAAAAATAGTTTAGTTTACTCTTATATATAAGTTATATGTAAATAATTTTCCATGAATCATAAAATTAATGTTATCAAACACCGTGTCACTTACGAGGTAACTTTTATCTCATGGGTTTTCCTTTTGTGTCTTTTTATCAAAACCTTCCTGATAAGCGTTCCCGGATAATCTCAGTGAAACAAAATTAATGATGCAGTGAGTTATTTATGTTCGGACGATAAGGACAAGGTTTTCTAAAAATTAATAATTTATTTAAAATTACAAAAATAATAAAAACGATGTTTTCTTAACTAGAGCTGACACAGAAGTGAGAAATTAAAATATTAATTAATTAATGGGATCTGCAGTGACGGTGACGGAGTCCTGGTAACGAGTGCGAGTGATAATGGTACTGCCTTCGTATTGTTAGGTGTATTAACAATCTGACATAAGCACAGCTACGAGTACTTCATACCTCATTAACTAACAGCTTAACATAAATTACACCTGCATATTTATATCGAGACACTTATTGCACATTTTCTGTTTAATTAATGATTAGTAACTTTAAAAATATTTGGTTCCAAATTGTATACCAACAATAAAACATTTCTTTACAGTTTCTGTTCTATAACTTGCTTTCAAATTATCTAAATAATTTACTGTTCTAATGCATTGTACCTGCATGCATGTAATATGTTAATATCAGCGGCGATATCCAGTATTAATTAAGAGGTTGGTTCTTGGTAAAAATGTGCTTTTAAAGTATTTTATATGATCCAGTACAAAAACTGAACCTTACGTTGTAACTGCTCAATATCACCATAATGTCCGACTTAAGAATATGTGAACATATTACTACATGCTACTGCTTTGCCTACTATGGCATGATATAATTATTTTGCACACACAAACACACACACACACATTTACCTTATTCCTTATTTATTTTTATTTATTGAAAGTTTTCTTTTTATAGTATGTTTTTTTGTTTTATGATATTATTGCAGAAATTAGATTTCCAAAGTAAAAAACTTCGACAAAGAAATTTTAACTTATCTAAAGAACTTAATGAAGTTAATTTTGCAAGATGCAATAAAATACTGAAAAAGATTTTAATAATATAATTAGATCACGATGAATAATTAATTACTAACTGTACTTTATTTAAATAATAATATTAATTTGTTTTTGTAAAAACTATTCCATACTCTCGGAGGAATCACATTATAATTGTCAATGAACAGTTTGATAAAATATAACATCTATGTAAATGTGAATAAAGTGATCATGATCTATAACTTACAATGAATATTCAAAAATACCAACTTAACGTATTTCATATTAGTATGTTATTAATCATAGGTTAAAACAAAAATCTTCTACAATTATTTATTTATATGTATAATATAATAATAAATACAAATATAATATTAAATTATTATATATTTATATGTATAACTCAATCGTTTTATGGAATACCAATTGCCTGCGCTATTGTTTTTGCATTCTAAATTATAATTTTCAGTATTTCAGACCGAAATTACCTAGAGATGTTAATTTATTACAAATGATCCTTTTAGGTTATTAAAGGTACATTTATTTTTTGTTATGACAGTTAAAATACATTTTAATGTTATAGTTATGTCATCGAGGGTTGGTAACTTAATACAACTATTATATATCACTGTATGACTCGCTGCACTTCGTACTCACAACTGAGACTTTTACTAATTAACACTTTATTCATTCTTTAACCTAACTTTCTTTTATTCCAATAAAACATATCAAAGAGATCGGACCTCATACTATATTTATTAATCAGACAGAACTCACACAACTAGTAATATATCAGAATGAGACAAATCTGTCCAGCTACGCTCGAGTTTTAATTCGGTAACCCTTTTTGTCTTGACAAACAAACAGTAATCGAGTTTTATATAAACAGGTAGATAAGGCCCAAATATAGTCACTTCTATAGTATAAAATAAATAATTAATTATATACGTAACCATCAAGATATTGAGAATATTACGATAATGGTTTCAAACTGGAAAATGATGAGGACTCCATACATTAACCATGAAATAAATATTACTATTTTCTAAACTACTGCCGTCATAACGATGCTGTGGACATAATATATAGCCTCAGCAGCTAACACTAACCGCATACTTGTTAGGAGAAGCTACATTTAAGTTCAAATCCACCAATAAAAATATGTCAATACGGTATCCATCAGTTACTAACGCGCTTCAGTGCTTCGGCCGTCTGATATTGATTGGTTCGAGAGAAAAGCTGTCCGTCACAGTCTAGCTGATAGCAGTGATTAACTTCAATTGTGTAATAAATGAAATGGAGTGAATGTAGTATGTATATTTATAGAAAATATGTAAATTGTTAATTTAAACTTCTTAAAAAATGAAATTAGTGAAATGTATTTTAATGACTTTTCTTGACTTAAACTAGATATTTTCATAAATAAACAACTTTTCCATAAAGCAGTATTTAGTCTGCCAGACGAACACACAGAGAGCGAGCGAATGTCATTTGCAATGCAAATACCAAAGTGGATTAGTAAATCTGTTATCTTCAGGAATTAGCATTTTAGCAATTTATCTTTATAGAATAAAATGTGCGGTGAGCCAAGAAAATTATGAGCGAACTTGAAAGAAGCTTTAAGTATAATTGAGTTTACAGCAAATAAATTTCCAGACAAAGCAACGGAGAAGCAGGTCAAGAAGATAAACATACCTTTATGCTTATTATATCGGGATAAAATAAAAAAAAAAGTTTTTTAATTCATATTATAATACACGTAGATATTACTTTTATCACGAATAATAAAGCGCGCTTAATCAGGTGTTATGATATTCCAATTACAAAGGACTTACTGCGAAGCCGTGTGTTTAATCCCTACAAGATAACACGAAGACTTAATATGGTTTAACCTAGATTATGTTATCTTTGCTTTAATATCATTCAGCCGAGAAGGAGTATCACAGAACATATAAAGCCTATAATATACTCCAACAATGAGAACATATTTTAAGATATTTGATAAAAATATAATAAACACATTTCAAAGTTCCTATAAATTTACTTTGTTATTAAGAACATTCATAACGCCCAAATGCTAACTTGTAATACAAAGCATTTGTTTGTACATTTTCAAAGATCAAATAGAAAACTCCAAGAAAGGTTTGAAAACTTACTTCACTCGATTTATGTATTGCTCTCTTTTGGAAGTCGTCAATCCACTTCAGAGTTGAAACGCGACGTGAAAACAGATTAGATGTTGGAAAATAATACAGAAACACTGGACGTGAGTCTGATGACAGGGTAAATGAAAAGTGTCACATTTGACTGAGGATATTCAGATACAACCATGGCCAGTTTTCTTTTTAATCTTTGCACCGGATTGGAGTATTGCTTTAGCAAAGTGTACTGTGTAATTGAGTTTTCTAATATATTTTTAGTAAAGAAGGGTTATGAAGGATGAAAGATCCATTTAGTGATTTATTTAGAAATAATGAAATACAAAAAACACGTATGTCTCTTGTCCCTCACCTCCTGATTGCTAATTCTTTTATTTTTATTAAAATACAGAAGTAAACTATTCGAATTGTTTTTATTTAAATAAAGTAATTTCACCTACAAATTATAGTGTGCTTAAACTCAATACCCGATACTGGTCACTATATAAAATAACATAACAATTTTTTGGATATATATGTAGCCTATTGTATGTAATCGATATCACTTTCAATATATTCGACATGTCCTTCGACTTATCTTGCGATCCCTTTTGTGCCACCTAGACTGATGTATTCATCTAAATTATTATAAAACATTTAGTCGTTTTCACAATAGTAAACTAAACACCTGTACTACATGACCTGTCAGAAGTAGAAAATATATTAATATTAAAGAAGACTAAATCATAATAATGATTTGTTACAATCATACTTAGATAAACACTTTGATTTGGTTTTGTTTAATATACCTGAAATTTAAAAATATAATGTATTTAAAATATAAAATCATAATAGATCTAATGCAGATAGAAATTAGAAGAGGAAAGACATAAAGTTGTCACTTCCTAAACCCTTTTAGAACGATCCTCCATCCGAAGTTGACAATGTTTGTTCGAGTTACACGATGTTCCATAAAACAAAATGACTTTTTTCCTCTTAAAATATATTATTCAGTTTAAGTTAGAATAAATCATTTTTACTTTTCTTAAATTATGTTTATATTATTATAAAACGAATGCCAATGCTCAAATAAATTTTATTTTAGTGAGTTCTAATTTAGGAACTCTTATTTTATAATTATTTTCGATGGCAATATTCTATTTTTATATTTAATATTTGTAAAATTTTCCGGACGTGTATTATATATTCCTAGATATAAAGTGATGGAAACATTATTGTTGTAGCATCTTTTTGAAAACTGCAGTGTATTTTCTATATACTTTAAATATAAGTATAATCTGAGAACAATACTATATTAAGTAGTTTTTTCATTTTATTGGCAAAATAAACAAGGAACAAACAAAAACCAAGAATTTAATCAATAATTTAATGTCATAAATAAGTAACTCATTCTTGAATTACATTATAGATATAAGATTTCTTGAAAAAACACAAAGGTGAAAATATCAGGTAACAATTAAATATCTCAGAAACAGTGAGGTGCAATTGATGCTGGAACAGACTAAAATAGTTTGATCAGTCGAGTAAGTTTGAATTACAGTGTGAATAGGTACTTGGCGTTGATCGTTAAACTTTTAATGGATGAATCCTTTACAATTTAAAGGAACTATCTTTAATGCGATCAAAATTGTCAATTTATTGTAATTATGTTTATTAACTTTCAGCGTTATGAATGTGCACAGTTATGACCAACTGAATGGTAATATTGTGTGAATTATTGAGTTTATGGTAAATTATTATTGTTATTTTAAACATATGTATTATAGTTATAGTACTATCGTAGCAAGCTTTTTGGTTTAAATTAACAATGTCTTTAATTTACGTGGCTTTAAAAGTATTTTTAAAGACCATTTTCACTTTTTTAAATACCATTGTCCAAAATGTACTTTAGAGTACTTGTTGTGGATTTTGATCATTAATGAAGGTCAACCCAATTTGACAAGAGATTATTAACTAGGATGTATTTCCTTATAATAACATATATACGAGTATGTCAGAGCGCCATATACTGGTAAGTTTAAAAAGGTAGTTTTAAATGACAACGTCAAGAAGTATTCTTGGGGAGTCGGTCGCATGGCAACGGACAGTGAGTAAGGATTTTATAAAGTGTTTTAACTTCTTACACGAGCAGCGTATTGTTTCATGTACCCTGACCATCCTGATGACGAAGCCAACTCTCGCTCCTCGTCATATATGTTGTTTATTATTATCGATGGTAGCTAACGTTTAAATTAAACGAGATGCAGAAATAGAAACTTAAGACGTATTAAAAAATGGGCAATGCATTTGGCTTTTAGTAAACCTTGATAAATACAAGCATTAGTAATTGGAACTAAAAAATAGGAAAGAAATTTAATTATAATTCTTTTCACTGTTTAAAGCGTTTGCCCAACTTTCCTCCCTTGGAAATAAAGATTCTTCTCGATCAATAATCGTTTTTACTTCTTCTCGACAAATTAGAGCGCCTTCAGAATTTGTGCATTCGTCTTTTACATTCGGCCATATATCTGATTTAGTAACAATATCACAACTTAAGTGATTCCCGATTCGCTTTCGCTGGATTAGACATATGCTATCCACCTTCCATATTTTAGGTAACTCTGCACCAACCTTCAACTCTTCATGCAAACGGTTCCATACTTCATTTTATGCCAATTCCTTGACCGAAACAGTGGCACGATTATGGAATTAACTCCTTTCGATACTTTTTAACTTTTTAATTGTTTATGTATGTATATTATGTAATAACACACTCGGTGTTGTATTTATTATATATTTAGGAATGTTTTATATAAGTATTTTATCTAATTTCTTAATGTTATTTGAGAAACAATTCGAATTCAAATTATTAATTTTTAATATTCTTTCGTATTTATCTTATTATAAGAAGAGATCTGTCTAGAGAGTTAAGATAACCTATGTGCAAAATATTATTTTAAATCTTACTATGAGTATGGTGCATAAATAAATTAATAATTAAACATTTGTTTTTCTGCTGCCCTGTACGAGAATGATATTCTGTATCTGAGGCGGAGCAGATCTAATATCCAAAGAATTACTACTGGATGATACAAAGACTGTAGACCAAACACAGTCGTATCTAGAAGAAGAGGCACACCAATAATAATACGCATAGATGTGTTAAAAAGGACTTAAACGATTGCAATACTTCTCAAGACGACGCAGTAGGTCTAGCAAAGCGGAAGCGACGAAAAGGATATGAGATCCCTAACCACATGAGAATAATAATTGCACGTGAGAGAAAGAGATAATGGGGAGGATGAAGACTTATGTATAACAAAAACAAAAGATGGAAATGCTACAATTACTTCTGTACCCTTGAAATAAATATAAAGGTCTATTGATTCTTACTTTTCACTATTTTAAATATTTTAATTTTGTATTGTAAAAGAAAACACGACACCTATCTAATATTTTATATTTCACTGTACCAAAAATAACGCAAAGAACAATATTTTATATTATGTATTTAATGTCAGTTTTCAACAAACTATTTTCATTTATGACAAAAGGACTGAACAGAACATGTAGGTTATCAATTAAGTAAAGGTGAAGTTTAGAAGTTGTTTGTCATAGATTGTAACATAGAATCTTACTTGATTCAGTAACACTGTTTATAGTTTGCTCAAACTTTACCCTGATATTTGATCAGTTTCAAATTAGAATTTGTATTGACGCTGTCTCAGTACGTCTTGTCCCATTTTTATTGCGACAAGTATCAGAAAACGAATTTCTCCAGTTTTAACTTTAAGTCACTCACATAGAGTGCAGACTTTACTGATATTTATTATTTAAACTTTTGTGTGAAATAATATTATACTATTATATATTATTACTAATCCACTCAAATATTTAATACTTCATACTGCGTGATGTACACAATGTAAGTCAAATTTAAGCTTTACAAATTTAGAGTTCAATGGCAGTTATAACTCATTTTTAAACAATAAAATTACACAAATTAGGCTTTAACCTTTACTCTATACTTAGTGTTTCTTAATAGTTACTATACTTAATTTAGCAAACGTCTGATGTATTTAATGTAACAAAAATACTTTTAAATACTAATTTTGATTAACAACTCTTAACGAACCCAAACTTCATTATAAATATTATACGTATATTAGTTAAGAAAAACGAAAGAAACTGTAAAAATATTTTTTACTATTTCATTATATACCATATGATCTTATTTTTAAATCTGTTAAGGGATAGTTATTAATAAATTGAAATTTACTTTTAATTCTATTACATGTTATACTGTCTGAAATAACTATTCCAATTAAATTAATTTAATATAAAAAAAATATGTATTCTCAAATATACTTTGATGTTGAAGTTAGCTGTTATTATTTGACTTAACTGAACTTTTGACCTTTGTTTGAACTAAAAAAAGAGGCCTTTAACTTTTTAAACCGCTTAGCTTGAAAAAGGCTTATCCGTTTCCGAGTTTCGATTGAATAAAAGAGATGAACTGAAACTGTATTGAATACGGCGACAATTAACCCACATACCAAGAACTAAGCTCTTAATGAATGAAATAATCCAATGATAACCAAAAACACAGATTGCACTATTAAATGCTTAATGAATGTAAATTGACTTTTTTTTTAGGCATACGAGCTTGCGGGTCACAGTTGATATGTGATCATCGCCGCCCATGAGCTCTTGCACCATCCGAGGATTCACAAGAGCGTTGCCGGCCTTGGAAGTAGACGTATACGCCTTTTTTGAAGATACCCATGTCTTATCGATCTGGAATTACCGCCGAAGGAAGTTCGTTCCACATTCGAGTGGTACGTAGAAAAAAAGTCCTTGAAAACCGCACAATGGAAGATCGCCACGCATCCAGGTGGTATGGATGGTAAACTGGATTATCTTCTCTATAATAATTCTAGATTAAAAACAAACATAAATGTATTAAAATTTTATCTTTTAAATTTTTATTTAGTTATTTATTAATTAGGAAAATATTAGAAAAGTAGGTAGGTTTCATATTAAACTTCGCCTACGGTCAAAATGCTTCCCAAACACGAGACCTCGTTATCAAAGTGAAAGCTTTTATTTCAAATGGGTGTACATTTCTCTTATGAAAGTCAGATTCTAATTGCAACGAGAAGGAAGACGGAGAGACGAGTCGGCTATAAAGTCCATGGATACTCATTAAGCATTAATGAAATATTTTGTTATTCTTAAATCATGTGACTACAAATTAGACGACGTGATTCCAAAAGAAGAGAATAACTATATAAATATTATATAATACCAAAGTACACTTTATGGTATTAATTAATGTAAGTATAAAAAAAATTAAAAGCATCGAAACTTTACATATATTAGTTTATAATGTATTTTCTCTGATCCTATAAATATTATTCATGATCTCACGGTCACTACACACTGTGTGTCGGTGAGTTGTTTGCTTCATCGTCTATCCTCAACGGTTCCGCAATTTCCTCACATACTCGTGAGGCCAAGGATGCACACAGACCGAGAGATATCTACAATATACACTACAAATGGTTGCTACTTCCTTCTTGAAGATATTTAAGGTCTAATGAATTAACGATTTTTTTTTGTACACAAAAAGAAGATCTGTCAATATCATAGAATGAATATTCAAGTCAAAATAATCAATAATTAAACTATTAATTATAATAAAAGAGAATTAATTTTTTTATTCGGATTAATGACTTTTGAAAAGTGTACAATTTGACTCAAGTTTACCTTAACGTGTCCTAACTCGTTACGTAACTCCTTTGTCGACTGAACGTAGCTCTTTTAATTAAGCGAGTAGCACTAAACTCGCTGAGGGATGCCTTGAGATGGTGTCATTGGAGCTTGCTCGTTTCGATCTCATTCAGTTACCATTTCTCGATACTCACTACAAACTTTAAATAAGACTAACCTTTCGACTTTGAGTTCTTACAAAGCTATCATTGTTTTTTTTTTATGTTAGCGGAGGGCAAACAAGCTTACGGGTCACCGTTGATATGTGATCACTGCCGCCCATGAACTCTTACAATATCCGAGGATTCACAAGAGCGTTGCCGGCATTGATAGATAGGAGTATATTCCTTTTTTGAAGGTACCCATGTCGTATCGGTCTGTAAATACAGCCAAAGGAAACTTGTTCCACATTTGAGTGGAACGTGGGAAAGAAGTCCTTGAAATCCGCACAGTGGAAGATCGCCACGCATCCAGGTGGTAAAGGAGGCGATGGCGAGCTGTGCGGTGATAAAATTCGGCGGCAGGCATTAGATCGAATAGATCTTCGGAACACTCTCCGTTGTAAATGCGATGAAGACGCACAAAGAAGCCACGTCTCTACGCAATGCCAAATAGTCCAGCCGCTCGCAGAGCACTGGCTCCCCGACAATCCGAACGACTCTTCATTGTACGCGGTCAAATGGTAGAAGCTGATATTGGGGTGATCCGGACCAGAGATGAGAACAGTACTCCATGTGTAGTCGGGCCTGCACCTTATAGAGCGCAAATCTTTGGCCAGGTTTGAAATACAGCCTCGCTCTATTGATCACTCCCAATTTCATCGAGGCCAACTTGGCCTTGCTCTCCAGATGACCAAAAACTGAAATCGCTCGAAATGTCGAGACCCAGTATTCTAATGCTTGGCGAGGCAATATGAGGAGTGATACGACAAATGGGGTTTTCTTTGTGGTAAACGCGCAAACTTGTGTCTCTTGGGGATTGAACTGAACGTGGTTCAGTTCACCCCACTCGGAGACCATCTACAGGGAGTTCTCTATAAAAGACCCAAGTTTCTTTCGGCACTCGTCACATCACTCGTCACATATTATTGATGTGCAGGAGGAGCAGAGTTGGGGATAGCACGCAGCCTTAGGGTACAACAGCGTTCACGAGCTTGGGCTCTGAGCAAAAACCGTCATGAATCATTTCATTCCATTATTTTGGAGAGAAAGGAGGTACTGGCGATAGGTCTGTAGTTAGCTGGGTCCGAGCAATTACCTTTTTTAGGGATCGGATGGAAAAGGGCACACTTCCATGAGACCAGGACTACGCGTTTAAGGTAGGAGTGCCGAAATAGACTGCAGTCAACTCAGGGGCACACGTTCGTAGTACCAATGGAGAAATGCCAACCGGCCCATTCGACTTATGAACGTCCAAGGAAAATAGAGACTGCTAGAAAGTTTTTTGCTGAAAAATTTTTTTAGGCATTGAGCTCTGACACCGCGGGATGATAGGCGGTGTCTTTCCTTGGTCGTCCAAAGTCGAGTTGGAGGCAAAAAGTGTGTCCAAGAGACCGGCTTTCTCTTTTGCCGTGTGGGCCAGAGAGTCATTCCCCATGTGCAATGGTGGTAGGGACGGCTGGCTAAAATTGTCCCGAGTGGCCTTAGAAAGCGCCCAGAATTTGCGCTTGCCAGGCGGGTACTTTGTCAGCTGATCCCCAATTTTGACGACATGCTTGAACTTTGCCCTAGCGATTTGCCGTTTGAAGAATCTGGAGGCGCGGTTAGATTTCCTGTTCAGAACTCTAGAGTTCGAATTCTTAGTGACTATCTCATATGCCCAGGCTTGATAAGCCTGCCATTTGCCAACTGCTACAGACCTGACAGATGCATCAAACCAAGGCCAAGGTCATAGTGCTCTTTGAGTGAGAAGCGTTTATTTAAAATTTGACCCAAATAATAACCTTTATTCAAATATTAACGATTTATAAATTGTATATAATGACGTAAAAAGGATTTTCTTAATTATAGTAAAAGATCCTATAAATAGATTTAAATACCTCGTTCGACAGGGTCGATCGTGTAAGGTAGATTCCCGTCGGTCGGATCGACAAAGAAAAACTAGCCAGCAGTATTCTACTGGTCATTACGAGTCTTATGACGGGTCACTCTGCATATATTGGGTGAGCGGGGACCCACCCACGACTCCTATCTCCTAAACGGGGGGTCGCATCAAAAAACTTTTCGGACAAAAAAGTTTCCTCTTTAAATTTTTTAATTTTCTAAGATTTTTCCGACGGCAAAATTTTGCCCTCTTCTGTGACTTTTTTCGGTTTCTAACTTTCAACCCCCCCAGCTCCTCAACCCCTAGACCGATTTCCCCCGTTCAAGAACTTAACCTTCATTTTGTCCTTAAGAATGTGTATGCCGAGTTTGAAAATCCTCCGCCAATATTGGCGACCTGTAGCGTGTCCCAAAGGTTTGCACTTTCAGCCCCCCTCCCAGCCCCCCCTTTCACTTTTTCCAAAAAAACGAGATGGTACGTTTGTCCTACTAATTTATCCTATCGACCTGTGAAGTCAGATTTCGCCTACGATGAATTTGGACTGATGGATCATATATACATATATATATAGAGGGATATATATTTATTTTTTTTTCGACGGATTCTCAATCTCCAGTTCATAAACGGCGTAGCGCCCCTACTCTGGGGTCTGGGTCCCGTCATCGCATCGATTGCAATAGGTAGATTCATCTATGGAATCTACCTAAAACTCGATATGGATTTTTGCCGTCCAATAGGACATCTTTAATATTATGAAATATTGATTAGGTTCCCTTATTAGCCGTTGGGGACCGCCAACCAACACGCCATGTTTCGAACGGCGGGAGGTGGAGGACGGAGCTACAAATAGCTACGTGGCGTTTACGTAGCGTTTTGGCGCTCCGTCGTCTCTGGCTACCCCGCAATGGACATGGCGTTAAAATAAATAAATAAATTATTAGGTTCCCTTTAAATACAAAATTTAATTTTTTTTAATTTAATTAATTGCAAAAATTGCAAATTGTGCTTTTGAAGTAACACTAGAATAGCATATATATGATTTTTTTTTATTTATTTAAGATTACTAACCATTTCAGTTTAATTTTAATATTAATCATTCTTTCATTTACAATATTGTGTAATGGTTTTAATGAAAAGTCATACACAAAAGTTTAAATCACAAAGGTTGAAGCGATTAGGCTCGGCGTTAATCACCAAAGTTATAATTAACGACTTGTCTTTAAAGATAAAGTATACTGAAGGTGTCATTAACTAGTTTACTGTATTTGATACTTAACAACACGCCGGTATAATCAGTACTTACATTCAACTTAACATCGGTGATGGAAAGTTTGTAAGTGTAGATACTTCTTTAAAAGATTGTTCTTTTATGTATACAAATAAAATAATAATACAATTTCAGATATTAAATAAAATTTATTAATTTATACTAAGACAGTTGAAGACATTGTCACATTATTAATCTTCAAAGCAGATTTTCCAGTGATTTGCACCACAATTTACTTATTTGGGGAAGAATAATTTAGTTGTATTTTATAAAATATAACTTTGTTAAAACACTTGTATAAAGTGCTTTAGTAATAATTACTTCTACCAAACCAGCACTTTCCTTTCCATTCTAGACGCTACAGTTATCAAGAGGAAACTTAATACAATTAACTGAACCGTTGACTTGAAATATGTCGAGGAGGAAATATTTGTTTAAGCATTTTATTTATTCATTTTATAAATATAACTTGAGTCACGTTTAAGAAGTGTATTGTTGTTTTGCAAGAAAATATAACAAGGATTGGGAAGATTCAAACATTTTGATTTAATTATATTACAGTACTTTGAATCAATAAAAGTCTGAATATATAAAATTACGACAAAAACTACATCATTGCTAAGCTTAATTTAATATACGAAAATCGCGACACGAGCGTCGTCCCTTTTCTAACATAGTGTTAATATTTTAATATCGCATTTATTTTAAATTTCCCTCTGTATCGTCCTCGCCGAGTGGATGTCGAGTGTTAGTCAAGTATCAAGATTACAAACCACGCCCTGTTTTTGTTAAGACGGTTATATAATTATTGTAAAAAGTCTCTTTAAAATAAAGGAACCTGAAATAAGGACTAAATAAATAAATAAATGTTGTTTAAAGTTTACATTAACTTAATTTAAAAGAGTAACGGTCGAGTTGAAAGAAGGCTTTTACATCATTTAATGAAGACTACATTTATTAAATAATGTGCAGCTGTTTCAATCATTATTATACTAATGATGGAAGACTTTTGTAATTTAAAGACACTATATTAGTAGAGGTGAATTATTAATATTCAGAAAAAAAATAAACGGGACTAAATTAACTATGCTGTCAGTTAATCTACTCGTATATATAAATAAATAAGAAATTTAATTAGTTAAGAGATTTTTGAAAATCACAAAATCAACCGTACGTAACAAAAAGTTTCATTTATCACGTTTACTTTGATACAATCAGGATAAATTAAAAAATTCCAGCCTGTGGCAGGTCGATTTAATCAAGTGAAGTGAAGTGAAGTGGAGACGTAAGTGTACTGTATCTACCGGATACCTGCAGTGTACTTGACAACGGACAGACAGTCGGGTAACAACATTAATTAAAACCAAACACTAAAGTGTAGATGTGCCGAGGCGTTGTATTTAACATGTTTGTAAATAAGAAATCTGAAATAGTATAAAGTGTTGTCTGGATCACTCTTTAATGACAATTATACTTAAGGCACTCAAAAAAAGTTTACATTCATAATTAATAGTACATACATACATTATTATTCACCATATCATAAATCTTACTAATACAAATAAACCTTGGCCCAGTCCGTGTGTCTATAATGAGATGGTAGCCACCAGTGTCTCCGTATGATTTCAGTTAGCAATTTTCGATAAGAACAAACGTAGAATTAATTAGCTTGACTTCACTATTACTAACTACTAACACTTGAGATTAACGGCTATAAATAGTGTAGTGAATGTGGAATTAACACATAAAAAACTATTACTTTGTAAAGTACGAGTATCTTAGGAATATA
The DNA here is from genome assembly GCA_918358865.1 of Melinaea marsaeus rileyi. Classification (NCBI taxonomy): domain Eukaryota; kingdom Metazoa; phylum Arthropoda; class Insecta; order Lepidoptera; family Nymphalidae; genus Melinaea; species Melinaea marsaeus. The sequence continues at coordinate 880,102 of OU911089.1, forward strand.
TAATTTTGGGTAAAAAATTGTTATTAACTTACATATAATAAAGTAATAAATAAATATATATTTTGATATATTTGTATCAACACGCCTCAATATGTACCTACGGCATTTATTTGTATGTATTTTGTATAACTCAAAGCTCACAATCTTCAAAGTAAACATCCTTCAAAGGAAATAAGCTATTTTCGTTGGATCAATCTGTAGTCTTATATTTGCGTCGAAATCAAGTTTCTTTAGAACTCTATAATTAAGTAAAATATCTATAGCATGAAAATAAAGTTCTCGTTAAAACAGACAGTAAGCTCTCGGCACCTTTGTCTGTTGTCGGAGCAGACAGACCCTTCCTAAATTTGTTAAACAAACAGGTTTACCACTGAGCCGATTACTCTGAGGGGCTTTTGTTTAAAGAATATTAAGTCTTATTTAATTTATTGTAATTGATTGTTATAATACAATCATATTTGGACAAAGATATTTAGACAAAACAATACATTATAAATATAATAAATATAACATTCCTACTGTATATAAATAAGATATGTATTTGTATTTATTCCTACAAAAGTTCTCTCGTGTTTTAATGAGTGACACCTCCGACCATTACACTGATATAATAAAAACATTAATAAACACCAGTCTAAGTGTCCACGGCCCACGGTTCGATCAGTCGTTTTGTACTAAGTACCAAAATGTTTAATATCTTTTATAATATAAATACGGAATAAAGTAATATCAATAATATATATATTGTGAGAAGTTATACAATAATAAAATAACAACATGTCACGCTAATAACCGTCCGTCAAGATTAGCTATCGCGTGAGTATGTGAAATATACATTGTTGTGTAATATTTTACAGAATACTTGATAGATAATTTTATATTATATGTGTGTAAGGAAGAATTACAGACGGTCTTTTCGCAGAGTCAACAAGTCAGCGCATCTCATACTGGTAACACAACCAGTGTGTTAATATAGAACGATAATAAAATGTATGGAATCGCTCCCTAAACTTAACCTCAATTTTCTAACAGTAATAAAAAAATACTTTGCGTAACAAATTTCAGTAATATCAATAAACGTATTGCAAACTTTATTATTCTTCATAACGAGGGACAGGTATTGCCGCAACTTCAACTTCGGTAATTCACCAAATCGCTTCAACAAGTACTTTAAACTTCACCCAAGTTTATAGGAATGGTGTTTTAATGTCAGTTTAGAGATATTGATACGAAGTGTTCGTTGAAAAGACGAGGGAGATGTAATGTTCGCAACTTAGAAGATTAACGTCTGCAATACGATCGTCTTGGCTGTTTCAACGTGTGTTGTTGAAAGTGGGTCAGCTATAATAATATTTTACTTTTTAATACTTTCATTAATTTAACTTCTACAATTAATTTAGTTATTGGAACAAATGTATATAAATATAGAGCAGTAGATCCTGGGTGTGGCACACCGGCTAACATGATCGAACTGCGTACAGTTAGCTGGTATGGGGTAATAATACTATTTCACTTAAGATCGTCATGTCATAACTACAATGACTATAAAGGGTATAATTGAAATAAGAATCTTTGGTACGTATATTCTTCTCATTGCATCATGGGTGCAACGCCTTTGCCCTCCTCTAACATAAAAAGAAACTAAAATATTTCATCCGTCCGCCAGTTCAACCAAAATATATTGCACAAAAGAATACTTGTGGTATTAATTGGTATGGTATGCATTTCTTTTGTGCAATACACATAACGATAATATGATAAAACACGTTTACTATTACCATGAATATATACTATACTATGTTATGAAGTAGACACTTAAATGAATTGTATTAATATTTATTTTTTTATTAGTGACAAGATACAGTGGGATCGAAATATAATCTCAAACTTTCCTCGTCGTAATATTTCATTCCTTTGTCGTTGTAATTTAAAGCTTCACATATTCTACAGAAATGGTATGATTTGCTCCCAAAGTATCCATGCTCATTTGACACGACGAAATCATTTCTCCATCTGTGGAATGTTAGAAGCTTTCTACGGTTTGTACTTATTTCCGTAATATGCTGCGCTAACTTTTCAGGCTTGTCGTAATAATCTACATGTAAAAAAGAATCAGGAGGCAAAAGCATATCGCAGCCTTCTGGTTTGGGGCCCATTATAACAGGTATGGCGCCCTTACTATAAGCATGGTAAAACGATTTCTCCGTTAAGTATTCGTCACATTGAGAATTTTCAAAAACTAAGTAAAATAAATATTGAGACATCAGCTTACAATCGGATTTGAAATGCCCGGGACAGCTGAAATGAAATTATAATAGAATATATTATGTTCTTCTATCAATGTCTCTGTCTCTTTTAAATTATTTCTATTATTATAATGGTATACATATAAGCACAAGAGATTTCTACCTTATCTTTTTATCCTCCGAGCATTGCCCATAAACATCCACAGTCAAGTGTTCTTGCAGCTCCTGTAAGTAATCCATTCTGCGGGACGCCGCGCAGTTGGATATGAGGATAGAGACTAACACGTCTGTACGTTTATTATTCCAGAAAGGAACCAACGATGCCAGAGATTCGTCTGTTATTGGATTTAGAATTGGTTTTTCCAAGGGTATCGTTCGACCGTAAGGAACAGGGACGTCAGAATCGCTCCTGGAAATTATTGGCCGATAAATCATAAGTTTAATGGTCTTGGTGATCGAAAAAATTGAGTATTCAATTTTATTCCTTCTATGGATGTAGAGAATTATAAAACATTTACCTACTACATATTAGTAATTAGTTATCGTATATAAAAAAAACAAAATATGAATATCCATGTTTATAGTAGATGATAACACTGCTCTTATTATTTGTTAGTCCGTGTCATGGAAACAATGGGTATTGATATTCACAAGGGTGCAATGTTACATAAAAGTTATAAAATGTATTGATTTTATATTTACATTTCGGAACAATAATAAAGAATACCTATATAATAAGTACCTATAAGTCATGGACCAATTAAAAATATCAGCTAAATCTTTAATTTGAGGTGTATATTTAGCTAATGAAAACGAGTTCATCGGAGATTCGTCACTCAAGAACACCCATCTCTGTTTTGTATTTCTCAGTGTCGTGTTTGGAAACACGCCTCTCTGTACGTGAACTATGACGGCGTCGGCGGAGGATATGGCTTTATCGTCACCTGTAAATTTACAGTTTTGTACACTGCATTCCTGTAGCGGGTCGCCGTTTCTGTAAATTACATTTTATAATTTTAATATCATACCTAGATATACTTTTCAACTATGAAATGTAAAATTTACAAAATAATATTAATTAAAAACGTTTATTATATATATTTTTTCACTAATCATGTTATTACAAAACAAAGGATTTAAAAATACATTAAACGAGTTTTATCCTACATTTTTAAATTCATATAGAAAATCATCGACTTCTGAGATACCATCCTGTCCTTACATAATTATTAAAAAGTTTAACAAAAATACGGTAACAAGTTAATAGACGATTTAAAACATCAACTAAATAGTGACGATAGGTTTCGCCATTTTTTATCTTCTCTCCAAAATAACGGAGAACATCATTAACCGACAGCTCCTAACGTACCTTGAGGATCACCAGTTGATCAATGAGGGCCAATATGGCTCTCGCTAAAGTCGTTTGGCTGATGATCTTCTGTTGTATTTTAAACTCCGTTAGGTAGCGGTTGTTAAAAGCAAAGAAGAAGATATGGCAGTTAGTCTGGATATGGCAAAAGCCTTCGATCGGGTATGGCACAAGGATCTCTTTCGAAGCGTCCTTCCTATGGACTTCCCAAGAGTTTATGTAAGTGGATCACCAGCTTTCTCACTGGTCGTTCCGGATGGTTTTTGCAAGTCTGTGAATGGTTGTGTACCCCAAGGCTGCGTTTTATCTCCAACTCTGTTCTTCCTGTACATCAATAATATGTTAGATATTTCCAACATACAATGATATGCAGATGACAGAACTGAGGATGTAGTATATTTCGGCCGTGCATGACTCTCTCAGGAAAACGCCGTCGAATGCCTAAAGCAACTTGTGTCGTCTATAAAGACCTTCCTGGGGATGGTCTCAGAATGTTGTGAACTGAATTTCGTTCAGTTTAATTCCCAGAAAACCCAAGTTTTCGCTTTAACTACTAAGAAAACCCTATTTGTCGTATCACCACTCTTCAAGAGCACTCCTCTTAATATCTCCCCAACTATCAGTATACTGGGCCTCAGTTTTTCAGTTACGTGGTTATCTGGAGAGCAAGCCCAAGTTGAGTTGAATAGAGCGAGACAGTATTTTAGGTCTGGCCAAAGACTTGCGCTTTATACGGTGCAGTTCCTGGTCACACGTGGAGTTCTGTTTCCATCTTTGGTCCGGATTATCCCAATATCAGTTTCTTCCGTTTGACTGCATACAATGGAGAGCGCTTCGGATTGTCGGGGACCCGACGCACTGCGAACGGCTGGGTTCTTTGGCATTACGTAGAGAGATGGTCTTTTTGTGCGCTTTCTATCGCATTTAGTTACACCGGGGAGCGTTCCGAAGAGATATTCGATTTGATGTTTGCCGCAGAATTTCATCATCGCACAACTTCCAATGCCATCCTTACCACCTGAATGCGTGGCGATTTTCCACTGTGCGGTTTTCAAGAACCTTGCCTCCACGTACCACTAGAATGTGGAACGAACTCTCTTCTGCTTTATTTCTAGATCAACATGGTTACCGACAAAAAAAACGTATACTCCAACCAAATAACAAAATATTTTTTATTTTGATTTAATTTAAAAGCGGATGTCGCCGCGGTCACGCACTAGTTTCAAAACACTAAACTACTACGTTGTTAAATGAAAAGCGACCATTAATTATGTTACTTTAATTAAATAGAATTAAACTTGTTCCAGTAATTTGGCTCATGTGTGTAATTATGCAAAATCAACTATTGCTTAATTCATAGATAATGGTATAGATTTACATTTTAATTAATAGAAGAGGAATGTGGGTGTGATCAGATATTCGTGACACCTGTACCTAAGCGGCTGTAGTTGTATAAGGAATAAAATCAGGCATTTTTCTTTTCTTTTATTTATATCTCGAATTTATTAAGTAGTCCGCAATAATAATCACATGACATTTTCATATTCAGCGTCTGATAAAGTCTCCTTTAAATTATTTTTAATTAAATAAACTGTTAGGAAATACTCACGTTGCTTCAAATTACAAATACAAAATTTGATACATTTACATCGTTTCTAATATTGACAATATTTATACAAATATATTTTTTCTCTTAAATCTACTGTTCTTATCATTTACAAATATAGTTTTTTAAAAACAAATAATATTCAACCAGTGGTAATATGAAAACAGCAAGGTTTCTTTACTACAACTACAGTACAAATACAAAGAAAAAACGATTGCTATTAATGTATATAACATTGTATAATATATAACAATAAGAATACCATTTACTGAGGATATTAAAATCTTAAAAACTGCAGGACCTTATATTTCACTAAAACGTGAAGGTGTGAAAATAAATCCCTAAGGGTTTACTTTAAAATTCAATAAATAGAATTGGAAGTGAAAATCAGACATACTATATTTCGTACTTATGCTGTAAGATGAGAAAGCTATGTACGAGGTACGTAGTATGGAGCAAGGGAGTATTGAGTCAGTTTTAATTCACACATACATACACACATACTCTACCATTTTGTCATGAACAGCACTCGTTTTAATTCTAATGAGATGTTTATATTGCACGTTAGTTACAACAGAAATTAATAAGAAAACTTAAGACTAAATACTAACCGTTCTTTATTAAAGTTATGAACGTGTCGATTTTCGAGCCATTTCCAGTATTTCCAAATCAGAACCACAAACGTTCTATTCTCTTGTGAATTATCCACAAGCATAGTATTGATCGGAACGTTTTTAAATAGAAACGATCCTAAATTTGAGGTCGGCCAATGCTAAAAATGAATTTGAAGGTAAGTAAGTTTTGTTTATTTTATAGATATTTTGACCTCCGATTGTCATCTGTTCAAACACACGTATTGTGTTTCGATTTCCAAGTGACGAAAGTAAACTTCAAAGAAAATCACAATATAATAACAACAACGTTGATTAACTTACGGCTCTTCTGTCGTAGAACATGTCTACTATTTCAGTGTGGAACTTTGGGTCGTTATCGTAGTTCATGGAGTCGTCGTAAGATGCTTCTCTAATAAAGTTATCTTTCTTGTGATCTTGTTCGTTATAAATCACAATTAGAAATAAACATACTATAATAAGAATAATATACACGTTAAACGACACAAGTTTCTTGAAAAACACATTTGCAAAACGCATAATGTACAGTCATTAAACTTTATTACTTCATAGCATATTATTTAATGTATTTAACCACGTTTACGACCACAACATTTCAGTTGCCTAAGTATCTTGACAAAACGAATCGTTTTTCTTCGTACCTCTTACTATCACGATCGCCGATCGTCAATATGCCAGCGCGATATAACTGGGACGAAAATCGATAAAAATACGTCTAATTTAGATAACGAAAACAAATATATTTCATCAATTAGAAAGATAAGTAACCAGCACAGCGATGTGCCGCAGTGTGCTGTACTCGCGTATACTCGCACTGTGGCTCGAGCGTACATTGTTACCAAAATGTAAACTTTGTGTCGATTATCTGCGAACAATAAAAGTGAAATCAATTTTCCATATTGTTCCAAGGTCTCTTTATATTTAAATTATTTAACTGAATTCACGGTAAGGCTATATTTGATATCGCTATTATGTAGCATTTGGTTTATGTTGTACATTGTCAGTGGTTCCAACTAAAATATTTAAATTTAAAGAATAATATGTTTAACTATTTGTAAGTATAATATGTGACCGTTCAATGACTGCCACGGTTCGATATCATAGGAGTTATAATTGTCATAATCTAATCACAGGTGATTGTTATATGATCACATCATAAACAAATCAAGATTTAACAATAATTTTATGACGTTTCTGACGGCCTTTACATTTTAGGTTTAGATTGAATTGTGTCACAAATTAAGTTATTACAGCAGTCCATTTTGGTCGCTGTTAAAGAAAAATAAGCAGTACATTTTCTTTTACAACTTATAACTTTTTTCAAAACTGTTTTGTGTTTTTGATGAAAATGTTTCCTATGAACTAGACACCAACTCAGAGAACACTTAAAACATTTCTTTCATATAAATAACAGCATTTTAAGTACAGAATTTTAACTCACAAGTTTGGCTTCCTCCTTGTATCTTATAAATAAGTGATTTGAAACGAATTATTATAAGAAAAGCTTCCTCAACTGTTTTTCTTTCTCTTATTGGAATAGATATATATTTTTAATGTCGCCGGTGATCCCCCGATGCTTCTCCCTATTAAAGAGCAAAAAAAAAATTTTTTTTAAAACAATCGATACATAGCCTTTATTTTTAAATTTCAAATTCGATATTTTTATTATTTATATATTTCACTTGTTATTGTAGTGTCGTACATATACACTATACGCAGAATAAATTGGTAATCGTTGTATGTGTTTAAAATTATTTATTTTGAATTTTTTTCGGTAATTGCTGTGCATACATCGTTTTTACCTAACAATATCGATACGATACTCAAGTTTAAAACCACAAACCCTCCAAATAGTTCCAAACCTAGAATAAAATAAGGAATAAAAATAACAACTTAAACATTGCAACACACAACGTCAAAACACTCTCAACCGTTGAAAAATACATGGAACTATTGCGCGCTATTCGGAACATTAACAAAGATATATTTGACCACCAAAGAAGGAGACAAAAATCACATACGAGCGAAATACCCCGTCAATACGGTAGAGATTTCTCATCAAGAAAGATTATAAGAAAAAAATATACAATTTAGAGGCATATCCGGTACAATTGCATTGAAATCGAACTAGAATTCAATGATACGGACTTGTCAATGATTCAAGTCTATGCAGGCAAAAAACTAACAACCTACTAGGTAAATAAATAGTGAACAAAGAGAAAATAATTGGTAAAATAATACCACCTGGCGAGACACCAGTTTTTAGGTCGCACCACTCTGACAATGTTACCATCTTAGTTAGGCCAGCAATAGGCGATCTTAGGATCGGCAGGTAAGAGGAGAACTAATCTATCAATGCCGGAAATATTTTTTTGGTAAACAACCATACGACAGTCCTTATGGTCCTTTGTTGTTCATAAATAGAGTGGGCTAGAGGTATTTTCCTTAATGTTGCTACGAATATGTGCCCGTGAGTTGAATCCAATTAATCCTAATACATCTTTTTCGACGTAGTTGTGGTCTCGTGGAAGCGTGCCCTTGTCCATCCGATCCAGCTAATTATAGAACTAACGCCATTACCTCTCTTTTCTCCCAAATAATGAAGGATACAATTCACCACCACCCGACACCTTCTAACATACCCCTTTTTATTCAAAAAGGGCGCAAAAGAACATGCAAGTCACTAATATTAAGTAATGACCGCCGCCCACAAACACTTGCGACATCAGGGGAATTGCAAGAGCGTTGCCGGTCTTGCAAGTGGGAATATACGGCTTTTTTAAGATACATACGTCGTATCGATCCGAAAATAGCTACGAAAGAAATTTACTCGAGATATTAGTAGTACATGGAAAAAAGGTCCTTAAAAACACCACAGTAGAAGACAGCCATGCATCCAGGTGGTACGGATGGTACTGGGGGCGATGACGGGCTTGCTGAGTGGTAATGACAATCGAGAGCAGACATCAGATCAAAAAACTCTTCTAAACACTCCTGTTATATGTGCGGTACAATGTGCACAAAGAATATAATAATAATAATCGACTCTCCATTATTCGTGGTTAAAGGGTAGAAGTTGATATTGCTGTGATCCAGATCAGGGATGAGAACAGTACTTCATGAGTGGCAGTCCCTGTGCCTTATCTCTATAAGAAGAATATCACTGGCGCTCTCGCCAGTCTTTGGCCAGGCTTGAAATATTGCCCTCTATTAAGCTTCATGCCCTGTAGTATCACATCAGCTACAGCCGCAGCGTAGTCATTCCGATCATTGGAAGGGAAACAAACCGGCTAAACAATGAGGGCATGTGGCTTTCCACGTCCACTAGATTAATGTGCGTCTTAACCATCTAGGTCACATCATTTCCCAGAACAAAAGTAAATACAGATCTCCCCGCGTAGACGGTGGCACGTGACCCTAGCCATTCGGCATTTTGCGCGTTCAAGTCCCCGAGATTAGGACTTCAGAAGAAGTCTGTGAGAGCAGGTCGTCAATCTCTGAGTAGGGCGCTGGGACGTGGCCCAAGAGTCGATCCGTTTCTGCATTACCACTATGCGACCTGTAGAGACACGCGTAGACTCTGACATGGGCGCCCATATCTAAGCGCAGCCAGAGTTCAGACCGACTCCGACCTTTAAAAATACTGAAGACGACAGAAGCAGATATCCTCCCTAACTAACACAGATGACCCTGTTTGTGGTACAAAATATTGTTCAAGTTTATACCCTGCTACATAGCTAGGTTAAAAACTCTGCGTCTCCGTCAAAAACAACAAAGCCGACTCTGCCGTCTCTAGGTGATTGATAGTAGACAGGGTTTAGTTTGTATCTTATCCTCGGTGACCCGCACTCTTGTCCACCTCTAACATACATTTGTTTTCCATAAAACAGAATATTGTATTATTCTCTACGACTAGAGCAATGACCTATATACGAGTACATATTAAATATCATCACTATGATCCAGTAGTTTTTGAGTAACTAATAAACAGATTAATATACGGGCAGAGAGATGGATAAAGAGTATTTTTAAATTAAATAATATATATCATTGAACATATAAGTATGATAGTTGGCGTGTCGTCTTACCTTTAATGTCTAAGCAGCACTAAAATTGTGTATATTATTTACACATATTAAAATACACGATACTAACTCTTTAGCATCGAAGGTTACTTATTGTATTTAACGATTTTATCTGATATTTTTAATAACATAATTCGTTCCACATAAATTCTGTTAATTGTAAGGGTACGCTAGCCCTTCGTCTATAATATTTTTTATCTATGATGAAAACTGTGTATATAATTTATCAAAACAAAAACTTCTCAACGAAGTAAATACCGAGTGACGAAAGCGAATCCACTGACAAAACTCCTGATATGACTTTTGCGACGAAAAAAACCACGAACATTTTTATTCACAAACGTAAACAAACACAAAAAATGTGAATGTGTTCGGAACGTTACCAAATTGCCTTGATCAATCTAATAAAATAAAAACAAAAATGCAATTTGTGCAACATTTCGAGCACATTCACATTTTTTGTTTGTATTTTTTTTTGTTTGTATGTTTGTTTGGCAAGGTGGAAATAAGTGATTTTATATTGGTGCGGAGCCTAAAACTAAATTTTTGTCTCATTTTTCAAACGGCCGTAGAGGTGGAGGCGGTAGGCATATTGCTAAGTGTAAATGCATTTTCTGGGTCTATGGGCCAAGGGCTTTCTAAAAATACCACATTCATACCAGAAGGTCTCCTGTATAAAAAAATCGATATTGCGCGTATATATACCGAGTTAGACTTTCAGCACTATGGGTGCTTTCGTCACTCGGAGCTAGCTAAAGCCCGCTTTGATTGTCAGGTTTTACCCAACTTTACATAGTGTTGTGTCAACAATTTATATTAAACAAATATTTTTTGCAGACTAATGCCCGATGTTCAAGTTTTAGCATATATGACTCGACTTCATTTTCGAACGCTGGTAACAAAAAACTTTTCTAAATAAATTATACTTACTTACTTATCTTCACGCCATATCCCTTGGGGGTAGCCAGAGACGACGGAGCGCCAAACGCTACGGTAACGTTGCGATATCAAAATGTGATTGTAAAGAACAATGGCAGCTTTCCATACATCATTTTACCTGACATCTATTTGAGGCGTCTATATATAAAAAAATGTTTAAACAATAGGGGCAATATTGCATAAGCTTAATCTGAAAAAAATATTTTTTTAGAAAGCCACAAAAAAGACATTTAAGTTTTTGTTTAATAATAATTTGAAGTTACCTGTCAATACTAGTTGTCACTGATTGTAGGTATAGTCTATACAAACATAAAAAAATACGTAAGAGATTTCTTAAATGATGTTTTTAATATTAGTTATTAGTTTAGTACAGGCTTAGAATAAGTCTTGAACGGATTTTATCGCGTTTATTAACGCGAATATGTATTTGCAATGAATAATATTTGTCTAAATATAAGAAAACCGATCTTTCTTTTTTAAAAATGTGTCAGATAGCAATTTCTATTTACTAAGCTTCAACCTCTAACATTCCAATACTGGGCAAAGGCCTCTTTCACCAGATAGGAAAAGAATCGCAGCTTAATCAGCCGATGGTCCAATGCGTGCTAGCAAATTGCCTACTATCGAACCCGCGAACACCATCGTGTTGGCAGCGCCAATCGACAAGCGCACCGCTATTCTATAGCGATCATATAGTATAGTATACAGGTAAAAAAAAATACATTTTGTTTAGAAAAATGTAGTTATACATTTATTTAGATAAGGATAATATAGGACAGACATATGTATAAAAGTCTATAAATAAAGAAAAATAAAAAATGAATATAGGTATTTATAGTAAAAATAAAACAAGATGGTATTTTAATTACATAATATTTTAAACACTGCATATCAATATTATTGCAGCCAGGAAAGAGGCAATGGTTACAAGTAATGGCGGCTCTCCTGTAATCTGGTAATGCTATAGTTCCATTCTCTGTATTCCGAATGCCTGATGGCCTGACAATATCTTGCTCATGCAGATCTTCATGAGATTGGTTGTCCTCCAAAGATATGCCAACATTGGCATTGAGATATACTCCACAACAGTAGGCTCATTAGGTGGCTCAGTATGTGAGGCATCATCATCCCCATGTTGAATGGCTTCTTCAACTCTTAATTCAATAAGCCGATTCATATATAGGAATAGGATCTCTCTTTTGGTTCGCGACCGACAGGCATGGCATACATTGTCTGAAGTTGTTACCTGTCAGAAATATAAGAAATCTTTCTGATTTTAGCATATAAAACACATATATCTAGGATTAATGTTATTCAGGATAAATTAAACTTATAATATAAATGTATTTATGTAAGTTTCACAATCTAAATAATTGTAAAAAGATTAGATATTAAAATAAATAAAATCAAACAACATTTTAAAAGAATAAAACCTATAAGTTCAATGTATAGAATACATAAAAATAATAGCATAAAACAGAACTTAAACTAAGATGTACACACCTGTTGTGGTTCCTTACGGCATTTAATTATTTCTATCATCTGCCATCTAGTTCAGAGGGATTATCTCTTAATATTTTCTCATTTTGCCTTTGTATGAGGGAACATCCACATAAAATACAAACATCGGTATAACCTCGCTGACTTGGTGTTGGTCCAGCTTGTGGAGCTTCATTACCAGTATTCTGTTGAAGATTCTGATTTACTGCATCTATTAAAAGTTTCCAACAGCTTCGCAAACATAATCCTCATTAGTTAGCTGAAAGTAATTTGTAGTAAGTATTAACGCATTATAACAAACTATGTTTGAAAGTATAAATAACGAGTTAATTTAATATAATTCAGAGATAAACACGGGCATTAGCGCTTTTAAGAACTTACGATTTGTGGATAAATCCAGTTGCAGAGCATCGTACACACCTGTGTTTTGTTCTATAATCCGATATCGGCGAAGAGTATTCACGCAAATATTACAATTTACGCACAATATGTGCTTGCGCTTGCTATACATGATAATAGAATACTCAGAACAGAAAGACATAATCGAAATCCGTTAAGGCGTCCGAGAATGAAAAGCTGCACAGAACTCGCGATGACAGCGTAAAACTAAATAGTAAATAGACCACGCAAAGCTAGTTAAAATGGCATACAATAGTGTCAAAGTCAGTCAAACTATTAGTCAGTGGTCAGTCATTTAAATTGCCCTGTAATAATATATTTGATTAATCTTATAGCTAAATACATACAACAAACGCAATTATTTAGTTTCTTTATTACGTAGCAATTACAAGAAAGAAAAATTAATATTGCTATTTATCATTTTAAATAGTATTTTATTTTTTTAATTGTATTAAACCGGAAATACACAAAAAACAGAAATTAAAAGCTTATTAAATAAAAGTTTTTTTCGTGGCTTTCCCACGTAAATCTAAGACCGTGTAAAAAACGACTAAATAATACAATTAAGTTTCGCTTTTGTCTTGTTTTTAGACGCTTCATAAAACATTCAGGTAAATACACATGTCAGAAGTGAAACTTCTTTGGCGAACTAATTTATAAATCTTGTTTATATTTATACAAATCTAAAACTTTAAATTTCCAACATTAAGAGGAAGGGAAAAAGGAAGATAGGTTAGGAATTTAATTGTCATTAAAATAAAATTAACTAGTAAACGAATACACAACCAATAGTAATACGACGTTCGCTCTGTCTCACTTTTTCTCTCAATCTTTCTCACTCGCTTGCTCCCTACTTTCACTCCACGGCTAGTTGCTCATGCTACGTTCGCCCTGTCTTACTCTCTCTCAATCGGTCTCGATCACTCTCTCTCTCTTTTCCGACACTTCCGTTGCATACCGGCGTGACGTTTCATCTGTAAAAATTTTACCCTCATGCGCCTAAAGAAGTTTCACTTCAAAAATTGCCATTGTTCTTTGAAGCGTAACAAAAAAATATTTCACAAAATATTATATCACTTGCCTTGATGCAACGCTGCACAACACTTGCAACACTGCGAGAGAGAAATCAGAGAATCACTTGTTAGGAAGACATCAGTAGTCAGTAGTACATATTATATTCGTCAGTGCAGTCCTGTAAGTATTTTTTTACTTAGAAATACAAATACTACAGCATTGAATTCTAATCACGCAGCGTCGGAGTTTCTAAAATTGTTATTAATAACGTCTATCATTTAAACAGTATTTCCTCGTTGCATATGTCCATTTTATTGTCCAATTATAAACGCATACGCATTAATTATTTGAACCTAAAAATACTAATTAAAAGTGTTCAAAGTTAAACCAATCATAGACCTTTATAGGATGTTAGTATGCTAGTAGACCTACTACTTTTTAGTTTTTATATTGAATAATGAAATGGCTGCATTAATCACATCATCGGGACTTCCCCACCCATAGTTGTATTCAGAACCTTCTGGTAATTTTCAGAAAATAATGTTGTCATTGCTAAAAAATAGATAAATGATTTTATTAACAATGTAAATGAAATATATTTATAATGAAAAAAAAAAAAAACAATAATCTTATAATACCAATCAACTATAATTAAAATGAAGTTTAAAATAATTAAAGCCTTTTCTGATGACATATTTACTTATTTTGTGAAGAAAGATTTATATTGCGTAATAATATATTGTGCTATAGCAACGCTGTTATGACTTATATGATATATCGTTTGTGAAGAAAAAGACATGGAAACTTTGAACTATGTCATAAGAGATATGTAGATATATAAAATATAATTTTCTAAAATACTCCATTGTGAAATGTGAACTTGTATATTGCAGTTCGATAAGTAATTACGTATCAATGTTTCTTTTTGAAAAAAATATATGTTTTTAGTTTTCCCGTTAAATAAATCAACCGACCCTCTATGTGATTAGATTTAATAATTGAAATTTGTGTGGTATTTTATATTGAAATAGGTATAATTTAATTATGGCGCAAACGTATAAGAGTGCCTTTAACCAATCTAATGAAGTAGAGCAAGATTTAAACCCGGCAAGCGGAAGCAGAATCGAAGAGTTTCTAAAGTTAACTCCAGCACAAATACAGCAAGAATATTATGAAAATTTGCCAGAACACGACTGGGTCAAGTAAGTATCTGTTTATCACACATTATTTTCAGTGTTACATCAGTATTCGTAGAAGAAAATGACATGTTTATTATTTACACTTACATACTTTTGTCACTTAGATATGAGTACCGAGACAGAAAATATCTTTTACAAAATGTGGCCTTTGCATTATTTGGAAGCCCAACCGCCGAAGGGGATATGGGTCTGTCACAGGATTCCGATAATGTGCAGCTAGAAGGCTATACATCGAGACAAAAAGAGCAAGCCTTGAAGATTTTTACTAAAATTTGCAAACAAAGTAAGAAGTTACCATTTTAGTTAGTTTTCACTAATTACAATATTAATATTATTCAGTACAATATCCAATATAAATAAAACTATTATAACAACAATAAATTTTAATATAACATGCACACAAATATGTCAGAAGATTGATTGTTATATCTATTACTATTATTATTCACAATGATAACTGAGATATTATGAACTTGACAATTATTGTTTCAAGACAATAATATGTAATTTTCAGTTTACTGATTAGTAATCAGTATATTATATATGAAATAAGATCACCATTTTATATACTTTTCTTATATATAATAACAGTTTGGAAGTATTTCTCACCTTAATCAATCAATTTTAGGTAAATATTCTCAAAATGATAAAGACATTTACATGTCTGTCTTACTCATAGTATGTGCAAAGCCAAAGCCTCTTAAATTTTATAAACTTGAGCCCTCCGACCACTGGGTTGATTTGCATCAAAGGTCTGACATTGATATCTGGTGCACGGCCATCTTTAAGATAAGGAAGTGTATCCCTACTATTGTTGGAGGTATGTATTAGTATAATTTGTATATATATATATATATATATATATATGTAAGTGTTTATGTATAATGCCTACCATTGTATTTTGACCTTTAAGCAAAGTGCTGTAAAGTGTATGTTGATGAGGATGCGAGGGTGTATCACTCGTGGCAGTCCTACCTGTCCGATAACACGCTACCAAAGTGTGTTATAGTTGCTCCAGAAGATGGTGAATATCAAGGTGTTATGGCCGAGGTGAGATTAGTTAGATTAGTAACTCTTTTTTTTTTTCTTATATTTAATTCTTTTACTTGAAATTCTAATGAATGACTTATTACATAGTTTCTAACGTGAAGCCTATGACTAAAGTGGGGTTAAAATACTTGGACTGCTAATTATTTTAATAAATTTTAGGAACATATATTTTTATTGAAGTTGGCATCTGTTAGATTTGAAATTATTTTTCTAATTAAATTTAATAATTATGCATTTCATTACACATTATTCATTTGTTGTCTGTTTGTTCAAACTAGATGAGCTAAACTAACGAGGATATCAACTCTTTTAACTTGTTAATTTACAATTTGTTATTGTCTGGAGTCATTAGTGAGAATAAGATAATATAACGGATATGTGACAACTAAATAGAATTAAGTAAAGTGTGTTATTAGAAGACACAACTACAACAACTAACGACTCCACTCACAGTTTTATGATACTAATACAAGGGATTAAAGGAATTGTTAAAGGAGTTCTTTTAAAATAATAATAACAATTAGTAATAAGTTATTAAAATCTGGTTTCCACAACACTCCCGCTGCATGGACACTGCGGCACCGGTCGTAAAAATTTCACTTTGAAAATTATTTAGATTACTTGAAATGTGCCCGCAACTGACTAATGTCACTCTGGTTGTTAACTTCTGAAACATTATTGCGTTTTCATTTAATAAATACATACATCTGTTGGCATTGTATGAAGAAATTTTAAGAGTATTTCTAAAGGACATAATAATAAAATATTTAATAAATAATTTTTTGAACACTAACAAATAACATTTATAATTCACACATACTACTTCTGCTCCTTACGCTACTCGTATATTAAGAAGATAATTTAATATATCTTAATTCCAGGATGAGAAGACGTTGCTGGTGAAGTTGGCGTTGAGTCCGTCGCCATCACTGGGGTTGAAGGCTCGAGTGCTGGGTTCCGCTGACACAGTTAGTACGGTGGCCTCGCTGGGCGCGCTGGGCGTGGTGAGCGTGGCGCTGCTCACTCCGGTGGCGCCGGTGGCGCTCGCGGGGGCCGCCGCCGCCACAGTCGTCACGGGGGTGTACGGCATCGTGCGGTCGTCATTGCACCTCCACGACAGGAAGGTCCACGAGCAGGTGACTTATTTATTTATATCTTTTCCACTTTATGTATCACTTTCAATAGCAATGTTGACTTGTGTATCAAATGGTAGTGACAGGACTATTTTGTTTTTTTCAAACTTATCGAAATAAGCCCTTCCGTAAAGACACTCTCCAACTTAAAATAATGCTACCTACGTGTTCCAAACTCTTCTCTGAGAAGAACCACACAACAAACTTAGCGGGTACTGTATTATTGTGATCACTGTTTCACAGACGTCGATATATTTGGTGAGCAACGTACGACAACTAGAACCATCGCAATCAATTCGATAAACTGTCCTAATGATAATTAATAATAAGTAAAATGAACACGACCAGTCGCCGCCAGCGGGTCTTTTTAATCTTTTGCTATCAGACCCGAGTCAAATTGCAACTATGTCGGTCTGAATTATCTTACTTTGATAACCAATTATACTAATATAAAATTTTTGCATCATTTGATGAGCTAATATAGTCACGACCTCCCGGGAAGATTGTATACCTTTCGGCTCGCGCCTGACACGTTCTACTATCACATTCAGTGAAGTAGCTGTATGTCGCATTGCAGAGCGTGAGTCCCCTGGAGGGCGAGGCCCGCGGCAGCTGGCTGAACATAGCGGGCTCGAGCGTGGGCATCGCCGCGGGCGCCGCCTCCACGCTGCTGGCCAAGTCCGCCGCCGCGGGCACCAACCTCACCAAGGTGGGCGGCGTAGCAAGTACATAACCTCCCACCCTCCCTCGTGATACCATATCACCGGAGGGATTAAATCACCCTTCACACACCCAACACTGTATAATCTTTTTTGTATTACATAATATCTGTTCCATTCAGACCTAAGTTAAAATAATTATTCCTCCTTTGCTTAAAATAATTATTCCTCCTCTTGTAATAATTTAATTTGTTGTTGTGTCCGTAGTCGGGGCGGGCGCTGGCGGCGTCCGTGGAGATCCTCCGGCGAGCCAACTTCATCACGGGAGGAGCCGGAGTACTCAACAGTCTCATACACATCGTTGTGAAGGTACATACATATAACTAACAGATATTTATATAGTGCGGTATAAACTATGTATTTTATGGTCGCGGTATTTGTAACATTTTCTAACTAAACTAAACGTGTTCTAGATGAGATGTTTGTAGTTGCGATGATTCAACAACACTTTGAAACAATGATCGTGCCCACCCGTAGTACGTAAAAAAAGAGTCAAAGATTATTTAACAATTTATATACAAGTATACCCATGTCAATACTACTTTCCTATTTGTCTAATTCTTGTTTCCTATTTGTCTAAATCAGAAAAAAGTAAATAATGAAGTAATTTATCCTCGAAGTTATTTATTGACATGAGTACATGTTGTGAAAGAAAAGATTTGCAAAGCTAACGGCGCTTACAATCAAAATAAAAAAAATCAAAACAACATATTTTTGTCCCGTTGAAACCCACAATACTTATTACACGCCTCACAGTTTCTAATCCAAACAATTGTTTCAGTACAAGAAACACGGAGAAATGCCAACAAAACTAGAAATATTCCAGTTCTCAGCGGCCACTCTGTTCTTCTACCAGGCAGTGGTCTCCAACAGAACTGCTGAAACCATAATCGAGGACGCACAGGCCAATACCATCAACGACTACCGCAGCAGCCTGCGGAGCAACAGACACAGGTGAGGACCAACAGTCTCAGATGAGGAATAACAGATAAGGAGCTACAGCCACTGGTAAGCAACTGACACGGACGAGGAGCAACAGAAGTAGGTGAGGAATAAAAGAAGAGTGTGAAGAGCAACAACCACAGGTGAGAAATAATAGATACGGGTGAGGAGCAACAGACGCAAGTGAGGACGTGACGCAACCAGCTAAGGTATTGTAACTTTATACTGATTACCGCTCAGATCGCTAAGGGATTTTAGTTTGTATAATGATAAAAAGTACTATCCGTTGTCGACGTCTTTCAATAATAAATTAAGTTTTCACTTTTCGGGATCTCACATCACTAACATTAATTAATTTTGTAGGAAAATATTTGACAAACTCAGCTCCGAGACGCGTCGTGTGAAGGGAGCGGTCCAGGGGAACGCGGAGGTGATACGAGGCATCAGGAACATCGCCAACAAGGACCAGTACTTCGCGGACGTGCTCCGGATCAACAAGGACGTCAACAGGCACCGACTGAGGATATCCATGACCGCGGACGGACGGGTCAACTTGAACGCCGAGCATCCATTCAACCCCAGCGAGCTGTACGGCATGGGTGACGACGGGAGATCGAACTTGTTTGCATCCATCGGGCCGGCGACACTCACCACACCCAACGCACCCACGAAGATCACACCAATGGTCACAGCCGCGCCGTTTGTCGAGGACGGGTACCTAGTTGGCGTCCACCCCGGGGAAATTATCCGAATCGGGACGCTCCTGGTACGAGTGAGTGCGTCCGGAGCCGAAAACATAGCGCTGCTACTGGAGGACCTCAGCCAGGACGCGTACGTCAAGCTCATGACGGTCGCCTTCAACGTTCTCTCCCACCTCCTCCCCGAAGAGATCTCCAAGCTCAGGCTGCTGAGTCCCGACGAGGACTTGATATCGCAGGTCGTGACCTTCGTGTTCAACTACTTGCGGCACCAGCGCCCCCTGGGAAACACCAGTCCCGACGACAGCGGTATTGTAATCGTGTTGAAGCAATTTTTCCAAAATGGCGTCGTTCGGAAGGAGACAATACTCGAGTTGAAGGACAGATTGCTGAAGTGGGTGAACGATGAAATTGATAAGAGGCGCTCCCTGTACCCCGACAAGGCGATGCTGAGCTGCGACGCGTGCGGCGGA
Source organism: Melinaea marsaeus rileyi (assembly GCA_918358865.1). Taxonomy (NCBI): domain Eukaryota; kingdom Metazoa; phylum Arthropoda; class Insecta; order Lepidoptera; family Nymphalidae; genus Melinaea; species Melinaea marsaeus. The sequence continues at coordinate 900,106 of OU911089.1, forward strand.
CTGCGGTACGCCTGACTGACTGACTCTAAGGAATATATAAATATAAGCACACTTGTGATTTAAACATTTAAACTACAACAAACTCAATACATATCAAAATGTGATAGATTTTGATAAAATGTGATTATATTTACAGAATTATTACTGCGCCTCACAGATAATGAAATATATACATAGATGAATTAGTTAGTTCAATGTGCAACTAATTATTTAAAACTTATTTCGGTGCTAGTGTTTAGAGACAGACGGGATATGATAACGAGAACACTTCAGTTATCATATAACTATGTTATATACTATTTAGTACTAGCTTTTGCGCGCGTGTCCGCCCGCGTAGAGTATTGTGGTTATGTGGGACTACAGCCAGACTGGAGGACATTGTCATTATTAAGCTTACCAACTAAACCAAGGATTGCCCTCATCATCTAAACGGCTCGGGAAGGGTGTCACCCACCCTCTACTCTCCAGGCCACTAATCTCGGGACAGAAGCGTCAAGAGAAGAGAGCTGGCGTCTCCCCCCTATTTCAACACCATCAACCCCTTTTTGCGCTATAAATATTTATTTAATTCGTATCAAGTGCCTAAGTAGAAATCTTCGACAATAACGAACTTTAACACTTTCAATCCAATTTTCGCAATGTATGACAGCCAGCCTCTCCCGGGCGGTCGTCTGTCTCTGTGTCTATTTTCATTAAAATCGGTTTAGTGGTATATTGGTAAGGACGGCAGCGGACAAAAGGTTTGTCGATAACCAATTATGGTATTATAAATGTTTTTGTTGTTACTCGCACCTCCCCGCGCTGTTTCCCTGGAGGGAAGTGTGACGAACGAGGCCGCGGAGAAATGTAGTGTACTATTACAACACATGAAATGTGTATTAATATATTGAAACTTATAATTCTATCAGTGATGTAATCATATTATAAAGTGTATTGATTTAGTTTTTCTATTGAATTTTTTATCTAATGTATTTTGTAAGTTAAGTTTTCAATGCAAAGTGGTTCAGGAGTGTACCGTCCTGTACTCTCTGCGTACATACATACATACACGATGGAGTATGTATGTTTTTAGAAATATTATCTTGATAATAGATTAGGCTTTGTATCGTAGCGACTGCGGGTGTCGGTGATACGCACCCGCCCGCGCCCGCCCGCACCCGCAGTATACACTATAGTATAGTTAACGGAGCACTGTGATACAATGTTAACATTGGCTATTAGATTTATATTATTACCAAATTACAAATGTAGTGCCTACCCAAAGGAGATAGATATATTTTATAATTATTTAACATAATGTATGGGATTATAACATTTATATTACTCTATAAAGGAATTTAGAAACTATGAGTTTTATTTGTATGTAACATATGCAGCGGCACTGATGGTATTGACTTATTTAAATTATACATATATTAACGATACGAAATAAAAGATAGATACAGGAGTCTGTAACTCATCCTTATATCAAGAGATAACAATGAATGAGCGGAGACACGGCCGCCTCGTTACTCGACACGGGAGAATAGTATTTTGTTCTGACCTTGAGGTTACAACAGCTTTTGAAACTTTACAGATATTTCAGTTACCAATACTAATCTTAAAACTCCTCTACCGCTACAGCATTGACATTACTTGCGGAGAATGTAAATCATTGTGATATTAATTTAAAGAAAAAAAAAAGTTTATGGCCAAAAAATAATAAATGTTTTTTAATTAGTATCAAAGCGGGCGTTAGCTAGCTCAGAGTGACGAAAGCACCCATAGTGCTGAAAGTCTAACTCGGTAAAAAAATCGATATTGCGCGTATATATATACGCGCAATATTTTTTTTTTATACAGGAGACCTTCTGGTATAAGTGTGGTATTTTTAGAAAGCCCTTGGCCCATAGACCCAGAAAATGCATTTACACTTAGCAATATACCTACCGCCTCACCTCTACGGCCGTTTGAAAAATGAGACTAAAATTTAGTTTTTGGCTCCGCACCAGTATAAAATCACTTATTTCCACCTTGGAAGATTTTCCTAAAGGTCCTCGTCGAGACCTTTTCAACAAGCCCAAAAACGCCAATATCCGACCACCGGTTGATGAGATATGACATTTTGAAAATTTTTACTGGCGCCTCCATCGATGATTACTTTGTCTGTGTGTATATATATGTCTGTGGTATATTCGTAGTTTCAACTGATTTTGTTCAAACTTTCAGGGATTGAAGTACATCAAAAACTAAGACTTTTTTGTTCTACGACATTTCGATTTGGCCGCCATGTTGGCCGTGGCCAGCCCTCGAAAGGCCAAAAATGGCCATTTTTCGTACAGGGACTGTGGCTAAACCAGTTGACGTACATTGACAAATTGGGCATCATTGGAAAGGTCTCAAGCTTATCTTTTGAATAATGTCCATTTTAATGGCAAAAACATTTGTTGGCGTGACATTTTTGGTCAAAAGGCAAAAAATGGCCAACTGGCCGGGGACAGATCGGCCATTTTCTCGAAAACGGCGCCAACGATTTTTTCGAAAATTTCCTCATTCGTAGCCCCAAATTAGAGCTAAAATTTGGTATATAGCATATATCTGGGAAAACTCGTTATTTCGAGATATGGCCGTGAGAAGTTCAAAAAATCATGAAAAATGACCAAAAATGGCCAAAAAATGACTTTTAAAGCCAGAATCGTACTCACAACACGGTTAAAATTCAATGCTAGTTGCACAGTGAATAAAATCACTAACGCATTGCCGTCTGTAACAATAAAACAAAATTTACAGAAAAAAATCCGAATACTGAAGAAATTATGTTTTGAAGCAATGAATTAAAAAAATAAATGGAAACTGAAAAAATCAAATGAAAAAAAAATCGGGCACCTGTGGGAATCGAACTCGAGGTCTCGTCTTTGTCATTACAACGCTCATCCTCTGAGCCAAAACACTCTCATTTTGTCAGAGGCAACTATTCCAAATAAATGAGTATATATTTGCATAAAAAATAATCGCACAGCATTTTGTTTCCAATCCTTTTACAAAACTATTGATATCAAAACAAAAACTTCTCAACGAAGTAAATACCGAGTGACGAAAGCGAATCCACTGACAAAACTCCTGATATGAATTTTGCGACGAAAAAAACCACGAACATTTTTATTCACAAACGTAAACAAACACAAAAAATATGAATGTGTTCGGAACGTTGCCAAACAAACAAACAAACAAAAAAACAAACAAAAAATGTGAATGTGCTCGAAACGTTGCACAAATTGCATTTTTGATTTTATTTTATTAGATTGATCAAGGCAAGTTGGCAAAAAAATTAAAAAACAACAATCAGTAATGGACAACGTAAACAAAACTCTCTTTGCTGTTGTAGAATGGTTTAACGCCAATAATCTCTTATTGAGAGAAAAAAAACATAGTGTATTAAATTTACCTTGCCTAAGGTGAATTATGCCATTGTGCAATTAAACAATGAGGAACTGGATTTAGTGAATAGTACTCTTTTTTTGGGTATTACCTTAGGTGCAAAATTGTAATGGGGCCCTCATATGTGTGATTTGTCGAGCAGACTTAGTTCTGCCACATACGTGTTTCAAAGAATATGCCGGTAGACAAACGTTGAAACAGCTGGAATAGTCTAGCTACTTTCATAGTGATATGAATACGGCATACTTTTATGGGGTAATGCATCAGGTATGGATATTGTCTTTGCATCGCGCAAGAGGCCTCGAGCATCATTATAAAATATATTGAAAGAATTAAAAATGATGACTGTGTACAATCAATATATTTAAAATTTAGTTTATGTACATACACAAAAATACTTTGAAATTCAATAAAAATTGTGATATATATATACATACTTTTCGAATTTTTTGGGCTGGATAAAACTGAAAATGTTTTATTTTAAAAGCATATAATTATTGCAGATACTTATTGGTAAGATAATAATTGTATATAATTTAGTATTCTTCACAGCAATGGAGCGACCTCTCTGGGCGGTGTTTATATCTCCACCCTTTTACCTACTCCTTAATCTAATAACTTCTATTCATAGTCAAGATCTCTGAACAATTTGAGAGTGGTATTCAGGAACTACTGAAGTTATTGTTTTAATTATCAGCTACATTATATATGATATGAACATTACATAAGGCATAGGTAACAAAAGTTTTTAGCATGAAATCAATTTATATATATGTTATTATTATAAAGAACTTGTAAGTGATGTCACTTACAAGTTCTGTGACTGGTCATCTATCATTATTCTGAAATGAATATTATTTGTTTACTGCCATTTAAAATATTGATTGCTCTATATGACTACGTCATATTTATAAATTATAATTAGATTTTAAACGACATGATGAGGACAATTAGAATCTTTTTCTTGCCCTTTATATCAATTTTGGGGTGACGCAATATGTTTTTTCCTTCCAAACTCTCCTGTGTACTCACTACCTTCTCCATATCGTACTCGTCATCTCTGTATACACACTACCTTCTTCTCCATATCGTCTTTCACGCATTCCATCTATCTATTTTTTCATCATCCTGCTGATGATGAGACATTACTATGTCAAGTACCAAAAGAATCAAGGCATAAGCATAGAAGAAAGAAAGAACTGCATGTAAGTATCGCAAGGTAAAAATATTCAAACATAAAGCATAAAAGGTGATACTGGAAAGGTGTTGATGGGAGATGTGGATATAAAAGAGAGATGGAATGTATATTTTCAAAAATTGATGAATGAAGAAAATGATTAGAGTGGAGTTTTGAAAAACCGACCGGTAACTAAAGGATTAGTGAAAATAGTGTGTGATGATGAAGTAGAAGCAGCTGTGTAAGGTATGAAGAATGGAAAAGCTATAGGGCCGGATGCGATACCAGTGGAGGTACGGAATGTGTTAAATGAATATGGATATAAGTGGCTGGCTTTGTTTTTCAATAAGCTGTTGCATAAAGAAGTGAGCCCCGATGAATGGTGCAATAGTTATCTAGTGCCCATTTATAAAGATAAAGGGTAATGTAAAAGACTGAAACAGTTATCGCGGAATAAAGAATTACACGATCACACAAGAACCTGCACATGGTGTTCGTGGATCTCAAGAAGGATTACGATCGAGTTCCCCTTATTCTGGTGTAGTGGGCTTTGAAAGAGAAAGGTATACCCGGGAAGTATGTGTAGGTAGGTAGAAAATGTGTAGGTTCGTGCAATGTTCAGTCGATCTATTACACAAGTCTGGTGGGCCGCTGGAAACACCGACAAGTTCAATGTGGCAGTAGGTTTCCATTACTCTATACCCAGGGGCGTAGGAACCGTGTGAGCAGGGTGGGCAGCTGCCCACCCAGAAATTTCCCAGGGTGGGCATTGCCCACCCATGCTTTTTGTTCAAAGGATTAAAATTTTGAAATTGAACATTTATTGTTTCAATGGAAATTTGTTCAAGACCATTTTAGAGGCAAAAAGGTAGAACTTTCTGTAGAACTTTTTTTTCTTTGACATTATTAAAAACTAGGGGGGGGAGGGGGGTACGATTTCAAACCTGCCCACCCAGTAAAAATTTCGTTCCTACGCCCCTGTCTATACCATACGTACATATAGCATCCCTCTTACCCCGATTACATATAAAACCGAACTGATTTTCCAAAACACCACTCTCGTCTCGCATCCTTCTCTCTATCACTTTTTCCCGCACTTTCAAACTATGTGACGAGTTTTATTCCGCGATAATTGTTGCGTTCTTGTACAATATCCTTATTTATACAGATAGAAACAAAATAACTATTGCACAATTCATCTAAACTATATGACTAGAATAGTTTACCAAATAACCTAAAGATAATATTGTTTTATTTTGAGTCAAGTTAAGAACATAAACATTGATAGTATTTTAAACAATTACTGGTTTAATATACACTTAGTATATATAATCGTATAGGCGAGTGCTGTCCTGTTGACTCGTAGGTACAATACAGGAAAAAGAACACATCTTTGTTTATTATATATATTGCGGAGATGTGCAGGTAATACAATTATTGAACATTTGACAGTATCGGTCGGTTCAAAGATTCTTTCTTCTCCATCTCAGGTAGCGGTGGGTTATATTCAAAAAATTTTGCAATAAAATACCTTTAAACGAAGAATTTGAATGTTATTAATTATGTAATACTTATTTTAACTAAAAGTCTTATAGTAGGTAAAATTAATGAATAAACTAAACAAAATATTAGCATTAGAAATGAAAAAAATTATAAAAAATTATGAAAAAATAGAAAATTAGAAAACGCTTATTAAAAAGTCTAGAGTAAATACCAACCAAACGAGAATCTCAACAGTGATAAGTAAGCACGCCGCAACAGTCTGCGCGACCACGAACATTGGATCGGAAGCACCTCGCAGCACCGCCGCCAAGAGAGCATCGCTCGCGTCAGAAGCCGCTTCTAGCGCTGTCACCAGCAGAGCGGGCGCCGCCAACCAGCGAGCACCGCGACGCCACCAGGATTGCTTCATAAATGTTATTTTTTTATTTATTACACAATCCCATGTCATTTGTCAGCATATATAGTATTCGTTTCGTAATAAACGTGAAAACGAGAATAAATGAATAACACCTTCGACATTACTGCCACAAGCAGCAGTAGAGATGTAGTCGCCGTGACGAATGCGCTCAGTTTACCGCATCCCATCATCAGCCGTATTGTGGGTTTGGTTATTCTGTCGAGCATCACAAGACGTATTAATGTAGGTTTAGTTATTCTTTTCTTTAGATATAGTCCGATTTAACAAACAATGGCATCTTCAGTGGTATTTTTTTTTATATAAACGAGAGTGAAGGTCACTGAAGACAAGTGATCACTGCGCCCGCGAACCTTTGCAACATTCGAGGAATCACAATCGGGGAGCGCGGTACCACTGTTTGCCGTAGTTTGTCAACAGAAAACTGTAAACGCGATACATTGCTGGCCCCAGATACGACGGGCAGCCTGAGCAAAATTCGAGAATCATTATCTTGATTTTGCTAGTGGTTCTTGTTTGATGCATCGCTTTCACGTTTGGCGGGGGGTGGGGGGGGGGGAGGAATTTACGTACGGATTCTCTCACTCACCGACGGAACACAACCAAATGAGTTAGGTTACTGTACGTAAAATTTGAATACTAGATGTCGAAAATTGCATTATTAATATGATCAAAATAGTATAACAATAACTTTAGTATTATTATAAATATTAGTGCAAAGTGTCTTTATGTAATGAGAAAGATCGTTTTTTAGTTTAACAATATTTAACAGTTACTTGCTTACCGTCTGGCAAAGCTAACGTTATTGAGCTTTTGAGTGACGTCATCGTCATCCATCTCTAATTCCTGAGGCTGCGAGGCGAGGGCGCACGCTGACATGGACACTCCCAAAAGAGCAACCAGTAATGCCCGCAGTTTTACGCGTATGCCGTCGCTATTTTCTGCGTTTGTAGCATTCATCTAAGTAACACATAAAATAAATGTTTTTGTTTTTCTTAAATCAATTTAGAATGTAAACCGAAATTTAACAATCGGCACTTAATATTGGTTATATTATTTATTGCATAATTTAAGGCCCTTTGAATCAATTTAGACACGTCGATGTTTTGTAGTGATAGTTAACTTTAACAATTAAATCAGATTATTATGTGAAGGCACAAGCTTAAGTATAAACTTAACAAAAATGTGACTACTTACAGAGTTCTCCCGGTTCTCATGTTTAATCCTGATCTCGTCGAGGATGGCGTTGCTCTCAGTCTCCATGGTGGCTATTCGATACAGTTATGAATGTCTGTACCGACTACGTGACGGAATCTTAAAATAACTCCATTAATGAACGTGAATTAAGCGGTAAGAAATTATATATAATTATCTGGTTATGTCACATGGCAGATGTCTCAGTGGAGCGGATGACGCTTTTATCTTTGTTGTTGTAACATGTTACGTGTTAGATTGACAAGCTTTGTTTTTCCGTTGGTACGTAATATGGTCAAAAAGATTGTATTGTTTTAAAAAGTTGTTTAGCCTAAAATCTTAAAATTAGTATTTATATTTTGTCATTTTGTTAATAATTAATTAAAGATTATAATAAGAGTAATTCGTTTATATATTAATTTAAAGGTCGCAAACACATAAATATTGTCTAAAAACACAAAACTCTTGAACCCAATTGAATGTCATCAGCGTTATGGAACAAATTTTTCGTCGAAATTTATTTAACGATTTCAAATTGATTTGCAGAAGAAGCAACAGTACATGAAGGAGTCTGACGCTGACCACTAACACCTGTCCTGTCAAATGTGGTAGAAATAATGAGGGATTTTCCTGAAAATGACAAAATATTAAATCTTAACAAAGCTTAACAGAGAGAATGCGTTAACATGTCTACTTATTTGGTTTTTTAATATGACAATATAATCAAAACAGCAGTACTGACTGTGAGACATCCTATTAAGAGGCACGAGTACTGCATCAGGCCCATAGACGTTGCAATGATTTTCAAATCGTGGACAATCACGTCAGTTCGACTCGGACATGGAAGCTTTTCTTCTCCATTCGTCGAAGGAATATTTCCGATATGTTTTTTTAAATGATGTGCGTTTATACACTATTAAACAACAACCACACTCTCGTAAGAAATAGCGTAAGAAAACATATGATGATGTATGGAATATGCTGAGTAGAAACTTACCAACCCAAGGGTACCGTACACATAGGTGTATGGTACACAGACGGCAAATGTTGGATGAGAACAAAAACATTTTGTACTATTCAGATAAGGTTTTAGAATCGGGCCAAGAATTTTATTAAAGGGTAGCTTCATTTTCATAATATTCAATATAGAGTAGTATCTTTGTTGTAGGTAGCATTCTGCAGTCACAGCTTTGAAATAATAGATTTCGTTAATTAGTTTAAATCAACATTTTAGATTAAAATAACAAAAAGCTCCTGTAATAAATAAATTGTCGAAGATGACAAAGAGCGATAACATACAAACTTCATTCAAGGAAAGATTATAAATATTTCATTTTAATAATTTTGTCGTTTCAGTATTTAATAATTATTTAAATTTAATTTAAAAATAATTGGTTACTTATAAAAATGTAACTATATTTTTTATAAGTCTGGATAATGCTTTGGTGCCGAGGGTTATTACGTCCGCATTCTATCTTTGTAATCAATCATAAGACACGTTTGTGATCAAAGCATCCTACATACAGGTAATAAACAAAGCTACTCGTACATCATCTCATCACCTCCCGCTCGCGACCCTCGCCGTCACTAATTCAAATACACGAACTACAAGTACCTCATAATGAACGTCTGTTAATAAATAATACCATAGATAATTTCTGTGAATCTTAACAATAAATCGGGCTGGCCTTAGATAGCTAAAAATCTAATCTTTTTACTGTGAAGTGTGATAATGTCACTCGATGATCCTCAAGGGGTCAATTAATGTTTGAACACTTAATGTTATTTTTCATATCATCAGCGACTATACTAGCAGACATTTACTCAGCGGCTTACACTAGCTTTACCAGTACGTAGTTTCTAAGTAGTTACCAGTTAGCATTATGAAGGGTTTCTGGTAGAGATCTCTTTTAAGGGATAAGTCATCCTTTGTATTAATTATATTCTATATAGATCATTCGGCTCCATAGCGGCTGCACGTCTACAATATAGTACAGCATCGCAGTTATTGAATACAGGGGCTCTTTAGTGTTTAATTTAATTGAAGCCTGGAACCAAGTAGACAGACAGACAGGACAGTTTTGTTTTATCATAGAGATGTAATTGTAATGTATAATTTACTCGCTCGTCGTATACGGACATAGTGATCTATGTTAAAGGAATATGTTGGTAAATACATAACACTAAAACATCATTTGAAACTAATTAACATTTATTAAAACAAAACCTAACAATTTTGAGCAAAATGTATTTTAAAATAATAAACAAGAAACACAAAAACATAGATTATATCATAACTATTTAGTTATTCGAGCTATTTAGTGTCGTAAAAAACTCGAATGTTGTCACAGTAAACATCATCTCGTGTGAAACCGGCGCACTGGCTTAGAAGAGTATTTCTGATGGCGTATTTGGGGCTCATCGTTTGACAGCCAGTAGCAAAAAGTTGAGAAAGAAATGGATGGTGTTTTGAGGAAGTCGCTACAAAATGTCCTTCGGGGCTAATAGACAAATAGTTAGGTTCTTTTTGATTTCTTTTAACAATTTTTTTACAGAAAGGATTTTTTATGGAGATCGAGTTGGAATGGCTATGTGCTTTTGGTAAGTAATATGATGGTCCAGGGTTATATGAATATCCAGAGGAATCATAAAATAAAAACACTTGTGGCAATTCGTAAAGAAAGTTAGATGCATTAGGAAATACCGTTAAGTCCAAGCTATTGTTTGTTTTTGATAATTCATTATTGTCTTTAGAAGTAATATTATCCTTTATGTCTAATGGTTTCATAAAGTCGTTTCCTATTTCTTTTTCTTGTACATCCAAATTTTGTATTGGATTACCGGAGACATTAAAATTATTTAAAATAGAGTAATTTGTTTTGTTATCTACGCCAGCAATGTCAGCGTTGATATCTCTCTTCATTCTCACCGATCCCTCTTTTCTTTGTTCAACAATGGCAGTAGAACTATTATCAGTGTTGAAAAATGAAAAAGTTTCATTAACCAGCTGGTTTATAAGATCAATAAAGGGGGTAATATCAAAGAATTTGTTTTCTTCCATACTATCCAAAGAGTTAAACGTATCTGCATATGTATTTGATTGTATTCCATTATTATGTTGCTTTAAAATTGCATCAATTCGACTATCTAGCTCCTGGTCGCTGTTAAACTGATTGTTAAATGCAACAAGATCAAAGCCGATACCACCATTTTGCCAAGTTTCAAATATTCGTGCATAGAATGTCAGGTAGTTGAGTGGAATAGTTCTCCACCTGTATCTCAGAGGCGTCAGTGCCATGTACTGACTTAAATACGTGACGCTAATATTCACGTTTTGATATTGCTTTTGAAAATCGGTTATTTCTCGTTTTTGGTTGCTTTTAAAAAATGTTCCTTGAAACTGTGGAACTAACCTTTTGATAAATTTGAAATGTCTCGAACTCGTTGGATTTTCAAAGGAGTCGTCTACTAAGAAATAAATGCGGAAACGTAAAGCGGGGTAACGTTTAGCCATGTAAGAGATATAATCAGAAAACAACGAAAAAGGAATATTAGCATCACGTGATATAACGTGATGATAGAAAACGTCGCCGGCCGGTGCGGAGTCATTGCATCTTACAATCACGATTGGTTGCCGTCGGTAAGCATTCATACCTACGGCGTAGAATATTAAGAACGATATCGCTAACAGAATGATGGTCATCCAACACGCGGACACGAACTCTGTAACAAGCATTATTTGTTTAATAATTATTTGAGAACTGGCTCCCTGTGGTTACAAACCTGGCCAGCGGCTGCACCAGGAGCGTTTAGTCGCACACGTGACGTTCCATCTCGACGATAGCACGGACAGCGGTTCTTGGGTTCTCGCGTTGCCGTCCCCGCCTCCTCCCTCTACCTTAAGAAGTGGATACTGCTCGTCGCGAGGTAATGGCGGAAAATTCTCCATACTGAATGCGAAATTTAGTTCATTAAGAATAATTTAAATGAAATCACAAACACCCGACACAAATAACATTACATTTACGTTATTATAATAAATTTATACAAGGTATCACTTTAAAATCTTGTTGCATAAATTGCAAATGTGACGTACAATTTATAATTCTTTATTCAAAATCATGACACTGAAGTAGCAAAGGATTTATAAAATAAATTAATCATGAACGATACGGAAAAGGTTTTATTTTTACATATTTTTTTTTTATAATAATATTACTTAGGTACATTAATAAATTTCATTTTTAATAATTTCATTTGTAAAGTTTACCTTCACCTTAATTTAGTTATGTGCGAAGTAAGTCAAATATTATAACAAAATATCCACGTCAGTACGTGAGACGAATGGTTGTTGAATCAACAAAATTAACGCGCTATGAACGTGCTAAGACTCACCGCACTCATTGTGACTGTGATGGTACTCCTTCGTGCTATTGGGTTTTTTATATTATAATAATTTTAATATTTTGTGACATTTCAATCTGGTAAAGCGTTTTCTCAAATTCAACAAAAATTAAAATAACATATCATTTAATTAAGTAAGTATATTAAAAAGATCATGGTTTAAAAAATATTTATAAAAAAGTTCTCATTTCTTCCTATAAAATTGTACGTGACAAATTATTTTGACACTGAACTTAAAGAAAAAAATCCATAAAATATTTTACATTTAGACAAGCCTTTTGAAATTTGTTTATATTTGTAATAAATTCTTTTCAACTGATTAATTAATTTATTAATTATTAAGTTAAAGATAGGTATTTCAAAATGTGTTTTTGCAGTGGAACTGATGGCTTGTAATGAGTAATTATTGCCGTGAGCATCGCCCGCTGTTATGCGATGAACATTCAGATGAAGAAGTGGATAAGACAAGCTACAGGTTTGAAAGACGATTCCGATACTCCAGTTCCTCTGGCAGGGCCAACGCGCAGGCGAAGGGCGCTGCGGCAATTCTTACTCGCTGGCCGGGTGCGTATTACATGCAATTTATTTATTGCTTTAAATTTGATGCGTAATAAAAAAAACAAAGTGCGTCGAAGGTTCTTGCTATTTCTATGTCAAATTATTTTGTTTCAGAACATCTTTCATCCATATTAAGGTATTGGTGGATGGGTCTCGGCATGATTGCTGTATTGATTTTTATAATTTACAATAGCATTGTTGCTATTGCTATCCTCCCTCCGACACACACGAGGCCAGCGAAAATACAAAGTCTAGAACATAAGTTATCAAATAGATCACAGGAAAATATCGTCCTCCCGAGGATATTTATGCATATTTTTGTAACTAGTAATGACGATCTGAACATCAACGATCATTTAACATATATAGAACCATTTTCAAAGAAATATTCCGCATTTCAAAAAAACTTCGTTATAGTTATCAATGACGTTACCGACGATGTTATTAGTATCAGTGATGAAATGAGGAATGAAATAGCCCTTAACTCTCTTTGGTCAGATACCAGAGATGTTGAAAGGCAGACGTTTCACAAAAACATAACATTCAAAATAATATCTCTAACAAAATACATGGATGAATCACCGATAAAAAAATACTGGAGACGTTTGCCAAATCAATTCATCGAGTTTCTAACGAGGTGTATAGCGATCTGGGATAAAGGTGGAATCGCATTTAATCCTCAGATACTTACCTCTAATTCTCCCAACCCAGTCTATATAGATAAGATACATAAATTTTTAAATAAATATACTAAATTGAATCAAACTAGAGAACCATATCTCAAAAAAAGTAAAAGGAAGAAGAAGAAGAAGACAGTAAATAACATTCGGGATATTATAGATAACTTAGAAAGTGACGATAAATATAATAATCTACTTCAATATAATTTATCGGAGGCAGAAAATAGAGAAATTATTTCAACTGTTCGTTATGACGCTGAAAGTGGAAGAAATAACAATACTTTACAAAATAATGATGAGATACGAGTTGTCAAAACCTATAACCACTCTGATCTGATACTGTTTCCCAAACTACATAATAATATGACCGCCGACATCAACAAGAAGGAACTTCTGCCGACAATTTTAAAATATTTGTTTCACGATCCTCTAAACCATTTAAAAGGGAATATTTCAAGAAGTAACAAAGAAAATACTAAATCTAATAGTAAATTAAAAAGAGATCGAATAAATAATCGTACTTCAAAGTCATCTGTAACTACTAAAGGACAAAGGAAGTATCAAAGTGTAACTGCTAATATAATAGATAATTCTAGATTAATGATTGACTTAAACGGTAATTTATTAGCAACCGATACGTCCTGCCACGCGTTCATCGGCACTGTCTTTAGCAATGCGCTTCATCATTCCGATGAGGAATCTTTGACTGATTTTATAATAAAAGAATTATCTATGTTTTGTAAAGGAATTTTATCCTCTTGTAACGGTGTCGATGTTATTTTATTGTAAGTTTTATTTGGATAGTGATTACTTGTATTAAATTTAATTGTTATGTCTTTATAGTGTGGTGCAAATAAAAAGTAAAAAAAAAATCTTTTTTCTTTATTATAATGAGTCGTGTTCAAAATAGTGTTTAATAACAAAATATTGCTCACAAGTCGTTAATCTTAACATTATGGCAGCAGTTTTAAATAAACCGGGGTCGTTATCATGGAAGCCGCAGACTAGACTTTATAATTTACAAAATAAAACTGATAAAATACACTAATAAAAAAATAATAAACCTATGATTTAACATATATCAATACAAGGTATTGCACACTTCGATGCTACACTGGCGTTTAATGGTATACTCTTATTGCATAATATACAGTGTCAGTGAGAAATGTTTCGTCTTTCGACTGGGATGTCGTGTCGCGTGTCCCAGGGGAACGCGGACCGCTTGCAATCCTTCACTTTCCTGAGCGCCTCACATCGTCTGCTGACGGTCCAATAGACGAAACCTTCCGGGCATTTATATACATGTCCTTGTAATTTTCCACTTTTTGAATATTCGCATTTTAATAAAGCCGGTGAACATTTTTCGTTTCTTTCAAAAGGAAAGTGTCCAACGCTGGAGCACGCCATGCTGTCTTTGGATACGATGAACTAAAATATGGGGGAAAACGTTTAAAAAATCATGAAAAACATGAAAATATCAAAACCATAAGTTATTCACTTATTGAAAGTATATTAATTAGACAACTCGAATAAATTAAAACATTTTGCTTGTAATATTATTTGTTCATAATTTATGACTAAATGTCCTATTTATAACATAAATTATTATTAATTAATAAAAAAGTACTTGAAGATACTATTAATAAATACACACCGGTTCATGAAAGCCAAGTCCTAGCCGTTTTACTCTACTTCTTTGTGATATTTGTCCATTACATTTTTTGTCTGCTTTTTCTTCCTGTACACATTGTGTTTTACTTTCATCATATATAGTATTATTGGGGCAATTAAAAACAGCTATTTTAAGGTCGTGGTTATCATTATCATCTGTACACTGATAGAACATATTGCAATATTTCGGATGTCTTTTAAATGACGTGGGACAAACGTATACATATTGGTCTTCTTCCGTTTCCGGACAATCTTTATTTGAGGAAGAGTTTGCTTCTGTGGTGCTATCCGTTGTACTTGATGTTGAAGACTCTGTCGTTGAACTCTGACTGTCAGTGGTCTGAGGAGAAATTTCTTCGGTGGAAGTCGAAACTTCAGTTGTAGCTGTCGATTGTTCTGTAGTTGATGGCATTTGAGTGGTTGTGGCTGTAGTTTCATATGAATTTGAAGTGGTTGCCTCTGAATTTGTAGATTCTTTATTAGTAGTTGTTTGGTCTGTAGTTGAAGCAACAGTTACGTCAGTTGTACTTTGTGTTGACTGTTCCGTTGTAGACTCTTCACTAGATGTCGTAGAAGTCTGTTGAGTTGAAGGTTCTCTAGTTGTCGTAGTAGTCGTTGTCGATCTCTGGGTAGTAGTAGTTGTGGTGGTCGTGGTTGAACTTGGTTTTGATTGAGTTGTTGACTTTTTGGTAGTTGTCGTTGGCGCAGATTGTGTCGTCGATGGTGTCCTAGTTGATGTTTCTGTTGTTGATTTTTGGGTAGTGGTAGTTGTTGCCTTTGTTCCTGATGGCTGGAGACTTGTAGTGGTAGTTTCATAAGTACTTGTAGATTCAGTTTCACTTGGTGTACTGGTAGTTGAAGAAGACTCACTATTGTTGTGGTTTTGTTGTTGACTACCATTACAATTCCGAGGTGGATAAACTGATTCTTCATGGTTACAAGTTTCTAAAGCAGGATCCCAAATTGTTCCATCTCCACAATCAAAGTGGTATATTGAAAACTTTTCTCCATTATTCTCCCAATCAACACACCTGTAAAACTTTTTGCAGTCGTTTGGATCGGCATAGAAACCAGCCTTAGTACACGTATAATTGTTATTATTCACGTTGTCCTTGTTTGTATTTGAGCAGTTTGAATTTGTGTCTTTCGCAGTTGTAGTTGAATCTGAAGTTGATGTAGTTGAAGGACTTGATGTAGTTATAGGTGCAGATGTATAATCAGTATTGTTGCTAACATCTACGGTACTACTTGTGCTACTTATTGGTTTAGATGAAGCATCAGATCTACAAGATGGATTTGAAACATCGTCAGGGTGATTACATGCTGTTATATCCTGATCCCAGATAGTTCCTTCACCACAAGTGAAGTCGTATTTTGTAAAACCATCTTTTTCATTACTAACACATCTATAAAACTTTTTACAGTCCGCATTATCACCGAAAAATCCTTCTTCCTCACAAGTGTTTTGGTTAGGTCGAGTGGATGTAGTCGTTGATATTATTGGTGTCGTTGTCACGTTTTCTTGTGTTTCAGGTCCTGCATTGTCAACCGAATCGGGTTTTGTCTCTGTTGGTGGTATCTTATTATTTTGACAACTGTTTACTTCAGCAATGTAATTGCATGATTGACTTTGGACATCCCAAGCTGTTCCTTCTGCGCAAGTAAATTCGTATTTTGTATAACTGCCTTTTCCATCATCTACGCATCTATAAAAACGTTTACAGTCGTATTTATTAGCGTAGAAACCATCTGAAGAACATTTGTCACTGTCGTTTTTGTTACTGTAATTAATTTCAGTTGTACTTGATATTAAATCTGTAACTACATTATCAGGGCTACTCGAGTGAGTACTCGATGTCGTCAGATCTTCTGCGACTGTAGTAGAAATTTTCACTGTTGTACTTTTCGAAATATTACAAGTAGTATCATCAGTTTCATGGTCACATGCTTGAATTTCTTGAATCCACACCGTACCTTCACCACAAGAGAAGTCAAACTTCGTAAATCCTCCTTTGCCATTATCAACACAACGGAAGAACTTTCTGCAATCTGAAGAATCAGCCATAAATCCTTCAGATGTACATATGTTATCATGTGACGAAGCATCAATATTTTCTGTTGAAGTAGGCGTATTTGATTCTGTTGAACTAGTCGAAAGAGTTGAAGTTGGATCTGGTGCGGGCTTACTGGAAGAACTTGGTGTCCCTCTACCGCAAGTCGTGTTACTTGTAGCATGGTTACAAGCCAGAATACTTTCATCCCAAACAGTTCCATCACCACAATAAAATTCGTATTTTGTATAACCACCTTTTCCATTATCAACACAACGATAAAATTTTTTACAGTCCTCACTTTCCGATCCGAAAAATCCTTCTGATGTACACTTATTATCTGAGTGAGTCTCTTGATCCAAAGTAGGTTGTGTAGAGGTGTGTGATCCTTCTTGTTGTTTTGTTGTGCTATCAGACATGTCATTCGTAATGGTTGAAACTGGATAAGAAGTTGTTTCTGAGATTTCACTGTCAGAATTTTTTCCACACTTCTCTACTGCCCATCTGTGATTACACGCTTCAATGCTCGAATCCCAAACTGTTCCTTCACCACATGAAAATTCAATTCGACTAAACCCTCCCTTTCCGTTGTCAACACATCTATAAAACTTTTCACAGTGTTCTGTATCGCCTATAAAACCTAAAGATTTACATATATTATTATTATTGTCAATTTCGGAAATTGAGGTTGTTGTATATAATAATGTAGTTTGAATAGAACTGTCTGGGTCCTTCTCACTGGGTGTAACATATCCACTATCAACGTTTTCGGTACTATCAATGTTTTCCAGATTATTTTCATCAATATTATTTGATGAAGTACTTCTACAATCTTCGACCTCCTGGTCGTAATTACAGGCTTCTATTGCAGAGTCCCAAACAGTCCCATCACCACAAGAAAATTCATACCGTATATAATCATTTTGCCCAATATCTACACATCTATAAAACTTTTTACAATCTTCTTTATCGCCCATAAATCCATCCTTATTACATTTTCTATTGTAGGAATTAGGTATTTCTTTTGAAGTTGTTGACGAACTTAGGTCCATAAATGTATCTGGAGTTGGCATACTGTGCTCAATACCGTACATAGAATCATAATCATTGTCATTAATATTTTTCTGTGTAGTTGTCTGAACAAGTGTGACTGTAGTCATAATCCCAGTGTCATTATATCTATCTGAATTTGTTTTACAAGATGTTACAGCCCAATCATGATTGCAGGCTTCAATAGTTTCATCCCATGACGTACCTTCACCGCAGTTATAGTCAAATCGAGTAAAAGAACCTCTTCCATTTTCAATACATTTATAAAACTTTTTACAGTCTACTGAATTTTTAAAGAATCCACTCGAGGAGCAAGGTTTGTCTACATTTTTTGGATCTTCAAATGTTGTTGCTAAAGAAACAGTAGTTTCAGTTTTTGGAGTTGTCAGTCTTATGTTTTCTTGATGTATTTGATTCAAATAACCGTAGTCGCTGTCATCTTCATCTGTATCATCTTGACTCTCATCGATATTCATTGAACTGCTCGGGTTCATAATAGTGGTCTCAGTGGTTAAACTCTGAGCTGACAACTTACTGCCACATTCTGCAACAGCCCACGCATGATTGCAAGCTTCTATACTACTATCCCAAACTGTTCCTTGGCTACACGAAAAATCATATCTGGTAAAAGTCCCTTGCCCACTATCGACGCATCTATAAAATTTTTGGCAGTCATTTGGATCTCCTATGAAACCACTTTGATGACATATATTTACCAATTTGTGTAAATCATTTCGTTTGGAGCTACTAGATGGTGTGTGTGGTGTAGATGTGGTCTGTGTAGTTGTAAAATCTTCTTTAACTTCGTTAACTTTAATTTGACTTTCAGTGATACCATAATTTATTTGATTTTCAATTAGCGGAGGATTATAGATATTGTATGAATTTGTAGTGAAATTAACTGCAACAGGATAATTATCAGTAACAACGTTTTCATTGAAGTATTGTGCTGTAACGTCGTTGTAATTATTTGTTATTTGAGGTCTATTAATCTCTTTATTATTGCTGATGGGATTTTCACTTGTCCTAGAAGTATAATAGTTGTTTAATTTTTCACCAAAATGTAAGTCCGCCGTATTATCCGTTGCAATATGTTCATTTTGATATCGTGTTGTAGCATCATTGTAATTACTTGTAAATGTAGGTTTTTTTTGTTGTAGGTCATTACTCGTTAGTAGGTGGTTGTCGTCACTAGCGTCTCGGCCGCATCTCGTACTCCGGACATCCCAAGCATAATTACAGCTTTGTTTATCATCGTCCCACACTGTGGATTCTCCACATACAAATTCGTAACGTATAAAACTTCCTCGAAAATTACTAACGCATCTATAAAATTTCTTACAGTCATAACTGTCACCAACAAATCCATCAGAAGTACAAGGATCACTTCTATCTGATCTCGAGGGCTCAGTTGAAACTGAGGGAACTTGACTGGAAGTGGTGTATTTATTATTCCAATACGTTCCTAAATTATCAAACGCTTCAGAAAATTGTTGCTTCGCAGTGGTCGTCGTAAATAAATTTAAACTTGTTGTACCGTCTCTGCCAACTGTATATTTATCTCTTATATTTGCTGTGGACAATGTAAATGCTCCTGAATCATTTTTTCTTTTATTTAAATACAGTGGTGACATTGTCGATATAGGAGATGGTAATTCTCCAAAGTCAATATCATTGTCATCTACTTCTTGCCGGGCTGGAACTATTGCTCCACTACACTCTGATCTTTTGGTGCTACTGGGGTGATTACACACCTCTGTGTCGGGGTCATACACGGTGCCGGGACCGCATTGAAACTAAAATCAATCATTATTGCATATTATACTCAAGACACAATATATTTATATTTTGCATAATTATAATTTAAATAATTCATACTCTAAAAACATTATATTTCCCACTAAAAGATTGGACACATCTGTAAAAAATGGAACAGTCCGTGGGATCCGCTTTGAAACCTTCTTCCAAACACAAAACGGGATCGGGTTTTGAGCCGGAATATAGTTTTACTATTCTACCATTAACCCGTCCTCGCCGAGCTTCTCTTGTATCTGTTTCTGTAATTATAATATTGAATTATGTAAATGAATTGATATTAAAAAAATTCTGAGGGCAAAGCTTGGAGAAGTGTGTTTACCATTTTCGTTCGCTCGTATTACATCGATAACAGCAGACAGCACTACTAGGGATAGACAAGACCCTACGTGTACCTTCATTGTGACCTGACTGAAGAACTTCTTTATCTTAAATTCATCGTTACGTTTACCTGAAATTTAAAAATATAAAAAGATATTTACTGAATATCATAACATAAGTTCACAAAACGGAATACATATTATCAATTACTCCTTTGAAACTATTATATGTGGAGAGAGAGAATTATGATCTATTCTATTCAACAGTAGATATAAAATTATAATTTTCACAAATTTAATTATAAGTATATATCTCCTATTAAAATAATTGTTGCAATATCGTCTTTAGACCAAAAGTAAAATGAGTTTAGTAAAGAACGACTTAACGGGTAGAGATAGGTATGACTTGTTCAAAGTGCTTCTGCAGGTTTAAGTGTTAAAGAAAAACACAAAGCCTACTTGTTGTAAATGTTAATATTGTGTTGTAACTAGAAATGTAAATGAAATCCTATCAATAGCTGAGAGCGAGTAATTGTTTTTTTGTTTTGTTGATGGCTGATCTTAGTGAATAGTTATTCCATGCAAAAGTAATTGGTTCTATCTATCTAAGTATTCAATCAATATAAAGGATTTAAACGATGGAAATATATTGTCAATCGGTTCAGTTTAGTTAAGTTTAGTATTCATAGTCTATTATAATCATAGTGGCAGAAGGTGACCAAGTGTTCCGGTACGCCTTCTTGCGACTGGAAGGGCAGGAGGATTCCTCTCCTACCCTTCACCCCGAGGAGGGCCCGCCGCCAAAAATGGCGGCGGGCCATTTTTGGCGGCGGTACTAAAACCTATTATCAAAGTATCATAATTACAATAGCTACATGACGAATCAAAACTCATTGTACACCATGTCAGCCATCAGATGTGGAATTAAAGAAACAGTACATTTTTTGTTTCAAATTTAAAAAAATTAAAAAAAAAGAAGATACGTAGCTTAATTGTGTAATATAATTTTAATAAGCAAAAATTATCCAAACAGTTTAGTTTGGTAACTACATAAAGTTGTTTATACATATATTATTTATTCAGACAGTCATGTATGTGTATGTTTGTTTTATTCAGTGACATGTAACTGACGTACGTGTCAAAGTAACTCGACGTGATAACTTCACAAACAATTGATTGTTGCAACCTAAATAAAATAAAAAATACGTATCGCAGTCATTCAATTATTTTCAATGACATAGTTTATCACATTTTAAGTTTTAATATTTTAAACAGGCCAAATTATAAACATCTTTAACCTTTATCAATTAAATTGAAGACATTTATTTATATATATATATATATATATATATATATATATATATATATATATATATATATATATATATATATATATATATATATATATATATATATTGTTAATTATATCCAATCAGTATATTTCATAACAGAAATATAATTATTTGTAAAACCTCAAACATTTTAGTAAGAGTTTTAATTGTAATAAAAAAACCTGAATTCAAAATATCTTTATCCAAATAGGCATCTACACGCACTTTTGAATCGTCAATTATTACAATAAAAAAGTTCAGGGTACGCAATCTTGAATAAGTACCACCGGCTCGGAATGCTGCTCTGCTGAGCTCTGAAGAGCCGGACAGAAACTCAAGAGTTGTTCTTTTTAAATGAATTTAACAAAGTTACATTATTACATTACATTATAATATCAACGCCGCAAATGAGTCAACGACATGTTAATAATGTTATAGAGTTAAACAAAAGAAACTAGAGACGCTTAATACAAACTAACAAAGATCATTTGAGTAACAACCCTCCCACAGGTGAGATTAAAAAAGCGTCAAGTCCCGAGCTTTAAATACGCACGCTAAGAGGCCATCGCGAGGCCATCACGAGGCCATCGGGAGGCCGTGACCATCGCACGCAATAATTCCTCGGATAGCTTTATAAAGGTCACAAGTGAACAACCCATCCCATCCTCGGAACAAATCAACGCACCTAGTTCGTTGCCGCGAATAATAACACGAACAAAAAACACTAAAGACAGCTCAGGTCTTACCATTTTTTATGTCTATGACATATTTTTTAAAGGCTGCGTCGAGGAGACCGGAGCGAATCGAGTATTCGATGTGTTATTATTATGGAATTATTTAATACAAAATGTGTCATCGCGTCGGCGCGTATCTTATATGTAACATGCGCTTTTTAACGTAATAACCTGTTTAAATATAATTAAAGTTAACGTATTAATTAATGATACTTCGTGTTGAGTTAACAGATTAAACAACAAAACTCAATGTTAACTCAAAATATCACATATTTAGATGCTGTACAAAAAGATGTAAACCATTCACAGTGTTAACTGATATTATCATACGATAAAACCAATGTGATAATATTACACGCATAGGCTTGTGTATCTTTTATTTTCTTTAAAGAAAACAATTATCTAATTTAATCGCACGCCCGAGATACAAGCAGAGATACCATTAAAGACACCAATGGTTATCCCTCAGTACTCTAAATGCAAATAAACGGGCCGGGTGGGTTCCTATTAATATCCCATGGTGACGTGCGGCGCTGTCGATACCGCCGCGTCTCGCAGCGAGAGTTAAATTGCGTAAGTGTCTCGTTGCGATTCGTCGAAGGGTGCTCAAAACTGGTTCCAGAAGATTCCCTTTCCAGCACCTGTGCTGCTGCATTCTTGCGGTCGGACCGAAGCTAGATAAGTAGATAGTATTTGCAAGCGTATAATTGGCGCTCGGAGTAATGGGCGGGAGTGCAGTGTTAAGCTCGAGGGAAATTACCCTCGATATTATGATCGATAATATTGTAAATTGTAACGTCTCTTTTAGCAAATTGATCTTGAAGGGATAAGCGACCGTCTACTTGAACCCGAGGGCTAATTCGAGTAATCATGTCATTAGCGGGCCATTACGGTTGTATGAGCGTATTTAAACTCGTAAATGGTGCAGTGGCAAAACAATTTGAAGCGTAAAAAATATTTAAATTTTATTTTTCTATTTTTGAGACAATTGTCAATTAAGTATAATTATGTTTTTTTTTTTTTTTTTTTTTTTTTTATTTTTTTTGAGGGCAAACGAGCGTGCGGGTCACCGTTAATATGTGATCACCGCCGCCCATGGACTCTTGCAACATCCGAGGATACACAAGAGCGTTGCCGGCCTTGGAGAAAGGAATATATGCCTTTTTTGAAGGTACCCATGTCGTATCGATCTGGAAATACCGCCGAAGGAAGTTCGTTCCACATTTGAGTGGTACGTGGGAAGAAAGTCCTTGAAAACCGCACAGTTGAAGATCGCCACGCATCCAGGTGGTATGGATGGTAAAGGAGGCGATGGCGAGCTGTGCGGTGGTGAAATTCGGCGGTAGGCATCAGATCGAATAGTTCTTCGGAACACTCCCCGTTGTAAATGCGGTAGAAGACGCACAAAGAAGCCACGTCTCTACGCAATGCCAAAGAGTCCAGCCGTTCGCAGAGCACCGGGTCCCCGACAATCCGAACGGCTCTCCGTTGTACGCGGTCAAATGGTAGAAGCTGATATTGGGGTGATCCGGACCAGAGATGAGAACAGTACTCCATGTGTGGCCGGACCTGCGCCTTGTAGAGCGCAAGTCTTTGGCCAGGTTTGAAATACTGCCTCGCTCTATTGATCACTCCCAATTTCGTCGAGGCCAACTTGGCCTTGCTCTCCAGATGACCACGAAACTGACAGTCGCTCGAAATGTCGAGACCCAGTATTCTGATACTTGGCGAGGCAATAAGAGGAGTGCTCTCGAAGAGCGGTGATACGACAAATGGGGTTTTCTTAGTGGTAAACGCGCAAACCTGTGTCTTGTCGGGATTGAACTGAACGTGGTTCAGTTCACCCCACTCAGAGATCATCCCCAGGGAAGTCTCTATTGAAGACACAAGTTTCTTTCGGCACTCATCGACGTTTTCCCAAGAGAGACCTGCACGACCGGAATATACCGCATCCCCAGTGCTGTCATCCGCATAACAATGTATGTTGGAAATATCCAACATATCATTGATGTGCAGGAGGAACAGAGTTGGGGATAGCACGCAGCCTTGGGGTACACCAGCGTTCACGGGCTTGGGGTCCGAGCAAAAACCGTCGAGAACGACCTGTATGCTCCGCCCAGTGAGGAAGCTGGTTATCCACTTGCATAAACTCTCGGGAAGCCCATAGGAAGGTAGCTTCGAAAGAAGCCCCTTGTGCCATACACGATCGAAGGCTTTTGCCATATCCAGACTAACTGCCAGACCCTCTCCCTTGCTTTCAATAACCGTTGCCCAACGGTGAGTGAGGTATAACAGAAGATCACCAGCTGATCGACCATGGCGAAAGCCATACTGCCGGTCATTGATCAACTGGTGATCCTCGAGGTACGTTAGGACCTGTCGGTTTATGATAATCTCCATTATTTTGGAGAGAAGGGAGGTAATGGCGATAGGTCTGTAGTTAGCTGGGTCCGAGCTATCACCTTTTTTAGGGATCGGATGGACAAGGGCACACTTCCATGAGACCGGGACTACGCCTTTAAGGTAGGAGTGCCGAAATAGACGCGTTAGCACTGGAGTCAACTCAGGGGCACACGTTCGTAGCACCAGTGGAGAAATGCCATCCGGCCCACTCGACTTATGAACGTCCAAGGAAAATAGAGTCTGCCTGATAGTTTTTTGCCGAAAAACTATTTCCGGCATTGAGCTCTGACACCGCGGGATGATAGGCGGTGTCTTCCCTTGGTCGTCCAAAGTCGAGTTAGAGGCGAAAAGAGTGCCCAAGAGATCGGCTTTCTCTTTTGCCGTGTGGGCCAGAGAGTCATTCCCCATGTGCAACGGCGGTAGGGACGGCTGGCTAAAGTTGCCCAGACTGGCCTTTGAAAGCGCCCAGAATTTGCGCGTGCCAGGCGGGTACTTTGCCAGCTGATCCCCAATTTTGACGACATGCTTGAACTTTGCTCTAGCGATTTGCCGTTTGAAGAATCTGGAGGCACGGTTGTATTTCCTCTTCAGAACTCTAGAGTTCGGATCCTTAGTGACTAACGCATTGGCCCAAGCTTGATAAGCCTGCCGTTTGCCAGCTGATGCAGCCCTGACAGACGCATCAAACCAAGGCCGCGATCTGCCACCAAGTGGTACCACAGAGCTTGGTACAAAAAGTTCCATGCCCTGAAGTATCACATCAGCTACAGCCGCAGCGCAGTCACTAGGATCGTTGGAAGGGAAACAAATCGGCCCCCATGGGTAGGATGCAAAAAAAGACCGCATTCCATCCCAATCCGCTGACTTGTAGTGCCAAACGCGTCGAGTCGCAGGTCTTGTGCGAGCTGGACGTTGAATGGGCACTACACTCCGTACCAGACAGTGATCAGAGGACCCTAAAGGAGCCTCGACAGCGACCTGGTACTTTTCTGGATGTGTAGTCAGCAGAAGATCCAACAAAGAGGGCGTGTGGCTGTCCACATCCGGTAGACGTGTGTGCGTCTTTACCAGCTGGGACAGACCATTTGCCAGAGCAAAGTTAAACACAGATCTCCCCGCGTAGTCGGTTGCACGTGACCCTAACCATTCGGTATTGTGCGCGTTAAAGTCCCCGAGGACTACGACTTCGGCGGAGGGAGTCTGAGAAAGCAGGTCGTCAATCTTCGCTTGAACGTGGCCCAACAGTTGATCTGTTTGTGCATTACCACTATGGGACCTGTAGAGGCACGCGTAGAATCTGACGTGATCGTCCATGTCCACGCGTAGCCAGAGCACGGACAGGTCCCGACCTTCAAAAATCTGAAGGCGACGGTAGCAGATATCCTCCCTTACGAACACAGATACCCCGGCGTGTGGTATAAAATGATGTTCTAGTTTATACCCGGGGTATGATAGGTACGCTGTGTCGCTAGGTTGAGATATCTGCGTCTCCGTCAAAAACAACAAGGCCGGCTGCGCCGTCTCAAGGTGGTAGTGGACGGCGTTTAGGTTCGAATGAAACCCCCGGATGTTACAAAAGTCCACATCTAGAGTGGAGCGGGGTGCCGCTGTTTGCCGTCGTTTGCCCTCAGGAAACACAAAGTGCGATACTTTGCCCGCCCCAGATACGACGGGCAGCCCGAGCAAAATCCGAGGATCATTCCCCCGATTTTGCTCGGGGAGGGGGTCCCCGGCTTCATCAAAGCCGGTACCCTCCTGGGGTATTTTTCTTTTTTGCATCGCGTTCATGTTTGGCGGGGGGGGGGGGTTTGGGCTTCCGGATTCTCTCACTCACCGACGGAACATAACCAAATGAATTTGGTTACTACATGTCGGTCTTCTGTGAGAGGGTGGTCCTTCCCCGGTCGAGCCAGCCCAATACGAGCTGCAGTCAGATAACTACAGCTAGGCTCTACCACCAAAAAATGTGAAATATTTAAAAGAATAAACCATTAAAATGGTGCCAATTATTAGGTGTAGCTAGTGTTGACGGTCACGGTCGAGGCCGCCTCATCTGCATTGAACAGATCGCTCCATAACACATTAAACCTCGCATTACTCACACCACGCGCCTACTTACGAGTACTACCAGCAAAGGTAACACTGCCATTATGATCATTTCTAAGTGTTTGACCATTTAATACACATGTCTTGCACATTATAATTAAAATAATACTTTAGTTATTAGAGACTAACTCTATTATTACACTGATAAAATTGTTACGCGATACGCGATTGTTATAATATAAATGATACCTTTGATAAGTTAAATTAAGCAGAAAAATAATTTTATTAAGATTTTGTAAATGTTCTGCTTATATAAAAACTTCATAATATATCCTGGGATAAGAAGTTGAATTAGAAATTGTAACTCTTCCCCCCTGGGTGATTAAATATTGGTGAAATCTAAAAACATTTAAAAAATCTTAAATTTCAAGCCAACGTCGAGGGCCAACGTCTGTGACAGCACGCTCACAGTCAATGAATACACCATCTCCTTATATATTCGTATTTTCTATTTCTCCGCTCGGGACTCTCTCCGTACGGATATAACAAACAAACGACAAACGGTTTCTGGATACACGCAGAGATATCATGATAAATGTTGGTCAATTATCAGTATGATGATGATGTTATATGATAATTATCATATAACATATCTAAACGCATACCTCACGTTTGATATCGACTTGTTTTTACTCTGAATAACTAACCAATTACATGGTTGTGTTATTAAATCTTCTGATAATTGGAGTGGAATAATAATAATAATAATGTAAATTAACTGATGGAATTCACACCGGATGCTGGTGTTTAATTTATTATTAATCGTATGTATTAAGTGCCTTAATCTCTCACGAGATCTTTAATCTGTTCACATGCAGACCGTGTGACGGAGGAGGAGGAGGACGTGAGACGGAGCGTCCACGATTGGTTCAAAACGATATTGCGGCCTTGACGGTGAACTTAGTCAAAAACTACATCCTATTGCATCCTAGCTTTGCGCGTTACTTCACTGCTCTTCGGCATATTGTAAGGTCCCCGTGTCCACGGAGTATTCCGAATAAGAAGTATTTAAAACACTCTTACATAGTAAATGAAAGTTGTTTTGTTTTGTTTTAAGGAAAAATTCAATTCAATTCAATCCATTGAATTTTATCTTCAAACTATATACTTGAAGATTACTGTAAAGAAAATTTTTAAAACTACGTATATTTTTAGTTTTATAGCAAATTTTGTTCGAAACAGTTCTTTTCGAATTCGAATCGAAAGGAAAATATCCGCTCGTACGAGTACGTCGAAATAGACACCACACCAATTTCCACCAATTACTTTTTCTGCTCGTAACGATGAACAAACAGACTAACAAACTAATTTTAAACCCACTTCTCGAAGGTTACACATAACGTAGGTACATACATGAATATCAATTACTTATAAATGTAGTGTTTCTATAGATTTGGCTTAGTTACTATTTCTTATATTAATTATAGGTTTTAATTATTTAATTGTACGGAATAATTGTTACAGATTCTATAATTGCGGAAGTCGATTTTAAAGACAAAGATGAATCTTCATGAAGTTTTTATAATGTAACAAAACAAAAAATATTTAATAGATTAATATGCAAATGTAATAGCCTTATTTACGTCCACGTAATGAACGCAAAAATACATACATACGTAAAATACGAGACAATTAAACAATAAGAATGAACTTAAAACTTAAATCTATGAAGGCTTCCGAGAAATGCGTCTTAAGATCTCGCGCCGATGTTAAGATGGGGATAAAACCTAATCCAACCGATGTTTCATACGTTAGGTGTTATTTTGATTTCCTCCAAGCGGTCCGCCGTACCTTGACCCCTCGTGCATCAGGATTCCATAATTTTCCAGCTCGATCACGATTTCCATGCAGGCATGTCTGTCAGTCATTACGCGATGACTTCATACAGTTGGACATATTAGGTATTTACAGATTAATTTACCTGCATTTTACATATATAGTTTTTTAATTAAAAAATCTATTCATAGAAATAATACCACAATATACATATTCTGCTATTCGAGTCTTTTCATTGGAGGGTGGAATTACTCGCAGACCAAGAATTCGCGTAAATACTTCAGAAGTAGTGGTTATTTTCGTCCGATGATAAAGAAGTTATTGCCGTCTCTATAAAAGGAATAAAAATGTAACAGTAGTGTTACGAGACGCGATGCAAATATTTTTTTAACATTCTCGTTACACCCACGCCTCGGGACTCGCTATATATTTAATATTTGCGGTTCTAGTTAGACCACACTTATTTAATTATGATCTCTCGAATCGATCGCGTTAAAGTGAACGACCGCGCGGTACAACTATTGCAATTTGTCAAACGACAGAAAAAAACTATACCGTTACTTTGGACATTTGTAAAGTCTGAGTATTCACTAATGATAATTAATGATTTCGGTAAATTTATGTCCAAATATGAGCCCACGGTCAATACCTATATACCTATACTGTAAATGTACGAGGTCGAACCAGTGCCTTCTATTTCTAAAACTATATTATCAAGATAGCTTTAAATCAATCCGGCGGTAATCACACGGTTTAGCAACATTTTAAGAGCGGAAGGGTTGAGATGATATCTCCGTCCGGTGATTCTCTTATCGCTTGCAACAGATACATTAACTTTCTTATTGTTCGCTTTTAATTGTTTATTACAATAATATGTAGATCAATGTTAGGAGGCATTTCAATTATTAAGATTTATTCTGTTTCGGTTGACTGCGCCAAGTCAGCTCAACTCAACTCAACGTACTAGTGTAGACTACTACTAGTGACTACTATGACAAACGTAATGTATTATATATTATTCTTTACATTAATTGTATAATAATAAAATCTCACAATATTGCTGAGCCCTCTCCCAGTATTACCGATGAGAGGTAGAGAGAGAGATAGAGATATAGGTAGAGGTAGAGGTAGAGGTAGAGAGGTAGGTAGAGAAATAATCGTCTGTGGTACACGACCAATTTTATACACGCACCATGAGTCCAAGAATAAGGTTGACGATAAATGAAAAGCAAACTCAAATCGGTTCATTCATACCGGAGCTGTGACGACACAAACGGACAGATATATAGATAATTTATGTGAACAAATGACAAAAAATAAGTTTGAGAGTTACGTAATAAAATATTACTAACATAAGTATTATTATAGTAAAAAATATTAAATAATTTTAATATAAAAACATGATCCCGGGGAGAGTCGTAAAAAGTAATGAACTACATCACGTTCAGAACGAAATTTGTAAGAACACAATGGTCCGCGATACAGTCGTTATACGCCGAGGATAAATCAAATATTTTATATTGATAATAAACTAATAATGATCCATTTGTTAATTAAACGTCGAGGTGTCAATTACATGTTGTTTTATTTTGAGAAATGATTTTAAACAACCAACGATGCTTGTATTTTCAATTTATACTTACAGCAGTGTTCTAAAGTATTAAAAGGAGCAAATTAATTGATAAATCATTTATAATTATTTTTATTTTTTATTTTATTAACGGATTTTAATTACGTCTTGGAGATATTACTTAAATTGTTTTATTGAGAGTTATTAAATGAAAAAGTCTAAATATGTATAAAACTACTTTTCCAATCGTCTACGAACATGTTAATTATAATAAAAATATATAATTTTTACATTTATTAAAAAATTTAATATTTAAATTAATATTTTTTGTTGAATTTACTATAAGTATAACCTTTTATTAAGTATATTAACTAAATTGGATGACATAATAAAGTCAAAATCGCAGTTAGAGCGTCCTAACGTATAAAAATGGCGGCGCAGTGCAGAGGAAACTGAAATAATATTTTTATTATAAAGTCGTAAACATTACTCAAAACATATTCCAAAATATTTTTTACGTTCGCAATTTTAAGTTTAACGATTCATAAAAATAAACGGACCTACATTCATAAAGTGTGCAATTTTATTGTTGTCTAAACATTTGACACTAGCGGCGCCCGCGACTTTACTCCTTATAACATCCGCTATCCGTCAGTAAAGTCTTGTTAAAATCGGTCCAGCAGTTTTAAAGGTTAGCCTGAACAGACGGACAGACTGAGACATTTTTTTTTTTAATGTCTGTATCGTATATAATTTCTCGTGCATGGAGTGAAAAGCAGTTAATTTGTATTTACAAACAGACATTCAATTTTATTTATATATATAGATTTGTATAAGACATGACGAAGACGTACTGTTAAGATATCGATATCATAAAAAAATTAACTCAAAGTTTTTTATTTACGCATTAAGTAAGGTAGGAGAAGAGATGTGTAAGATGTACATATAATGTTACTCTATTACATTTAAATCAACTGAGTCAATTACTATATTTATAAAATCATTCTCTTGACTGACTGACTCAATCATCTGGAGTTTAGAACAGGCTTGCGTCAGGAGTATGTACTGCAGTTTCAATTCTAAAGAAAGTACAGGGAGGAGCAAGTAAAAACCTAATGACCTAATAACAATATTAATTAATTATTATTATTGTATACACACTATAGGAAGATAATTAAAGATCATGAAAAATCTAATATTTTTACATAGCATCAGTTACGTGATAAAAAATTAAATGAAATCAAATTGTTGTTATTTCAAAATACATGGGAAATACGAACACAGAACAAAGCTCGGTTGACTGTTCGTTTATTTCCTAATTAAGGAGACAAAAACCCCGGTAAGTAATTTGAAACAAAACGTCGTTATTTAGTACGTGTTCCGCGATAACAATCATAATTATAATTTTGGATATAGGAGTTCATTGACCCGGGTGCGCCGGCACCTATGCGTGGTGGCGGTCCTTGATATGTATGGTCATTCAAAATATTTTCAAAAATTCAATTCTTACATACATGGTGTGTATCCATAAGGTCACAATAAAAATAATTTGTGGAAATATTGCTCAGAATTAAATATATTTTTATTGTCAAATTTTAATATATTTTTTACGACAATTGTTTAGCAAATTTTAAACGTTTTATAAAGATTAATTACAAAAGGTATAAACATGTAAATGTTTTAATAGAGGGTGTTTTATGGCGGCGTCAATGTACCCGCTGATATTTATTTGATTTTAATAATTATTTACACCGCCCTGTAGAGTGCAGCAAATAAATTTAAAATCAGAGAAAGGTCCAGATTTATGTCTAACCGAATTGTATCATGAGCTTAATCCTGTTTCACACACACACACACACACACACACACACATCGCACATCGCACATACTTTTATTTTTATCGACTCTCGTTTATAAAATATTAATATTTATATTCAAATAATGATTTAAATGCAGCAGTTGTTAATCAAAATAACAAGTTATATAAAGTCGGGATACATATTGTAACATCTCCTTACTTTTGTGTAATGCTACCTGTTTTAATCAATGTTAACTTTAGCGACAATAAAAAACTGTTTATTTTTCAGGAGGTATATAATAATCTGAATTATTTCACCCTTCAAGAGACAAAGATCAAGAGATTTATTAAATGTCCTTCGTAAGATGCGTTCAGATTGACCGCAATCTGTACCATCCGTGCGTGTTGGGAATAATCTTCATTTCACTTGGTGAGTAGCGGTTTGTTGGCATTGAACTTGGCAGGACCTACTTGGCTCGGTCGCCAAATATGCCATTACCGGTCCCACAGTGCATGGATATCTTATGTATTTATCCGCTGATCCTAGTTTACAGTTTACAGTTCGCCTTTGTTATGTACTCTCCGTTATGTAGACGGGTTAGGTACTGTTATTTGTCTTAGGTATCTTGTAGGTGAATAGTTACAATTGTTCTGGTTGGTGAGGTTGGATTCAATGTAATTGATGCAATAATAATTTTGGTACAAAACTCTAATTATACCTTAATATTTCAGATCGTGAGTGTCGAGAAACTTGAACTCAAAAAAAGATTTGGGAGAAAAAATATCCCCCGCTGACTCTCACGTGTGTATGTGTGTGTGTGTGTGTGTGTGTGTGTGTGTGTGTGTGTGTGGTCGAGTTATAATTCACTGCTAAGTGCCTTAGTTATGATATAATTATTGTATTAATATCGAATAACACAACGCAACAAATAACATTGATTCACTCCGCGGGGAGATGTAAATCACTTTTAATGGGGATATTTTCAATTAAATCTTTGAGTGATGTGTCCAGTGCAATTTAATATTTCATATCTTAAGGTATAAAAAATCTCAAAATCTACTCTACCAATTTAATCTACACTATTTCCATCCCTCAGGACATTGCAGGGAAGACAAGAGCGTTATATTATTACCACTGGAACACTTAACAATATTATTTTAATACTTTATCAATAGTACATTCCATAATTAATAAATAATGAATTCCCTCATCACCAATAACATAAATAACTTCGAGTGAATCAAAGTATTGATTGTGATCACAACCTTTACTAATATATCGTTAATACAATAAGTTCGAGGCATTTTTAAGAACAAAACTGGTCGGCGGAGTCGCGGTTGAGGAGTCGGTGAGTCGGTGAGTCGGTGAGTCGGCGAGTCGGCGAGACCCTCCGGTCTAGGGATGCTTTAAAAATAGACCCTATAAAAAAGTTACTTTATGACCATCTCAACCACCTGCTCGTTATCTCGAGCCGCTGTGTGTGTGTGTTATTACTTTTATATATTTTTAATCAGCTGCGTCCAAACGAGTACTGCGTTATAATAGTCGTGTTCTTATTATATTTACTTTTACTCCTCATTATAATTACATACATACATTATATACTAGTACACTTTACTAAGATCAATACGGGAATTATAATATAGGGATGAAAAATTCTTTTATATACTATTATATATATATTGTACATCGACCTACTAAGTCTTAGAGGAGTTATTGATATTAACATCATATTAAATACAATCAAACTTTATTAACTTTTTGAAACTTTAAGAGTTAAATTTGAGATTAGGGGAAAGTGTAGTGAGGAGGACTTATCATTTAAGGTTGCAGTCAGAATAGTAATAGAGAGTATAAGACTATAAGTAATTCAAAATACAAATAACTTTAAATAGTAAAAGTTAAAGGTAAATTTCCAAAATGCAGAAATATTATCAAAATATGAATAACAGTCTAAGATTCATCTCACGTGAGTCATGTTTTAATATTTATATTTATTATATAAATATAACTTAATTAATATTAATATGATACACTTATCTCTGTATCGGAGGGAATGATGTAGTTATTTAATATTAACGGACCCTTCATCACTGATATATATTATTAATAAAAAACAAGTTAAGATGGTAAATTATAAAGTGAAGATTTTAACAGATTTAAATGATAAAATAAATGAAAAATACATTTAAACTCAAAGAAAGCAAGGTGTTTGATAATTTTTTACTACTCTATAATGTTATGTTGGTTGAATCGGAGACGTGCAAAAATAACAGTGGTTGGTACAAGTAACTTTATTGAAACAATGTTCATACTAAAAGTTATATGTATTGTTAATTCGTTATAATACGTAATTTGAACTATTGATGACTAATGTTTTACATAAAATGTAAAAAATTGTATTTAATCTGTATAGAAAATACTTTTTAAATTTTTATTTATATATTATAACCGACATTTTGTTTTTGCACAAAGTGTCTTATATTTTAATATCATTCGTAACACTCGCGTCACATTGATCTCTAATATTAAATCGGATTAACTTAATGAAGTTGTCAGAGACAACGTCAAAGTTTTTGGATAAAAAAAAATAATTAAAAAAAAAACTACAATGACAATTAAGAACACAGTTACTAGTCAACACATCATGTAGTTCGGATCATAAATAGTACAATGATTGACAAGTTTGATCACATCGAAAATAACACAGTAATTACATATCAGGAACACAAAAACAGAAGATGTAATTACAACATGTGCGAGATAGAACAGATAGAGACTTTTTGCAGTCAACGTCCAAATAATAGACGAACCACAACCGACCGACCGACCGACCGACTGATGAACCTTAATACACCTCAAATATTAAATATATTATCAGTTATGTTGTGGAAATAAAATATATTTAAATTATAAAGTGTCCCAACTCCCAGCGCGCAACGCATTAGTCATAATATTGTGGAAGAGTCCTAATTTGTTAGGCTTATGTATACCGTTAGTAACTCAATTATTTATATGTATAATCCCGAAAATTACTTAAAATATTATAAGCCAATGTTGGCAGGAGAAAATAATTCGTAAAATATTTAAATTAGTATTGCTTGTAAATGATAAATAAGTGTCCCCCTATCTATGTACATATCGTATTTTCCTTAATCGACTCACAATCACACCAATCACACTCCTCTGTGGTCTGAATAACAAATTACATCTAATTGATTAACCCTCAATGTATTGTTAAATAACTTAAACAACACAAATATATTTTATCTCATTTTAATTACGTTTATGTGATTGTACTATTTTATTATTTTTGGTGAATCATTATAAGTTTTTTATTATTGTCAAAATCAAAGGCATTATATAGAGGTAGATGTTTAATTTTAAATAATTGTATGTCAATAATTGTTTATTTTTTTTACTTCAATAATTGAATGAGTACTGGTTATCTTTCCCAAGTCGTTTATCGCTAAACGCAAATCCGTACAACTCCTTTACAAGAGGACATACAATTTAAATAAATTACTTTATACCCTCTGTATAAGGAGCTGTACCTCTGAGGGACTTACATTAGATATAGATCATGTTTAAATTATTTATTAACATTTTGGCATAAAAATATAAACTCAACCCTTAAGTATATATAATATAATATATTCAAAATTTTACTATTATTTATCAAACGAAATAATAAAAACTACTCACCATATATAATTCCAATCACAATATATTTAAAAATAAATCACTGGTTACACGATATCATTAATAATTTTAATATAAATAAATAAAAAAATATATGTATTTATTTAAATGAAAATTCGTTTTGAAGGAGGAAACTTTCCCGCGCCGGCGCTGCTTTGAAAATGGCGGTCGGTTTAGGGGCTGCGCGTTCGTCCTTGCGCCGCGGACAAGGCCTTCGGCTGCGTATGGACGCGCGACCGCGACGCGGCGCTCTTATACTCACCGTACCAACATTTAACATTTGACTTGTGCGAATATTAATAGTCCGCTGGATGGCCAATTAAAGACGCATTTTTCTGCCCGAGGGACCGCATCATCGGGGATTTTAAAAACACGTTTGTTTTAAACTATTTTTTAGTCGGCTTCGGTGAGGTGTTTTTTCTCCCCGACGACAAATTCTTAAGTTAAAACGACCGTGACCACTGGCCGCGGAGTACATTCATTACAATACACTTTTATTTCACTTTACGCGTGTCTCAAAATAAATTTATTGATAATAATTGTTTATCACAACGCGACAGATATCTGTGAAGCAATCCCGTTGTATTCGTACGAGTCATGTAAGTTTCAAGTAAGTCGCTGAGTGATCACGACGTCCTCGCATCATTAATGGATATAAGAACATAAAATTTGAGTATCTAATCAATGTACTGTCAGCTGTAAAGAAAAATACCTTTCCTTAAATCTCTGTAAGTACAGTTATCGTGTAGAGAGCGTGTCGTCTCGGCCGTCGGTCACACACAGGATATCTTATTTCACTTAATTATGAAGAATTTTTCATTAACCACTGGAGGCCTTAAAATGTTCCTAAATAATGTCACTGTTAAAGCGCCCAAAGTGATTATAAAAGATAAAAACTAAGGATGATTTTCGTTTTGAGCATATTATGTATAAATTAAAATATAATTAAATAATAATATACTATACACATTGTATTATTTTACATATTTGTAGATTCAAACCTCGAGACTACTTTTTACGTCTATAAAAGTAATAGTGCTTTTTACAACCATAATGGTTTCCTTCGGTCGTTTCCTTGTATTTTTTAAATCTCATTACGCTTAATAACAATTATGATCTTATTTTTTATTCAGAAGCAATTACAACATCCTTAGATCATGTACGTGTGTTAGTGTGTGTGTGTGTGTGTGTATTATCTCAGAGTATGACTGTAATATAATAGAATAAGCCGCCGCAATCATTTCAATGGGACAATGAATGGTCTGTTGATAAATCTATGAGATAACTTCTTACTACAAATTGTTATCGTATCTTATTATGACGTAAGTATTCACGAAATAGGTACAAGTTAATAGAACGGTTTTTTATCCCGGAGATATACTTCACGTATTCCGCCTCGCCCAGGGAGAGCAGAGATGAGATGAGATGATGAGATAAGCGTGACTGCCCGGTATTGAGAACAAGCGAGGCGAGGTTACAAATTTACAAATTATATTCAATTAAACATATTTTTAATGCACTTTAAATTTTTTTGATAATGTGCATGTGCATGTGCAATAGTATATTTCTATATAATATATTTATTATATTTTCAGGAGTGTTGTGAGTAGTAATTGTCTTAATTCGTCTTAGTTGTGTCTAAATCTCTGAACTAGTAACACTCTTTTAATTTATTTATTTAATAAACGTATCCTTGAAATTCAAATCAGCATATATAAATATTGATAATAATAATAGAGTATTCTTTAGATATAATTAAAATAATACAATTTGCTTTTATGGAATGGAATTTGTAATGAAAATAACGTGTTTTATGTTATGTGTTTATATTCATGTATTTTTTATGTTATCAAGTGCACAGGAGCGGGCAGTCCACTAGCAGTCCACCTGCTGGGCGGCGAGCGCGGAGGACGCACGCACTGAGGACCTCTGCAAACGTAAAGTATCAAATGATTAGTTATCCAAGGAAAAAAACTGGACAAAAGGAGTAACAGGGAGAGATTATTTGACTCTACGACTCTACGACTCTACTCTCTATCGTATCTCCTACCATACGTTATGAACTATTTTGTGAGCAGGTGCTTTTATCCCGGTCGAGTCAGTCATATTCCAGCTGCAACCAATTGACTACCATCTCGAAAATGTTAATTTTAGAATTTCACTGAATGAGATAATCATTATAATACAACTACTCATCCTTTCATTTACATTTATACTATAAAGTGTAAGTCGAATATTTTTGAAATTATTTATTATTTCGAATTTCTACAATCATTTAGAATTGTACACTCATTGGAGATATATATATATATATATATATTATCAAAGTCAAGTCAGTGCGAAACATTTACTTTCTAATGTATTGTCTCCATTTAACGTATTTTTATTGTTGATAAAATATGTGTTAGTAGAATTGTTTGGCGAATTTACATTAGGATTGCTTTTTTGGTGACGCACATCAGGAACAATCCGTCAAACATTAGGTTTTGGGGTCGTCGGTGCGTCGTACATAGTAAACTGATCAGCCTTGACTCCGCACTGACCTTACCGCAGCTGACCAACTGTCTGAACAGGATCAACATCAAAATTCAATCAAATTCTCAGGTCAGCGACTGACAATATTATATACAATATGGGAACATTGAAATATTATAAATGTATATGAATTAAGTTATGATTTAAACACTCTGTATCTGAACGGTTTATGATAATCGTAAGGACATTGAAGTGATATGTATATTTGATTAATGGAGATTACTTCGAACCACTTTAAATATAAATCACGAAGATACCTTCGGGAGGGCTCCAAATCAAAAATACATAATTTCCAGAAACACTTTAATAAATACGTGTGTTAATATAACTATGGTATGTAAGAAATACTTTTAACCTTGATACTTGACAAGTCAGTTAAATGAGGTTAGTAGAACTATAACTTAAAAAAATGCTTTTCTTTTCGGTAAAATTGTCGTCTGTGTTGTTTAAGTCTCAATAGATAGTTAATAGTTAACTGCGTCGGTTCCACTGACAGTTTTTTACCTTCATAGTAATCTCAATTTTGCTCGTTACTAACAAGTGAAGCTTGAGAGCCATTACGCTGAGATTTTTTTATTATTAATTTTTAAACATAATGCGGTGTAAGGTAATGAGACTCAGACTAAGGGGACTCAGACTGAACTAGACCAACCAGTCACACCGCCTTATGGTGTACGACTCGTTATTGCACTCACTGTGTTTTTATTATGAAATTAATGATATATCTAATTTGATAGAACAAAAAATATGTATTCATTTACTGCATTACAGAAAAAATACATAAATTCATACCTTCAATGCCGTGCATAACAAATAGCTCGTCCTAGTGGATACTTCATGGTGAATTTTGCAAATGTTATGTTAAACTGTTACCTACATTTTTCTTTTTCTTTTAATCAAATGTATTTTTGATGCATTATCATATTATTTTTATATAAACAAAAATTTAAATTTGTGATATTTTGTTAATCATTTATAATATTTTATGTGAAAGTATGGAAATAAATATTGATGAATAGATTACGTGAATTGATAATTTAATATTATTTTTTGTTATAATCACTCAATGACGCAATGTTATACAAAATCCTTAACAAATATCTGAACCGTACAGAACACTTTTCATATTAAAAGGACATTAAATTACAAACACACATTAACTCTTTATTCGATAACATTTAGTCGTGATTTATCAAGAGATGTCAATGACCTTTGTAGTAGTAGTGATGTCTTTTGTTTACTGAATATCAATCAGATTTGGCGCCGATCAAGTTTTGGTAAATGCAGACGTCACTCAACGTCAGTCTGTTCTTCACTTCACACAACTATTTTACAAATAATTAGCGCCATCATTTTAGTTATTAAATTCGTTAAAAAAATAGGAAACCAATATTATAATATTAAACACTGAAATACCTAAAAAATCCGCTGCAAGTACAGTAATAATTTCCTATGCTATCGTAATTAATAAGTAACAAATTGATAAGATTCTTCTTTATGATTCTTTTGCGACATCAATTATGGTTCACCGTTGCAAGTTTTTTATCGCTATATTGAATTTATTAGTAACTTTTAAAAAGTTAATCTATTTTATTTTATCAAACATATTACTTATATATTGTATGTATACATAATATAAACAGCGATTAAAAAAAAATATTCGGCTTTTTAGTCTCCTTACAGAATATCTAGTAACTAAATGATTTTGATATTGCGGCAGGCTATTAATACAATCTATCAGACAAACAAAGAATTTCCAAAATAGGTAAGAATTGAAGTTTAATCTCAGTCCTGAATTGTATCAAGCCAAAGAAACTTTTATCTGACTAACAATTATACAAATACAGGAGAATATCCCAATACAGTTCTTTATTATCATATATAACGTATGGCAAACAAATAGACGATAGGGTCAAAGCCATTACAAAATCCTGCTTAATGTTATATGTCACTGACAATTGGTCTGAGATGGTGTTATTATATTGCACCCAACTTTTTTAGTGAAGTTAGCGAACTATTTGTATAATCTTCTTAAAACATCCAATCTGCCGAAAACTGACTAAAACGTAGTTCTGGAAATTAGATCAAATACGTTACTAACATACATATAAACATAAATAAAACTCATGCTCGTTGCAGGATCACTCTGAACTTAGTACTGTTATACTAAATGAAATATTGACGCAACTCGTCGTCACCACATGACAAATATGCCATAGCGATCTTATTCCTAATATTACAATAATACACCTGTAGATTATATATCTTTAAAATATACCTTTCATACTGCATTCGACTTTAAAACCAAATTCGTTACTTTTTATTTTTTCCATGAAGCTGAAGAAGTCACAGAAAAGACCGCACTGCTCGTCTAATTAAAAATTCTCTATTTACGTTATTAATCTGTAGTTGTATTGATTATCTGTGCTAATACGAAATACACGAATATATATTCTGTGTGTATATTTAATGTATATTCTGTGACAGCATTGAAAATTCGTTTCGTTGCCCTTAATACGTCAATGCTAAATTCGTATTTTTTATTTACCCGGAATAAACCCACCCAACTCTCTGTTTTATACCCAAATTATAAAAGAATTTAAACCAAAAGAACTGTTCTCTCACCTTTTACCATGCCACGTGGTAAGATGACTTAAAATATCGTCCT
The DNA here is from genome assembly GCA_918358865.1 of Melinaea marsaeus rileyi. Taxonomy (NCBI): domain Eukaryota; kingdom Metazoa; phylum Arthropoda; class Insecta; order Lepidoptera; family Nymphalidae; genus Melinaea; species Melinaea marsaeus. The sequence continues at coordinate 940,985 of OU911089.1, forward strand.
GATTATTTCTTATTACCATCGAATGTTATTGAAAATGTGCTTGATACAGCTTCTTTAACCTGTTTCTCATTATATTATAGGAAAGTACACCAACCATAAGGGTCGCAACCGTAAGTTTACGAGTCCCGAGGAACTAGAAGAACAGAGAAAGCAAGAGGAATTGAAACAAAAGCAAGTATATATAGTTAAACAAAAATACCTGTAGCTTCAGCTTGACATAAGTAACATTTACAGAATTTATAAATGAGTCATTTTGAGTAAGTCTATGAATATTTGTAATATTCTAAACAAGCATACACTGCTGCCACTATGAGTATTATTGCAACAGGGATTTATTGTACCATATATATTTACATGCATTTTTATTGCTCTTATTTAAGTCTTTGTCTCTTTAATTGTGATACTGAAAAATATATTTTCTTTACCAAATTCAAAAATAGACTTATTTTTGTAGAATACTGTAATATTTTTCATTACATTTACACAGTGCAAAATTGTCTGTATATACTTTTGTCACATCTGCATTTGTATCAACTTTACTTCTCTAAGCATAGACTAAACATAGATTAAACATTTTTGGTGTATTTCAGATGGAGGAAGGAGCATGGAGATGAAAGTTCAAGTGAGGAAGAATCGGAAGGCAACAAATCTGGCTCTGACAATAGTGATGACAGTGATTCCGATGATGAGGTAGTCCATCTAAATTAATTGGCCAAAAAAGTTTTTTTCTTATTTATTTCATTATTATATGTTCTATAATTAAGTTTGTTTGTTTTCCAGCATCCCTCTAAAGCCAAGGGTGTATCAGGTCTCATTGAAGTAGAGAACCCTAACAGAGTAGTAAAAAAAAATAAGAAACTGTCAAATTTGAATACTATTGGAGAAGGAGAGAAACCTCAGCTATCCAGGTGTGGTATTGTTATTTAAACAGTGTTTGATCGGTGTGATTTGTCTGTCTGCAACTGTTTTATTTGTATAATAATATATAGTTTTTTTGTTTTTCTTAAGTAGTCTACAATCAGTTATGAAACTTTTAGCAATGTCTTGAGAGTCAGTTGGCTTTTAAGTGCGTCCTCCGGTGAGGGTAACTACACCTTATTGAAATTTCTGTTATTTAATAGGTTAGGGACAGAATAATTTTTTTGTTTAGTCGTTTTTAGTAGGAGTGTGTTGTTAGCTCGGCAGCCAGCACATTAGGATGGTTTGTTAAACTCTGGTATGATGTGCATGTAGATAAGATTTCTCTCATTTTACTGACCTTTAACTGTTTTCATCTGTAGCTGAGTTAGGATGCCCAAATTTTTTACAATCTATAGAACAGTAACTCTTGTTTAGTATTGGGTTTTGCATTTGTTGTATTACAAAGATGTTGGTTTCGCTAGTGCTACTCTACATTTGGATGCACCCGGATAGGATTCAATATGACCTTGTAGATTAGGAGTTTATTTTTACTGTTACACCACAGAAACCAGTAGATGTTTTTGAAATGTAAGTTGATTTCTTCTTTTTTGGTACGAATGTGTTGAAACATTAATTTACAGTCCAGGTGGAAACCCAGATATCACATGCTAACCTTGTGTGGTAAGGTAGATCTATTGAGTTTCACAGACGGGCAGTTTCCCTTGATTAGGTTGGAGGTGACTTGTATAAATTTAATAGCACTAGCTTCTCCATATTGTAGCCATTTTGAAATTCCATCAAGAACTGTCTGCAGCTTGATTGAAACAACGAGTGATCTTTGTTCAAGGCTAGTACAGCGGTAACATCAGTGAATGTGGCAGTACTAACTCCATTCAGATCAGGGAGGTCAGCAGTATACAGTGTATAGAGGATAGTCATTAATACAGATACTTATGGTATACCAGCCTTTATTTCCTGTAGTTCTGAAGTAGCATCATGACTTGGAATAATCACTTGGCTAGGTATGACTTCAATAACTCAGTATAACTGAGGAAAATGGGTCTTCATTTTAAAAAGTAGCCTCTTGCTCCAGACTATCAAAAGCTTATTGGTTGTCGAGACAGGCAGAAGAGCCGATTTTCTGATCCTGTCACATACTGGCGACTTGTTCTTGTTCAGTTGAGTGTTGAGGTATAAATACGAGTTGGTGTTGTTTTTCTCCAGGATTGGTCTAATCTGCTGAGTAACACTTTTTGAAAGTTTTAGATATAACTGGAAGTAGGCTGACTGGTCTGTAAGAAGTGATTTCATTACTTAGTTTTCCTGCTTTATGTATCATGAATACTTGTTAATTTTCCATAACTGTGGGTAATATTATATCCTGAGAATATCATCATACAAGACACAGCTTCTGTAAGTCGGTAAAATTTTTGCAACATTTTCAGAGTAGTTTCCAGGTAGTCTTGAAGGGTATTATTGTCCCATGCTTGGAGCAGAATGTTCACGTTATTGCTAGCTCTGTTGAATTTTGTTTTGTCTCCCTTCAGCCTAGTTTGTTGTCAATTCCGACGAAGACTCCTCTCTAGCTCTGCCTGTTTTATTTTAAGTGGGTAGTTTACTGAAACACTTGTGTGGCCGCGTTGGGGTGTATACAACTAACATGCAGTTAAAATGAACCTAGTTATATCAGTGGATACATTGTCAATGTTATCCAGAGTTTTTAAGGCTTCTGTTAGTTTAACATTAGTATAATATGCAAAAGTCTCAGTCTGTGTGTTTGCTGCAAAGAGTTAACAGATTAATGTTATGAACCCACTTTGAGCTTACAGTTCATAACAGCCAGCCATATACTCCCTGGACAACCTTTAAGATGAAAAACTCAATTCAAAACATTCACATACTATAATTAGGTGTTGGCGTTTAATCAAAGAAACTTAAACTTTATTTGTTGTCTACATAAAAAGTATTAAAGACTGATTTGGTTAACAGAAACCAACAGTAAAGTGTAATGCTTAACAACGTCCGGCTCACACAAGATCTGCAACTTGACGCGTTTGGAACTTCAAGACAGCGGATTGGAATGGAATTTTTACATCCTATCCATGGTTTATTTTTCTTCCAATGATCCCAGTGACTACGCTGCGGCTGTAGCTGATGTAATTATTTCTGTCACGCTCTCTTGTACCACTTGGTGTAAGTTCGCGGCCTTGGTTTGATGCGTCTGTCAGGGCTGCAGTAGCTGGCAAAAGGTACGCGTATCAATGCGTTAGTCACTATGGATCCTAACTCGAGTTCTAAAGAGGATATATAACCGTGCCTCCAGATTCTTCAAACGGCAAATCGCTAGAGCAAAGTTCAAGTCAAATTTGGGGCACGCATGAATTTCGGGGGGTATCCAGAGCGACTCCTCAAACTCGACTTTTGAAGACCAGGGGAAGACACCGCTAATAATCCCACGATGTTGGAGCATAATGCCGGAAGTAGTTTTCTAATTGTGCTACGAGTTGATTTCAGTGTTGTGGCGTAGTTCCGGTCTCATGGAAGCGTGCCCTTGTCCATTCGATCTCTAAATAAACGTGATAGCTCGGACCCAGCTAACCTATCGCCATTACCTCTCTTCTCTTTAAAGTATTGGAGGGAATCATCAATAAACAGTTCCACACGTACCTCGAGGATCACCAGTTGATTAATGACTGTCAATATGGCTTTCGTCATGGTCGATCGGCTTTTTGACCGCATACAACGGAGAGTCGTTTGGTTTGTTGGGGATTGGCTGGAGTCTAGCATTGCGTAGAGAGGTAGCCCTTTTGTGCGTTTTCTATCGTACTCACAACGGGGAGTGTTCTGAACAGATATTTGATCTGACACTCGCCGCTGAATTTCATCACCGCACAGCACGTCGTCGCTTCTAATACTAGCCGTGACACCTGGATGCGTCGCGATCCTCTACTGTGCGGTTAGGGAACTTTCTTCCACATACTACTAAAATGTGGAACAAACTTCTTTCGGGGGTATTTCTGGATCGACACGACATGGGAGCCTTCAAGAAAGGCGTATACTATCACCTTCAAGGCCAGCAACGCTCTTGCGACTCCCCGGACGTTACAAGATTCGTCCCCGGACGTTGCAAGATTCGTGGGCGGCGGAATCTGCCATCGGTGATCTACGCGTTCTTTTGCCCTCCTCTTATATAAAAAATAACACTTATACATTTAATTATTTTTACAAAAAATGTTTCGACAGACGTGAGCGCGAGGAGATAGAGCGTCAGCGCGCGGCGGCGGCGTACCAGCGCGCGCACGCCGAGGGGAAGACGGACGAGGCGCGCGCCGACCTCGCCCGCCTCGCCATCATCAGGCAGCAGCGGGAGGAGGCCGCCAGGAGGAGGGAGGCCGACAAGAAGGCCAAGGAGGACGTCCCCAAGAAGAGGTATTATTACTCACATGTTATGTTTTGGTACATATTGTAACTGTGGCCAAAGGTAAAGTGTTGCATTGGATAGGTGAGAGACGGCTCGCAAAATTAACAAATGGCATCTGGGCTGACGAAATATTTCATAAGCCGTAAATACGTACACAGTTTTGTCGGCGGCCATTGAAATTAAGGGTCCACTTTTTGTTGTCGACGATTATTAGTTTCGCGAAATCTTCTATTCATCTCTAGTCCAGACCGACCTATTACTTAAAAATTTATATGAGCTGTATGAAAGGTTTGATCCGTTATGAAGAAATATAGCAACGACGAATAGATCGTCTTCCACAGCGTTTATCACGCAGAGTTCTGAAAAATATGTTTTAGGCTCCGCCGTCTGTTACACCACTCTTACGACCTGGGTGTGTAATATTTCCCACGGCATTCCTTAAAATTATTTTTCCACGTGTGACCAAAATGTGTCATTTACAAATTTGACAAATACATATTCTTAAGAACTCTTCTCTAGTTCAGAGGTCGGAAAAGCTCTTGTTATTTATCTCTTGTTACAAGAAATTATGAGGGACGGTGTACTTACAAAAAATCTATAAAAATTAAAATCTAATCTTAAAATATTAAAATTAAATGCCAAATAATAATCAAGTGGTAACTTAAGAACATGACTGACCGATTATTACATAATACTAACAATATACTTTAACTTTTCTTGGCACTGTTCGTTAATATTACAAGTTCGTTCCGTGCAAATCGATGCAACCATGTGTAAAAAGATGCAGATTCACAATTATAACATTTATTATTGTTAATGTTATATATATTTGTTCGCAGGTAGACCAATACTCCCACAGGATACGGGCGGCCATCACCACACCGGCTTCGGGATCCACAGATTCATTATATTTTGTGATACGATTTGAGTTTTTAAAACAATATCTTACCGAAGATAATTTGAACGCATTCTCTGTTATTTTCAACTGTTGACCGCCATCTTGGACCACAGGTTATACACTCACAGTGTATACTTCGTCAATTTGGTAGTTTATCTACATTTCACTCTGAATTTATTATTTTATTTCTTGAAACTCCTCCCCGAGTGCGCGATTGATAGGAAATATAAATTAATAGTGTTAATAAAGATGTTCGTTGAGTTGTAGCGAGAGAGAGCGTCGGAGCGTCGGAGGCGTGCAATCATATTGTTATCTTTGAATACATTGGTATTGGTATTTGTATCTCCGGTGAACTATTTTAAATAATTTTACGTCTTTTAATAAAATCTTAGACAATTCAAATTAGTTAAGATTGCTATTTACTTTGATGACAATGAATTAATTATTTATCTATTGTTTTGTGTGATGCAGCAATGTTACGTTACGTTGGTGTCCGAGCTATTCATATATACACATATATACACACATATTGTTACAGTTCAGTCCACAAGAGATGGTTTCAATTCGCTTAGCTCTAATTGTTAGATAGTCGCAGTAGACAACTTTTATATGAGAATAATGTATCTGTATAATAAAATATTAAATTAATGTGTTTTTATTCATCACATTTGTAAAATAGCTTTATTTGGATGTTATATTCAACAGACTTTTGGCACCAATGTTGTTAAAGATTAACCCTTCTACTTCACTTAATGTGTGATCTGTGACACTAATATTAAAGTCAAGAACAAAAAATGTATACTCTTTCAGCCGCTGATATGAGATGACACTCAAAATGTACACTTTATTTTTGTATACTTTTTATAAAGCCATTCCAAGCCCTAACTTTACGAAGTATATGTAACTGTACGTGAAGCGAGATATCTGCTATCATCGCCTTCTGAATTTTGGAAGTCAGTACCTGTCTGCACTCTGACTGCGCGTGGACATGAGCGACCATGTCAGAGTCTACGCGTGCCTCTACGGGTTCCATAATGGTAATGCAGAAACGGGTCAACTCTTAGGCCACGTCCAAACAAAGATAGGACGATATTCTTTCAGTCTTTCTCCGCCGAAGTCGCCGAAGGTAGGCGCATCAAGCATGAGCCATTGAGGAAATATAATCATGCCTCCAAATTCTTTAAGCGGCAAATCGCTAAAGCAAAGTTCAAGAATGTCGTCTAATTGGGGATCAGTCTAGGCAACTTTTGCCAGCCGTTCCCATTGACATTGTACGCAGGGTAATCTGGCCCAAACAGCCTGACCTTGGACGACTAAAGAAAGATACCGCTTGTAGAGCTCAATGCCAAAAAAAAACCCCAACTAATTAAAAATCTTTATTATCCCAGGACGTAAATTCTCTGACAAAAAAAAATCCCGGATGACTTTTCCCCAATTATACTAATACTTGTGTCTTTGAGTTGACTCCAGTGCTAACGCGTCTTATTCGGTACTCCTAACTCTTAAAGGTGTAGCCGGTCTCTTGGAAGTATGCCCTTTTTCCATCCGATCTCGAGGATCGTCAGTTGATCAATATGGCTTTCGCCATGGTCGATCGGCTGGTTATACATGGCTTCTGTTATACATTTCGCTTGTCTGAGCAGCTGTTATTAAAAGTAAGGAATATGGCGTAAACCTTCCATCCTTTAAGTCAAGGGACTTCTTTCCAAGCTACCTTTCTATTTGTTTCCTTAGAGTTACAAGTGGATTACTAGCTTTCTCACGCAGCATAGCATAGACAATTTTTGTTCAGAGTGCAAGTCCGTGAACGCTGGTGCATCCCAAAATTTGTTACAATTTGGAGTCTATGCCTGCAGTTGCATTCCGGATTCTCTCAACCACCGAACGTAACAAAATTAGGTAGTATACTACACGTCGCTCTTCTGTGAGAGGGTGGTCCTTCCCCGGTCGAGCCAGCCCAATACGAGATGCCGTCAAATAATTATTAGCGATGTATGTTAACAATGTTGTTTGACTGGTAGATGATGCCCTGGCGTTAAGTCCGCCAATTTCACCGTTATATTCTATAATAAAGTTTTAATAATTAACTAAATTGTATGAAATATAAGTTTACTAATTTATTTGAAATTTTAAGCACCTTGATGAAGACTTCAATAAGGAAATTGGTTAACGGTATTAATTATTCAATGCACGTTTCTCTTACACGAGGCGTTCAGACGAAGAGTATAAAAATGGAACGAACTTTCGATGCGGGACGACAATTTTGAAATTCTAACATTTTTATCGATTTTGTATTGTTTTGGTGTTTTTGAAACAGACGCAATACTACCCAAGACAATTGTCTCACACCAAGCAACCACAGCGCTCCACGAATATGCAGTATTCTTATAATAACAATTCAGGACAAGTTAATATCATTTAGACGAAAATGAAATATATATTATTTAGAAGTTTTCTTTAAATTTAATAATGCTTTGAATATAATCTCTAAAAAATTTTAGGACTTCAAATTATTTTAAATTAATTTAACAAGAAAGTAACAGGACTTGTGTCTTTTCTGTCCTAGATAGTGTTGTAGTCGTATCTAAATCACAACAGAGAAGACAAAAACAACATTATTTATAAATATTACAAACAGTAACGAGGGAAAATCTGTAAATTTAATATTTTTTTGACAATATGGACTACATGTTTATGGCACAACCTACTTAATAAAACCTAAGTTGTTAGGTAGGCTATCTGTAATTTGAGTAAAATCTCTAATTTTAACGGGAATATGCAAATTATTAAAACTGTAATTGCAATAATGCTAAAAAAGATATGAATTTTAAATAATGGGCTATGATTTATGAACTCGCTGACAAAACTTAGTTTTATATTAAAATAATAATATGCGGCTTGATGAAACGGATCGAATACTTACACATACATAAACCTAAACAACAATGTATGTTAGGCTGTAAACAGTCCAAAGAACATCATGTGAATGTAATAGGTAAGAAATAGTTAGTTTGAAGATTGCATATAATTTATTGCCGACTCAGGCACGTAATGACTCGGAAGCAGCCTACGTCTAAAGTTGATAGATCCACTTAAGTCCTTTTGATACATTGTCCAACTAAAATCTTAACTTTTACCATAAATCTTCAGTTAACGCTCCATTTACTGTGAGTCTGATACGTAGTCAAATACGTAGGTATCCCCGATTGGTTTTGAACGAAACTTCACGATACGTTTTTAAAATAATATTATAGTAACAAATTAATTATTTTTATTATAATAAATTAAATTACATTAACGAATTATGCATATTTTTGTATGATTATTATATAATTATGTGTGTATTATCTTTTCTGAAAGACGGTTGTAGATTTATTCTATTCAGAGCGACATAAAAAAATTAAACATGTATTATTAAATATGTTATATCATAATTGTATTGTAAATAAACAAAACAATACTCTAATGTATTTGTGTCAAGCGACGCCATTTTAAAATAACAGTGGAAATTTCTTATTTCTAAAAAGTCCTAAAACGCATTGCAGCTACTTCCGGAGGCGCGTAACTCATTTTGCATCCATTTTGGGAGATGGCACAGTTCCCTCGGGAAACTAAGCGCAGAAATTAGGGTAAACGAAAATGATAATAAAAATTCACTTGCGGGGTTTTTGGGATAGAGGATTAATTTTTTTAGGAGAAAAAGGTACTTTCGTCTATTTATTAAGTGTAATGATTTCAAAATTACTTATTTTTTTTATACACAATGCAGGTTAGATTGCATAGTTACATTATAAAGTTATTTTGTTGTTCAGGTAGTTAAAAAGTTACTCAGAAAACTAGGGAGGCGGGTAAGCCTAATAAATAATAAGCGAAAAGTTAATAGAAGCCTTTACAGTACGTGGTTACTTAAGGGTTGACGACATTGTTATTTTATTATCGTTATAATCATTCCTTTGTCCTTATCCCTCTTTTGGCATATCTCTTTCTCTTCTATTCTCTTGTCATCATCTGCTCTGAATTTATACACTTTGCTCCATTCTCACATTCCATACATCTTATTTTCGGTCTTCCTTCAGTTGCATGTTTGTGACTATATCGATAACCCAGCGCTCCTCGTGTTTTTATTATTGTAACTTTCATACACGTTGCTTCAATACACCTGAATATACTAAATTATGAACATTAATACTTATTCATCTTCAGTAAATAGATACTTTAATAAAATAGAATAAGTTCAAAGGTCTTAGAAAAAAACTATTATATCATGATTATACAGTTATCTAACTGTTGTGTCTGTCCGTTTATCTGTATGTTTGCGCATTACATAGAAATACTGAACTTATTGACACCTCGTGTTTGCTACTGGAAAGATTACAACCACGACGTTTTTCTGTCTAAGAAATATCAATACTATTACATTTCATTCTTGACAGGAGGAGACACGGGCTTACAGTTAGTTTATATAAAAATCTGTGGTAAAATAAGCAATAAAAACTGAATGTAAATATTGGATGTTAATTAAAACATTTTTAGTTTTATTCCAAAAAGAATGAATCATTGAATATAGAATCGTTTCATTGGATGAGTTGAGTTACAAGTGAGGGCGCACTGCGATGGTTATTTTAATATAACTGCTCCGTGCCTAAATGCCTGACTGCGGCGTCCGTAAAAGCTGTAAATTCTCATTATAAGAGCTCTGCCCGCGGCGAGTTAACATACATCGCCCGCCGACTCCGCCTGCGATGCAGATTCAATTATGTACACCTTCCCTAACAATGTTATTTTAAAGTATTAAAGCCTTCCAACAGTTTCAATATTGAAATATAAATGTTAGTAAATCTTATTATGATGAGTGATGTTCCTTGGTAACTGCAAGTTACACACCACGTGCGTGTTTTTAACATATTATATAATACTACCTGTCCTTTGTATTCCCAGAGGTTATAATAAAATGATGAATAAAGTTTGTCATAAAAACTTTCGGTTACGTACGTAGTGCACTCGCTGCGCCGAAGTCGGCACGGAGTCGCCAAAAATACTGTATAAATGGAAACTAATTTAACAACTATAGCTCGCTCAAGCTAAAGTCAATATTTGCACTAGCATTTAGTTTCCGTATCTCACTTTAGCGCTGTTTGGGATTTCGTTATTATATTTAATTAGTTGTTTAATTTACACAGCTGGTAGCGACTTCATCGTCATTAAAATGCATAAAATCTGTACATTCTGTTATAATTAGCTCTTAAAAGAGTTTGTATTTGACGTCGAATTTGAACATTTTCCGCAATAAAAAGTATCCTATACCTTGACTCAGATATTCAGACATTAAAATCGGTCGAATAGTTATTGATTACTGTTTCTTCACATTAAAATATTTAATTATTTCGTCTGTCTTCCATTTTATATGGCAACTACCTTTTTACGTCTAATAGACAGGTATAGATAGATTATTGTTATATGTATGTATAGATGAATGTAATCTGAAGCGGGAAGTATAGTACAATGAAGTAGTTATTATGACAATACATAGTAAAAGTAGCACAGTTATTTTTATAATAGCTTTTGGTTATTTTATTAATCACTGTAAGTTGGGAATCTTAAACAGTTAAATCCCGGTCGTCAAGTTCGTGATGATCCAATCGCCGTTGCGACTAACATGATTTTAATTATTCAAAGCTGAAGCTGTGTATAATTAAAAGTTTACACAAAGTGTTATCTAAATCTCCGTTTGATTTATTTCCCGCACCTTCTCAGCTCCAGTGTCGCGGAGGTCTCCGGACAGAGACCCTCGCGTAAGTGAAATATGGTAATGTGTTATATTTTTCCGTTTTAATGTTACTTTACGCTGTAAAAAGTTTTAAAGACATTTTATACATTATATTTCATTCGGTTAAAACCTGTAAAAAGCTTCATTTGTAATGTTACAGTTAAAACGCCCTTTTTCCGCGCCCGATTATAAATCAAGCGCGGAAAAGGGGGGAGGACAGGGGAGTAATAGATGCAGTTGCTCTTCCGGACCCAAGGAACTAACGGTTAAGACCAATAGTTATTTAAATAGCCATGTACGTAACTTGATTCGCGTGCCACATTATAATTATTAATATTGGAGGCTGATACAATTTGATTCTAGTGGATTTTTTTTTTGTTTATATAATTGTTTTACAGGAATCTTCCTCTATATTTAAAATGATATAGACCCCTCCCCTCCACCTTTGTACTAACAATACCCGCTCCAAAACCAAATCCTACATCGGCGCCTGGTCTGATAACAAATTTAATCGAATTATGATAATATTCATAGCTTCATTTCTGAAATGAACCCCTTTAGATGCAGGTAACGTTCACATTACTTATATCGTTCCAGTTCGAGCACTCACACAAACACACACACACACACACTCACATACACACTTATATGGATATTACTTTTTAATATTATTTTTTTATTTAATAATATACATCATTGAAAATTATCAAAACAATAAGATTTGTGTTAAGAAAAACAGTATTCAGGAGTAGTAAACATATGTATTTCACTATAATATTTTGTTCACTAAAGATATTGTCGAGAATATTTAACCAAAAATACTTTTATATAATATTTGATTGTGGTTGACTTTGTTCTCTACACTACACTATGTGCACTACACGAATGTAGGCGAAATAGTCCATTAGTGTTTCTGACTATTATTAATTTTAATATTTTCGAAAACCGGCGTTCGTACATCGGTAGTGCTCGGCGCAGCTCAGTACAAGGTAAGAGTCTTCATAAAACTTTCATTATACAAAGTATTTGTCATTGCATACGTTGGGATCAAATGGTCGGAGTAGAAGTGGGTCGAGTACTCGTGGAAGTAGAGTACATTTCTGGGACTGTACATCAAAGCACCGAGCATTACTTCAAGATATTGAAATTGTGGACCGTTACTTTGCTTTTAGTGTAATCACTTTTAAATAATGACACTTGCTTATTTAAATATATTTTATATTATAAATATAATTTATACATTTTAAACGATCCTTATGTAAGAGCAAACAGCTCGGGAATGCTTATTCAGGCTCCATTAGCATCGGTCGGCTCGGAGCTGACAAGTCGATAAATCATTTATCTGAGTAGGCATCTCTCGATCTCATTGAATAGCGATATACACGAGGAGACGGGCGCTCCCTTGGCCCTTAACGGAGCGCCCACAGCCGATGGGAAATAATACTTGCTTGTAATGTTTGCGTGTTTAACAGATTTATCACGTTATACTAGCTTTGCGTAAAATAAAACTGAAATATATATATATAAAAAAATATTGCAAATTTTATACAGGACGTCAAGGTCGAGCGAGATTTCGCTCTAATAGAAGGTCGGCGAGAATAGCATGAAATAACAATAAATGCAACGTGGCTGCGTTTGAGAGCAAGGAGACTAGACCTTTATTCCACTTACTACCTACTTTTGTTGTGCCCTGTCTGTTTTAAAATGGTTCAAAGTATCTGTTCTTATACTGAAGATTCATACTTCATGGATGGTGATAACTCATGTCGCGATCGCTTTTAGAGATATGGCATCTATTTTAACAATGTCATCTTAAAATAAAAAAAAGTTGCAACAATGTCAGTATACTCGTATTATACTGATTGTACACAAACATACACCAGTAGGTATATATTGTAATTCTATTTATATGTTATTTGCTATATTTTACGTAACATGTTGCGGATGATTTAACATTTTATGTTCAAATAATTTCTGAAGTCGGAGGAGAGCGCTCCGGTAACTTAATGTCCTCTTCAAATTTGCTATTCCATACTGTGTCCGCATTCAATAATAAACCTCATCCTAAAATCGTTTACGAGGATCCAAGATTGCATAGGAAATTGGGGATTGTATTGGATATGCATAGTTTTCGCTCGGATGCAGCTCAGGCACGCCCTCGGGACACGACCTGCTCCCGAGCACCAAACTGTGATGTGCTGCGACTCACTGACGTAATATATACATTATTACCAATTCAATTAAAAATAATGCTTCGATAAAGCTGAAACAGACCTCAGGACGTTGAGTCCCAAGTAATGTGAGAGGCAAAATGTTATATTTATTTTGGTATCTAGTTCTCGTGAGCTCTAACCTTTAGAGAAACGATGTGTGTTTATCGTTTATAATTCAAGCTATCAGTTACACGTAAGTGAATCGGTAGGTACGAAGGCAGCTGTTATGAAGTAAGGGCTAACGGAACGTATTGGCATTCAAAGCTTGAGTAATATCAAATATTTAGAGGCCCGTCGGATAGACGCGCTCCTAAACATCGCACGACCCACTCTTACTTATTGAATACATAAATTTGGTTGAAATATTTTCTCAGTAAGTTGTATGAATGTGTTCTCATTTCACTAAGTATATGGAGTTCCGTATCCAGATTATTAATATGCATACGTTCACGAAATCCAACTAGTTTAGTAGAAATAACATACTAACCCAACCCAATACTATCGTGTCTAAATTTGATCCAATACCAAAATGTATCTGTAGTTCACGCTTATTATATTTAATTAGTGAATCATTACAGAGATATCAACTTAACAACAATGTTGATACTTATAAAGTATTTAGTGAGTAACCGTGTTGAGCGAGATAATTAATTGCAATAACTGTTTTCACAAACAACCATAAGACACCCAATGTCATGGCACCATCCGACATCTTGTCTGGAAATACGTTAATAATTACTGTTGTTTAAAGAAATATCAAACTGTACTTATAGGATATCTTAACTAAAATAGGGAGAAGACGGAATAAAAATAAATTTAATTTCTGCGAAAATGCGATGACTTACTAATATCTTGTTTTTACTCATGCATAAAAATAATGATAGCTTTTCTTAAGACTTGTTTTCTTACTGAATTTTCGCTCTTACATTTTGACAAACGACCTTCCCTCGCGAATTTAATTTTTTAACAATGGAGACTCACATTTATAAAAAAGAAAAAACTTTGTATATTATTAAAATTATAATTATTTTTTGGTTTCGTCGTTCCAATATTTCTGCTGGAATTTTATTAAGCCGTAACATTGTATACAAAATTGTTTTACAATATAATTACCGCGGCCATTGTCTCCGAATGCGCGCTTCCGTTTACATTTAGAACAGACCAATTTGGAGGATCCGAGCTACTTCATTTGTTTTCATTTCATCCACGTACATGAACAGGTCGTTCGATTGGCTTTGTTTGAGGGAAAAGTCGAAATTTCATTTGATTATAGTTTTTTTAATTAAAATAATATAATACTGCAGTTATTTTACCTTTTTTAAAAGTAATTTCGTATTTTTAAGTATCATTGACATTTGGATATGAAAATTGAAAATACAAGAGATATGTTTCACTAAATTTCTTTATTAATATCTATATTACAAATAACTTTATGTACAGAATATTAATTACAAGTAATGTTACAATAGTACCGACTAACAAATATGATACACGAACTTAGTTTAGCTCAGACCTGCTCCGCTCACTCCACTCACTCTACTCACTCCGCTCACTAGTTGGTTATGATATCAATGTGAGGCGGCCTCGTCACGTCTCCTAACTTACAATATAACGACACTATTTATTTTTGCAGTTCAATTTTTTAATTTTATTGATAATATTGAAAACAAATATTTTGTATATTAAATTATTAGAAATATGAATATAATTAAAGGGATTTAATTACACCTTAGTCTAATAATACTCACGTGACCACCGCTTAACAACCACTATCACTAGACATAGTCACCGAGCCCTCTCTAGCTACTCGTATTTACAACACGCGGGACAATTACAGTAACTTCATTTAAATATCCACCTCATAAATAAAGAAAACACCAAATTATTAATGAGGACATTAAAATAATTTTATTTTCACTGTAACGGTCTAAGCTTCATACGATGAACTGTGTATATATAATATGTATGTATGTATGTATGTATGTATGTATGTATGTATGTATGTATGTATGTATGTATGTATGTATGTATGTATGTATGTATATATAAGGTACACTGCTAGCGAGGTTTGTAAATAAAATACAAGCGACAGCGATTAACAATTATACAAATAACAACTACACAACCATTGGCACTAGTCATAATCATACGTTGTACATTGCGGTGAAGGTTTGGTTTACTTTCCTTTGTATTTACACGTTAAATAACAGAAATCAACACGTCCTCTATGTACAATCACCTATCTACACTATAAGTATATAAGGTACTTAATTCACTTCCAACTCGGCATCGTTTACAGACACATATCAACCCAATGTTGTCGCCTGCCTACAGCTCGATGCGGCATGAGCTTGAATGTCGTTATTGAAAATAGCGTTGGCAGTAGTGTCCCCCTCGTATTTATCATATTTGTATGCAACTAATTAGCATAAGTGATAAGGTACAAAGGGCGATTTCTTCAAATAGCACTCGTAGTACACTTAGTCACTGGTATGTT
The DNA here is from genome assembly GCA_918358865.1 of Melinaea marsaeus rileyi. Lineage (NCBI taxonomy): Eukaryota > Metazoa > Arthropoda > Insecta > Lepidoptera > Nymphalidae > Melinaea > Melinaea marsaeus. The sequence continues at coordinate 956,681 of OU911089.1, forward strand.
ATAAGTGTGCCAAAATGTCTATCTCGGAGGGTGGTATGTGCGTGTCGTTGAGCGCGGCGGAGCCCGAGACGGTGACGATGACGGGCTGCGCCTCGGTGTGGACGATGGTCACGAGGTGCTCGTCGGGATCCTTCTCCTGCTCCGCTCCGTGGCTCGCTATGGTGTCCGTGTACTTGAGGTCGAGCGGCGCGAGGGGCGGCAGGGAGTCCGTAACCGTGGGAGGAGGGTCGGCTCGAGGCAGCCGGTACGACGGCGGCCCGCTGTACTCCGACCACGCTGCACTCGTACCTCTGTTGGACGGAGATCGTTAAAGATACTAGAACAACGTTAACAATACTTTCTACGTCAATTGGTATATTTAATGTTAACCTGACTAGACTTGCTGAGTTCGACCTGTAAGTGGGGGGCGGGGACACCGCGGGCGCACTTCTGTCCAACAGAAGTAACCTGGAACGGAACGGTTTAGTTAAATACTTTAGTACGCAAACACGCGACAGCTAGTGGCTGCAGTCGGTGTAGATAAATTGTTTGAGTTCGAGTTTAAGATTTGAATTCTCCTTTGTACCCCCAAGATCTATTTGTATGAAACTCTAAATTTAAACATTTAGATTACTGTGATTCTTATACATTATATATATATATATATACATTATATATATATATATATATATATATATATATATATATATACATTATATATATATATATATATATAACAACAAGATTAAATAGGACAAGAAATTAAGTACATATGCTTTTTTAAGTACGATATAATATGTAAATATATTACCTGAGTCTATATTCTTGCATTGAGGCTTGGTAGGTGGGGGGCGGAGGCCTGTAGTGGAACTCCGGGTACAGCATGGCCGCGTATGGATGATGAGGTCTCGCGTAGCTCGGAGGCAGTCGAGGCACGAAGCGTCGACACGAAGCCCGTCTCAGCCCCAGGAGAGCACAGGGCGCGTCGCGAGCCCCGAGCCGCCACGCCAGCCCCGCCGCCGTCACCAGCACCACGCCTATACCTTCAAAATTATTTGATAAATATAAAATGAAACCTTTATTAAAATATATCTTAATTACATTTTCCTAAACGTTTATGTGATATTTTCCTTATCTCGTAAACGAACACCTCTGGCGTGATGATACCTAGGTATGCATTTAGATAATTATATATGGGTCGTGATCGCGGACGATACGTGCCGGCTTTGATCTTCCGCTAATAGCTAGCACCTGTACTATTGAAGTTATTAATGGAAGCGAAATGGCATCTATAAAAGACTTTTGTATCGGACCGGATTCGAGATCCGAAGCGTTCAGGTCTTATCGCGATTCTTTAAGAAAATATAATTAACGATAAGTGCACTTTTGAACAACCATTTAATACTTTGCGCTGGAACTCATAGTAAACCCGATTCCTTTGTGTGCGGGTATAGTTGGTATAGTTGGTATAGTTAGTATATAGTTGTCGTGTCAGCGCGCCGATGTGTCGAGTCCCGAATTGAGTGACGCGTACAAATTGCTCCATCGTCACAACAATAGGTCGCTCGGCTGTAACAACATCATTTGTCCCTAACGCTAATGAAAATCCAATTAATTCTGCTCAAACTCATTCGAAGTTTAATTGAAAACTTCGCCCGGTGAAGGGCGGACGCGACTTTGTGAACGATGGAATGAGATTTTGGGCGGGATTGTTATTGTCATATGAGAGACGAATATCAAACGAGTTTCATGGTTAATTACCGCCATTGGACGTGACGCTTTAGGTCGGAATTAATAAAGAGAGAATGAAAACAATCCCGAACGACCGACGCGTGCGGTAGTCGTAGCCACCGCTCAATTTAACTTAGTTTATCTCGTATCAGCGGACACATTGATCAAATATAAAAAAGAAAAGTTAATCCGGAACGTGAAGCGAACTGTTAAACGATCAAAGACTTTGTCGTGAAAAAATCACTCGATTTACAAGTTCCACCGCGTCGCTGGTAAAGTTTTACGAGATTCTTTCTATTTTGTTCGCTACATTTTTGTAGCGTTGTTCTTTCAATCAAACACCGCTTCACAAAGACTCTAACGGGATTTACTTCACTTTTTCATTTATATCACTACAATAGCGCAATAAAAATAAGGCTTTCGCATATTATTGTAAGATATTTTATTAAGATTATTTTCAAATGTAACGATCGGGATTTTTGAATAAGTGATGATGACGTCATATAACGCCATCACAATTAACTAAACATATTGTCATCTCACATAGATATACATAAGTCCTGGAGCGACGAACAGATCCAAACACCTATAAAATATGTACATGTGATATAACTTGTACGTGTATCTTGAAGTCTTTGATCTAAGCTGAATTACGGAAGTTCATCTCGGGTTTTAGCTCTACTATAATATTAATTCATCTAAAGGAGTACACTAAATAATAACGTGTGTCTTTAATTATTAAGGTTACCTATCATAAGTAATAATAATGTGAGCGGCGCTCGGGGGTGCGGCCTCAGGGCTCCGAGCACGGCGCCGGCGGCCACGAGGCAGGCCCCCACCACTCCCAGGAAGAGCACGCACAACCGCAGCGGAGGCCTACCGCAGCAGGACTTCGGAGCGTTGCCCTCCGCTTCCGAGCACGCGTAAGCTCCGCCCCTTCCGGATCTGAAATTAAAACTTCTAAAATTAATCATTGCAAAAAATGGCAGTGACAATAATTGTTATCCTAATTAAATATTCCGCATTGAGTTAATATTTCAAGTTAATAGTTATATAATTGCAGCGTCCGCAGCGCGGCGCGCGGAGCTCTGTGCTCTGATATGAGGCTTATGTCGTCTTAATCCTATTTGACTGGACGTGGATCCTATTCAATACGTTAAATGATAATCGCATTAAGTAAAGAGGGTTAGTTTATAAAATTAATGTCAATTAATAAACTAAATGGCTCAATGTAAGTCTATAACCTGCTGATTTTGATGTTCTACGAGTACTTAATCTAATAGTCCAGTGTACTTTAATTAGATCGGTTTCTGAATTCAATATATAAATAGTATAAATGTAAATACGATATAATATTAATATTGTTAATTGATTATCGGATGTCATAAAATCCATAAAAGTGCTGACGGAGTATTGAACACAAGTGCAACTCACTCGTAAAAGGTTTATTATAGCGCAGTGATTGACCGGAGTCACAGCTGAATGCATGCGGGTCAGTGACCTATAAATCTGACCCCTTTAGCGAGGGCCCTCATAATGTTAATTGGTTAGGAAGATCACCAATGCATAAGAACTGACCATTGTCTGTGTCACGTACGAATGTGCTTCCCGTGAATCTATTTCATTATTTCAACACTAATACATACAGTACTGTCAACTCTTTTATCTAAGTCAGTTTGTCAAACAAATAGGCATTTGTTCTTCCTCCTAACATGACGTCGAATAGATCCAGGGGATTAATAATAACGTATAGAATGAGTCTTCATCGGAGGTTGATCAACAGTCGCTCGACAGTTTGATAAATGGGAGCGCGTACAATTCCATTTATTTCGTTGCTGACATCTCTTTATGTTTTTTTATTCCTGGTCATGCTCGAATTCAAAGTCTCACTCCAGTCTCGGCGCCGCTCGTTATAAATTTAGGCGGTCATTATTTCATATTAAGCTTTACAAGAGACAGTTTTGTAAAAATATAATCTAAGATAGTAATCTCGAGATAGTAAAGTTTTAGAGGGTCAGTGCATAGCAATGATAGCACCATCTGTTGCCTCGATCGAGTCCGATAAGTGAAACGGGATGAGTCACTTTTTACTCTCTTAATGGACGTGGACACGCGATACACACACCCCCCGGCGTTCGTGGCTTCATCATTATTATATTATCAATACATCAGTGAAACTTTTGATGAAAACTGTAGCGATACTTTGTGAGTTATAGTTGGTTCACACTAGACTGTATTAAATATAATTCAATACGAGCGCTATGCAAATGAGATACACTAAGCCGGCGTATTGTTCCAAGTGTGGCTTATCACTGAGGCGTCCCCTGACTTAGACCGGGATTAGAACTCCTAGCTATCTTCAATATAACGCCGGTGCTGCACGGTCGAATCGCAGACTCGTGTCAAACGTCCAACTCTTAGCGTTCATTACCAACTTGAGATTCCTTTGGTTAGAAAGCGATTTACTGCTCGCAAAACTTGAGAGTTCAAGCTCGACTGCCCGTACTATTCTATTGGCCGTGGACCACTGCACGATTATTGGACTCGCTGAATATTTAACGACTGTGTGCGACTAGCCTTATATATATTAAGCTCGTGCCGCATATGTGAGGCGGACCGTAAAATTTATGTTTTTAATAAGGGCCGGAGGGTTAATTATGTGATATATGTGTGTGAGTGAGTGTGTCGTGTGCACGCGCCTTTGCGGCACTCCGACGATCACTATTAATACACACTTACTCAGTGATATCGCACTGTCCCTTACTTGATAACATTTAATAAATGATGAAGTGGTGACGGTGATGGTTTGTTTACGGTCGATATTCAGATACGCGTACCAGTTATATGTTATGTGTGTTATTCAGTAATATTTTTAAATATTATATTACATCTAGTAATTTATTTTGACGTGTGATTTATTTTATTATATTTCAATAATTTCGATGATAATTGTGAAGAAGGAAGGAACATTCTTTTAAAAAGACATCCGTTAATTTTTAATTAATTACTATATAGATTGAAACTAATAAGTTTATTATCAATGAATTAGTCAAGAATCTTCATAACTCTTTAAATATTATAATAATATATATAAAATTTGTTGATATAAAACCTACCTATCGGTGTTTTACCTAATCAGTATCTTACTTATCTAAAAAGGGAAATTCCCGAGTCCCTGCTCGTGCTCGTGCTCCTCCACGCTCCGCTTCTCCGGGAACTAATAAAACCATCATCATTGATGTATCGCTCTCCCGTGCTCTCCCGTGCTCTTCACCCGAAATATTATTTATACCAACAACCAAATATTAATTACATTTCATAGAATTATTTTTGCTTTAATTAATTTTCTTTTGTAAAATTGATCAAAGGAATCAGCGTCAGTCAAAACAGTTTTAAAAAAAGTAATATACAAATTTTTAAATAAATTATTACCGATGATTTAACAATATTTTTTGGTAAAATCATAGTTTTTCAAGTCTTCCTTATAACCTAGTTTGTATAAGTGCAACAAATTAAAATATTAAGTAAATATTTGTCAAAACATATTATTGAAAACAAAAGATTTTCTATTTCTAATAAAATATATAATATATTTTTAGTTTTTCCTCATATATTAATACGGAGGCAGCGTTGACAAATATTATCCTCGTACAAATAGAAGAGCAAGAGGCCGAGGAGGATTTGAGATCGGATAACGACACCTTAATTTGAACATTCCGCTCCGGGCTGCTGGGCTCTGGACTCTGGACTGCCGGAGGATACATAAATATTCCTACGACGAATACTAGATATGAATAAAGAGGATTTTTGATTTACTAATAAAAAGTTTTCCCAGTCGTATAACAATGAGATTTATGTAAACCTTAAAGATAAGGTAATGTATACTAAATATAAATATATAATCCTGGAGAGGGTCGCCCGTCTCGGGATGAATCGATCATCAGGATTGATGGATGTTTTAGAAATTTACAAAATTATATTAAAAGATTTAGACAAGTACTATCGAGTTTAAAGATTTAATTTGATAGAAGCTGTTTATTCTCGAGTGGTATTTATAGAATTAAGAAGTATTTGTAAGATAAGACTTGCCATGTAAAGCGAAAATGAGATTATTTCAGATGTTTTTTAACATTGTCCAATTATTCATTTTTGATGTTTTTAACATCTAAATACTTTTATTTACGTTTTCATAAATAATAAAAATACTGAAACGTCGTTTTTTTATAATTTCCCTTTCCGACAATAATCGTTGAATCGAAATGAATTTAAGACCAAATTTGAAATAATGTTTCGATATTATTAAAATAAGGAGAGATGTATCAATTTAGAGCATCCATATTAATTTTAAATGTTCCATTTATTATGGAGCTGAGAGGTGTTTAGAGCAGTCCCTCCACACCCTCAGGTTATAATTAGAGAGTAGTGAAAACACTCCACTCGCCCTCACAACTGCAGAGTGTCATGCTCTCTTGAGACTTTAAACGGCTCGCTGATAGCAGTTTTCACTTTACTATACAACCTTCGAGCCTTAAGGGGCCGTGTTGTTCAAAATAAGAGATAATTATATGATATTTGATAACGCCGCTGCATCTCAGTTTATAGATCACTTAATTTGGTAAGACTTCTCTCTTTTACGGACTGTCGTCTGAAATACATTCATAATACTATTAAAGGATATATAGTATGTATTCTACTCAGATAAAACACTAAACCTATTTCGTTCAGCTCGTGCATTAGAACACGTAGAGCAACACATGTCAACAAAGCATTATATAATAATAATGATAAGTGCAGTAACGACGGTAAGAGCTGGTCCGGCGTTATAAATAGGTCGGCGTCCAACGTGCGCACGCGCCGGGACAGCATCTATCATCTTAATGTGAAACTCTTCCTCTTCCTGGATTTAATTTTGTCTTATCTTAATACTAAATAGATGTTATAAATATATAGAAGAATCACTAACTGTACTTTATTAATAGTCAATGGACCGGTGCGACGTGTCGCGTTTAATGCACATTAATGTAACGTATAATAATATATAGGTACTCATACGTCAAATACGTTTGTCGGACGCGACACGACTGTGACAATATCACGTTGGAATCCCGTGAAAATAAATTGGGACCCTCGATAAGCGCTCCCTTTGACGAGCGCCGTCTTCGGATTAGAGCGTGAAAAATGATGGCTTAGCTGAGAGGAGATGCGGCGAGCGCGCCCGACACGCCCGCGTGTGTTACGTTTAAGCTTTCTGTATGTTTTATTATAAACGGCGAATATATTCAATGATAAAATGACATTCTAAGATGTTGCCTAAATGGATACATTGCTATACTATAATGTATACATACATACGTGATCAGGATTAGGATAGGATTAATGATATGCCGACAAACACACGAGTGTTTGTCGGCATATCATTAATTACACACCTTTATAAAATATAAATGCTGAAAATAGTATCACAAAGTTCAATTATTATAATATATATATAATAGATTCGTCCGTTCCGTCCGTGGACGCGCGTCATGCGTTGTCCGGACTCGCACGCAGTGTGCACTGTGGAGCTTGTACATTACGTAAGTAGGATTTAGTGCGAAGTGAAGTGTACTGTATTGCACTGTACTGTAGTGTACTGTACTGTACTGTACTGTACTGTACGGCGCTGGTTAATCAAACTTTATGTCATTCATTTGCACACAAAAGCACTTTCATTTCAGAGTTTAGTGCATTTCGAGTTATTTTATATACAATTACGTATGTCCGTATTACTTTAAGTACTTTTATCAAACTATCAAATCATTCACATTAAAATCAAATAGTCATTAGATATTTATGTAGAAGTTGTATTTTTTTTCATTATCAGATAATCTATTCTGGTTATTGTCTCCACGTAAACATATTAAATGTACAAATGTTACACACATACATTCATAAATATAAGTCGTTAATTAATTTGTTGCACTTTTTATCGTCCCGACCCGAATCATGACCCGTAGGCATATTAACTGCAACGCAATCACCTACTAAATAAGTGTGTTAAAAGCGTATGAAGTAACACATTTCTAAACTAAAAACACTATGGCGAAAATATAGTTTGAAGAGAACACATCTGGTACCTATCAGACGTGAGGTCGGCACGATTAGTCACGGATGTTTATTGTTTACGGATTGCATACTTGTTTACACATGTACTTGTTTACACATGGCTAAGACGTTCTCCAACTAAGTCTACGGGTGACAATTAAAATAACTTTACCTATTCAGTACTTTATAGCATTTCAATGTAAAATTTACAACACGTGCTACCATCACCTACACAGTATAAGCTCTTTGCAAAAAACTTTATATGTTGGAGTCAATATTCATACATCGCTCATTTCCATACAGTACGGGGTGGAGGATATTTGGGTGTTCTGAATTGATTTCATTTTGTATTTCATTGAATGAGTTTAATTAAGGATATGGAAATCGAGATGTATTGATCCTTTGAGTAAATAAATTGTACATTTGTATTTATACCTCCATTTATCACATAACAACAAACTACTGTGTATAATTGTATTCAATTGTGTTTTATGTTATTGTTTCTTGTTTAACTAAACATTCCTATTTAATTATTTATTTGTAATTAAGTACAAATTTAATACATTCTAATACAAATTATTGTATTATTATTAGTGAATACAATTCCCTGCTAGACGGCCACTCCAGCCTCCGACGACGTAATGTCGTTACGGTAACTAATACTTATCCCGGGTCAGGTAAAAACATTTGTCCGAATACAAAAAATACAGCCACGAGGTATGTTTTGTTTACCGTCCCGAGGGTACCGTCCCGAGGGTGCGTCTATTGAGACTTCGGGTCGTCTTTTTGTCGCACGGCTGATGATTTAAAAGGACCAGATGTGTCTGACTCTTATTCATGGTTATTTGCCATTGCCTGTTAAATATCGAACTATTATATACATTAAATAAATAGAAGATACATAAGATACACTCATCTTTCAGTACCTTGAAATAACACAAACAACTTCCGCATCTCTGACTAAACCCACTGGCGATACTCGATTTAAGATGTTTATGAAAAACGAAAAGAAAATCATATCCCTCGTCAGAAAGAAATAAAGTATAGGAGGAATCGACAACTAAGCGTCGACCAATTGAGGGACCCTCGTCACTAATGCGCCGAGCGCCCCTCGGACACCGCTCAGGTACTATTGATTGACGGGCACAGACCGCACCTCCCATTAATATGTGATTTTAAGTTTCACTGGTATATGTCAAGTATAATCGATAGTAATGTTTGAAAGTCTTATATTTAAAACAAGTTCTACTTTTATTATAAAATTTAAGTAAACGGAAAATGTTTTTTCTAAATTCCTCGATCCAATGGACTACTTCTTTATTACAACTATTATAAATGTGTTAGTCGGGTGTTTCGTAATCCGATCTGTTAAGTGTCGCGACACCACTCGCAGACATTCGCGGCTCTCAATTCAATTTGTCATAACGCTTCAGGGTGATGAAGAATTTTCCTTTAAAATGAAGACCGACACCGTTGTGAAGTTACCGACGTCAGTTAAAAAAAGAATTGTTTTTCTAAAAAAGCATATTGTATTACGAAAGATAAACCTGTTACTAAAGAAACAAGATATTTTTGTAGTAAAATATAAATCTCTTGTTAATTTCATCGTCGCAATAGATATCGTGTCGCGTCGTAAATGAAAAGGGCTCGTTGGACCCGATGGATTGCAAAAGGGCGTACAAGGCGAGCAATTGGACGAAGACTAATTGATGAGGGACAATTCCGAGATTACAGTATACTTGATGATCCGACTCGACGAGAGAACAAAGATTAGAAATCGCATTATTCAATACCAATTAAGTAAGACTTTAATTTATGACTAACGACTCTACGGATGACTCCGCCGGCGCGGCTTCGAAATGAAGTATCACCAAATAAATGAACCTTCATTAAAACTGGAATGATTTATCCAAACTACCCCTAAATTTAATTTGTTTTGTATGTTACAAGACAAACATAATATATTTCTACTATTGTTTTCTTAATTAAAACCATTCCTAACGTAATTTTTTTAAGATTTCTACAAATTAAATTTGAAAATACAGTTCAAGACAAATTAAAGGATTTCAAATAAAAATGTGGTGTAAAATGGAAGCAAATATTTTATTTTCCTGATCACAGTGTAGATTGATGCGGCCCGAGGACATCTTAAACTTAAACTAATAAATAAAACACAAAGGAATCGTAGTATTATATAGTTGTAGGCTTCGCGGCACTCACTGTACCAAAGCGAAGGCTCGACCTGGGATTACTCCAGGACGATTAATCATTTGAGGTATTGACGCCGACCGGCTTCCAGTAATCCGGGGATTATGAATCCGCACTTAGGTAATTATTTCACCGTTTTAATCAAATATTTTATATTGATCTGTTTAACAAAATATTATAGATTATGAACTTTTTGTCTTGACCTTATATTATATTAGATTAATATCTTAAAACAATATAGAAATTGACACTAAATGAAATAAATTTATAGTAGTTTTTTTATTTCCACAAAATTATCATATTGTTTAGCTCATAACACAAATAATAATTCTTGCAAACAGTACGTATGTAATACGTCAATGTGAGCGAAGCAGAAGCGCAGTCCAATACTCGCAGGGACCTCAACTGTTGTATCAGAACATGAATCTACGAGTGCTCTGACAGATAATGTTTCGTGTTTGTTTGAAGTAAACAAGTATTGTAATTTAAGGATGTACGACACAGAGAATTGCCTCCGAACTGCGTTTAGTCAAAGTAAGTTTAGGTCTGATCTTTTAGGATAATACAGCATTAACATCGCCGAATAACCTTTGAGGAGCGAAGTAAATCACAATAGTATAATGGTTTTATTATTGTATTAACCGGTAGCCGTGAAATATAACCTCGTATACCAATAATTTGTCGTCCGTCCGAGCGTGACGTCCGGTCGGTATCGGGGACGCCGCTTCCCAGAGCGCAGCAGATGTTTCGAAACTTACATTAAATTGTCTTTTGCTGGTTATTTTTAATTATTTCGTCATATTCCTAATATTTGTTATTTATTTTATCTTCAGTGCATGTTGAGTTGGTGGTGGGAGGCAGTGCAGTGTGTATTGTTTATCGAGTGCGTGAGTATGTTGTAGTATGTTGTGTGCAGCTCAATTAGTTTGATATTGGTCATGATGCAAGAACAAAGACTATTTGATGTGTGATGTTTCAACACAAACCAGGTCAAAGACGGTTTGTTAATTGCGTTTAATATTTATAATTTATTATTGTTAAATTTTATTTAAAACACCTTATTTTAGTGTTCATCGCCATAATACGATACACTAAAGAAATCACCTGGAAACGCCTGTGTAGTCTGTGGTGGTTTTATCACCTTTGAATATAAAAAGTAATAAATATTATTTTGATTGTACTATGTTTAAAAAACCGTTCGTTTCCGATCACAAAAAGTAAATTGGAAGAAAAAATAAAAGATGATGCCGAAAACCATTACGACCGAGCCTTCAAAAGCGACATGATACCCAATCACGGAACATTTTCACGTTACATTTTCCTCATCATTATACTTCACCGAAGTAAATAACGATGTCCGAAGACGTCCTTTGTGCTGCGGGAGACGGGCGGCCCGGGGAAGGAGGCCTTGAGTAGTTCAGAACATCCAACAGCCGCGGACTGCCCACGGCAACGATCTTGACACACATTCCATTGTTCAAGATGCATTGAGTCCATTATCGATACCATCTCATGTTCGGAGGTGATCTTTTAGGATGTTACAATATAATCATCTATTATCTATGACTTTTGATTGTGGATCGCTTTGTAAGAATTTGTAAGACAAAGAAGTCTTTAGTGTTATTGTCTTGAATATTCTTATCACGGTGGAATATTTTAACATTGTTACTTACTTTTTTTTTGTTACACTTTAATAATTTACTTAGATTGTAATATAATAATTCCATATATTATTTTGGACATTGTAAAGTATATAACAACAAGAATCAACTGAATCGACACAAGGAGAGTCGCGGGTACACACTATACGTAAAAATGTGTGAGAGGCTGCGTAAATTCTATAGAAAATTGATGACGCCCGCTCGAGGGCTGACAGTCGCAGAATTGATATTTTTTCACCTCCTGCGGTATTCAATGGTTAGCAAATAATAATTTATCTTTTGTTGATAGAGTACATATATTAATGAATAAAATCTGTTTCTTCATATCCGAAGGAAATACGATTACTTACATTATTCATGTATTAACATTAGTATGGAAACAATTAACATTACAGGGAACTATAAACAACTGTTCAAACAGAATAGCTCGTTACATTTAATATCGCGTACGCGTACTGCGAGTGTTATAATTGTACGTTTCCTTAAACGAACCAACAGATGGTCGCACGATGAATATATTTCAGTGCGTCGCTTATCAACGACCAAGGCCGGCCATCGCACGAGCGCTTGTACGGCTTTCAAACACTTTTAGGATGAAGAATAAATATCATTTGTACGTCACAGTGCTATATTAATAAGATGAATAATTGAATATGTAATGCGTTTTTATCTTTGCTTGTATGTTTAATAATTAAGGAAACAACATTAAATGATGTTGACGTAACCCTCATTAAACATAAAATAAAAACGTATCTCTTCTTATAACCTTCACTGTCTACGGATTCATAACATTGACAGTGATCTTGATTTTTTTAAGATCTATTTATATTTTTTGTTCGTAAAAAATGTAAGGTTGAATCGCTTTTTAAGAAACATGAAAATATTGTTGGAATACATTTTTTATTCCTATTTTTTTTAGATAATATTAACGTTATTTAAAAGTGCTTTTTCATTATTACACTTAGTAGTTATAAATAGTAATTTAATTATAGTTCAATTACTAATTACTTTCCATTGACCACTACGCGCTGTACCGGTGAGTTTTTTCAGGTATCTAACTAGTTTATCTTGTTCCACCTCACAGCTGACGTTCAAAAAAATTAACATGTTCTTACGGTGAGGTTTAATTTTCCACGCACATGAACGTCGAGGACCCGTTTATAACTACGCCGTGAGAACGGACAGACCTTGTACATATAACGCGACTGGGCATTACCTACGTCCTTAAACATAGGTATACATTAGAAATAGTCCTACATTTGACTAGAGCTAGTGTACAAGATGCTTTTCAATAAAATTACTATGTTCTTAAATGAAAATACGTTTGAAGTGAGCCTTAGTAAAATAAGATTAAATGCTTTGTTCTCCATATTGTACCTGGAACAAAGTACATTCATGCTATCCGCTTTGCAACTCTAATACGTTTGCGGGTTGCTTCAAGTCTCTGCGGGAGAAACCGAGAACCTAATATTAAATGTAGATAAAGTTATTGACTAGTGTTTTGTGTAGTCCTCCCTTTATATGTCCGTACTAAATAATTTGAATAAAAAAGTTATCAGGTATATAAATAAAATATTATCTATATTTTTTTTGTCTTACTAACTCTACATAAAGCAACTACTATGGTAAACTGATCTATACCGTAAACTACGCACTAAAAGTAACATAGGTTAGGCAACAACGTAGGACCGTGTGTTATACACATACAAGCCGGCACTCTATGTCCGTGCTTAAACTTATTGCGTTTGGCATCGTTCTGCCAAAATACATGAACTTTCTAAATTGTTTCCAACAAGATTTCGTGCAGTTCAAGCGTTATTTTACTCTTGCGGTACCTGTTTCGTAACATCGTACAGCTTCTTATAAAAGTAATGTGAACTTATTATTTCTAGTTATTTTTCATTTTTTATTAATTTTTTGTCACTGATTATAATTGATCACCACCTTCGCCTTTTTTAATGTAACCATGCTCTTTAAATACGGCCAAAGGGAATTCGTTTCACATTCGTGTCGAGAATGGTCCTTAAAAACCGAACAGTGAAAGATCGTTAAATATCCAGGTAGTATATCCATACCATCATCCGGTATTGGAGGCAATGATGTGTGTGCGGTGATAAAATTCGGCGGCAGGCATTAGATCGAATAGCTTTTCGGAACACTCGCCGCTGTAAATGCAGTAGAATACACACACAGAAGCTAGGTCTCTAAGCAATGCCAAAGAGTCCAGCTGTTCGCAAAGCACCGGGTCACCGACCATCGGAACCGAAAATCCGTTGTACGCGGTCAAACGGTAGAAGCTGGTTGAAATACTGCCTCGCTCTATTAATCACTCCCAATTTCATCGACGCCAACATGGCCTTGCTCTATCTATAGGTTTCTTTCTACGAAACCTTTAATCATTCGAAATGTGGAGGTCCAGTATTCTGATACTTGAGCTACTACCTATAAACCGCATCCCCAGTGCTGTCATCCGTATAACAATGTATGTTGGAAATATCCAACGTATCATTGATGTGCAGGACTAACAAAGTTGGGGACTACACGCAGCCTTAGGATACACCAATGTTCACGGACTTGGGGTCCGAGCAAAAACCGTCGACGACGACCTGTATGCTCCGCCCAGTGAGAAAGCTGGTGATTTACTTGCATAAAATCCTGGGAAATAGGAAAGAATCCCTTATGCATTACATGATCGAAAGCTTTCGCCATATCCCGACTAATTGCTAGATCCTCTCCCTTACTTTCAATAATAGCTGCCCTGCTAGTAACTGCTGCTGCGTGAGATATAACAGAAGATCACTACAAAAGCCATACTGACGATCATCGATCCTGGTGATCCTCGAAGTACGTTAGGACCTGTTAATTGATGATGCTCTTATTTACTTTGCAGAGAAGAGGGGAAATGGTGATAGGTCTGTAGTTAGCTGGGTCTTTAGGGATCAGATTTTCAAGGGCATAACCTTAGCACTGGAGTCAACTCAGGGGTACATGTAGCATCATTGGGGAAATGCGATTTGGCCCACTCGTCTTATAAACGTCCAAGGAAAATAGAATCTTTCGGATGTTTTTTTGCCCAAAAAATATTTCCGCATTGAGCTCTAACCTCTTTGACGGACTTTCTTTTTACCGTGTGCAATGGCGGTAGGAACGGCTGGCAAAGGCTTTGAAAAACGTTCAGAATTGCCATATCTATTAAAATATTAATCAAATCCTAAAGTTGATTTAATGTATTTATTTTCGAGTAGTTGTTATTTCAAACAACTTTTGATGAAACATTTGCCGTAAAAGTTTACAATAATTTATAACATTTTCCTATAATAATATCGCTTATTCGTTTAATTTAGTATTGTTGATGTTATTTTAGTAACACGCGCTCTGCGGAGTGTTGTTCTAATGTAGTAAGTTAATTAAAAGGCAAACAAATTACTTCGGTAAGTTGGTGAAGCGTGTAATATGAACCGCTTCATAATTAACTTTGACCTACAAAAACCTAAATTATCATATATGTATAAATTAACCTTGCCTTAATAAGCGATAATGTTTTGGATATACTTCTAACACTAACAATACTAGTTTAAACACGCAACCCGCACTATTTAAACTTAAAATTAATTAAAACACTAAATATTTGGTCGGATAATAAAACGCTTCGCTCTCGTTCTAAAAACCTATAAAGTCCGAAACCTATAAAGTTTATCTCCGCACGCGGCGTAAATCCAGCGACAGCTTTAGAGCAGAGTTCATAAAAGTCTTATAATGGTATTTTTCGTCGAGAAGTGAGCTTTTTATAACTTTAAAAATGTTACCGCGAGTCCCTTCGTATCACAGGACAATAGCTCGAGAATACTAACACTTTGGTCGTATAAAAAACTATTTTAAAACTAACTCTTGAATATTATTGAAATATATTAACACTTTAAATTATTTACTATACAATAAATTATTTATTCATACACATTATATTGTACACGGCATCTGCATGATCTATGCAGGGCTCGTTTGACGGCAGAAATTAATAATCGATCTACAATCCGAGTCGAACCATTTGTATATAACTTCCGACAGCTCCAATCGAAAGGCCGTTGGGCTCTAATAACTACAGCACGGATTGCAATTTCAATGCTTAATAGCAAAAATCTATCAGGATTGATTATTATTTATTACACTCTCGGAACAGTATTAGTGATTTGTAAATGTATTATAAAAACAAAAGTCCTTATCCGAGTGTGGTCGTGGTTTCGTTGGGTGTTTCAAAACTATTTCAAAACAGTCGTGACGGGGCGCGGAGGTGCCGAGGCGCGCGCTCGGAGTTGCTAAACTTTTTACTTATTGGGCTTCAACACTCCACTATTTGTCACCGTTATTAAAACAAAACCTTACTTAATAATACATTACAGATATAATACTTAAATAAATATTGTATATTAAACAAAATATAATATGAATTAATTCAACATTTTCGATGGCTTTTATTCCCACATTTTTTAGAAATAAAAATGAGTCTGTGCTTTATTATTATAATTTATATACGAAGTACGTTATTTAACTTTGAACACTGCCTTTTTAAACTTTAATTACATATATATAACATACAAAATTAATTTAAATATTTAATCACAGTTAAGATAACATTTAATAAGCAATCTCATCCGTAATGAGATGTTTAGTGTGTCATGTTAATTAGTACAATACAATAATGATAGCAGCTAATGACAATACTTAATAGAGACTTCTTTGTTTTAATCCTATCTATATTTAAATCTCTTGATGTCTGTCGATTCACATTTATAGCCATTATCTAAGTCGACATCACAATATTATTAATTATTTAGCTCGAAGTCAGACAAAGCTTGTCGTTGGCAAGAGCTAGTTATATATATATGGAAAATGAAATCTTCTGTCTTGACATCACTACTTCTGTCTATTTGTTTGTGTGATCAGATAAATAAACAGTACCTATCTTTGGGACCATACGTTCCCTGTGTACATTATATATTAAACATTAATATATTATTTCGCAGTGATCTGTTAATATTTATTTCGGCTCGTAAACAACTGTTCCCGTAAACAACACCACTCTCAACAATAACTCGTCTCAATTCATTTAACAGCAAACACGTCGGCTCTGTCTCTGATAACCTACACTATATAGTAATAATTTACATCTTTCAAATAAGAAAATGTCCATCCCATCTCAACGGCTCATATCTCACAGATACCAAATAATGATGAGTCATCAATAGTACCTACAAAGTAGTAACCTTAACCTATATAACCTTCAGTTAATTGACCTTCGTCCTCACAGCTCCGTACGGGGACCATCCATGGACCATCAACGCGCCATGTTTATTAGACCGAGCTGTTAAGGTACCTCACGATGTGAATCTGTTTATTGTTGTTGTTCAAATCTCTATATACAATACTAATAGACGAAAATTATGGGCCGTTTGTTTTACCGCACTAATATTTGGTACTGCCAGTCGGGTATAAAACATTCTTTGTTACCTTGTTCAAACAGTAACTCTGAACTAACTTATATTGAGATCACTATTCTGCATTAACCGCAGACCGAGTCGGTGGAAACAACTAGTGTATTAGATATAAAGCTAGCTAACATATGTTTGGTATTTGGTTTATTTAATCTAATATTGCTCCATCGCGTCCATTGTATATAAGTTTCAAACGCGTCAAACATGGCGACACTCGACAAACATGTGCAAATACTAACAAAAAATGTTATCTATTTTTCGTATTTACACAAAAATTCAATGTTAAAATAATACACACGACAAACAGACGTATCTATTTTAGTATCTATTCGGACCGGAAGAGATACTGTTAGTAGATATTTTGCCTAACTTTCTTTTTTTATCGATATTATTTTTGGGAAGATATCATCAATACACACACATTGCGAATGGTGACAATCTAAACAAACCTTAATATTTGTACATATCACTTATCTCGTGTAGACCGCCCTTAACGCGGGGAATATTACCTGAAAAAAGGAAAAAAAGTGTAAAAGATAGGATCAAAAAAGTGAATGGTCATAAAGTTAACGACACGCGCGGTGGAGTTCATTTATGTCGCGTTTTACTTTTAGCACGAGCTGGTTTTATACGGCGTTTTATTCATAGCTCTTTTAATACATGTACATACACACACGTCAACTGATATACTAAATAATAGAGGATATATCAAACTGAATTGTTATATTATTATCTTTGAATATCTAGTGATGGCGTCATATCATTTAATAACTAAGCGATCTCGTTAATGTTTCTACAATTGGTATTGATTATGGTTTCCAATGGCGCTGATCGACCCCACGCTACCATGCGACATCAAGCGATACATTATAAATACATTTATATTTTAAAACTTTAATTTTTCATTTCAATATTGTATTCATGCATTCATAAGTTTACTTACTTATCATTACATAAATTTACAAATAAGGAACTGTATACACAGTTTTCAATACTTAAAATAAAATCAGGTATTTTCCTAATTTTAATGATTTCACATAATATACAATAATATAACACAAGGACTGTGTACATACGTCTTAATATCATAATAGTATCCTTGTATCGACTCGTATGATTGTTTGTTTGTGTGTGTGTGTGTGCGTGTGTGTGTGTGTGTGTGTGTGTGTGTGTGTGTTGTGATGCCACACACGTACAGACAACAGGCGCTACGCACTTTAATTGATCATTAAAATAATTATCCGTGATTTACTTACACATGCTGTGAGTATTGACACCTCGTTATATTAATTACCATTGAAGTAAATGTAAGAAAACTATTGAAGAGTTCATAGTACCGTTTACACAATACGAAGATGATTTTATCTTAATTTATAATAATAATAAACTTAAATATAAAAATATTTAAGTGCTTGTGAAGGGAAGGTAAGGTTTAGACTTTGAGGCTTTAAATAAAAAACTTACCGTAGAGTGACTATTATGAATTTAATTACAGTTTAAAAATAAATATCCAGAAGTAAAACGCAATACGATAAATTTAAAGATACAAGGACAGAGTCGCGGTTAACAAATAGTATAAATGTGATAGGACGGATAACACGTCGTAAAAAGGTTGTATATAGAAAATTTTAATGATGTCAGTTAAACTATAGAATAAAAGATCATCAACATAGACAGGACTGGAACCCGAGAACTCGAGGCCACCGTCCCGTGGTTCCGCAAACTGAGCTATCGAGTCCTCACCGTCATGTATTCAGTATAATATATAATCGTCTTTATCGTCTTAGATTTTTTAATGCAATAAAGAAATAACATAGCTAGCACGTTAAATAAATATTTTTAAATAAATTCCATTTTATAGAGATAAATAAGGAAATTCCTCGGAGTACTCTCTGCGCAGTGCTCCGTAGTGCGCTCAACAGGATCCCATTAGCGACATTTTTCTAAACAACCATATTATGTTCCAGCTCCATCCCATAACGCCGGAGCGCAGTTCAGAGGATTTTGTCACTCTCCACTAACTCATATATCACAAGTAGGGGTATATAAGTATTATATATGTAATATGAACAATGTGTCAGTGTGCAATGAAACATCATACAAACCCTCCACACTAATCTGACAGATTAAGATTTGAACCATTCATTTAGTTAGTTTAAGTTATTTAATTTAAACCTAAAACTGACGTCACAAACAAAGAATGAATAATATTTGTATTTATTTGAGGTCCACGTAACACTAGTTAAGCACAGCACGCTCTGATTGGTGCACCGGATCTGCCGCCGTCAGTTTGTAAATATTATATAGTATATTTATACATAGATATGTATTATGTATAAATAATTCATTGCAATTCAATTACAAATTGAATTAACTATAATTCAAATCATTTTTTAGATATTCCAAGCAGCGTTCGTGTTACGATTATGAATGCAGTGTGTGTACAATCGGACTACAGTTGATTACTCAGTCGTATTTCTCGTCAATGCTTACACAACAAATACCCGCCGCAATCTTGATTCGAACCGGCGACCCGTGGAGAAACGACCGCTGCACCCGAGTGTACAACGTTAACAATTCACAGCGTGGACTAAATTTCCTGCTAAATGATGTTTTACACAATCTTGCGATTATAACCATTGATTTTATATAACAGATCTAAAATAAAACCATGTAAAAGTGTTCTCTTTACTGTCGTTATTAAGGTGATACTCACACCTGCTGCGTGCCCTTTACTGTGTGAGGTTTGTAGATTTGTAGGTCCCTCATACAATTATGGAATTAAATTGTATATTACACTTATATACTAAAATAAACTGAAGCTTTGGAGTGCGAGACCCTATGTATGTGTATTATAATACATTTTATATTTAACTATATGAAGTGTAGGTAGTGTAGGTAGTGCAGGTAGTGTAGGTAGTGCAGGTAGTGTAGGTATTTGTGTCTGTTGTCAATCGCGCTACTTTTTATAAGCTGGTTAACCGTTGGAGGTCGACACAATCACTATTTAAAACTACTAAACTGTACAATGAAATGATCTCATTATGTCATAATATTGAGATACTATTTTGAGCTGTTCTCGGACCCGTGTGTGTCTCCTTCAGCAATTGGTGTTATTTCAGTTTGGAGTATAAATATCCAAATATTTATATATGTATATGTCTATCTACTGAGAGATTTATACATTTAAACAAAATTTAAGTGTCTGTTTGTAATTATGTTCCCACTGATATCTGAAACGGCTGCACCGATATACACAAATATTATCTTGAATGTAGTTGTAGTGACAATACCTCGTTGTAGCTCCGACGGTAAATGTTAATGTTGAATATCTTTAAGAGTGAGCGATGACCTGCTCCATTTACAGCAGCTCTCTACAGCGCTCCGTGTCGTGGATAATGAATTAAAAATATCAATTAATTGGTTTTCGCAAATTCAATATCAAGTAGGACCGGTGTACACTTTATGCTTATACAATACAGTACAATACAATAGGTACAATACAATACGTCAGATTACAATAACTCATATCAGTGTTACTGACTGTTCTATTAAATATAATATATTTTAAAAATATTATTCTCTTAATTATATAATGTTAATACATTACTCGGTGTGAGTTTGGTGCACGAGTAGGTAATCACATTACAACCCTAGTATCATATATTAGTTTAAGGTAAACTGAATTATCTAAATGCGAGTAAGAATACCTCGTGCAAAGGTTGTACGTTTGTAAAGTAAGTGTTGAATGCAGAAGGAAACCGGTACTACCGGAGCTTCTTACGGAACCGACCGGGCCGGTCCGAGCCGGTCCGAGCAGCACGTGGCCTGGATTTATGACTATACTTTCATGTGCAAGTAATTTAATACAATAAATACATTTACCCGTCCGTATGTAGGTCGATCGATAATTACGATCCCGTAACTGAACTATTGAACAGAAATTCAAATTACGGCCGGCAATTAACATTTCAATAAGTCCGCGCGTTCATTGAAATTAAAGAAATGAAAAGCATTTGATGAATACATTTGAAAAATTAAATTTATGTCACAAAGAACAGAGACAAAAAGAATAGGAATAAAAAGTAGTATTAGCTAGTTGTGATATATATTAGTGTGACAGCCTTGGAGCCTCGCCCTGACACACATACCGAGTACGGACGGACCGCAGCACTCACACACACACACACACACACACACACACATACGCAAAACGTCGATACATTTGTCAATAATATGTATTTTATAGACGTGATAATTAATTATTGATGGCTCAAGTAACACTGACCCCGCGGCTGCGAGTGCGGGTGCTCGCTGCACGGATCGTTATATTGTAAAACATGATATCGCGAAGTAAACACGAATTTTAATTCAAATATGTATATTATAGTTCTTACTAGAGTATTCTATTTTTGTTCTAATAGGTAACGACTTGAATTATATATAGAGGTTAAGAAAGCATTAGACACATTTTATGTATCACTAGCTGTGCCCCCGACTTCGTTCGCAAGGAATATTTTTTTTAATCAAAGTCCTGTCAAAATCCAGGCCCAGGTACGTCAGTGATTAGCCAGAACAAGCAGACAGACAGACATAAATTTTTAAAATTGTTTTCTTTCATGTACTAAGATTATTGTAGGAAAGTATATTAGTGTAAAGCTCCTTAACGGAAGGAAGTATAACTATTCATACATTTTATGAATAGTTATATATATATATATATATATACTGAAGACATATTCTAAGAACCGCGATAACAGTGACGTGCTTACGTGATGAACTTAACGATATCAAATATACATAGTATTCTTGTGTTAAGAAGTTCCAAGCCGCAGCGATGGCTGAACCAATTAGCGGAGCCGGCCGAGCTTTGATTTGAATGGAAATAGCAATTTATTTTCAATAAACTTGTAACCTAAAGAGAAATTTACAAATTAAATATTAAACGGCGAATATTATTATATATTTTTAATATTCTCCTGAACTCTAAAAAAATATTTACATTACGTGGTTAATATAATTTACGGTATCTTTTTCTGACATTATTTTTATCTTATCTTTAAAACAAAAATAAATACAATGTAACGCTTTGTTCCTAGTCACAATTGGATAGATTTTATAAAAAAGGAATGAACCGCAGGCTTTGGTAGATAAGTAGGCACTTTGTATTTGTCACATCTCTTCTTTGCGTCTTAGTTTTGGATAGGAAAGGATTTTTGTGGATCGGAAATTAAGGAAATTTAACAGACATACGGAAATGAGATCTATACGAGGAGCTCGGCTGTGTGTGTGTGTGTGTGTGTGTGTGTGCGCTTTAAACAACTATAGGACGAATAACCTCATTATCCGATAGTGAAGGTTTAGACCTGAATACATGTGGGTATCCTTTAATTTTAAATATTATAATTTTTCAAAATTATTATAATTAATTATCTTATCTATTATTATCATATCAGTCAAAACTCTTAACTTAACTTTTAACATTGTATCCTTAATAAGGATATTTAGAACTTATTTAATTCAACTGACACCTCTAAGAGGCTAGTATGCAAGTCATGAGGAGTGCAATATGAGAGACAAATATTGATCTTGACTCGTACATAAATAATAAGTCAAACAGTTAATGTATGAGCGAGGTGGGGCCGCTGTGAGCGGTGGTGGTGGTGGTGGTGGTGGTGGTGGCGGTGGTCTCCGTCACTCGCCTGTTCTATTATAACTTTTGGAAGTTAAACATTTTCTGTATTACACTCAAATATGATATTTCGTTATATTCACGAAGATTGTGATATTAAAATTTAAATGTTATTTAATATGAAACAAACTTCGTTATATTTTGGTCGGTGAATGCATTTCATTTACACGTATCAAAATGAACAGAGCGAATATAGATTGTTAGACACAATGTAGTGGTGCGTCGAGTGGTAATGTCATATTTCATCCTCTTAGCATTTGACAAACGATTTTTCTATCGATTTATTACACGAGGAGGAAGGGTTACCTTAACACTATTAAACATCTGTAATACAATAATTAAAGAATTACAAACATTACGAATATTTCAAAGAAAATTACAGCTCTAAATTCCAATACAACAAAGTATAAAAGAATTAATTTAGTTCGTCTCATAAATTAGAAGAACACGAAGTCCCGATATAGTTATCTTCAGTGTCAAAACATTTTTAACCGAAAATATCCGGTCGTTAGTAGCGGAGGCGGATTAAAATTACACCATTTTAAGTCAGTTACGTTCACGAACAAACTATCTCACTCAGCTGT
Source organism: Melinaea marsaeus rileyi (assembly GCA_918358865.1). Taxonomy (NCBI): domain Eukaryota; kingdom Metazoa; phylum Arthropoda; class Insecta; order Lepidoptera; family Nymphalidae; genus Melinaea; species Melinaea marsaeus. The sequence goes on from OU911089.1 coordinate 980,109, forward strand.
ATTTAACTAACTCAAAAGATAAACAACTTTGTTCAACACAAAATGCTATAAATTTTTTATCAAAAACATTATATTGTTACATTATGTTATATTAGAGACTGGTATCTAAAACACTATTGATCTTTCGTCCCTCGTGTTAAAACCACCGGACACTTAACTAAGTAAGAGAATGCTTTACAGAGCTTAGTTTTTATTTTATCAATTAAACAACTATTGTCCGGAGCTCTCCCGTTGACAGTGTAATTTATTTTCAGGGAAGCTTTTTATTTTCCGACAAAAAGTAGGCAATGCTTAATCCGGGACGCGGACTGGACGTCTAAATGGACCACTTGATTTATACACGGGCATTAAACTTTACAGTCTCTTTCAATATCATAAATACACCTCTCGTGTCCATACACTGTACGCTCCGCATCATCACGCACCAGTGTGCATTAAATTAATATCAGTATATCTTCTAAATGAAACAAACAACTAAATCAAAATGCATCCCTGCATCCAGCTTCCTCGATACGACCGAATCATTTCATATCATAATCAAACTTTACATTCTTAGTGTGATCTTTATACAAAATATTTCCTTCCGTATGTATGTCCATAAAATTAATAAATGTTAAAGTTCCACATTCCATTTATATACGAGTGTTTTTACTTCGAAGTATCGACGGAAAGGGAAGGATTCCAAGTATTCCATGCGGACAAAGTCCCCTGCAACCACTAGTTTTACAACAATAAACAATAGTTTATCTCGCACACAGTCGTGACAATAATCGTTCAGGTAGTTTAAGTAATCATCGCTGGAGGCAGATGTGAGCGCGGCGAGGCAACGACCCGCTCCGAGATAACTTAATAGACAAAGGCATAAAGGCAGCTAACAGCATATTAAATGCTTCATCATTATTACATTTTCTTCATTACCTTTAATGTTATGTAACGATTCACGTATTATAGGATGTTAAGCTCTATACTATGATAATGCATGCTTCTAAAGAAATCTCTTATATATCATGACAATAGCACGTCACATCGTGATGGAACGCAAACTCAATATATACCCGTAATGAAATAACAAAAGTTATCTTATTTCCCTATTTTAATAAGTTCGGTTACCTGTCGGAGGTCGGCGGAGAGAGGTCCATAAATTCGGGTGGAAAAAAATTAAAAGGAGTCGCTCGGAGGCGGCGCTAAAAAATATATGGAATGTCTGATTACAACGCGTACCCATTACCGACCGTGCGGCCACGTCGGCTTTGGAACTACATTTTTCTATTAATATAATTGTGAAGTTTTTACGTAAACAGGTAAATTTTTTATAGTTTATTAAAATTAATCTTTTTGTTGACTAACGAAACATGTTGTTTTAATAAAAGTATCCTAAGTTACAAGTCTTGATAACATCGGTCCATCCGTTTAGGAGATCAGCCGGACCAAACGGACAGACATATTTATAACAATTCTTAACTCCTTACTCCTTAAGTCTTACAAGACATGCTAAGTATTATATTTCTCTTGAGCACATCTCACGAGACTGCAATAGTGATGTAGCTGAGAGGAACTAAGAGACGGCATCACCTCCACTACGGAACACGTCTTACAAAAACTATACGTTCAATTGTAACTAAATATATTTAATGCATTAATTATAATAATAATTTATAGTATATCGATCGAAATTAATGAAATACCTATTTTTATCACTGAATATAGTTAATATGTTAATGATTGTCTTCGCTAAGTTGTAGGTTTTATTAAATCAACAGAACATCTTCACCGAAAGAATATCGTCCCACCGACTTAACATAATTATAAAAAACGGATATGTTAACATTATATTTAATATTGAGTAAAGTAATATTTGTATGTATATATGAATAAAACAATAGCAGATAGCCATTAAACGAGGCCGCGCTGTTTCGCGCTATGATAAATGATTTCCATAAACTAACCGACTGGAATGGATCAAATAATAATTATTAGACACACAATTCAACGTAATTAACGACTTTATCAAATAAATGTGTTCTGTTTCAATTGATACACCATTCACTGGAACAGGACGCGATTAAGTGATATGGTTTGATGTAATGATGACATTATTGTACACTTTGATTAATATTCTGTTTTAACACTAGCTCTGTCCCGTCTTAGCTTGCGTGGAATGTTTTAAAATAAAAGGAGCTTCCTTGTTACATCATCTATCCGTCGGTGAAAGTCTTATTAAAATCGGTCCATTCGTTTCAGAGATCAGACAAAAATATATATATTTTTTATATTTATAAGTACCGTATATTCTTTCATATACATTTAATGAACAGCTGTTAATTAAAAATATATATATATATGTATGTATATATTAACCGTAACATGTTAAGACAGGAATGTATGCCAATGTATGTCAATATTCACATGATTTATGATCAAGTAAAGTTGACAAGTCAAGCAAATCTCAATAATGTAAGTCAAACTTGTGTTTAGATAAACGTTATCATCGGAGTGACTTAGTTGGTAATTTATTTACGGAGTGCGCTTCCTTCGCCATGTTTACTGTTCAACTGAACACACCTATTAACTACATCACTACAACACGCTCCATCTGTATTCAAATGGCTCATGAATAAAATCGCCATGACAGTATATATAATATTTTTATTCAGTCCGTCCTGTCTGTGAATAAACAGTGAATCTTTTTCCCGTCTCGTGTTTAGTTCACAATAAATAAGATCGCTCCACACATCAAAGGAGCCAAACAAAATGTCAGAGTGAACTCAAGACACGTGCCACCTAATAAATTACATATAAATAAAATAAAATATTTGTGTATTCTGTCACAAGCCTCTAAATATAGCAAATTATTTATAATATATATTCTTATCAAGTGCGATGTTATTATTTAATCTTTGTAATACTTTAGTCCGAACTTAATATTATAAGATTAATCTAAGTTAAATATTTTTATATATCTATATTAATAATAAGAAATAATATTCTAATCTACATATAAAATATCCTTTAATAAATTAGTTCAGTGAAAGTGATATAGTGTTGAAACAAATTTAACTATTATTACACCAAGTCATCAATCTACAACAATTTTAATTATAGATAGAGAGAGATAGGGAGAGATAGAGAGAGACATATATATATATTAATTGTGAGTAGAACATAAAGATGTCAATGGGCACTCTATTATTTGAGGTCGTAAGGAACTAACCGCCTGTTTATTTTCCCGGCGCGTCTCAGACGAAGTGATACTCGCATCGCCGAGGGATACGTTACTTCAAAATAGAAGCACGGGTTTAAAAATATACTTTGTAACTATTGGTTCCCCGTCCGAGGGGTGTTTGGATTGTGTGAATTAATTGTTAAGATTAACTAACAATCTTTGGTCTTTTGCCTTACATCTATAAATATAAATATAGAAGTGTCTGTTTTTAATTCCAAAGTAACAACTTTCACTCGATGCATATGTAAGTATATACAGTACTTACATAAAAATATATTTTTATAACTTTTGTTTGTCCGTCTGACTTTCCTGGCAAATCTCTGAAGCGGCTGCACCGATTATAACAAGACTCTTACTGACGGACAGCTGATATTATAAGTAGTAACTAAGGCTACTTTTATAAAAAAAAAACGTTCTGCGCGAACCAAGTCATGGGCACAGCTACTTGAAAATGTTAAATTATAAATGCGTATATATAAAGTGTATTAATGTTATATTATATATACGTGTGTGAGTGTGTGTGTGTGTGTAACATAAACGCTCAGATATCACCTGTGAAGTAACCTAGATAGTTGCAGGTGGTTCTAGTGTGACCCAAAAACTCAACTTGGTCACTAAACAAACTTTATTGAAAATGTATTTTATGTTTAGCATTTTATTTATATATCACTGAATAGAATGCGGTGTCGAGCTTTATTTAATATTATTTTTAAAATGCTGAATTTTCGTTTGGTATTATTGAAGTTATTCAATAGGAAAGTAAAATATAGACGAGCGGTGACGCGCGCCGATAAAAGATTTAACGGGTTCACGAGCAGAGACATCAAAATGGCGAACCGCTGCGAGTGACTCAAATTTAGGTTAAGATTGAGTGCTCCCGTTGAAATAAGACGCCCGTAATTAAACAGGAGGAGAGGCGATAAAGCTAATTTAAAGCCATAATTGAAGTACATATATTTGGAGGATAAAAAATAAGCAAAAAATAATTAACTCGCACAAAGAGCCGGCGAACAAAACGCAGAGACGGACAAAGCAAAAAAATAACTAGGAATAGCACGAGCTGAAGTCTCTAATTGAATATTCCCTCCGGGTGATGCCATCTTATTTTACCCGTTAAAATAAAATATAGGCAGAAAGCGAAACATGTAAATTTCATCGCGTCTGGGAGGCGGCCGAGACGCCCGACGGGATTGCCTCACATTTTTTTTCCATAGACGAGGTACAACAAGAAAGTTGGCTCGTATTTTCCGCTAAAAGTTCCCCCATTGCCGTCGAAATACTTCAGTGACTTAGACCGAGTTACAGAAGAATGGCGGCCAAGGAGCGGTCAGCGTCCACAAATCATTACTCTATTATACTTTCCGTACATTACTCAGAAGTTTGTGAAACAAATAAAAACAACTTTGTAGGTCTTTGTAGCTGTGTTTACTATTAACATAAATATACACTCAAGAAAAGATATTAATATTTAAGGTAAAAAATATTACAAAGAATACAATTTAATATAACTTCATGATAGTACACATTAAAATATATTGCGGGGTGTTCGGTGTTTCCGGTGCGATTGCGACACGGGAGAAATAAATCAGAGGGGGGAGATCTTTTGTTTAATGAAATCTTTGAGGTTAAGAGTGGGGGGGGGGGGGGTAGCAGCAGTACCTTAATGAGAACATCAGCGTTACCTTTTAGATAATCCTTTAAAATATAAACAAACCAGCTGTAAAGTAATTAATTTGATCTTTTATTTATTTGAATATTAGAAAATTCAATATTCTATTATAGTTGTAGAGGAGAATGAAAGGTAATTTTATAATGACAGAAGTTGGTAATGAAATCCGTGTGGCTTTAATATAATATAGATGAGGGCTGAGCCGAGGAGCCCGCGCCGCCGGAGACCACGCGACTAACTGTTACGTAGCTACTATACATATTATAAAAACATAGGTGTCTGTTTGTAATTCCAAATTAACGGTTTTTCATTGACTGTGTATACGGTACTTACATAAAAAAATATTTATATTTTTGTCTGTTTGTTACAGCTAATCTCTGAACCAGGGAGACCGATTTTAACAGGATTTTGAGGATGTTATGAGGAGTAACTTGGCTACTTTTATGTTTTAAAACTTATTTTGGGCGAGTGAAGTCGTGGGTAGAACTAGTTGTAAATGAAATAACAATACCGAAATACATTTTTGTTGTGCAATGATTTAATTGAAGGTAAAAATTGTTAAACTTTATTTGGAGGTCCGAGGGCTACATCTGTAAGTCGAGTGCGTCCCGGGGTCTCCCGGGGTCTGACACATTACAAATAGATTTTAAACGAGTAAATAAATTGAGTATAGAATGGAATAGATTTTGATCCTCGTAATGAATTGTAAAACCGGGATGTAGTGAACCGCTGCAAAAACTAATTTAGTGAAGTATTTCAATAAAAAATATCTAATTCATTCCTTTAGTATCTGCAAAAAAATTTATAAGTTACTTTCATATTAAATTCTATGACTTTATTTATAACTAGCTGTGCCCACGACTTCGCTTGTGAGGAATTTATTTTTTTAATAAAAGTAGCCTAGTTAGTAGTAAGTAGTATAACATCAGTCATAACCCTCAATGAAGACTTATTGAAATCGGTCACATCGGTCTACTAAGTGAAAAGCTGTTAATATGATATTACAAACGGACACTTCAATATTATTTATACGTATATATATAAGTAAAATGATATATATAAGCAAGTAAAGTAAGAGTTCGACACACGGTGGGCGCACAGACACACAGACGTCACTACCTGCCTCCTAATTGGCTTCTAAAGACAAAGTGCCGGAGCACGGGAGATATCATCGCTTACGGTACTTTAGTACACTCACATGCTACACTTAGTACGAGACTGTATATTATTAATTAGCAATTATGTAGCAATATACCAGTGTATTAATAACACATTATAGTCAAAGCTATTTAGTGTTTAATCCCCGATACAAATGAAATATGATTCCACTAATTACAATGTTCGGATTAAAGCAGACGCTCCGATAAATATAAGGTAATAATGTGTTATTTAATACGAGCTGCGCTGGTTCTGCCGACTACGGACGGCTCCGATGGAACAGCTGCAGCCTTTGTTACAAAACATACACACGTACACACACATACACACAACACACTCGAAACATTCGATATTCATTGAACAAATGAATTATCTACAGATCTATGTATTGATTGTAATTTGAATACCAAAAGCAATGGTTTGTTGTATTGATGATATTTTAACACACACATACACATACACACACACAAATACATACACATACATATTCTCGTTATTATAATATATTTTTCGTTTTGTTTTTTACAGTGAATGCCTTATAATATAAACATTTCGTATGATAATGCACGTTAATGGGCGCGGCCGCAGTCCGGACGCTGCGCTGATTCAATTGATATGACTTTGTTTATTTTTGTAACGCAGCCAATGTTGTACGGTTCTTTATTTACTTTACAGTGTGTATCAAACGATATTTGAGTAAACGACTCTATAATACCATTTACAAATCAAACTACTAGTATTAAAATTTTGATTCACAAATTGGATAGAAAGCGTTTTCAGGATTATATAATGTTCAAGAGACAACAACATTTGAGGAAATAAAATAGCGAGTAGTTTATACAATGTAGATATAATACCAACGTTTTAAAACAATAAGCAAGGAAAATGTAATTATATATGTATATATATAGATATATATATATATATATTAGTGGTGGAATCAGCTTAATCGAAATATCTACCTTTTAGGCGATTTTTATTGGCAATAACCCTTTTACGAGCGCCGTAAAGCGGCCCTTATCAAACAATCAAACAGGAAAATTGTGCGTTACCAACAAAAAGAATCAGATTTCCATCAGCAAAGTAATTTGATTCAGAGTTAACAATGAAGGCCGCTTCCGATGTTACGAACGGCTACGTGTATCTGCATCCGCATCGAGTATCAGATCCATTTATGACCATTAGGAAATTAAACATATTTTATCGAGTATTTACACCTGTACCAGTACATAATACAGGATTTAGTCATTCGGCGAGCAAACGAACTTCCGCACCACAAAAATAATCCAGCGCCAAATTTGCAAACGTAAATAAAAGTCCACGAGCGACTGAAATAAAGTAAAATAGTGCTACAATGTGTAAAGACGAAATCTCAGTTCTTTTATTGCGGCCAAAGTGAATCAAAATGCGAGGAAGATAAAACGTGTATCTGCCAAGCCTCGGTGGGCACGAAGGAGTCGACAATTGGATCCCGCGGGATCCGGAGCCTTATCCTCACGCAAACTCTCGCATCCCGTCTCAGCCTTACGTCACGGGTAAAATATTCAGCCCCCGTCGAATGTGCATAGGAAGCGTCTAGTTAGTTAATTCGAGAGTAAATTTGCGGTTCAGGTACCAACAGTTTAAACACTCGGGGAGGGTCGCCAAAAGAAATGGTCTTAACTTTGTATCTATACCTACTGTGTTACAGTGCAATGTTTAGTTATTTTCTATTGCGTAAACGTGAACAATGTCTTGGTGGGAAAAGTACCGCATCATTTACTATTGTGATACCTTCGGTGGGATTCAGAGTCCAGAACTAAACACAAGGTTAAATTAAACAAAGCCGGTACGTGTTTATCGTTACTCGCAACTCTCCCTCGGGAAAATCAGGATAGGAGGAGGATAGACGCCAGTGACGTAATCAACGAGATAAACAAAACTTTAACTATATCCTACATAATGAACGATTTAACTCGATTCTTAATAATAACATAGACATTTGTTGATTATCTTTGACTCCTAGATGGATAAACTTTGTATGCCAGCTCTTGCGCTTTATAAAACAATTTCCCGGGGACTTTATCTGTTTACCAAACGAGTTACCTCGCTGAGATAGATACTTTGCCTGGGACATCTAGTGTTTGTGTCGCAGCGGCCGGGCTATCTCGGGTACCTTGTCACTTAATTGGGTCCAACCCGAGCACGGTTTGGGAATCCCTGACGGAGCCTGATCTGCTTTGATTACTCGGATACGTTTTTATCGTCGTATTTACCATAAATAGATTAAGTAGTTTTAGAAATCAATAACAAACAAGCATTTAATCTAATTTATCAACGATTTCACCCCATGTTTTACTGTATTCAAATCATTGTACATTTCGATATAAAAGAATATAAACAGAAGCTTTAGTCACTTCCAAAGTCAGCGAATACGAGCGACGTCTAAATTCAGTGAGAATGGCAAAGTTGAATTGAGTTGAACCGAAATGTATTTTATTATTTATTATTCACGCGGTGAAAACTCCAAAGTAGGATAAACCCACCTACGTGACTGTGCCTCTCGGTGCGGTCGCTGCGGCGCCTTCGTGGTTTATTCACATGCACCGCGTGTACGTCGACGACACTTACGACAACAAACTGATAGAAGGAAAAAGCTCATCTCCCTCCGATGTGATTACACCACTTAACCAATCTTCTAAAACACAACCCTATAACTGTTCTTTGTTAGATTGCATTAGTTGTATCACAAGTTACTCACTCACTTCAAACAATGATACAAAAAGATAACGTACTAATTGATAATACGCCTCCTTCATTTACTGTAAGTATACAATTATATATTTAAGAACAACTACAATACAGTACATAAAATAATTCTGTATAATGTATAAATAATGCACAGAGTTAAAAGTAAAGTAGAATAAATAATTATTATTTTACATACATAATTTTTTTAATGAATATTAAGCATTGAATATTTTCATAATTTAGCATAACACGCATAATCGTTGACGGATATCGATAAACGAAACTTTTTATATCGATAAGTAACGGCGCGGTTACGTCACTACTTCCCGGGCTCCGTAACAGATGTAACTTAATTACAATTATAACACGCGATAATTAAAACAATATTACACAAACGAGTCTTTACACTCGTTGTATGTAACACATTTCTCTCACTTGTTACTTCAAACGGATCGGAGCTGCCCACGAGCGAGTTAGCTGTTATGTGTTGTATGGAAAAGATGCTATTCCAAGCTTAATCCGTCGTCGTTATAAATTGAGCTGTGCTTAGAGCGGAGGGACGTGTGACTCCAAAGGGGTCACCACTGGCCGTTAACATTCACACTTTGATCTCTCAACAACGTAATGTTAGTAACTATAGTACAGTAAGTTATATTAGTAGCGACCGATGATTGAAATATTTCAAACAAATCTATTACGAAAATATATTCTCAAACAAAATAAGTTGAAAGGCAACGTGATATTTATAACATATTATAAACTAGCAGTGCCCGCGACTTCGAGCGGAATAGGTTTTTTTAATAAAAGTAGCCTAATTTACTCTTCATAATATTAGGTACACCCATTCAGAGATAATCCGGAACAAACAAACAGACGGAGAAAAAAAATAGTGTTTTTATGTAAGTACCGTACACTTTCATATGCATTTAGTGAAAGTTGTTAATTTGGAATTACAAGCGGACACTTCAATTTCATTTATATGTATGTATAGATGAGCTCCAGATATAAGTATCTTCAGTAATTCTTGTCATTTCTTCGAAACCAGTGAGCAAGTAACCTAACGGGCCGCGGCAGGAAGTAGGTCTGTGTGTTGATCAATTTAAACTGACTTTGAGCTTTAAAAGCTATCACCAAAGGAAGAGTTTGGACGAGCGGAGCGAGTGCCTCATTACGACCTTTAATGACCTTAGATTACCGAGAATCTGCGCTCACAACAATGCCATTGTTAGGAGTCACAATAAACCAGCGCTTTCCACCAACACTTCACACTACCGCTGAATAACTTAAATACTTGATACCAACGTTTGAGAGATGCAGTAAAGTATCATGTAGTGAAAAATAATTGATATTTACGAGGGACGCCATGTTGAATATCGCGAAATTATCCACTGAATTGATCTAACCGCGGACATAACGAGCGATGAAACAAACTTAACAACACACTGTGTTTATCTTTATATCGTTATTGAACGAGGACATTAATACAAATTATATGTATTATGTTAATACATAAGGATAATAGAAAGTTATTATTAAGAAATTTGAGGTCAAACGATAAAATGAATTGCTAATAACGAACTCATTAGATTGTATTATTATACATCTATTGACTTTTATGTTATGTATTAATTTATAATCAAATGAAATATACATCATGTTAAATAAGAAACGGTGTGTGTGTGTGTTGTGTGTGCGTGTGTGTGCGTGTGTTTAACATTATTGTATAAGTAGCAAAAGATAATTTGACTAAATGCATTGCGAAATGTGAAAAAACTGCCCAACCATTAGACACGAGCGGTTCCCACGGACGATGATAACACGTCTCAATACACCACTTAACTAATCACCAAATTTAAGGCGAATACTTCAAATTACAAATGGTCTGAGGGCGTCTTTAAATTCTACGAGAACGATTCCCAGGAAGGCTACAATTTTGGTAATTCTGTGTGAAACTAATACTATTGAATGCTCTCACTTTTAGAACTTAGCGACGCTTTCTCACGGTGAGTTACCAACTGAACTACACTACTTCATAGCGAGAGGAGACGGGAGTCTGCCTTGTATTTATGTTAACCTAAGGAGCTACTTAAATATGATTAGGTCATTAATAGTTAATATTAACTGTTTCCTCGTAGTTAGTAATAGTCCCTTTGATAAATACATAGGTCACTGACCCCGTGGATGCGGGCTCGGACAGTTCCGCTCTGAGTCGAACTGTTGAATATTCGCCTAACTTAAATACTAACATTGACACACCGGTGTTACTTACAATTAGCTGCCATTTTAACTAATTATCTATACATATAAATATAATTTAAGTGTGTGTTTGTAATTTCTAATTAACAACTTTTATTAAATGCATGTGAGAGTATATACGGTTCTTACATAAATAAACAATTATAAAAAATCTGTGTCTATGTTTGATTGTTCCGACTAATCTCTGAAACGGCTGGACCGATTTAAACAGGATTTTCATTGGATAGCTGATGTTATAAGGAGTAACTTAGCTACTTTTATTTTACAAAACCATATTTCACGCGAACGAACTCGCGGGCACAGCTAGTTATAATATATTAAAAGGGAATGAGAACTTTGATAATTGTCACTTCCTTCTCTAATTATAAACGTAATTGGGTATATTTGGTGATTACATAATAATATTAACGCTTAATAAGCGTTTACCAATTAGCTACGTATTAGTGTGAATAGAGCCTAATTTAATTAATTCTCAATGTTGTTCTTAATCGACACTAAACAATTATATATCATTTAATAAAAAAATTATAATAAATGTGTAATAGAAAACAAACTTGAGTAATTGAAATCCAATAAAATGTGAGTACTTTTAAAAAAGCGTTTATTTCCTGTTACGCTAATGTCGATATGACCATATTCACTTATATATTTAGTAATAACATCAATATTTCTGTATTAAACCTGGTTTCTTCTTAATAAGTCAAATAGAGCGCGCGTTGCACAAATAGTCGTAGTAGGTGATTTACACAGCGTCCTGTTGACGACACTGCGTCGTTTAGACGCTTTATGGGTTCAAATACGGATTCAGGATTACGACTTCATACACACGTCCTCTGTAATAATGTGTGAATAATCTATTATCACCTCTTTTGTGAGGCTATGTCATAAACACATTTTCACTACTTAAGTTTTTTTTTTAAGATTCAAATTTCTCTTTTAGTGCAGTTTTTTTTCAAATATTTAATAGCCACGTATACCTTATCTATACATTGGTCAGTAGAGGTCGGGGGAGAGCGAGCAGCGTTCTAGTTATAAAGAGTGAGCTCAGACTTTTTTCACTGTTTCGAAATATTTTACATTTGCGTAATACAAATTAAATATATTATTACGTAATCGTGCATATTATAATATTTAAATATTAATTCATTTAAATAGGTAAAGTATTAATGTTTTATACATTAAAATATGTCGATGAATTTTTCATGACATGTTTATTTATTTGAAAAAAAAAACATTAAAATATTCGTTAATTTGACACTTGTATCTGTTTAGTTAACCTTGTTGGTACATTTTATATTTTTTCTTTGAATATATTATTTTACTACTCGCGTTTAAGACGTAGGATTTTAAAACAACTTTCATAAATCAATTCATATTATGTTATATGAAGGTTACTTTATGTACTTTAGTATAATGTGTTCAATGATTATAATATTAATACAAAATGTACGCATCCAGAGAACAAAGAGTAATCAAAGTATAGAGAAGGGAAGGGACCTTGTTACATCGTTCCCACGAGTCATGAAGTATATCCGTCTCGTTCTAAATCGAAATTTAACAATTTGAGAGAGCAGGACAAAGCATTAGCAAAATTATCAAAGGCTTTTCACTTATGTACAATGTTAATCCTTGAATGCGACAGGTTCATAACGGCGGAGTAATAAATAACATTTAGAAACTTTAAAAACTCGGCACAAAAAACATTCAATGCCTCCGTGACGCGAACCGAAGCTCTGATAATATATAGACCCGTGTTGTTGGAGAATAAATGAAATATATACAATAATAATGTCAACGGAGCTTCAATTCAACGAACAATACGCGTGCTCTGAACAAATATCCAATGTCAGAAATATTGATATTATACTTATCCTGTAAAGACACTAGATCTAAGAATATTATGTTAAACTAAATCCAAAGAGAAATAGTGTATAATTAATGAAAGTGAAGGCTGCATCGACCGGCGCGGGCTGTGCAGTATTGTACTGAATGTGGACCGAGAACTAATCAACTTCAATGAAGTCTTGAATGCGGTTATTGTTACTCGACTTTGGAGGCAACTCAAAGCAGGTAGAGGTCCCTTCTCACACACCGGCTCCGACCCACTGACACGTGTTTTGTGTTTAATAAATCAATGTTGCGTCTTTTGTGAGGCGACCCTACACTGCGTACTGTATAATTATTGAATAGGATTTATTTCCTCAAATGTCTATCTTTTCAATGATAACTTTTAAAAAATAAAAATAAATTTGAGTAGAAATTCATACTTGATTAGTTCTGATTTAAGTCCAGCTTCTCTAAGCTAAAAGACACCTTATGTAAGAAGTATCTAAATCTACTAAAAGCTATAAATTAAAAGAGCAAAAACTTCACAACACAAACCCTACTTTGAGTTATTTCTTTGTTATTGCTACCAAAACCAGTTTGGTGAAAAAGATGCGTTAAGCTGACCTGCGTGTGCAGCTGTGTGTGTGTGTGTGTTATTATGATATTGTATCGGGATCTATGTGTGTGTAACCTGTTCTGACTGAATGAAGAGACAGAGGCGAGCTACTTTCTATCTGTTGAACTAAACGTGCACTCGCACACACACACACACACATAATGATTTAGCAAACACATGCAGCCTTCTAAATACATTTATTATATTTTTTAATACAGATGAGTGTTAAATATTAAGAGCTAACAAAACTTAATTATTCTAAATAGAAGTAACATTAATATTAAGGTTCCTTTAAATAATATTAAATATTAATATTATATTATAACATCGACAGTCGTGATAACGTTTCATATCGGTTAATAGAAATAGAAGCGAATATAATATAAATAGTGCGGTTGAGAATTGAATAGTTTATAAACAGGATCTGTACATTGTTATGTATGTATGTATGTCAACGCGTCTGTGTGTTTGTTTGTTACAATCTTATTCACTAACTGGCCGTGTCACTTGGTTCGCGTGGAATATATACTTTTTTAATAAAAGTATCCTAAATCACTTATAATATCCGCTATTCGTCAGTGAAAGTTAACATCGGTCCGGCCGTTTCAGAGATTAGCCGGAACAAACAGACAGATAGACAGAATACTTTTAAAAATAGCTTTTTTATGTAAATACCTTACACGGCTGTTAATTTGAAATACAAACAGCCACTTCAGTTATAATTATATGTATATAAGCATTATTAAAATATTAATGATCAAATCTAATGAGACAAATCTGTCGTCCTTGTCATTGTGGGTATTTTGAGAGACAGATTTTGATTATTTTTTTATAATAATAGCTTATGACTATTAAGAAATACATTTTGAAATGGGTAAGGGCTTATTTCTGATACGGAGGGGGGGGGGGGGGGTGGTACTTCTTCTGAGGCATGTTTTTTATTCCACGGACAAAAAACAATATTGGTTCTGATGTAATAAAAATACTAGAAATATAAAGTTAGAACAATTACTTTAAGATGGTTTAATAGTTTGGGGAAAATGTAAGCAATAAAATAATGAATATTCACAGTAAAGTGTATAAAAGTACACAGTTTATTTAAAAAAACAATTAATTATATAGATTGCTTCAACAGCAGACTATAAAATATTTTCTCCTACAACAACAAATCGCCTCCACTACATCTTAAGCCCGAGACTGTACGGACGGACACCAGTGATCATTATATATATAGCACGCACACATACAAATAATGCATTAATAACTAAAACATTTTGTTTTGATAAGTTATCAGATAAATCAAAGTTGATAAGAGGGTTTGTTAGTAGATAAAAACTTAATAAAATGTAATTGTGGGGTAAATATGTTTTTGTTAAGGACAATTTTTCGTGTGTAAAGGGCTTATATTATTAGTAGGAGACCTCATAGGGCACAGGGATCCGACGCCCCATTAACTACAATCAGTAGACGTCTTATTTGTGTGTGTGTGTGTGTGTGTGTGTGTGTGTGTGTGTTGTACAAGATGATAGATCACTCGGATTCAAAACGGTAATTTATTTTATAATATAAATTATCTATATATATATATTCTGTTGGTTTGGGTACGTCTCAAAAACTAAAAATTATGGCACCCATTCAGCTCATATTTTGACACGATATACGGATACTTGCCAACTAATAATGATGGCCGGGGCTATGAGGGAACAGACATACGTAATACTAACTAACGACAACTATCACTCATCATGCAACCCGAATGTACCGCAGCGAAGCGTGCCGCGGTACAGACAGTAGTATTTAAATAAAGAAATATATCTTAACATAATAAAAACCAATAATAAAACACCAAAATTCTCCTTAAAATAATTAATAATTCCCTGAACCAGAGCCTTTAATTGAACACTGAACACTTGGACATTTTAAATTCACAAAAGGTAATTAATTCGGGTGCTTGAGTTTAAAAAGAATCGACACGGGATGGATTTACACTCTTTAGTCTTTTGTAAATACAAAAATATATTTAAGCTGTTATTAAATGATAATTTAAATATAAATCCCGACTCGAGCGACTAGTGACTCTAAACAGAAGTCTTGATTGTAAAATTGCATGCATGAGGGCTATTCGGTAATCAATAGCGATTATAACAATAGTGATAATAAGTAGGAAGTCCCCCACAGACTGATATCAACATAAATCAACTCCATGGGAGGTTGGAGCGAGACGTGCGTGTGAACGGTCCTAGATACAATAAAAACAATTAAATATTTACCCGAACACCCGAACACCCGCCGCGTCACAGCTCACGACAAACAAAACCGCGCTACAGAACTATGCAGAGATAATAACTGACAGTCTTTGATACAAA
The DNA here is from genome assembly GCA_918358865.1 of Melinaea marsaeus rileyi. Taxonomy (NCBI): domain Eukaryota; kingdom Metazoa; phylum Arthropoda; class Insecta; order Lepidoptera; family Nymphalidae; genus Melinaea; species Melinaea marsaeus. Next base: position 995,954 of record OU911089.1, read on the forward strand.
CATGCATACAAAGAATCGTCTGAACTATATATATGTATAGTAGAATTGAATTGTAAATCCGTTTGTATATTCCATTACAGTAAACAGTTCAGTAAAGCGTCAGTTTGAAGTGAATGTAAATGGACCCTGGGCTGTGCTCCCGTTAGAATCTATTTAAACGGTTATGGGTTTCATATTTTGCATCCTGAGTGATATTACAATATATTTGATTTTTAATAACACTCCTTGGTGATAACAATATATAGCGATTAATGTTATTTCACCAAATAATAATGACATCATTCAAAGACTGAAATATACAATTAATTCAGTAAATAACAAATTAAACAATCTTAGTAACATTATCGGATTGCGTAAGATTAAATCTGTGTAATGGTTTGTTTAAACTTCGATTCAGTACTTCAATGTCTTTGTACCATTTACGATTCATTTGAGACTGAATGAGATTCTTTATTCCGAGACATGTCTTAACAGCTGTATGTGTAACTTCATTAAGAAACAAAACAAACAGAAACATGATTTGCGCAACTTGTAATATACCAAATATATATATTTTTTTAAGATAGTTAAGTATAAGTATTATAATATCACCCGGGTCTCCTTGACCTTATAAATATTCCGTACATAGAACGTGACAAGTGTCCAAACAAATGTATAATAGCATTGCAGTGCAAAAACGAAATCGACATTGCGTAATAGAAACAAATTGCAAACGTCAAAATGTAATCGGTAGGAGGGGTTTAGACTTATTTGGTGTCTAACTGCACGCCAATCTCCCCCTAATTGTAATATCTTTTAGGATCAGATTGGAGTGAATGTATATCTCTCTCAAAGTGCGCACTCGAGCAGTCGCAACGAGGTCACAAATCTAAATATCAAGCAGCCGGATTCTTTCCAGTATAGAACTTTGTCTACTAGAAGTATTTACAAGGATGGCGGCCGGCGCCTCCTTACAGAAAGACAAAATAAGAACACAACTGCAACTAGAGAATAATTCTAAAAGACTTAAATCTCTTTATAATTTCATAAAATATACGAGGTTTTATGATACATGTCAGTTTGACTTAATCGTCATACAAAATAGTCGAGGTGCTGTATTGTTTAAGGTTGTACAGGTGGGTCGTTAATGTAAGACACACACACACGCAAACAGCAGTTTCAGTTCGTAGTTCGCGATGCCATCTACCGGGCGCTCATTAGCGTTGAACAGCAATCATTTAAATAATGACTTCGCGAAGAGAGACTTAACGAGATGTCGTCTAATGGCGCGTCCAATTTGCGATCGTAAAAACGCTAAAGCACTCCGCGATGGCCCACTTTAAGTATCACATTAGTAATCCGCACGGAGCACAAGAGATGACAAAGGAAAGTGTTGAAGGTATTGCGTAACTCCAATTTAAATATATTCACTTACAAAAACATCGCAACACAATATATATATCCATATTCTCACAAGTTGTAATGTTTGTTGTAATGACACCGCGAGGTAGACCGCGGGTAACTGTTAATATGCAGTTAGTAGTGTCATGTAATCGCTTCACAACTGCACTGACTTATTATAATAATAGTCACACATCCTGACAGCTAACAAACACGTCGATTACTTTAATTATTACAATATTACAGTACAGGCACGTATGATAATAATGAAAGTTTGTATCGCATGATACCACGCCGACCAGCAGTGTCGATGCACTGCGTCTAGTGCGTGTCACACACCACCGGTACACCACTACACCAGCGCTGCGGATATTAGATTAACAAACTAATGCACGGTGCAATGGTCAATTTAGGAATCCCTAACAAAGATTAACGTTTACCCAATTTAGTTACGTTTACGTGTCACGGTTTGAATTATTTACGTGTTCTCCAAAGTTACGTGTCGCTGGCACTGGATAATAAATTTGATGCACGCCTCGGGTATTATATTCCTTGTCCAATTAATTTCATACGCAACCTTGTATCATAGCGCGCTGCGTGTAACCGGCCCGGTGTATCTAAATCTCTTTGACTAACACATTTATAATATTTTGTAATTAAATTAACTTGTTCACATAGACATCAAACAATAGGTAATTTAAAGAATATTACTGATATTACCAAGTATTACTGTAATATAGACGTAAAAAGTATTTAGTAAAGTGTAACCGACCCAAGGCAGTATTGGCTATTAATTTCATCAGTGCTGCGTAAGATCCACCGAGCTCCACCGACTCGGCATTACGTGCCTATTTCATTTACTTAAATTATAAATATATATACAATTATATAAACATATAATGTATATTAAATGTATTATGTATGCCGTGGAGTTATATAAATACAGTTATAAAATACTAAATAAAAGTGCTGAGTTACATAATAAATAGAAAATAGCGTTAACCTAAAAAAATATTTTTTTAAATGATCAAGTAGACGTTACAAAACATTAAACTGAGTAATGAGGATCGCATTTAGTAATTAATACTTTAATGATATTTTTTGATTTTCCATTTTTTGTTATTTAGTTAGAAACACTTTCAATTACAAGGGAATTAATTTATATCTTTTCCACTTTGAACAAACACTGACCACTTATGTATCAAATGGGAGTGCCAGGACTATTACCATACCATACTTATCTAAATAAGTCTTATAAAGACATTCTCCAAATTAAAATCTATTGAAACATCTCATCATTATTATTATTAATATCGTAAATAAAACTAAACTAATAGAACCGTAGTTTATCAATGTTAGTGATGTTTGTTATAAGTTTTGTTTGAAAACAGATTACGGGTAAGCTGAAACATCGTTGTTGCCAAAATATTTACTTTACACTATGTTATTGCACACATACATAACACACACCCACACACACACACACAACCGTGTTGTTACATTTTGGCGAATCAAAGTAATAATAGCTGACGGAATGCTTAATAACAATATTTGCTAACAGTTTTGATACAAATAATCCGAATTAATTAGAACGTAGTGAATTGAATGCAGTGTGAGGACGCACTGCCGCGGACAGATAGACAATACTCGTCGATTGGATTTCTAGTGCACTGAGGATCGTGCGCTGCTAATTGGCTCTGAATTTAGTTTGGGCCATCTTAAACTCGAATTTGAACCACATTATGCAATAAACAATTAAGTTTTAAAGGAAATATGCGAGATATTAATTTAAGTTTATCATCGATTTATTGTGATGTCGCTCCGTATAATGGCTTAACATATTCGTTTGTTGCGTATAATAATGGCGTGGGTACTCTCCTCACAACAAAGCGATATCGCTATGAATTTAAACTCTCAATGGACCAGTAATAAGAACAATGTGCTAGAACGCGATACCTTAATGAGATAGTTTAAGTCCGTTTCGGGGACGAGTTGTCGATAGAAAGATGTTCCGGCTCTGGCTCGTCCCGACCATTAGGAGGCTGGCGTGGAGCCAACGCCGGCCGAGGTGTGAGTATGTTTGTACTTAACACGAGGAAGTGCAGTCCAATAGAAGCACGGGAATGACGGCCTTTCGATAAATAAACTTAACATTTAGGTCTGATATAAAACTTAATGGCCGATAAACTATCTGTGAGTGTGTTTAAGTTAATTACCTAGTTTCCTTTCAAGTGACTCTTATTAACTTTCAATGGAAATTTCAATACTTAGAGGCTGGTTTTATCGCCACGTCCCATATATTGAATACTTTTGTGTTCACACGTTTCTAAAAGCATAAAGACATGTGCACAAATGCAAAACTGTTAAACACTGAATCGGTGATGTTGCCCGAACGAGGACTTAATAGTTTAGTGCAGACATGGTGCGACATGTCAAGGGACATCTCGTTGTGTCTGTCGGTGTACTAGTAGTTAGTTTATTATGAACGAAACATATTGTATCATAAGTCGTTTATAATCACATATATTTTATACAATATTGTTTTTAGTTTCTATTGTAATTTTATCCTCAATCGGTTTCCGTGATATAAAAAAATGTGTAGTGATGTTTGTTATCTACTCGTATACATGTAAATAAAATTTAAGTGTCTATTTGTATTTCCTAGTTAACAGCTTTTCACTAAATGCATATGGAAGTATATACGATACTTACATAAAAATATAAATGTTTAAAATGTGAGTAAAATCTGTCTGTCTGTTTGTTTCAGCTAACCTCTGAAACGTCAACACCGATTTATACTAGACTTTCGCTGGCAGATAAATGATGTTATCAGAAGTTAATTTCATTATAATAAACATATTCACCGCAAACGGAGTCACGGGTAGAAATAGTTTAATAATAAATATAGACTATTTTAAAATTTTCCACATATATTTGACACATTATTTTTTTAACTTATCATATAAAATAACTTAGGGATCTTATCCCTTGTCTGTTTGAACATATGTGAGTCATAAACCTAATAGCAAAAACTCAATTACTTTCAAAGATCGCACGTCGTGGAAGTGAGCGTTTAGAGTCAGAGTAGCGACACACAGACACACATCCATTCTGTGTCACAAGCACACCCAACACGGACCTCGGCGTGACATTAAAACGACATCTCACAATTTAATTACTTTAATTTATATATTTATATATATTAATAAACGTATATTACTCTGATGATTGCTTGAGACACTTGAAGAAAATATCGGAATACTGATCGATGTAATGTTGAAATAAAACTTATATAAAGTAATAATACATATGAATTCATTAATGTATCCTCAATATATATGTCACCTGCACGTTTAGCCGACTTTAAAAGTTAACTTAAAATGTAACATACTGCATAGATGTCGCTCCACTTTCCACGGTTGACGCGTCTCGGGCGGTCTTAACGATGAAAGCAAAAACTCGTCTCGGCGTTCGGCGTTCACACGAACCACATTACATTAACTTAACTATTTATTTGGTGTATTATTAGTTTGATCGATTATAATAGATATAATTCACATAACGATACACGGTCACCCATCCTCGGCGTAACCGGACCGAAATCACCTCGCGTTCACCGATCATTAAGAGTTATCTCCGAACGCCTCAATAAATACAAATGAAAAACGACGTCTCGAAGTGTAGGTCCCGAGTGCCGCTTTCCACCATGTGGTCTAAAACCAGTTATAACCAACACTCCTGGACTACAACCGACCCGTTTAACACTGTACAATATTACTTATCTTTATCTTTTTTATCTTTTATCTTTAGAAATGATTGTAATATTATAAACGTCGTTCAATAGAATGGTCGTAATTAGCGCGCTAATTTGCTTTCATAAAGAGCTTCATTTACATGCATTGTATTAAAGTTACGGAATAATTTAAATATATCTGAATGTAACAAATTCATTTAGTCGTATTTATGCTTTTAAATTAGGTAACTATTTATATTTAGTATCTTCCATAAGGAAATATATTAGTAAGTAACTTTATCAAAAGAACCATCTGATAAATAGCCTTGTTGTGAGAATGTGGATACAATGGTGTGGTGTGCAAGGTTACTGGTTTATATATTATGTACACTGACTAACTAATACGATAAGGTTTAAATTTAACTGTCTATTGTAAGCAATATTGTTGTATACATATAATCGTTAGCCATCGGTAACTAATACTTTTTTTATAGTTTTAATGAATTAAGTATTAAATGATATGATTTTGTAAAAAATTGTTATTGTGTAGTCGTTAGTCCTAACAGCGTGTTCCGTAATGTATTAATAATATAATTCCTACATAACATTTATAATAAAATTTATTGACTGAGGAGATTATGGTGGATTGGAATTAACATACTTTTTATGAAAGACTCCGGACACATTTTGAATAAAAATTATAATAGCCAAGGTCAAGTCGGATTTTGCTCCCGTTTTCACCGAGACTTTCCGATTGCTGCTCGAATGACTAATGTGACCAAGCGGTGTAGTGTTTTGTTTACATGACGATTATATTTGTATTATAAGTTATATTTCGATCGATATGCAATAAAAAATATTGAAAGTGATGCAAAATTATAATATATGTGAGTTGTTGTTAGTTTTGATGCAGTTAGTGTGTAAAGGTTGTAAGATGTACGACAAGAGCGATCCGCCTTTCTCCGCACGCGTTGACACGACCGAGTACACCGATTGAATAGGAGTTTATATGTATTCAGTATTGTCATTTGCCAATCGCTCCATTTATGGCGAAACGTTTATGTCTTATTGTGTTGCGTGCCCGTATCCGCTCAAATAAACTAAAAAGCAATTTACTATTTTTTGTTAATGAAACAGAGTATAACGTAATGCTTCCACTGTTCAATTCGGCCTGCTTCTGGCTATTTACTCTTTAAAGATTTCTGTTTCTGTTGAAAAATTGTACCTGAGAGGTATGGGCTGAAAGGGAAACCGGTGAGCCGGAGGTACGTGCGGCCCCACGATGGGCGCGGGGGGCGGAACCGGCACCGGCACCGGCACGGGCAGCGGTACGGGCACCGGGTGCACCGGCTGCGGCAGGGTGCTGTAGGGCGGCGGCGGCACGCTCTCCAGCAAGTCGGGCACCCGCGGCGCCCGCGCCCGCCGCGCCCGCCGCCGCCGCGGCTCCTCCGTCTGGCACTCCGCGCTGGCCACACTCCTGGCCGCCTCCGTCTGCACCGCACTGCTCACGTTGGGGACGGGCGCGTCTCGCACTTGCACTATGTTCACATTGCACACGTTGGGTCGGCTCGGCTCGCCGGGGACGCGCACCGAGACCGAGTCCGACTTGCGCGGCGGGGCGAGCGCCGGCACGGGCAGCCGCATCTCGGTGACAGTACTCGCGCAGAACGACGCGCGCGCATCACGACCGCCGCTCGGCGACTGGAGCGCGAGCGCTTCGCCCCCCGCCGCCCCCGCGGCCCCCGCGGGGACGAGGTACACGCTCGCGAGAGCGCCATCGGTGCGGGATCGCAGGAGGGGCGGCGAGCGGCAGTCGTAGGGCTGCCACAGCAGAGAGGAGAGCGCCTCGGCCGCGGACAGCGGGACGCTCATCTCGCTGCGGCGCTCCGCTGGCGCTGCCTCGCAGCCCGCCACCCGCCGCCGCCTCTAGCTACATAGCAAAACACACACCATTACTTTTATGAATAAAAATAATTGACACCTCCGATCCGAGTCCGTAAATACAATTTTTTGCTAAAACTAAAAACAGTCTAGTACCGTAGTCCACTAATCGTAGTATCTTGCACGTGCATGGCGTGTTAACATAACCGCATGGAAGATCAAAGCTATCGTATTCATCAGCAATGACCGTGTATTTTATAAATACCAAATGTTCCAAAGTGTAGATAATATAATTGATAAGCCGCACTCCCGCTCGTCACTCGTCGGTGTCTCCGGTCTCGATGCGGTCGAGTACTTTCTTTAGTTACGTAACTTCACATCTCGCTCGACTTAACTCTCGTACTGTTCCGACTCTAATCTTTTGTTATCCACTTGCCTTTACGATTTCTTTCATGTTTTGTTTGCATCGTACTCGCGGGTATTTTATTATACCTCTTATTTAAATCTGCGTATGAAAGATTGTAAGCTTTATTACGTAATTATTATGTTCGTGCCGATTTCTCTCGTTCGTACTTTGTATACATTATCTATGATTTGTAAGAAACAGTTTATATTTTTGCTGGAGCGGTGTCGTTTAAATCATCAAATAATGTAATCCTTGTTCACGTACATTTTAAATCTAGATAGATGCTAGAGAAGTTTTTGTGCAAACACTCTAGAGAATAGAGATTTATCAACGAAACTTAATATAAAAGGCGCCTGTATAAGAATGTGCTTCAGCCGGCGGAGGAACTTTATGAAATTTTAATATTAACTCTCGGCAAAGATTTAAAAAACCAATGAACTGTTTTAGTGATAAAGAGTTCTCGGGACGAGTGAATAGCTTTTGAGATATAAGTGCGCTTGCTTTATTATATTTTACGGGCACTTTAACATCATTAGCTAATTGCCCTTATCTCAGGAATGGGGAGTCGCCGGTCCCCTCGGCCCGTAACAGTTCAATTGTGCATCGTTTGGCATTTCAATAACAAATAATCTGAGGAATGTGAAGATGACTTATGGTAGGAAGGTAGTTAAATAATTAAAAGCTCATTACGGTAATGATGTTTTAAGAGTATGAAAATGGGATAAGTGTAAGATTAGCGAGGGGACATTCTGGAAGTGAAACGCGACAAACAAACTTTCACTCGGGCGCCGGCGCCCACCGACACCGCCGGCACCGCGTTACATCACTAGGCTCAAATATAACTTTCATTTAAATTGATATTATCACTTCTATTTGGAGATAATATAAGATAAATGTGACATTCATCAACCGGTCGACTGGTTGTCTAATTGTATAATGTGATTAGACTGGTCGCTCCAAATAACACTTAGCGAATACGATAATAAAACAAATAGAATATTGGATTGAAGAAACTTGGACAATAAAATGATAAATGTAGATTATATTGTCAAGAGTTAGAATCTAGTTATATCATACTACCGTTTAATGTCAGATTCGGATTCTAGGAGCCATAGCCTTGCACATTCAAATCTGCACGGCGAGCCCCTGCACTGTACTATTTACAATCCTTAGTCCTCGTTAATCCGAGTGTATAATATAGATTACATAGTTATGTACAATTTCATTGTACAATATAGATTCAATGAATAATGGGTAAGTTTGTAACTATTCTCGACTATTATAAAGATTTTTTTTCTAAAACACGACGGAACGCTGTTAAAGGCGAGCAGGTAGTTCCACATTTATGTTTATCTCGTCTCGTGAAGGACAAGTGTCCCTCAACGCATTGTTCCGATGGGGACACTACCTAGTAGTAGATACATACCTTTAGATGTAATAAGTATTTTAAATACTAGCAAACATATTTTTATATTTATATTATGTAGGAATTGTTAAAAAAAACTTAAAACAACACTCTCATAAAAAACAAACTAAAAAATAAAAAATAAATTTAAATTAAGTGTAAAAAAATATATTCCGATATAAAAAAGCGTGCGATGCTTTTTAAGTGATCCATTGACACCGAGCACCTCTATGTTTTTAAACTTTATTTATTATGGATTTCAAAAAAGCGTGTTTTTTTACATTATTAAATGTCCTTGATAAGAGCAAGGTTTCAAACTAATCCGACGTCTTGAACGTCAAAATCGTGTTCAAAGTTACCGTTACGTACAAACATACGAGCTACGCTAATAAGAGCGTGTTATAAATGGTTTGTTCTTTTCAGTGGTGCTAAGTAGGATAATGTATGCAATGATAACAACATAAGTTCCGAGAGGATAACTTATAATTAGTTCTCGAGCTGGTGTATAACGCGGCGTCACTAGCGCGACGCTTTCTCTGAAGGTCACGGATTGTGACCGAGAGCTGAGCTGAGCTGAGGTGTTACCATCGACGGCTGCCTTCAACGTAACTAACTAAATAAAATACACCAACAGACAATATTACGTGCTGGCACTATTTATATAATATTACAAAAATATTCATTTAAATGTTTCGCAACAGTGACATAACTTAATATAAAACTATTAAACATTTAAGATATATATTATAATGAAAACTTATCTGAAGAATCGTCTCTGATAAGATAATGGCTGCGCACTGAACAATGGCATTCTTATGATTTTTCAACGAACACAGAAGTTAAGAATAGCTCCAGTGTAATCAGATAAGATCTTTGTAGGATAAGGCACTAATTATTCAATTTATAATAATTTTAGTTAAACAATACATAAATTGTTTATTTGTTAAAGAAACTAAAAATAAATTTAACATAATTATTATTACTTAAACATCTAAATTAACATATTCTCACATTATAGTTACTATTATTAGTTAATATAAAATCGCAAGTGACTCGCGGAGTGACTAAATATGTTTGAACCAAAACAATAAAGAGTCTCCGGAAGTCGAAAAACGAAAGTGGATCTGCCTGTTATTATGAGGCGGCGGTCTTGTTCCGCCGCGACCTTATTACCATATCCAACTCGTCTGTTAGTCTTGCACAAACATCTCCGTAACTGTACTCTTAGATTATGGTTATGTTAATTAAGATATTTAAGGATATTCAGCAAAATAATATCTGATTTTTAATAATGAAACTTAATATATATTTTGATCGAACATTTATATTATTAATGATAATAGCTAACTTTTAATTATTAATTGTTAGGGATTCTTGTTACAAAAATAACACGCGTACATACATCATCTTATTCTATTTTTTTATGTAATGTATGTACGGATGTAAAACGTCCCCGTCCATGTAGTTTTGTAAGTCTTAGATAGTTTAGCATGCATAGTATTACCGTGCGGGTGCTTAAAGACACTCCAATAACTGAGGAGGACATGTTTGTGTTTATATCGGCGAGGGTTCAATATTAGATTAGAAATACTCATCACTCATTGAAATCACGGAGATGAGGATAGTTACCACCACATGACACATTTATTAATATACAAACCGTGCTAGCGACTTCGTCCGCACGGATTGTTTTTTAAAATAAAAGTAGCTTAAATTTCTCTTCATTCAATGAGCTATCTGCCAGTGAAAAACTTGTTAAAATTGGTCCAGCCGTTTCAGAGAATCGCCGGAACAGACATACAGACAGATAGACAACAATTTTAAAATCGATTTTTTTACGTAGGTACCGTACATACTTTCATATGCATTTAGTGAAAAGCAGATGACAAACAGACATTTCAACGTTATCATATGTATTGATACTCGTAAGTATTCATAAGATTTTGATTATTCTATATGTAAATAACAATAATATTTGGTGTTACTCGTACCTGCGGCTCGACCCAGTTCGGTGAGTTCGTTCAGTGAATATCAATGTTAATGGATCAAAGCCTGCGGGAAGCGGGACGGACCGGGGTTACTTCATTATGGCTCTGATATATATATTTGCATTATATATATTATTTTAGTACATCCGTTTTATAATATTTTTACATAACCTGAAATTTTTAATGTGTTAAAGATTGCAATTGAATATAGTCCAAAAATAAACAGTATTACGTGAGTATTATATAATATATTTATTTACCAATAATAATGTTATAACGACGAATAATCCTTAATAAAAGATGTATGATTACAAATTTTAAGGCCTGGTTTGTGATTAACACAGGTCGGGGGGTGACGCGACACTCCCATATTCCAGAGTCGGTTAAACGACCTAATAACTATTATAGTTTAAAAATTATACAAATCTTTCATATTTTATAATAGAAATTCAAAATATTTATATGGCTTCTATTAGCAGATATTAATATTTGCGTATTTTCTTTTTTTTATATATAATACAACCACATATTAGATATATACATATATATTGAAATACAATTAACAACTACTACTTTTACCATTTATTGTATAAATTGTTAAAAATGTCCAATGTATCTGAGTTCTTAGTCTTCATTATTTAATACCACATAATACTTTCTGGACCTTCAAAAACTTTCAAACTTATTTAAGTGCTCTTGTGCTATTGTGGACTCAAATAAGTAGTTAAAGAAACTTCAACTCACAGAAAAGGTAATAAGGAATATATTTATAGTTCTAGTTATGACAAATTGACAATATTGTCTCAGATATAGCATTATAAATCATCTCATCTGCGTACGTCACAGAGAACAATAACAATAATGGCGATCAATATCCATCGGTCGAGTCGACAGAGCAGGGAATCAAATTACAGGAACATTATTTCATTAAGACGTCCCCGGTCCCGACCGAACGGGATCTCCGATGATGCATCCGCCTCGCTAGATTCAATTACTTCAGAATTGATTACCATCTGTCTAAGCCCTGGTCTCTGTCCACGCGTCCCCCCGTGCCGTACCATGGTATACCTAATCGCGATAAACTTTCGTGTCCTCCAAAATGATTTATTACATATAATTAATAAAATTAAATGTACTAAATGGCTTCATAAATGTCGGCTCGGCTTATTTCCAAACCACATTTAGAATATGTTTATCCGGGTAGAGTATAATTTATGCAAAGTTAATCCTCGGGTGTGGGTTGGTTGAGAGCGCGGGTTTCGATGGCGGTAAAACGTTCTACATCATTTATTCGTTTATTCCTGAAAACTTTACTCACCTGTCCACGAAACACTAGGGTTCAATAAAAGTCAAGCCGCTGACAACTGAAGCCTTGGGTCGCGGGGCGGGAGGCGGGAGGGACAAGGGGGAGGGGTGCATAAATAATTTAGGCGGGCAATCCGCCGCTTGTTTGCATGCGGATTATCATATTAAACGGATATCAGGGCCGACGACCGTCTGTCCGATACGAATGCAAACAATATCATGCAACATTTATAAGCAAACGCCGGGGACAATCGCCGAAAGGTAGCCGCCGAGGTAGTCGATTTTAATGGCCCTTTGTCTCGCCGACCTTTGACACTTCTCATATTAATATTCATTATGGTAAAATATCTGGCTCACTCCCTCCCCTCGCCTTCCATTACACTACATGATTTTAAATGCAACTGTCACAAAAGTTGGTTACATTAAAGGCAGAATTGTGCTCTGTTAAATGTGGCCTTATCCTAAATAAAGTAAAGTCACTCCGCAAGGGTCATTAGGGATGTCCTTAAGTAATTTGGGGTTTTATAACAATACACATTGTGAGAAAGGCGTTATACAACCGTCTTGAATTATTGTTGAAAAAACCTTTTCTTTAGTTGCACTCGTTTAAAAATATCTAAACAATTTATTGTGTTTCCCTTTCAAAAATATATAAAAAATATTTTTAAGTCACTAGATATGTTTTTTTTTCCTTATTTTAAAAGTCCGATTAATCTAAACCACACGTTGCTATTCATAATCTATGAGGCGCGATGGAATTAATGTAATTTAATGGCAAGAACGAGTTCGTATTAGTAGTATTCAGAAATTATACATTTATATGACTTATTTATATATATCATTAAAATGATCTGACCACTCTCCGGCGTAAGAACAAAAATATTATTTTTCTGTTATATATTATTTTCTTATATATTGTATTAAAGAATATATATATGTATATAAAACCCACATTTTAATCTCATTATTTCTTATCTTATACAATTTAATTATTACAAGACTAAGCTTTAATCACTTGCTAGTCTTAAGGTTCGCTGAGTGAGAACGGAAAATCGTTAAGCTCACCTTATATTGTAGCTGTATTTAATTAATAAAAAATATATTAAATATTAAATAAACTGGGTCATTGTGTAATGCAGTCAGAGGGTCATTTTTAAAAACAATGTTCTTTGAATTAAGCAGTTCTAAAGTGAGCATCACTGACCCAAGTAGTTTCGAAGTTCCAAGAAAACTTTCACAGATTTAATTTAGCAGAATCACTGTCTAGTTCCCTTGGCTCCAGGAGAGATTTTGTACCTGACAAGACTTGAAATCTGTATTGGCGTTTACTTCACACAAAATTTTTGTATGTCTTTTTCTGGGTTAATGATAGACATACTATTACACTCCCGAGAATATAAATATTTTATTCAAACGTTAACAATTTATATTTTATTTTCGGTCCTTCATTATTTACATACAAATATATCACAATTAATTTCGTTATCTACATTTAAAAGTAAATCATTACTTGGTGCCTAGTGAAGACTTTTGTTACTCTCCTACTATTCAAGTCTGTGTACAGAAATAATAATGTTTTTCTTTAATTAATAAACGGGAAAACACTAGAATGCATATTTAATTTTTGCCAAAAATGTTGGTCCATTTTTATGTTCTATTATATAATTGTATGTTTTTAGATTTTAATTTAAAAAACAAATAAAAACTGTAGTACCACTCCAGATTTCAGAGGTACCCTAACAATATTATACTATACAAATATATATGAATATATATATATATATATATATGAGTATATTCATTGTGGAGTATGTATTATATAACACATCAAACCTCTAGCGTGATGAGCAGAAGTTGTTCATAATATTAATCGGCATTCATTCATATCTTAAAAATAATTTTAAATTAAATTCTATTATATATTTATCATATAAATGAAATAAGTGTCAAAATCTAAATCTCAATAAAGTGAGTCGAGAAGTTATTAATACCCCAATGTTATATTTTGGTAGCTCTTCAAGAGGATTAGTCGAGTGTAGTTCAGTTAATTTATTTCCGTGTACTTTGAGACAAAAACTTCCCCTCGTTAAGTCAAGAGACAAGTGTACTAAATTACGAAGACTCGGCTCGCATCCACGATTGCTACTACAGAAGGATGTCGAATTTTAGTATATAATTAATGAACAGTGAAGCATGGTTTTTTAAGACTACTTTAGTATATATTAGTTATATAGTTAGTATAAAAAGTTAAATCAAGAAATATACAAATGTATACAAATGGAAATATATTAGAGTTTATAAAAAAGCTTTAAATTTGCTGGGCTGGCTCCACCGCGGAAGGAGCACCCTCACACAGAAGATCGATATGTAGTAATGAAATTATTTTGATTATGTGCCGTCGATGAGTTAGAGAATTCGGAAGCACGAACTCGCCGCACTCGAAATCATTGAGGAATTTAACGCGCACTATGCCGATTGGCTGTGGTCACGTGTCACCAGGTACGCGGGGCACTACTGCAGACGGAGAACGACTGACATGACACGGCAAAAGAGAAAGCCGATCTCTTGGGCACTCTTTTTTCCTCAAACTCGACTTTGGACTTGACTTTGAAGCAGACAGCCTTGGGGTAAACCAGCGTTCACGGGCTTGGGGTCCGAGCACAAACCGTCGAGAACGACCTCTATGTTTTTCCTGGTGGAAAGAGCTGGTGATCCACCTGCATAAACTTTCGGGAAGCTCAAAGCTCGGTACCTTCGAGAGAAGCTCCTTGTGCCATATACGATAGAAGTTTTTTGCCATATTCAGACTAACTGCCAGAACCACTCCCTTGCTATCAATAATAGCTGCCCAACGGTGATGGTTGGGATATAATAGTAGACCACCACCCGATCGACCATGACGAAAGCCATATTGCCAGTCCTTGATCAACTGGTGTTCCTCGAGGTACTTTAGGAGCTATTTAAAAGTTATATTATTTAAAAATATTATTGTAATAAAGCATTTAGTTACTATTTATTCAATACGTCTTAAAACAGCGCATGTAGCTGAGACATGAGATTGAAATACGTGGATTATGGATACAGCGGTGTATCGGCAAGAAAGGTAAAATGGAAAATACAATTTTGGCTCTAATTCCATCGAATCAATTCAGTTCGTTGAGACCGACGGAAAAAATTATTTGAGTCTCGCCAAAGTGAAATGGATTTCAATGACTTTTTTATTAAATTCTTTTAACTTATTTTTACAGTCTTTTTTAAATGTTTAAATTGTCGTATTAATTTCTTTAGAACCGCATATTGAGGTAAGATCTTAAATTGTAAGTTAAATAGAGTTTTGTATAAGAGCACGATAATACTATAAAAATATATCTCATTTCATGATAAACTTATCATTAGACACAGGGCAATATCATCCTTTGTATAAACTTACTACAAATAAATCAACAACACGTACAAATAGCTAATCATTTTGCAATCACAGAGACACCGCGGTGTACAGAAACGAATAAACTAGTGTTATTTACATTCACAAAGGGATCAAATCAACGTAATAAAACATCAGTTTCTATTAACAAGACAAATAAATGTTTTACAAAGAACCGCACGAACAAATCGGGATCGAAGCACAAAGATAGCATCCGATACGACGGCCACTGATTAATTCCACAACACGAACTGACACTAAGCCTTGCTTTCATTTAGATCCTGTCTGCTTCTGTAAAACGATAAGAAACACAACATCCACTTGTAGTTCTGCTGCCTTTATATAACATTATAATAAAAAACTATCAATATATATCAAAATTAATAACGATAATTTAGTGTTAAATAAACCAAATATTACAGTAATATTTCCTGGTGAATAATTAAATTTGGGAAAAAAGTATAACCATATTATTGTACATGTACAAAAAAACATTAGGGATATATGAATTAATTTCCTCGACAAAATTCTAACGCATGTATACTTGTAAAGCCTCTGTTTATAGAAACTGAAAAACCTTTTAAATTAAATTCCTTTTCCTCACAATAATACGAATTTTCACAAAATTAAAACTAGAAATTTAATGCATTGCGTAAACATATTTCAAATTCACTAACAAAATAACGAAAATAAAGTGTAATAAATATAATATTAACATTTAATTTTAGCGTAAAGATATTCGAAATCACATTTTACAACAGAACCTTATCAAAGTTAAAAGTTGCAGAGCGAACCTGCATTAATAAAGAATATTTGAGAGCCTTCTTTTTCATGATAATTTTTACCGAAGTTCTCCTTTTTTTTGTTCAGTTTAATAACATGCAAAATGAAGGTCGGAGGGGTCTTGTTAAGTGGTCGGTCGGCTCATTGCATCGCCGCGGTAAATCCTGTTGTACTAGGAGGTTGGGAGGGGAGGGGGGGGGGGATTCTGCCAAAACCTCCCCGTTGTAACCGTGTCGTGATTTTTATTGCTGTACCTTGCCAGTTTAGGTTAGATTGGAAAAATGAGGCCGAGTTCGTATTTCTGTATTGTGAAATGATGAGACGGTATCTTTGTATATGTTCTTATGGACTCTATATTTAGACAATGCTAATTGCTGTTGGAATATGTTGTATGTAATTATTTTACATTAAAACATATATACAGATATACGATACATGCGAGTGTAAAATAACTGACAATGGAAGCTGAATTACAGACCGGTAACGTTTGATCAAATGCCGCAAAATGTTCAACGTATGCAGCTTCATTCCGTTCCGTCGCTCCAATCAGAACATTTAAGGAGGCTACAAAAAAACGCACAAGGGCAAAATTGACTAAGTGCCGAGGGTCTGTTTCTCTATTTTCATTGTTTTATTTTATCATTTGTGTCCCGCTTTAGAGCTTCAGTTAAAATTGTATCCATATCTTTTAAATTAAAAATGAAAACCTATAAAACATCAATAGGTTTTAATGTATGAAGCAGCGGGGTGCAGTTGTACTTGATATTAAAATATGAACAATTTCAAGGATGTACTGGATACAATATTTTGATATATCTATATGTATATTTATGTATACACACGAGTTTTAAAGAGTTACGCCAACATATTAAAGGGTCTGCAATAAAGGAAATAAGTTTTAAATTTTTCTGTTAGCAGACAATTTCTCATGGAACTTTCGTTAACTTGAAGATGAGTTGTAATCCCATCCAGCTATCAAATATACTTGTGATTCTATTAATAAATATATACTTATAATTTGCAACTGGGGGCTTTTGTAACGTCCTTTAACTACGAAAGTAAAATATACCTAATTTAAAGAACTCTTACACTTACTTCGACCTTATTGTTTCCATCGTCTCTAATGCGCGTGACTCCCATAGTTATAGATTACATTGACGCTCTGCCACCGCACCGCTTTCAGGATATTAACCGTCTCCACACGGGAACATATTATATTAAACCCGCTCTTTTAACAAAGTTCTCTTTGATGTGGAATAATGAAGACTCAGCACAACCTGGGGAGCTTTGCAGAACTTTTTTCGGCCAATTATGTGCTTATTTCATTCAAAATATGTCTTCATAACATGTTTGTATGTTATGTAGAAAAATTGTTATGCAAATTAAACTATTTATCTACCTTTTCCTTTAGCTAATATATCGTTGTTATCGCCTACGCGGTACACATTATGAGGTCAGGAAATTAATTGAGAACTAAAATTAGGAAAATCAACCGAAATACGTTCTGTAGTGAGATAAAAGAGCCATGTTTCATTGATTTTCTCTTAACAATAAAACTCTGTATCTGTCTCTGTAAATCTGCTCATTTCCAGTTCCTGTTTAAAAAGGTGATGGAGATTGCATTTCATTAGTTCGTTAAATGTTTTTTGTCAAAAATAAAATATATTTTAAATGTAAGTTACAGCATGTATTTAATGTGATTTTGATATTGTATTAAAACATTATTTGTAAAACATGACATAAAGAACTTAAAAACATTGTTTGCGGAATAAAAATACAAAGTTCCTTCACAATGCGCATAATTGAGCGAAGCGAACGAAGTGAGCGGAGCGTTTTACTGGAGACTTTTTGCATTCTTTGTCACGAATTGGCTCGAAAACTACTTGACGGAAAATTATGAAACTTTGCAATCAAAAAGACACACATTAGGTGATGGTTCTTATAAAAAAAAAAAAAAATTTTTTTTAATATCACGTCAAAAAACTGATATCCCATTGAAGTCAATGGGAAACGATGAGTCAATATACTGGGCTCGCTTCGCTCAATATGCAAACGGCACCCAAGATTTCGCGAGCGCAGCGAGTCGAAATTGAGGGTTTGTTGGCGCCCCTAGTTATTTACAGTGACTTGAACCGGCGACCGACCATCATTTCCGCATGACTTAGATAGAAAATCAAATAGTTTCGAGATATTGTAAATTTATTTACATTGCAACTTAATACAATAACAATTCATAAAATAATAACACATTAACAAACAAATTATTATTATAAACATTTTGTTAAAGATCCTTTAGACGCTTATGTCTATAAGGTACTTCACTATTATACTTCGATAACGGAAAAATGTATTAGGTCGTAAAACACGGTACCCTTATCAGAAAGTACAAACACGTCTAATAGCGACATAAAGAAAAAGAAAAACTTTCTTTTGTCCTTATTCGTTTGCCTTTTGATTTCGGATCAGCGGTCCGGTGCCAGTATCCCTTCATCATTACTGTCGCTTGTTAGCAATTCGCAAAACGATCTTTTAGCAATTCTTTTTTTTACTTTTCGTCCAGTACAGATAAATATATCTGTACAGATATATATATCCAGTACAGATATATATATATATATAGATATACTTGATATACAATATTAATTATATAAGTATGAAATATAGTGTCTTTTTTTTATTTTAAACTTCAAAGTGGTTTCTTTTATTTTGCATCGTAAGACTGGTACAGTACGTACATTTTAAAAGTACTTATTTTTAAAATACTTTTTTAATACATAATTGAGCGAAGCGAACGAAGTGAGCGGAGCGTTTTACTGGAGACTTTTTGCATTCTTTGTCACGAATTGGCTCAAAAACTACTTGACGGAAAATTATGAAACTTTGCAAAGAAAAAGACACACATTAGGTGATGGTTTTTTTTAAAAAAAATTGAAAAACGTCCAAAAAAAAAAAAAATTTTTTTTTAAATGTCTTGTCAAAAAACTGATATCGCATTGAAGGAAACGATGAGTGAATACACTGGGCTCGCTTCGCTCAATATGCAAACGGCACCCGAGATTTCGCGAGCGCAGCGAGTCGAAATTGAGGGTTTGTTGGCGCCCCTAGTTAATTTTGTCAATAAATAACAAAGTTTGCGTTTAAATTGCGTCAATTATGACTCGAGAATAATAAAAGTAATGTGGCTTCTCATCGGCACTTCAAATAAATATGTTTAACTTGTACTTATAGGTTAAATATTTCCTACCAATGAGAAACCTACAATCAAATAATCTCATATTGTTTTAAAAAATACTATTAAAATACGAATAATCATTTATATTAATATTCAGAGATATCAAAATGCACGATAACATCACATTTCTAACATTTTATATTTTATTTACAGCACATTGTATGATTAAAGACTTCATTTACAAAAAGCATTAATCAGTCAGATTACCTATTCTCTACAATATATACTAGGTGCGCCATCAAACCCTCAATTTCGACTCGCTGCGCTCGCGAAATCTCGGGTGCCGTTTGCATATTGAGCGAAGCGAGTCGAGTGTATTGACTTATCGTTTCCCATTGACTTCAATGGGATATCAGTTTTATGACATGATATTAAAAAAAAAATTTTTTTAGGACATCAAAAAAAATTTTTTTTCTGAGAAACCATAACTTAATATGCGTCTTTTTGATTGCAAAGTTTCATACTTTTCCGTCTAGTAGTTTTCGAGCCAATTCGTGACAAAGAATGTAAAAAGTCTCCAGTAAAACGCTCCGCTCACTTCGTTCGCTTCGCTCAATTATTTACGTGTAATTCCCTTAAGAAAATAATAGAGATGTACTATGTGCTTCAGATTTTTACCAACGATTTTCCATATAAAATGTAAAAAGTAAACTTGTCACCGTGGCAAGTATAATCCACTCCAGGCTAAATCAAGTCGGGCATTATATATTATTCCGGATACCCGAGTTACAAATGGCATATTGTAACTAACCCGACGAGATCAATTTAAGACATAATGCATTAAAACAACATAATTTAATAAATATTAAATGATTTATAGCTATAAATTGTAATAGTTGCAAAACAGGAAATATATTGTTAATACACTGAATATCAAAGATGTAATTATCGAGATCTGTCGAGACCTACTTCCAGTTATTACAGCCCTCCCCAGGGACGTGTGCGTCGACTTACTATTGCGTGTAACATGAAAATTACTAGAACTCCAATAGCTATCAATATTTTGACATTCAAAGATATATTCAAAGCTTAACTAGTCTGATGTTGTCCGATTAAAGAAATTTCAAAAAGTTGTATTGTTTGTTTTGTATTGTTACGGAATGTGTTAAATTTTCAAAAAGTAATAGAATTTCATATTAAAAAACTTTCACCTAATACGGATTAGCACTGCCACGGGCGGACATTAAAATTCAGTGACACATTATGGTTACGCAATAAAACCACTCGTGAACTCGCAACTCAACCGCGGCAATTTTTTTTGTTGTTTTAACAAAAAAATATTTTAAAGTACGAAAAATATTAATAAACTAAAACGAAATTTCAGCCCTAACTCTTTTGTATACACCACAGAAGAAAAATAACACAGCTTTATAATAAATAATAACATTTACTTACATTATTAACATTAAAATGTTATTAAAGTTGTATAATTATGTTTGTGATACATTTCCTGACATCCACTTATAAATACAAATATAATAATAGTTATATCCAATTACAGTTGTAATAAGAATACTGAATATGTTCGTGGACGTCAAGTGTGTCTGGCAATATTAATAAAAGGCTTCCACAATCAAAACAAAAGAGTGTTCAATACGATCCGTACGAGCTACGCGCTACGAGTCCGCACTACGAGTCCGGTCCCGTCATCGATATCCCATTGCATTCCTTTTGTTAGTGCACCGTGCCCTATGAGAACCATTTTCTGCTTCGATCCGCATTTCGCATTATTTTCTTTTTACCGACTAACGAATCAGTTCCATTTGTGTTTCAGCGTCGATATTGATGGAGAATGGAGGAAGCTTACATTCGCTGTATCCATTAAATGATTTTTTTTGTTTCTCATGACAATGGTTTGTATATTATGATAGTTTCTTTTGTGTCGGCAATATTGTGTTTTTTATTATTTAATATATTTAAGCGGTATCAATTATTATATTATTCTATTTATCCATGTATTAGTTAACGGGGAAAAGATTTTACATTATTTCGATAAAGATGCGACTTAAATTACATTTTAATTATTACAAGCCTAAGCTTTAACCACTTGTCAACTAAGGTTCGCGGGGTGAGAACGCAAAAACGCTCATATATAGCGTTTAATAAACAAATAAATAAATATTACATATTAAAGAAACTATCATTATAGATAGTCTTCTGCGATTTTTAAAAACAATATTCTTTAAATGAAGCAGTTCAAACGTATACATCAATGACCCAAATTGTTCAGAACTCTGGAAGAAAACTTCCATAGATTTAATTTAGCAGAATCACTGTCTTGTTCCCTTGGCTCCAGGAGAGATTTTGTACCTGACGGGACTTGAAATCTATATTGGCGTTTACTTCACTCAAAAGTTCTGTATGTCGCTTTTGGGTTTAATGATATAGACAGTATTATACTCCCGAGACTATAAATATTTTATTCGTCTAACAACATACTGCTACCGGCTGATGTTATATTTTTGGGCGTGTATTATTTGAATACAAATATATATGTACTATTAAAATACTTAACATATCACAATTCATTTCGTTATGTATATTTAGAAGTAAATTGTTACTTGGTACCCAGTAAAGACTTTTATTACTCCCCTATAGTCTGTGTAAAAAAATACCTAACTTAAATATATAAAATAAAATTAAATCATAGCAAAATATAGTAATAAAGTCATGACAAATCATATCAACGGATTCAAGCAATATTCCGTCCTATTTTGAAACCCTTCAATGCGCCTTTAACCGAGTAACTGACCTGGACAAGCTTTCTATAGTTCAGTTCTTCACCATGTCGCACTCAATACTATATATAAACTGTTTAAAAGATTTTAAAGTTTATTGTCAAAGTAAACTTTTATATATAGTGATTTATATTAAAAAATATTTTTACCTCTCATGGTTACAGCTCTCTTTTTAATAAGGTATAGTGTTCGAATCCTGTCCCATCCTGCAGGTATTATTTACTAATAATATGTATGCAAATAATATTGGGGCTAAATTTATTAATATCAAATACATTTTATTTTATGTATTTTAACTTCATTTTAAACATTATATTTGGTACAAAACCATTATATTATAACGTTCTTTTCTTTAATTTGACTCTTTATTGTTCAGACCTCATACAAAAATTAGATTAATTTGAAATAAATTCATCATGATGACACTTTTGCTGAAAACTCTCTATTTATGAAAGTAAAAGAAGGTATTGTTTTATTTAATAATGACAATAAAACTTGATATGCACCAGATTTGATAAATAAATGTATAACGGTAGCTTATGACTTGGGAACGACACAAACTTTATATATTAATAAACGTGAAAACACCACGGTGTATAACACAAAATGCATATTTCAGTTTTGCCAAAAATGTTGCTCCATTTTAATGTTGTATTCTGGATTTGTGTAAGCACGAATAAAAAAGCTGTAGTAGCGCTCCAGGTTTCAGAGGTACCTTGATAATACTATGCCATACAAATATATATGAGTATATTCATTGTGGAGTGTGTATTATATAACACATCAAACCTCTGGCGTGATGCGCAAAGCATTGGAAGTTGTTCATAATATTAATCGGCGGTAGAACATTCATTAACTGGTACTTAATATGAATTCAGTCTTAAAATACGTTTTTAATGATTTTCTATTAACATACCAGTCTTATACTATGGCAGCTCTTCAAGAGTATTCTTTGAGATAAAATACTTTTCAATGACTTTTTTGAATTCTGGTAATGCAATGAAGCAGTACTCCTATATTACATACAACACATACTGAATACATAATAAACAAACTAACATATCTACAAAGGAGAAGAATGAATAAAATAAAAAAATAAAGGGTAAGGGTTTGGTATTCCATATCTAAATTATAAAAGTAAGTACATTATTTTAAAAGATCAGTAATATTATTGTAATAAAGCATTTAGTTTTATTTAATCAACACGTCTTAAAACAGCGCATGTACCTGAGGCATGAGACTGAAATACGTGGATTATGGATAAAGCGGTGTATCGGCAAGAAAATAAAATGGAAAATACATTTTGGCTCTAATTCCATCGAATTAATTCAGTTCGTTGAGACCGACGGAAAAAATTATTTGAGTCTCGCCAAAGTAAAATGGATTTCAATTACTTTTTTATTAATTTTTTTTAACATTTTTGACAGTATTTTTTAAATGTTTAAATTGTCGTATTAATTTCTTTAGAACTGCATATTGAGGTAAAATCTTAAATTGGAAGTTAAATAGAGTTTTGTATTATTTAGTACATAACGAAGAATATTTCTTAAAGATTAAAAAAAACCGTGGAATAAATATTAAGAGCACGATAATGCTATAAAAATATATTTCATTTAATGACAAACTTATCATTAGACACAGGGCAATATCATCCTTTGTATAAACTTACTACAAATAAATCAACAACACGTACAAATAGCTAATCATTTTGCAATCACAGAGACACTGCGGTGTACAGAAACGAATAAACTAGTGTTATTTACATTATCAAAGGGATCAAATAGACGTAATAAAACATTAGTTTCCATTAACAAGACAAATAAATGTTTTACAAAGAACCGCACGAACAAATCGGGATTGAAGCACAAAGATAGCATCCACTACGACGGTCACTGATTAATTCCACAACACGAACTGACACTAAGCCTTGCTTTCATTTAGATCCTGTCTGCTTCTGTAAAACGATAAGAAACACAACATCCACTTGTAGTACTGCTGCCTTTATATAACATTATACTTCAAAACTATCAATATATATCAAAATTAATAACGAAAATCTTCTGTAAAATAAACCAAATGTATTATAATAACATTTCCTCGTGAATTCCTGGTGAATAATAAAATTTGGGCAAAAAGTAATTTTTTATCAAATGAAAACTCAAATTTAATGCATTGCGTAAATACATTTTAAATTCAATAACAAAAATGAAGTATAATAAAAAATTAACATTTAATTTTAGCGTAAAGATATTCGAGATCACATTTTACAACAGAACCTTTTCAAAGTTAAAAAGTTGCAGAGCGAACCTGCATTAATAAAGAATATTTGAGAGCCTTCTTTTTCATGATAATTTTTACCGAAGTTCTCATTTTATTTACTCAGTTTAATAATATGCAAAATGAAGGTAGAACAGGTCTTGTTAAGTGGTCGGTCGGTTCATTGCATCGCCGCGGTAAATCCTGTTGTTACTAGGAGGTTGGGAGGGAGGTGGGGGGAGGGTTGCTGTCAAACCTCCCCGTTGTAACCGTGTCGTGATTTTTATATCTGTACCTTTCCATTTTTCAGGTTAGATTGGAAAATGCGGACAATTCTGTATTTCTGTATTGTGAAATGATGAGACAGTCTCTTGGTTTGGTTCTTATGGACTCTATATTTAGACAATGTTAATTGCTGTTGGAATATGTTGGATTTAATTATTTTACATTAAAACATATATATACAAACATACAATACATGCGAGTGTAAAATAACTGACAATGGAAGCTGAATTACAGCCCGGTACCGTTTAATCAAATGCTGCACAATTTTCAACGTATGCAGCTTCATTCCGTGCCGTCGCTCCAATCAGAACATTTAAGGAGACTACAAAAAAACGCACAAGGGCATAATTGATTAAGTGCCGAGGGCCCGTTTCTCTATTTTATTTATTTATTTATTTACCTTCACGCCATATCCCTTGCGGGGTAGACAGAGACGACGGAGCGCCAAACGCTACGGTCTCTGCCTACCTCTTTCACCTCGGCCACAGACATCAACTTCTTCATACATGCCCTCCGGGGGTCTTCATGCTTTTTACGTGACCTTCCTCCAGTAATATTGATACTGTGTTTTCGAAGGTCACTCGAGGCCTCCCCCTGTCTCTCTTACCGCTCACTATTCCTATATAAATCTTTTTTACCATTCTTTCATCACTCATTCGTTCGACGTGCCCAAACCACCTGAGCACGTTCTTCTTCAATCTCACCATGACATCTTCGCTAGTACCTGCCATTCTGTGGATCTCTTCATTGTGGATTCGATCAGCTAGACTGACTCCGCATATTCTGCGAAGAGATCGCATCTCCACAGCATTCATCTTTCTTACATTCTTCTTCTGTGTTACCCACGTTTGGCTGCCGTATAACAGCGTCGGTAGCAAAACTGCATTGTGTACAGCCAAACGTGCAGCTATGCTGACATTTTGATGTCTCAACAATGCACTCAAAGCACCGTTGACACTATTACTGGCAGCAATACGCCTTTCCATATCCATTTCGTATCTTCCGTCTCTGCTAAACATACTTCCCAAATATACCACTTCATTCACTTGTTCTATTATCTTATCATTCACGTTGATCTTACATTCTGTTCTTTCTTCATTTCTTTCAAATATCAGAACCTTCGACTTATCTACATTCAGGTTTAGACCATTAATTTCACACCCATCTTTCAGAGTGGTGACCAATGCCTGCAAATTGCATTCTGATGATGCAATGAGCACTGCATCATCTGCATATATTTCTCTATTTTCATTGTTTTATTCTATTATTTGTGTCCCGCTTTAGAGCTTCAGTTAAAATTTTTATTTATAATATTTTTTATGTTTTATAGGTTTTATTGTATGAAGCAGCGGGGTGCAGTTGTACTTCATATTAAAATATGAACAATTTCAACGATGTACTGGATACAATATTTTGATATATCTATATATACATTTATGTGTACACACAGGTTTTAAAGAGTTACGCCAACATATTAAAGGGTCTACAATAAAGGAAATAACTTTTAAATTTTTCCATTAGCAGACAATTTGTCATGGAACTTTCGTTAACTTGAAGGCATTAACATATGAGTTGTAATCCCATCCAGCTATCAAATATACTTGTGATTCTATTAATAAATATATACTTATAATTTGCAACTGGGGGCTTTTGTAATTTAATTGCCCTTTAATTGCGAAAGAAAAATATATTTAATTTAAAGAACTCTTACACTTACTACAACCTTATTGTTTCCATCGTCTCTAATGAGCGTGACTCCCATAGTTATAGATTACATTGACGCCCTGCGACCGCAACGCTTTCAGGATATTAATCGTCCCCACACGGGAACATATTAAATTAAACCCGCTCTTTTAACAAAGTTCTCTTTGATATGAAATAATGAATGTCAGCACAACCTGGGGAGCTTTTCGGTGCTTTTTTCGGCTAATTATGTGCTTATTACATTCAAAATATGTACTTCATAACACATTTGTATGTAATGTAGGAAAATAGTTATCCAAATTAAACCTCGATTTTCTAACAAAATAAATATTTTAACGAACGAATATTTTAAATGCGTATACATTTATATTATTTATCTATCTTTTCTTTCAACGTATCGTTGTTATCGCCTACGCGGTACACACTATGAGGTCAGGAAATTAATTGAGAACTAAAATTTGTAAAATCGACCGAAACACATTATGTAGTGAGATAAAAGAGTCATGTGTCTTTGATTTTCTCTTCACAATAAAACTCTGTATCTGTCTCTGTAAATCTGTTCATTTCCAGTTCCTGTTTAAAAAGGTGATGAAGATTGCATTTCATTACTTCGTTAAATGTTTTTTGTCAAAAATAAAATATATTTTAAATGTAAGTTACAGCATGTATTTAATGTGATTTTGATATTTTATTAAAACATTGTTTGTAAAACAAGACATAAAGAACTTAAAAACATTGTTTACGGAATTAAAATACAAAGTTCCTTTATTTACAAAGCGCGTAATTATTTACAGTGACTTGAACCGGCGACCGACCATCGTTTCCGCATGACTTCGATAGAAAATTAAATAGTTTCGAGATGTTGTAATTTTTATTTACATAGCAACTTAATACAATAACAATTCATAAAATAATAACACATTAACAAACAAATTATTATTATAAACATCTTTGTTAAACATCCTTTAGACGCTTATGTCTATAAGGTACTTCACTATTATACTTCTACTATTATACTAAAATGTGTAAGGTCGTAAAACACGGTACCCTTATCAGAAGGTACAAACACGTCTAATAGCGACATAAGGAAAAAGAAAAACTTTCCTTGCCCTTATTCGTTTGCCTTTTGATTTCGGATCAGCGGTCCGGTGCCAGTATCCCTTCATCATTACTAGCGATTCAAAAAACGATCTTTTAGCAATTCCCTTGTTTTACTTATCGTTCAGTAAAGATGTACATATATTACTTGAATACAATATTAATAAGATAGATATAAAGGTATAAGGTATAATAGAAACAAGATACTATATATTATTTTATTTTATATATTATTTTATACTTCAAAATTGTGACTGGTACATTTTACAAATACATATTATGGAAAATTCTAAAAACTTTTTTAATCGTCATTTCTTTTGTCAACAAATAAGTAACAAAGTTTGCGTTTATATTGCAACGTTATAGTCAATTATGACTCGAGAATAATAAAAGTAGTGTGGCTTCTCATCGGCACTTCAAAAAAATATGTTTAATTTGTACTTATAGGTTAAATATTTCCTACCAATGAGAAACCTACAATCCTCTGATCTCATATTGTATAAAAATGACTTTCAATATAAGAGTAAACATTTATGTTCCCCGAGATCCAATAACTACGTCTTAATATTCACAGAGATCACTATCCACGATGACTACGCTGTTCTAACATTTTATATTTTGTTTATAGCAAATACTTTATGATTGACGACTTCACTCACAATAAAACATCAATCAGTCGGACTGCTCATTCTCTACAATTATATTTTTAATAAACATTTACGTATATGTATATCCTTATAAGACATTATAACACAATGACAGAGATGTACTATGTATATGCTTCTGATTTTTATAGATAAATTAATCATCGTGGAGAGAACAATCTCAGCCTCGAGAAAATTGCAAAACTAAAATTACTGAAAACATTGCAAGACGGGAGTTCTGTCTCGGATATCTCAGTTATAAATAACATTATGTAACTAAATGAACAGAGCTTGAAACAAATTATAATAGGCTCAAAACAGGAAATATATTGTTAATACACTGAATATCAAAGACTGTAATTATCGAGATCTGTCGAGACCTACTGCCAGTTATTACAGCCCTCCCCAGGGACGTGTGCGTCGACTTACTCTTGCGTGTAACACGAAAATTACTAGAACTCCAATAGCTATCAATATTTTGACGTTCAAAGATATATTCAAAACTTAACTAGTCTGAATGTAGTCCGATTAAAGCAATTTTGAAAAGTTATTTGTTTTGTATTGTTACGGAATGTGTAAAATTTTCAAAAAGTAATAGAATTCCATATTAAATACCTCGTTCGACAGGGTCGATCGTGTTAGGTAGATTCCCGTCGGTCTGATCGACAAAGAAAAACTAGCCAGCAGTATTCTACTGGTCATTACGAGTCTTATGACGGGTCATTCTGCATATATTGGGTGGGCGGGGAACCACCCTCCACCCCTATTTCCTAAACGGGAACCACCCTCCACCCCTATTTCCTAAACGGGGGGTCGCATCAAAAAACTTTTCGGACAAAAAACTTTCCTCTTTAAATTTGTTAATTTTCTAAGATTTTTCCGACAGCAAAATTTTTCCTTCTTTTGTGACTTTTTTCGGTTTGTAACTTTCAACCCCCCCAGCCCTCCAACCCCCCGACCGATTTTCCCCGTTCAACCTTCATTTTGTCCTTAAAAATGTGTATTGTTTGTACAAAGTTTGAAAATCCTCCGTCAATATTTGCGACCTGTAGCGTGTCCCCACTGTCACCCCCCCTCCCAGCCCCCCTTTCACTTTTTCCAAAAAAATGAGATGCTACGTTTGTCCTACTAATTTATCCTATCGACCTGTGAAGTCAGATTTTGCCTACGATGAATTTGGACTGATGGATCATATATACATATATATATATATATATAGAGGGATATATAATTTTTTTTTTTTCGACGGATTAAATCTCCAGTACATAAACGGCGTAGCGCCCCTACTCTGGGGTCTGGGTCCCGTCATCGCATCGATTGCAATAGGTAGATTCATCTATGGAATCTACCTAAAAACTTTCACCTAACACGGATCAGCACTGCGACGGGCGGACATTAATATTCAATGACATATTTTGGTTACGCAATAAAATCCACTCGCTAACTGGCAATTCAACCGCGGCAATATTTTATTTTTTAGCAGAAAAGTTATTTTAAAGTACGAAAAATATTAATAAACTAAAACGATATTTCGGCTCTAACTCTTTTGTACACACCGCAGAAGAAAAATAACACAGCTTCATAATAAAATTTACTTACATTATTAACATTAAAATATTATTTAAGTTCTATAATTACGAGTATGTTTATTTATTTATTTATTTATTTATTTATTTATTTATTTATTTATTTATTTATTTATTTGGGAAACATACAATTATAATAGCACCTATACAAAATTTTGTTACTTCGATATTACGACCTTTTACTTAAACAGACCGCAATTTCAGGTGTCATATCACTCGGACGATTTATAAAAACATATTCTTCAAAAATTAAAAAAACTGAAGTTATCAATAATTTATTTTGTCAAAAAGTAAGTAACAAAGCTTGCGTTTCAACTTATGGCCCGATATTGGATTCCCGACTGAAAAAACATATATTTAAGTATAATAAAATCAAAGTTCAAAGAAGTATTAACTTGTACTTATAGGTTACATATTTCCTTCCAGTGAGAAGCCTACAATCAAATAATCTCAAATTTTATAAAAAATAACTACTGATTTAAGAATAATCATTTATATTAATATTTAGAGAGATCACAATCCACGATGACAAATCTTTTCTAACATTTTATATTTCATTTACAGCTCATTGTTTATGATTAAAGACTCCATTTACTACAATTTATTTATTTATTTATTTATATCTTTTCCACTTTGAATCATTATCAGTGATCACTTGTGTACGTCAAAATGGAAGTGTCAGGAGGGCCTATTTCGATACCAGATTTATCGTAATAAGCCCTTCTGTAAAAGCACTGTCCAACTTAATGTTAAAGCTATGAGGGTTCCAAACGCGTCCTGGTCTGAGAAGAACCACACAACAAACTCAGCCGGATATATATTTTTTTATATTGTGATCACTGTTTCACAAATGTCAATCTTAAAAGCTATTTTGGAACAACTAGAACCGTCGCAATATAATGAAAAATAATAATAATAATAATAATAATAGTTTCTTTAAATGTTCTTATTGAAGCGACGGAACGGAATGAAGCTGCGTATGTTGAAACATTTTGCATCCCTTGATCAAACGTTACCGGTAACGTTCCAGTGTCTGTTATTTTATACTTACATCAGTGTACTTATATGTTTGTATTAATGTTTTAAAGCAAATTAATTAAATACAACATATTCCAACTGCAATTAACGTTGTAAAAATTATAGATTCCATAAGAACATATACAAACACAGACCGTCTCATCATTTCACAATACGGAAATACAGAATTGTCCCCATTTTCCAATCTAACCTAAAATGACAAGGTACAGCAACCGACCGGTCGGCTCATTGCATCGCCGCGGTAAATCCTGTTGTACTGAGGTCGGGAGGGGTGGGAGGGTCACTGTCAAAACCTCCCCGTTGTAACCGTGTCCTGATTTTTATTGCTGTACCTTGTCATTTTAGGTTAGATTGGAAAATGCGGACAATTCTGTATTTCTGTACTGTGAAATGATGATATGGAATCTATAACTTTGACAACGTTAATTGCAGTTGGAATATGTTGTATTTAATTAATTTGCTTTAAAACATTAATACAAACATATAAGTACCCTGATGTAAGTATAAAATAACAGACACTGGAACGTTACCGGTAACTTTTGATCAAGGGATGCAAAATTTTTTAACGTACGCAGCTTCATTCCGTTCCGTCGCTCCAATAAGAACATTTAAAGAGACTATAAAAAATGGACAAGGGTGAAATTGACTAAGTGCCGAGGCTCTGTTTATCTATTTTCATCGTTTTATTTTAACATTTGTTTCCCGCCTTAGCTTCAGTAAAAATTGTTTCTTTATTTATAATATTTATGAGGTTTAAGATTTGAAGTAGCGGTGACAATTCACGTGTTACAATATTTTTTTTTTTTTTTTTATATTATAAAATATATCTTTTTAACTGAAAAAGGAACCCTAAACATATTATTATCTGTAGATGAAACTCACGGCAGAGTAATTAAGGATCCTAGGATTTAAAATTATTTTAACTTAGCAACAACTATTGGAAAACCAGGACCAAGGCATTATGTACTTTTACTCAGTGTTACGGCTGTGTTATGTGTTATTTAACAAAACTATTCATTAATATTAAATTGAAATCTAGATAAATTATTTAGTCATTAAATATATAGATTCAAAATGAAGGAATAAAATAGAGCTTATTTATTTAATAAATAAAATAAGATATTCTCATTAAAAAAAATACTTCTTAAATATCGACATTTAATAAGTCGCTTTTTGGAAATTATTATAATTCTGAATAAGTTAAATATTCAGATGCTTGAGTTAAATGTTGTACATAACACTCGCGTAGTGTCAGCGGAGCGGCGCAGCGAAGTGAGACAGACTTGTCAAATAAAACTTCCAGCCGTGGCTGCCGTGCTGGATGTTGTTAGATGCGGGTACAGATGGATATAGAACCAACCAGAGACTGCGAGTAAGATATATAATATGTGAAAAACTATTTACATGTTATGTGCTAATTATGAGCTTATTTATTACATTCAAATTATGTCTTCGTTTATGTGGAATATAAGATAATAGTTATCCAAATCACACTTAGAAATTTGACTTAAATAAAAAGTTTTACGAACATACACATATAATATTTTAATAATTTCAACATGCTGTGGCTTTAACGGTATTTATAAAGAAGAGCATAAAATATTAATACTTCTTCGCACTGAACCGATACTTACAAATTATAGTTTACTTTGTTGGGATTATTTTTATCTATTACTACTAAATGTCTATCTCTTCCTTTAATATATCGTTGTTATCGCCTGCGCGGTATACATTATGCAGTCAAAAAATTAATTAAAAATAAAATTTTTAAAATCGGCCGAAATACGAGTACTTTCTGTAGTGAGATAAAAGAGCCATGTTTCATTAATTTTAACAATAAAACTCTGTGTCGTAAATCTGTTCATTTCCAGTTACTGTTTCAAAAGGTGATGGAGAATTGCTTTTTCATTAATTCGTTGACAGTTTTTGTCAAAAATAAAATATGTTGTGAATACTTACTGCACGTATTTAAAGTTTTTTTTTTATACTATATTAAAACATTGTTTGTAAAACATGAAACAAAATATTTAGAAACTTATGTATGGATTAAAAATACAACGTTTCTTTGCAGTGCGCGTAATTATTTACAATACCTTGAACCGGCGACCGACCATCGTTACCGCATGACTTCGATAGAAAATTTAGTTTTTTTTCAAATATTATAATTTTTATTTACATCGCAACTTAATATATATAATTACATGTAATAAAATACAATAATAATATAATTACAAGTAATAAAATAATAACCCATTTTGCATCATATAAACAAAAAAGTCATTATTATTAACTTCGTTGTTAAAGATCCTTTAGACGCTTATGTCTATAAGGTACTTTACTGTTATACTTCGATGATGCAAGAAAGTATTAGGTCGTAAAACACGGTACCCTTATCAGAAGGTACAAACACGTCTAATAGCGACATAAGGGAAAAGAAAATCTTTCTTTCGCCCTTATTCGTTTGCCTTTTGATTTCGGATCAGCGGTCCGGTGCCAGTATCCCTTCATCATTACTGTCGCTTGTTAGCGATTCACAAAACGATCTTTTAGCAATTCCCTTGTTTCACTTATCGTTCAGTAGAGTACAAATATATTTATTATTTTAATACAATATTACCTTTACCTATCTTAGTAGGTATAATATATATAAATATAGTGTCTCGTTTTTACATTAAACTTCTAAGTTTTGTTACTTCGAAATTGCGACCTTTTACTTAAACAGACCGCATATCGGACGAATTATAAAAACATATTCTTCAAAAACCTAAAAACTTAAATTAATAATAATGTATTTTGTCAACAAGTAGGTAACCAAGCTTGCGTTTCAACTTACGGTCTGATATTGGATCCCCGACTGAAAAAACATACATTTAAGTATAATAAAATCAGTGTTACTTTTCATCCGAACTTCAAAATGTATTAACTTGTACTTACAGGTTACATATTTCCTACCTATGAGAAACCTACAATCAAATAATCTCATATTGTTTTAAAAAATACTATTAAAATACGAATAATCATTTATATTAATATTCAGAGATATCAAAATGCACGATAACATCACATTTCTAACATTTTATATTTTATTTACAGCACATTGTATGATTAAAGACTTCATTTACAAAAAGCATTAATCAGTCAGATTACCTATTCTCTACAATATATACTAGGTGCGCCATCAAACCCTCAATTTCGACTCGCTGCGCTCGCGAAATCTCGGGTGCCGTTTGCATATTGAGCGAAGCGAGTCGAGTGTATTGACTTATCTTTTCCCATTGACTTCAATGGGATATCAGTTTTATTACATGATATTAAAAAAAAAATTTTTTTAGGACATTAAAATTTTTTTTTTCTGAGAAACCATAACTTAATATGCATCTTTTTGATTGCAAAGTTTCATAATTTTCCGTCCAGTAGTTTTCGAGCCAATTCGTGACAAAGAATGTAAAAAGTCTCCAGTAAAACGCTCCGCTCACTTCGTTCGCTTCGCTCAATTATTTACGTGTAATTCCCTTAAGAAAATAATAGAGATATACTATGTGCTTCAGATTTTTACCAACGATTTTCCATATAAAATGTAAAAAGTAAAATTGTCACCGTGGCAAGTATAATCCACTCCAGGCTAAATCAAGTCGGGCATTATATATTATGCCGGATACCCAAGTTACAAATGGCATATTGTAACTAAACCAACGAGATCAATTTAAGACATAATGCATTAAAACAACATAATTTAATAAATATTAAATGATTTATAGCTATAAATTGTAATAGTTGCAAAGCAGGAAATATATTGTTAATACACTGAATATCAAAGACTGTAATTATCGAGATCTGTCGAGACCTACTTCCAGTTATTACAGCCCTCCCCAGGGACGTGTGCGTCGACTTACTCTTGCGTGTAACATGAAAATTACTAGAACTCCAATAGCTATCAATATTTTGACATTCAAAGATATATTCAAAGCTTAACTAGTCTGATGTTGTCCGATTAAAGAAATTTCAAAAAGTTGTATTGTTTGTTTTGTATTGTTACGGAATGTGTTAAATTTTCAAAAAGTAACAGAATTTCATATTAAAAAACTTTCACCTAATACGGATTAGCACTGCGACGGGCGGACATTAAAATTCAGTGACACATTATGGTTACGCAATAAAATCCACTCGCGAACTCGCAACTCAACCGCGGCAATTTTTTTTGTTGTTTTAACAAAATAATATTTTAAAGTACGAAAAATATTAAAAAAACTAAAACGAAATTTCAGCCCTAACTCTTTTGTATACACCACAGAAGAAAAATAACACAGCTTCATAATAAATAATAACATTTACTTCCATTATTAACATTAAAATGTTATTAAAGTTGTATGATTATGTTTGTGATACATTTCCTGACATCCACTTATAAATACAAACATAATTATAGATATATTCAATTAAAGTTGTAATAAGAATATTGAATATGATAGAGGACGTCAAGTGTGTCTGGCAATATTAATAAAAGGCTTCCACAATCAAAACAAAAGAGTGTTCAATATGATCCGTACGAGCTACGCGCTACGAGTCCGCACTACGAGTCCGGGCCCGTCATCGATATCCCATTGCATTCCTTTTGTTAGTGCACCGTTTCCTATGAGAACCATTCTCTGCTTCGATCCGCATTTCGCATTATTTTTTTTTACCGACTAACGAATCAGTTTCATTTGTGTTTCAGCGGCGATATTGATAGAGAATGGAGGAAGCTTACACGAGGATTTTATATTCGCAATTTCGTGTGTATATTATGTTATCTTCTTTTGTGTCGGCAATATTGTGTTTTTTTATTATTTAGTATATTTAAGCGGTATTCATTATTATATTATTCTATTTATCCATGTATTAGTTATCGGGGAGCGGATTTTACATTATTTCGATAAAGATGCGACTTTATATAATTTAATTATTACAAGCCTAAGCTTTAACCACTTGTCAACTAAAGTTCTCGGGGTGAGAACGCAAAAACGCTCATATATATATTTAGCATTTAATTAATAAATAAACAAATATTACATATTAAAGAAACTTTCAATGTAGATAGACTTCTGAGATTCTTAAAAACAATGTTCTTTAAATTAAGCAATTCTAATCAAATTTTTGGTACAAAACCATTATATAATGTCCTTTTCTTTAATTTGACTCTTTATTGTTCAGACCTAATACAAAAAGTATGTTAATTTGAAATAAATCCATCATGATGACACTTTTTCTGAAAATTATCTATTTATGGAAATAAAAGAAGATATTGTTTTATTTAATAATGACCATAAAAGTTGATATGCACCAGATTTGATAAATAAATGTATAACGGTAGCTTATGACTTGGGAACGACACAAACTTTATATATTAATAAACGTGAAAACACCACGGCGTATAACACAAAATGCATATTTCAGTTTTGCCAAAAATGTTGCTCCATTTTTATGTTCTATTCTGGATTTGTGTAAGCACGAATAAAAAATCTGTAGTAGCGCTCCAGGTTTCAGAGGTACCTTGATAATACTATGCTATATAAATATATATGAGTATATTCATTGTGGAGTATGTATTATACAACACATCAAACCTCTGGCGTGATGTGCAAAGCTTCGGAAGTTGTTCATAATATTAATCGGCGGTAGAACATTTATTAACTGGTACTTAATATGATTTCAGTCTTAAAATACATTTTTAATGAAATTCTATTAACATACTAGTCTTATACTATGGCAGCTCTTCAAGAGTCTACTTTGAGATAAAATCCTTTTCAATTACTTTTTTTAATTCTGGTAATGCAATGCAAGCAAGTACAAGCAGTACTCCTATATTACATACTACACATGCACTGAATATATAATAAACAAACTCACATATCCACAAAGGAGAAGAATGAATACAATAAAAAATAAAGGGTAAGGGTTTGGTATTCTATAAATAAATTATAAAAGTAAGTACATTATTTTAAAAGATCAGTAATATTATTGTAATAAAGCATTTAGTTACTATCTAATCAATACGTCTTCTTAAAACAGCGCCTGTACCTGAGGCATGAGACTGAAATACGTGGATTATGGATAAAGCGGTGTATCGGCAAGAAAATAAAATGGAAAATACAATTCTGGTTCTAATTCCATCGAATTAATTCAGTTCGTTGAAACCGACATTAAAGATATTTGAGTCTCGCCAAAGTGAAATGGATTTCAATTACTTTTTTATTATTAACTTCTTTAAACTTTTTTGACAACATTTCAAAAGGTTTAAATTGTCATATTTATTTTTAGATGCATATTGAGGCAAAAGCTAAATCTTTCATTGTAAGTTAAATAGTGTATTGTGTTTATAGCACATGGCTCAGAATAATTATAAAATAATAAAAGAAAAACACGGACAAAATATTAAGAGCATTATAATTCTATAAACATAATATATATAAATAAATAACTCTTAGTCAATTATTATTCATACAAAACTCACCACAAATAAATCTACAATATTATCAAAAAGCTACTTATTTTGCAATCACATCGAGGCTTATAGAAATGAATAAACCTGTGATATTTACATTCATAAAGGGATCAAATCAACGTAATAAAACATTAGTTTCCATTAACAAGACAAATAAATGTTTTACAAAGAACCGCACGAACAAATCGGGATCGAAGCACAAAGATAGCATCCACTACGACGGTCACTGATTAATTCCACAACACGAACTGACACTAAGCCTTGCTTTCATTTAGATCCTGTCTGCTTCTGTAAAACGATAATAAACACAACATCCACTTGTAGTTCTGCTGCCTTTATATAACATTATAATACAAAACCATAAATATATATCAAAATTAATAACGACAATTCATTGTTCAGTAAACCAAATGTATTACAGTAATATATCATGGTGAATAAATAATTTTGAAAAAAAAAAACACAAAATAACCACATCATTTTATATGAACAGATAAACATTACGGATATATGAATTATTTTGACAAAATGCTAACACACGTAAACTTGTAAAGCCTGTGTTCATAAAAACTAAAAAACCTTTAAAATTAAATCCCTTTTCCACACAATAATACGAATTTACATTAAATAAAAACTAGAAATTTAATGCATTGCGTAAATACATTTTAAATTCAATAACAAAATAACGAAAATAAAGTTTTTGTTAAACATTAAAAATTAACATTTAATTTTAGCGTAAAGATATTCGAGATCACATTTTACAACAGAACCTTATCAAAGTTAAAAAGTTGCAGAGCGAACCT
Organism: Melinaea marsaeus rileyi; assembly: GCA_918358865.1. Lineage (NCBI taxonomy): Eukaryota > Metazoa > Arthropoda > Insecta > Lepidoptera > Nymphalidae > Melinaea > Melinaea marsaeus. The sequence continues at coordinate 1,034,124 of OU911089.1, forward strand.
GCATTAATAAAGAATATTTGAGAGCCTTCTTTTTCATGATAATTTTTACCGAAGTTCTCATTTTATTTATTCAGTTTAATAACATGCAAAATGAAGGTCGGACGGGTCTCGTTAAGTGGTCGGTCGGCTCATTGCATCGCCGCGGTAAATCCTGTTGTACTAGGAGGTTGGGAGGGAGGGGGGGGAGGGGTGCTGTCAAACCTCCCCGTTGTAACCGTGTCGTGATTTTTATTGCTGTACCTTGCCATTTTAGGTTATATTGGAAAATGCGGACAATTCTGTATTTCTGTATTGTGAAATGATGAGACGGTCTCGTGGTATATGTTCTTATGGAACCAATAACTTTGATAATGTAAATTGCTGTTGGAATATGTTGTATGTGTTTTTTACATTAAAACATATATGCAAACATACAATACAGTGAGTGTAAAATAACTGACAATGGAAGCTGAATTACAGCCCGGTACCGTTTGATCAAATGCTGCATAATTTTCAACGTATGCAGCTTCATTCCGTTCCGTCGCTGCAATCAGAACGTTTAAGGAGACGATAAAAAACGAACAAGAACGAAATTGACTAAGTGCCGAGGGTCTGTTTTTCTATTTTCAATATTTTATTTTATCACTTGTGTCTCGCCATAGAGCTTCAGTAAAAAGTTTATCCATATCTATGATGTTTGTACTTCATATGGAAATATGAATAATTTGAAGGATGTACTGTATGTATACAACTGGATGCAATATTTTGATGTATATCTATATATACACTTATATATGTATTTTATATGTATTTTACATACGGGTTTTCAATACTTACGCTAAAATATTAAATCAACTTAAAATAGAAAATTCATAGTTTAGAATAAAACTATCTATTCTTAACTAAAAAAGGAATCCTAAAAATAATTTTATCTGTAGATGAAACTCACGGCAGAGTAATTAAGGATCCTAGGATTAAAATTATTTTAACTGAGCAAAGATATTGGAAAACCAGGAACAAGGCATATACCATATACTTAGTGTTTTATATTGTGAAATTCAAATAATAATATATGATTTATTTCTGATATATTAAATTTAAAAATACAATATCACAACAATATTTTTTTACAGATTCCAATATAAAGACTATTTTGTAAATAAAATATTTTTTTTGATGGCTTATTTTTTTAAATACCAATAACAAAAAAAGTTACTTATGCGTTGCTTGCATGGAAGAATTTTTCAAAAGGTTTTGGAAAATGTATCTTCTGAATTACTGGAATTTTAACATTGTTGTGTTAAATGTTGTACGTAACACTCATGTTATATCGGATAGTGGAACCAGCGGAGCGGTGCAGCGGAGTGAGACAAAGTTTGCAAATAAAACTTACACCCGTGGCCGCCGTGTTGGATGCTGCTTGATGCGGATACAGATGGAGACAGAATCCAGCAGAGGCTTCGAGTAGAATAAATAATATGTAAAATAAAAAAAACTATTAACATGTTACTTATAATACTCAATGCAAAGAACAGTGTGTAATAAAGGAAATAACTTTGAAGTTTTTTCTTTAGCAGGAAATTTTGAAATTGAAGGCGTTAACTCTTTTAATGCGCCAACTCCAGGCGAGTTTTAATGCAATCCACCGCCCAAATATACTTGTGAGTCTATTAATAAATATATACTCACAATATGCAACTGGGGGCTTTAATGAGGTGACGCATTGTGATTGTAGAAGCATACTTGCATTGCAAAACAAAACAATATTTATTTTAAAGAACTAATCTATGTGATATATTACACTTATTTGGACCTTATTGTTTCCATCGTCTCTAATGAACGTGACTCCCATAGTTATAGATTACATTGACGCCCTGCCACCGCACCGCTTTCAGGATATTAATCGTCCCCACACGGGAACAAATTATATTAAACCCGCTCTTTTAACAAAGTTCTCTTTGATATGGAATAATGAATTTCAGCACAACCTGGGGAGCTTTTCAGTGCTTTTTTCGGCTAATTATGTGCTTATTTCATTCAAAATATGTACTTCAAAACACATTTGTATGTAATGTAGGAAAATAGTTATCCAAATTAAACCTCGATTTTGTAACAAAATAAATATTTTAACGAACGAATATTTGAAATGCGTATACATTTATATTATTTATCTATCTTTTCTTTCAACATATCGTTGTTATCGCCTACGACCGAAACTACGACCGAAAAATCGACCGAAACACGATCTGTAGTGAGACAAAAGACCAATGTTTTATTAATTTTCTTTTCACAATACAAATCTGTTCATTTCCAGTTACTGTTTCAAAGATGATGAAGAAATGCTTCTTTATTAATTCGTTGATTGTTAATTGTTACAAATAAAAAATGTTTAGAATGTGAGTTACAGCATGTATTGATTTTTTTTAGATATTGTATTAAAAAATTGTTTGTAAAACATGACAAATGAACATTGTTTGCGGAATAAAAATACAAAGTTCCTTTACAATGCGCATAATTATTAACAGTGACTTGAACCGGCGACCGACCATCCTTTCGACTTCGATAAAACATTAAGTTTTGTTTTCAAATATTGTCACTTTCATCGCAACTTAATATAATTACAATTAATAAAATAATAACACATTTTTCATCATATTAACAAACAAGTTATTATTATAAACATTTTTGTTAAAGATTCTTTTCAGACTCATGTCTATAAGGTACTTCACTATTGTGCTTCGATAACGTAACGATGTATAAGGTCGTAAAACACCCTTATCGGAAGGTACAAACACGTCTAATAGCGACATAAGGGAAAAGAAAAACTCTCTTTCGCCCTTATTCGTTTGCCTTTTGATTTCGGATCAGCGGTTCGGTGCCAGTATCCCTTCATCATTACTGTCGCTTGTTAACAATTCACAAAACGATCTTTCAGCAATTCCCTTGTTTTACTTATCGTCTAGTAGAGGTATATAAATACAATATTAATAAGATAGATATAAAGGTATAAGGTATAATAGAAACAAGCTATATATATATATATATATATATATATATACAAATATATTATGTTATACTTCAAAATCGTGAGTGATACATTTTATAAATACATATGTTTGAAAATTCTAAAAACTTTTTTAATCATCATTTCTTTTGTAAACAAATAAGTAACAAAGTTTGCGTTTATATTGCAACGTTATAGTCAATTATGACTCGAGAATAATAAAAGGAGTGTGGCTTCTCATCGGCACTTCAAATAAATATGTTTAACTTGTACTTATAGGTTAAATATTTCCTATCAATGAGAAACCTACAATCCTCTGATCTCATATTGTATAGACAATGACTGCCAATATAAGAGTAAACATTTATTTTCCCCGAGATCCAATAACTACATCTTAATATTCACAAAGATCGCAATCCACAATGACTAAGCTGTTCTAACATTTTATATTTTGTTTATAGCAAATACTTTATGATTAACGACTTCATTCACAATAAAACATCAATCAGTCGGACTGCTCATTCTCTATAATTATAATATTTTAATATACAATTACGTATATGTATAACCTTAAGAACAATGACAGAGATGTACTATGTGTTCAACAGCAACGATGTTCCGGTAAAAATATAACAGATAAACTAATCACTGTGGTGAAAACAATCTCTGTCTCGAGCACACAGCAAATTGAAAAACCAAAATCACTAAAAACATTGCATGACGGGAATTATATCCCGGATATCTTAGTTACAAATAATATTATGTAACTAAATGATGAATGATGAAGAGAGCTTAAAACATAAATTATAATAGACTCAAAACAGTAAATATATGGCTTATACTCTGAATATCAAAGACTATAATTATCGAGATCTGTCGAGACCTACTGCCAGTTATTACAGCCCTCCCCAGGGACGTGTGCGTCGACTTACTCGTGCGTGTAACACGAAAATTACTAGAACTCCAATAGTTATCAATATTATGACATTCAAAGATATATTCAAAACTTAACTAGTCTGAATGTAGTCCGACTAAAGCAATTTCAAAAGGTTATTTGTATTGTATTGTTACGGAATGTGTAAAATTTTCAAAAAGTTATAGAATTTCATATTAAAAAACTTTCACCTAATACGGATCAGCACTGCCACGGGCGGACATTAATATTCAGTGACATATTTTGGTTACGCAATAAAATCTACTCGCTAACTGGTAACTCAACCGCGGCAATATTTTATTTTTAGTAGAAAAGTTATTTTAAAGTACGAAAAATAATAATAAACTTAAACGAAATTTCGGCTCTAACTCTTTTGTATACACCACAGAAGAAAAATAACACAGCTTCATAATAAATAATAACATTTACTTCCATTATTAACATTAAAATGTTATTAAAGTTGTATGATTATGTTTGTGATACATTTCCTGACATCCACTTATAAATACAAACATAATAATAGTTATATCCAATTAAAGTTGTAATAAGAATATTGAATATGATAGAGGACGTCAAGTGTGTCTGGCAATATTAATAAAAGGCTTCCACAATCAAAACAAAAGAGTGTTCAATATGATCCGTACGAGCTACGCGCTACGAGTCCGCACTACGAGTCCGGGCCCGTCATCGATATCCCATTGCATTCCTTTTGTTAGTGCACCGTGTCCTATGAGAACCATTCTCTGCTTCGATCCGCATTTCGCATTATTTTCTTTTTACCGACTAACGAATCATTTTCATTTGTGTTTCAGCGTCGGTATTGATGGAGAATGGAGGAAGCTTACATTCGCTGTATCCATTATATGTTTGTTTTTTGTCTATCATGACAATGGTGTGTATATTATGTTATTTTATTTTGTGTCGGCATAATTTGTGTTTTTTTATAATTTAGTATATTTAAGCGGTATCAATTATTATATTATTCTATTTATCCAAGTATTAGTTAGAGGGGAGAGGATTTTACATTTTTCGATAAAGATGCGACTTTATATAATTTAATTATTACAAGCCTAAGCTTTAACCACTTGTCAACTAAAGATCTCGGGGTGACAACGCAAAAACACTGATATATATATTTAGCATTTAATTAATAAATAAAAAAATATTACATATTAAAGAAACTTTCATTGTAGATAGACTTCTGAGATTCTTAAAAACAATGTTCTTTAAATTAAGCAATTCTAATCAAATTTTTGGTACAAAACCATTATATAATGTCCTTTTCTTTAATTTGACTCTTTATTGTTCAGACCTAATACAAAAAGTATGTTTATTTGAAATAAATTCATCATGATGAAACTTTTTCTGAAAATTATCTATTTATGGAAATAAAAGAAGATATTGTTTTATTTAATAATGACTATAAAACTTGACATGCACCAAATTTGATAAATAAATGTATAACGATAGCTTATGACTTGGGAACGACACAAACTTTATATATTAATAAACGTGAAAACACCACGGTGTATAACACAAAATGCATATTTCAGTTCTGCCAAAAATGTTGCTCCATTTTTATGTTGTATTCTGGATTTGTGTAAGCACGAATAAAAAAGCTGTAGTAGTGCTCCAGGTTTCAGAGGTACCTTGATAATACTATGCTATACAAATATATATGAGTATATTCATTGTGGAGTATGTATTATACAACACATCAAACCTCTGGCGTGATGTGCAAAGCATTGGAAGTTGTTCATAATATTAATCGGCGGTAGAACATTCATTAACTGGTACTTAATATGAATTCAGTCTTAAAATACGTTTTTAATTGAATTCTATTAACATACCAGTCTTACACTATAGTAGCTCTTCAAGAGTGTACTTTTAGACAACAAAATTTTCAATTTCTTTTTTGAATTCTGGTAATGCAATGAAGCAGTACTCCTATATTACATACAACACACACTGAATACATAATAAACAAACTCACATATCTACAAAGGAGAAGAATGAATAAAATAAAAAATAAAGTGTAAGGGTTTGGTATTCTATATCTAAATTATAAAAGTAAGTACATTATCTTAAAAGATCAGTAATATTATTGTAATATAGCATTTAGTTACTATTTAATCAATACGTCTTTTTAAAACAGCGGTACTTGAGGTACAACCGGTACTTGAGGCATGAGACTGAAATACGTGGATTATGGATAAAGCGGTGTATCGGCAAGAAAATAAAATGGAAAATACAATTCTGGTTCTAATTCCATCGAATTAATTCAGTTCGTTGAAACCGACATTAAAAATATTTGAGTCTCGCCAAAGTGAAATGGATTTCAATTACTTTTTTATTATTAACTTCTTTAAACTTTTTTTGACAATATTTCAATAGGTTTAAATTGTCATATTTATTTTTAGATGCATATTGAGGCAAAAGCTAAATCTTTCATTGTAAGTTAAATAGTGTATTGTGTTTATAGCACATGGCTCAGGATAATTATAAAATAATAAAAGAAAAACACGGACAAAATATTAAGAGCATTATAATTCTATAAACATAATATATATAAATATATAACTCTTAGTCAATTATCATTCATACAAAACTCACCACAAATAAATCTACAATATTATCAAAAAGCTACTTATTTTGCAATCACATCGAGGCTTATAGAAATGAATAAACCTGTGATGTTTACATTCATAAAGGAATCAAATCAACGTAATAAAACATCAGTTTCCATTAATAAGACAAATAAATGTTTTACAAAGAACCGCACGAACAAATCGGGATCGAAGCACAAAGATAGCATCACTACGACGGTCACTGATTAATTCCACAACACGAACTGACACTAAGCCTTGCTTTCATTTAGATCCTGTCTGCTTCTGTGAAACGATAAAAAACACAACATCCATTCGTAGTTCTGCTGCCTTTATATAACATTATATTTCAAAACCAAAAAAATATATATTAAATACGACAATTAATTGTTCAGTAAACCAAATATATTACAGTAACATATCATGGTGAACAAATAATTTTGAAAAAAAAAACCACAAAATAACCACATCATTTTATATGAACAGATAAACATTACGGATATATGAATTATTTTGACAAAATGCTAACACACGTAAACTTGTAAAGCCTGTGTTCATAAAAACTAAAAAACCTTTAAAATTAAATCCCTTTTCCACACAATAATACGAATTTACATTAAATAAAAACTAGAAATTTATTGCATTGCGTAAATACATTTTAAATTCAATAACAAAATAACGAAAATAAAGTGTTTGTTAAACATTAAAAATTAACATTTAATTTTAGCGTAAAGATATTCGAGATCACATTTTACAACAGAACCTTATCAAAGTTAAAAAGTTGCAGAGCGAACCTGCATTAATAAAGAATATTTGAGAGCCTTCTTTTTCATGATAATTTTTACCGAAGTTCTCATTTTATTTATTCAGTTTAATAACATGCAAAATGAAGGTCGGACGGGTCTTGTTAAGTGGTCGGTCGGCTCATTGCATCGCCGCGGTAAATCCTGTTGTACTAGGAGGTTGGGAGGGAGGGGGGGGGGAGGGGTGCTGTCAAACTTCCCCGTTGTAACCGTGTCGTGATTTTTATTGCTGTACCTTGCCATTTTAGGTTAGATTGGAAAATGCGGACAATTCTGTATTTCTGTATTGTGAAATGATGAGACGGTCTCTTGGTATATGTTCTTATGGAACCAATAGCTTTGACAAAGTAAATTGCTGTTGGAATATGTTGTATGTAATTTTTTTTACATTAAAACATATATGCAAACATACAATACAGTGAGTGTAAAATAATTGACAATGGAAGCTGAATTACAGCCCGGTAACGTTTGATCAAATGCTGCAAAATTTTTAACGTATGCAGCTTCATTCCGTTCCGTCGCTCCAATCAGAACATTTAAGGAGACCATAAAAAACGAACAAGAGCGAAATTGACTAAGTGTCGAGGGTCTGTTTTTCTATTTTCAATATTTTATTTTATCATTTGTGTCCCGCTTTAGAGCTTCAGTTAAAATTGTATCCATATCTGTGATGTTTGTACTTCATATGGAGATATGAATAATTTGAAGGATGTACTGTTTGTATACAACTGGATACAATATTTTGATGTATATCTTTATATACACTTATATATATATATATATATATATATATATATGTATGTGTGTGTATTTTTACATACGGGTTTTCAATAGTTACACTAAAATATTAAATCAACTGAAAATAGAAAATTCATAGTTAAGAATAAAACTATCTCTTCTTAATTAAAAAAGGAACCCTAAAAATAATTTTATCTGTAGATGAAACTCACGGCAGAGTAATTAAGGATCCTAGGATTTAAAATTATTTTAACTTAGCAAAGATATTGGAAAACCAGGACCAAGTCATATACCATATACTTAGTGTTTTATATTGTGAAATTCAAATAATAATATATGATTTATTTCTGATATATTTAATTTAAAAATACAATATCACAACAATATTTTTTTACAGATTCCAATATAAAGACTATTTTGTAAATAAAATATTTTTTTTGATGTCTTATTTTTTTTTATACCAATAACAAAAAAGTTACTTATGCGTTGCTTGCATGGAAGAATTTTTCAAAAGGTTTTGGAAAATATATCTTCTGAATTACTTGAATTTTAACGTTGTTGAGTTAAATGTTGTACGTAACTCTCGTGTTATATCGGATAGTGGAACCAGCGGAGCGGCGCAGCGGAGTGAGACACAAAGTTTACAAATAAAACTTACACCCGTGGCCGCCGTGTTGAATAAAAACTATTAACATGTTACTTATAATACTCAATGCAAAGAACAGTGTGTAATAAAGGAAATAACTTTGAAGTTTTTTTTTTAGCAGGAAATTTTGAAATTGAAGGCGTTAACTCTTTTAATGCGCCAACTCCAGGCGAGTTTTAATGCCATCCACCTACCAAATATACTTGTGACTCTATTAATAAATATATACTCACAATATGCAACTGGGTGCTTTAATAAGGTGAGGCATTGTGATTGTAGGAGCATACTTGCATTGCAAAACAAAACAATACTTATGCTAAAGAACTAATCTATGTGATATATTATACTTATTTCGACCTTATTGTTTCCATCGTCTCTAATGAGCGTGACTCCCATAGTTATAGATTACATTTACGTCCTGCCATCGCACCGCTTTCAGGATATTAATCGCCTCCAGACGGAAACAAATGTATAATTAAATAAAAATTCTGACGAACATATATTTCGATATACATGAAAATATTAATAAGTCTTCTCAGAAAACCAATACCTATAAATTATAGTTTGGATTACTTTACAACTAATAATACTGAGGAATACTACTATTTAACTACCTTTTCTTTCAACATTTCGTTGTTATCGCCTACGCGGTACACATTATGAGGTCAAGAAATTAATTGAGAACTAACATTAGGAAAATCGACCGAAACACTTTCTGTAGTGAGACAAAAGAGTTTTATTAATGTTTTATTAATTTTCTCTTCACAATAGAAATCTGTTCATTTCCAGTTACTGTTTCAAAAGGTGATGAAGAAATGCTTCTTCATTAATTCGTTGAATGTTTTTTGTCCCAAATAAAAAATGTTTTGAATGTGAGTTACAGCGTGTATTGAATTTTTTTTGGATATTGTATTAAAACATTGTTTGTAAAACATGACAAATGAACATTGTTTGTGGACTAAAAATACAAAGTTCCTTTACAATGCGCATAATAATTTACAGTGACTTGAACCGGCGACCGACCATCTTTCCGCATGACTTCGATAGAAAATTAAATATTTTCGAGATATTGTAATTTTTATTTACATAGCAACTTAATACAATAACAATTCATAAAATAATAACACATTAACAAACAAATTATTATTATAATCATCTTTGTTAAAGATCCTTTAGACGCTTATGTCTATAAGGTACTTCACTATTATACTTCGATAACGGAACAATGTATTAGGTCGTAAAACACGGCACCCTTATCAGAAGATACAAACACGTCTAATAGCGACATAAGGAAAAAGAAAAACTTTCTTTAGCTCTTATTCGTTTGCCTTTTGATTTCGGATCAGCGTTCCGGTGCCAGTATCCCTTCATCATTACTGTTGCTTGTTAGCGATTCACTAAACGATCTTACAGCAATTCCCTTGTTTTACTTATCGTCCAGTATAGATATACATATATTACTTGAATACAATATTAATAAGATGGATATAAAGGTATAAGGTGTAATAGAAACAAGATACTATATACATATATTATTTTATACTTAAACATTGTGACTGGTACATTTTATAAATACATATTTTTGAAAATTCTAAAAACTTTTTTAATTATCATTTCTTTTGTCAACTAATAAGTAAAAAAGTTTGCGTTTATATTGCGTCAATTATGACTCGAGAATAATAAAAGTAGTGTGGCTTCTCATCGGCACTTCAAATAAATATGTTTAACTTGTACTTATAGGTTATATATTTCCTACCAATGAGAAACCTACAATCCTCTGATCTCATATTGTATAAAAATGACTACCAATATGAGAAGAGACAGAGATCACAATCCACGATGACTACGCTGTTCCAACATTTTATATTTTGTTTATAGCAAATACTTTATGATTGACGACTTCATTCACAAAAAAACATCAATCAGTCGGACTGCTCATTCTCTACAATTATAATATTTTAATAAACTTTTACTTATTTGTATATCCTTAAGAACAATGACAGAGATGTACTATGAATAATCAGCAACGATGTTCCGTTAAAAATGTATGTAATCTTAGTCTCGAGCAAAACCAAACCATTGCAAAACCAAAATTACTAAAAACATTGCAAGACGGGAGTTATATCCCGGATATCTCCGTTATAAATAATATTATTTAACTAAATGAAGAACAGACCTTAAAACATAAATTATAATAGGCAGAAAACAGGAAATATATTGTTAATATACTGAATATCAAAGACTAATTATCGAGATCTGTCGAGACCTACTTCCAGTTATTACAGCCCTCCCCAGGGACGTGTGCGTCGACTTACTCTTGCGTGTAACATGAAAATTACTAGAACTCCAATAGCTATCAATATTTTGACATTCAAAGATATATTCTTAACTTAACTAGTCTGAATGTAGTCTGACTAAGGCAATTTCAAAAAGTAATTTGTTTTGTATTGTTACGGAATGTGTAAAATTTTTAAAAAGTAATAGAATATCATATTAAAAAACTTTCACCTAATACGGATCAGCACTGCCACGGGCAGACATTAAAATTCAGTGACATATTTTGGTCACGCAATAAAATCCACTCGCTAACTGGCAACTCGACCGCGGCAATATTTAATTTTTTAGGTAAAGTAAGAAAATTATTAATAAACTATAACTTATAATTTTGGGTCTAACTGTTTTTTTTTAAACCGCAGAAGAAAAAATAGATTCACAAAAATATTCATTTACATTATTAACATTAAAATGTTATTAATTCTGTATATATATCCAATTAGAAATGTAGTAAAAATATTGAATATGTTCGTGGACGTCAAGTGTGTCTGGCAAAATTAATAAAAGGCTGCAACAATCAAAACAAAAGTGTTCAATATGATCCGTACGAGCTACGCGCTACGAGTCCGCACTACGAGTCCGGGCCCGTCATCGATATCCCATTGCATTCCTTTTGTTAGTGCACCGTGTCCTATGAGAACCATTCTCTGCTTCGATCCGCATTTCGATTACTTTCTTTTTACTGACTAACGAATCAGTTTCATTTGTGTTTCAGCGGCGATATTGATGAAGAATGGAAGTGTTTTCACAAGAATCTTATATACGTTCCATGATATGATATAATTAATCCATGATATGATTTTTTTACAATAGTGTGGGTATGTTATTTTTAGTGTTCGCAATATTGTGATTTTTTACTATCTAGTATAAATTGAAGCGGTATCAGTTATTACACATTTTACTAACCCGTATCTTAATTAGCCGGGAGAGGGTTTTATTTTTCTTCGCTAAACATGCGAATTCATATAATTTAATTATACAGGCCTAAGCTTTAATCACTTGTCAGTCTCAAGGTTCGCTGTGCGAGAACGCAAAAACGCTCAGCTCACTTTATATATATAGTATTATAAAAAAAATTGATATTAAAGAAACTATATTATAGATAATCTTCTGAGATTCTTAAAAACAATGTTCTTTGAAGGAAACAGTTCTAAAGTGTACATCAATGATCCAAGTTATTCGGAACTCTGGAAGAAAACTTTCCCTGATTTAATTTAGCAGAATCACTGTCTAGTTCCCTTGGCTCCAGGAGAGATTTTGTACCTGACAAGACTTGAAATCTTTATTGGCGTTTACTTCACACAAAAGTTTTGTATGTCTTTTTTGGGCTTATGATATAACAACTAACTATCACAGTCCCGAGACTATAAATATTATATTTGACGATCGATCGATGTAAAAAAACACCTAATTTAGATATATAAAATAAAAGTAAAATAATAGCAAAATATAGTAATAAAGACATTTCAAATTATAATATAAAATCAATAAAACTTGATGTGCACCAGATTTGATAAATAAATGTATAACGGTAGCTTATGACTTGGGAACGACACAAACTTTATATATTAATAAACGTGAAAACACCACGGTGTATAACACAAAATGCATATTTTAGTTTTGCCAAAAATGTTGCTCCATTTTTATGTTGTATTCTGGATTTGTGTAAGCACGAATAAAAAAGCTGTAGTAGTGCTCCAGGTTTCAGAGGTACCTGGATAATACTATGCTATACAAATATATATGAGTATACTCATTGTAGACTGTGTATTATATAACACATCAAACCTCTGGCGTGATGCGCTAAGCATTGGAAGTTGTTCATAATATTAATCGGCGGTAGAACATTCATTAACTGGTACTTAATATGAATTCAGTCTTAAAATATGTTTTTAATAAAATTCTATTAACGTACTAGTCTAACACTATAGTAGCATTTCTAGAGTGTACTTTGAGACAACAAACTTTTCAATTTATTTTTTTAATTCTGGTAATGCAATGAAGCAGTACTCCTATATTACATACAACACATACACTGAATATATAATAAACAAACTCACATATCCACAAAGGAGAAGAATTAATAAACTAAAAAGAATTGTAAGGGTGTGGTATTCCATATCTAAATTATAAAAGTAAGTACATTATTTTAAAAGATCAGTAATATTATTGTAATAAAGCATTTAGTTACTATTTAATCAGTACGTCTTCTTAAAACAGCGCATGTACCTGAGGCATGAGACTGAAATACGTGGATTATGGATAAATTGGTGTATCGGCAAGAAAATACAATGGAAAATACAATTTTGGCTCTAATTCCATCGAATTAATTCAGTTCGTTGAGACCGACGGAAACGATTATTTAAGTCTCGCCAAAGTGAAATGGATTTAAATGACTTTTTTATTATTAACTTCTTTAAACTTTTTTTGACAATATTTCAAAAGGTTTAAATTATCATAATTTTTTTTTGATGCATAATATATTGAGGAAAAAACTAAATCTTTCATTGTAAGTCAAATAGTGTGTTGTGTTTTTAGCACATGGATCAGGATATTTCTCAAATGAATAATGAAACACGCAAACAAAATATTATGAGTATTATAAAACTATTACTATTATTATATTATAATATAATTAATATATACTTATACATGTCCTAAGATACAATATTACTATTATTCAATTTCATCATTCATACAAAACTGATATCTAATAAATCTACATACTTCGCAAAGCAAATCATTTTGAAATCACACCGCGATTTACAGAAATAAGTAAACTCATGATATTTATATTCACAAAGGGATCAAATCAACGTAATAAAACATTAGTTTCCATTAACAAGACAAATAAATGTTTTCCAAAGAAAAGCACGAACAAATCGGGATCGAAGCACAAAGATAGCATCCGCTACGACGGTCACTGATTAATTCCACAACACGAACTGACACTAAGCCTTGCTTTCATTTAGATTCTGTCTCCTTCTGTAAAACGATAAGAAACACAACATCCACTTGTAGTTCTGCTGCCATTGTTGAGCTAAGCGTAAGCGTAAGCTCTTAACCGTTTGGGAGTCTTTTTTTGTGTTTAGTTGTCTCCAGAATGCGACGAAATAATGAGCTAAAAATTTTCTCATGTATGTTTGAGCCGAACGCGGATATTACAGCGAAAACTTGTAAAGCCCGTGTTTATAGAAACTGAAAAACATTTTAAATTAAATTCCTTTTCCACACAATAATACGAATTTTCATCAAACGAAAACTAGAAATTTAATGCATTGTGTAAACACATTTCAAATTTAATAACAAAATAACGAAAATAAAGTATAATTCAAAATTAACATTTAATTTGAGCGTATAGATATTCGAGATCACATTTTACAACAGAACCTTATCAAAGTTAAAAGTTGCAGAGCGAACCTGCATTAATAAAGAATATTTGAGAGCCTTCGTTTTCATGATAATTTTTACCGAAGTTCTCATTTTATTTATTCAGTTTAATAACATGCAAAATGAAGGTCGCACGGGTCTTGTTAAGTGGTCGGTCGGATCATTGCATCACCGCGGTAAATCCTGTTGTACTAGGAGGTTGGGAGGGGTGGAGGGGGGGGGGGGTGCTGTCAAAACCTCCCCGTTGTAACCGTGTCGTGATTTTTATTGCTGTACCTTGCAATTTTAGGTTAGATTGGAAAATGCGTACAATTCTGTATTTCTGTATTGTGAAATGTTGAGACGGTCTCTTTGTATATGTTCTTATGGACTCTATATATAGACAATGCTAATTGCTGTTGGAATATGTTGGATTTAATTATTTTACATTAAAACATATATGGGGTATTCCATGCCAAATCGACCACTTTTGACCCCGACCCTTTTCGATTTGGCCGAAAGTTTTCCATCCTTTTCTACCCTATAAAAAACGGTTCTCAGAATTTTTTTGAATTTTTTTACCTAACTCCAAAAAAGTTATGAATTTTTCAAAAAAATGGCTTTTTTATTTTCAAATAGCCATAACTTTTTCAAAACTAAACATTTAGGTACCTTTTTTTTTTCAAAATTTTTGTTTTTAGATGTACTTTCCGATAAAAAATATTAAAAAATTTTTATAAGTCAATACATATGGAATTTTTCAGTTTTTTGACAAAAATCAATGATTTTTCGAAGTTCGACATTTTTTTTTTTTAATTTTTTTTTTCTAAAATAAACTTTAATCAATTCCACAGTTATCCCTGTAGAACCCAGATTGGGCCGATTTCTCTTTCTATTTTTTTTATTCAATTTAAAAAAAATTGTTAAAATTTTCAAAAATGGAAAAAAAAATTTTTTTCATAAATTTTATTTATATAATGAGATAAATACAATTCAACGATTTTACGGCATTGCATTCACAATTTAGAGGCTTCATCGATGACTGTAATTAGTAAGATTCAAATTTTAATATATCAATTAGATCGATAAACTAGGGATAACAATTATCGACTTACCTATAGCCAGTAAACTAGCTATAAGCTAGTATGTTTTGATTAAAAGTGCGGCTTTTTCATTTTGAGATCTAAAACATAACCTATAAATCTTTTGTGCAATCTAGTGTTTTATAAAAGATTGTCATTACATTTGTTGTATAAATAAATAATTTCTCTAGTTTATAAGCGCTTTTTTAATTTGTCTTTATGGCGTCAAAAAAGGTATTTGATCGGTGTTGTAATCCTTTTGAGTTGGAATCTCATTTTAAAAAAATTGGTTTACGTCCGGCGACTGATATTATGAAAGTAACGTTAGGATTAGATGATAATTATTTATTATGCAGTTCATGTCGAAAAAAAGCTTCAGAGTTAGTGAAGCAACAAACAAATGCTCGTAATGATCCTAGTGCTGATGTAAGTGACCGTGAAGACAACTATAGTGACAATAATGACAACAATGATCAGGCTGATAATGATAGTAATACAACTGCCACGGATCTCCCATTATCCTTATCATTCCGTAAGTTTTTTTAATTATTTATACGTTACTTGAATACATTTCTAGTAGCTATATGTTTCACTATTATTTTTTAAGGTTCCATGTCATTTGATAGCGAACCCAAAGCATCACAATCAAGCTCAGGATCTCAAGTTAGCGCTGCAACTCAATTACCCGTAATAAACCATGCATTAGAATTGTTAAATCAATCACCGATTCCATCGAAGAAATTGAATGATAATCAATTTTTGAACAATAAAATAAATCGGGTATCCGACAGCTTGAAAAAAGTTTTGCTTTCTTCTTCAGATGAAGAATCGATTATGACGATGGTGAAAATTTTCGCTCTCTAATTAAAATGTTGTATGATAAATTCAACGATAAAGAAACTGATAAGTCTTTGAAAATACAAATTTTAACATTATTACCTGTAAAATGGAGTGAGAGACGTATTTGTGAAACTATGAATACATCAAGACATTTGTCAAGAGTAGCAAAAAATTTGGTTGAAGAAACGGGTTTACTTTCTACACCTGAATCGAAATTAGGTATGGGTAGCGTAAAATCGATGTTTTAAATACACTTGAAAACTAAATTACTCAACATTTTTGTATAGGGAGGACAATTACTGATCAGCTAAAATTAAAAGTTGAAAATTTTTACAACGATGATGAGTATAGTGCTCAAATGCCCGGTATGAAAGACTTTGTATCAATTCGAAGTGATGATGGTAATCGGATACACGTCCAAAAAAGACTTATCCTGTCTAACTTAAAAGAATTATACCAATGTTTCTGTGAAATAAATCCTGCTGAGAGAATTGGATTTTCAAAATTCGCTTCTTTGCGACCAAAACATTGTGTGTTAGCAGGGGCAAGTGGAACACACACCATCTGCGTGTGTACGATTCATCAAAACGTGAAGTTAATGATGCTTGGTAATTATCAAATTAATTAATAATTATAAATGCGTGAATTTTAAGTTTACTAAATTACTGTTATTTTAGGTGCAAATATTTATTCTTTGACAAGGAACACAGAAAAGCCCATTAAACACTACAGCGATTACTTGAGCATGATTATATGTGAAAATCCATCTTTTCAGTGTTATTTAGGTGGATGTAAAAACTGTCCTGGGGTCGATGAGTTGAGTAAAATTTTACTAAAATGTTTTGAGGACCGGGAAATCGAGAATATTACATATAAATATTGGATATCAAAACCGAGAAGTAGTTTAGAAACTATTATTAAGCCTACAGAAGAATTTGTGGAAAAATTTTGTAGTGAGTTAAAAATTCTTCTACCTCATTCGTTCATTGCTAAGGAGCAAGCCCAATTCTTGAAGACATTGAAAGAAACATTGAAACCAAACGAATACGTTATTATTTGTGATTTTGCAGAAAATTATGCCTTCGTAGTACAAAATGCGGCAGCTGGTTTTCACTGGAATAATAATCAGGCAACAGTTTTTCCAGTCGTTATTTATTATAAAGTAAATAACAAACTTGAACACAAAAGTTTAGTAATTATCTCAGATTCTAACAAACATGATGCCGTTGCTGTTCATGTTTTCATCGAAATAATAACTGATTACGTGAAAAGTTTTCCTGAACGTTGTAACAAAATTTATTATTTTTCTGATGGAGCTCCTCAACAATTTAAAAACTTTAAAAACTTTGTAAATTTATATTACCACGAAGATGATTTTGATATTTCTGCTGAATGGCATTTTTTTGCGACTGCCCATGGGAAAGGTCCGTGTGATGGAATCGGTGGTATTCTCAAACGACTTGCAGCGAGAGCAAGTCTCCAACTCGCGGTAGACAAACAAATAACGACACCAGAAGAACTTTTTGAATGGGCTTCTGCACCGGATAACTTGCCGAATATTATAGTGAAGTTTTCCCCAGAAGAAGATTATGACACAGCAGTAAATGATTTAAATGATCGATTTTTGAAAACGAAACCGATTACAGGAACTCAACAACTACATTGTATAATTCCGGACAAAAATGGTTGTTTACTAGTTAAAAACTTTTCGAATTCGAATGAACACAGAATTTGTAAAATATTTAAACGACAGAGAGAAAAGTAATTAATTCTAGCTGCATCAATTATTGATCTTACTAATTACAGTCATCGATGAAGCCTCTAAATTGTGAATGTAATGCCGTAAAATCGTTGAATTGTATTTATCTCATTATATAAATAAAATTTATGAAAAAAATTTTTTTTTCCATTTTTGAAAATTTTAACAATTTTTTTTCAATTGAATAAAAAAAATAGAAAGAGAAATCGGCCCAATCTGGGTTCTACAGGGATAACTGTGGAATTGATTAAAGTTTATTTTAGAAAAAAAAAATTAAAAAAAAAAATGTCGAACTTCGAAAAATCATTGATTTTTGTCAAAAAACTGAAAAATTCCATATGTATTGACTTACAAAAATTTTTTAATATTTTTTATCGGAAAGTACATCTAAAAACAAAAATTTTGAAAAAAAAAAAGGTACCTAAATGTTTAGTTTTGAAAAAGTTATGGCTATTTGAAAATAAAAAAGCCATTTTTTTTAAAAATTCATCACTTTTTTGGAGTTAGGTAAAAAAATTCAAAAAAATTCTGAGAACCGTTTTTTATAGGGTAGAAAAGTATGGAAAACTTTCGGCCAAATCGAAAAGGGTCGGGGTCAAAAGTGGTCGATTTGGCATGGAAAACCCCATATATAAACATACAATACATATAAGTGTAAAATAACTGACAATGGAAGCTGAATTACAGCCCGGTATCTCTGGTATCTTTGATATTTTACAGGTTTTATTGTTTGAAGCAGCGGGGTGCAGTTTTACTTGATATTAAAATACGAACAATTTCAAGGATATACTGGATACAATATTCTGATATATCTATATATACATTTATGTGTACACACCGGTTTTAAAGGGTTACGCCAACATATTAAAGGATCTACAATAAAGGAAATAACTTAAATTTTTCCATTAGCAGACAATTTCTCATGGAACCTTCGTTAACTTGAAGGCATTAAAAGATGAGTTGTAATCTCATCCAACTATCTAATATACTTGTGATTCTATTAATAAATATATACTTATAAGTTGCAACTGAAGGCTTTTGTAACGCCCTTTAATTGCGAAAGAAAAAATATTTAATTTAAAGAACTCTTACACTTATTTGGACCTTATTGTTTCCATCGTCTCTAATGAGCGTGACTCCCATAGTTATAGATTACATTGACGCCCTGCTACCGCACCGCTTTCAGGATATTAATCGCCTCCAGACGGAAACAAATGTATAATTAAATAAAAATTCTGACGAACATATATTTCAATATACATTAAATATTAATAAGTCTTCTCAGTAAACCAATACCTATAAATTATAGTTTGGATTACTTTATAACTAATAATACTGAGGAATACTACTATTTAATTGCCTTTTCTTTCAACATATCGTCGTTATCGCCTACGCGGTACACATTATGAGGTCAAGAAATTAATTGAGAACTAACATTAGGAAAATCGACCGAAACACGTTCTGTAGTGAGACAAAAGAGTTTTATTAATGTTTTATTAATTTTCTTTTCACAATACAAATCTGTTCATTTCCAGTTACTGTTTCAAAAGGTGATGAAGAAATTCTTCTTCATTAATTCGTTGAATGTTTTTTGTTACAAATAAAAAATGTTTTGAATGTGAGTTACAGCATGTATTAAATTTTTTTTGGATAAAACATGACAAATGAACATTGTTTGCGGAATAAAAATACAAAGTTCCTTTACAATGCGCATAATTATTTACAGTGACTTGAGCCGGCGACCGACCATCTTTCCGCATAACTTATATAAATATTTTCGAGACATTGTCATTTTTATTTACATCGTAACCTAATACAATTACAATTTATAAGATAATAACACATTTATTATTATTATATAACAAACAAATTATTATTACAAACATCTTCGTTAAACATCCTTTAGACGCTTATGTCTACAAGGTACTTCGATAATGCAACAATGTATAAGGTCGTAAAACACGGTACCCTTATCAGAAGGTACAAACACGTCTAATAGCGACATAAGGGAAAAGAAAAACTTTCTTACGCCCTTATTCGTTTGCCTTTTGATTTCGGATCAGCGGTCCGATGCCAGTATCCCTTCATCATTACTTTCGCTTGTTAGCGATTCACAAAACGATCTTTTAGCAATTCCCTTGTTTTACTTATCGTCCAGTGCAGATATACATATATATATAAGTAACAAAGGTTGCGTTTAAATTGCGTCAATTATGACTCGAAAATAATAAAAGTAGTGTGGCTTTTTATCGGCACTTCAAATAAATATGTTTAACTTGTACTTACAGGTTAAATATTTCCTACCAATGAGAAAACTACAATCCTCTGATCTCATATTGTATAGACAATGACTACCAATATAAGAGTAAATATTTATTTTCCCCGAGATCCAATAACTACGTCTTAATATTCACAGAGATCACAATCCACGATGACTACGCTGTTCTAACATTTTATATTTTGTTTATAGCAAATACTTTATGATTGACGACTTCATTCACAATAAAACATCAATCAGTCGGACTGCTCATTCTCTACAATTATAATATTTGAATATACATTTACTTATATGTATATACTTAAGAACAATGACAGAGATGTACTGTGTGTATTCAGCAACGATGTTCCGGTAAAAATGTAACAGATAAACTTTAAATTGAAAAACCAAAATCACTAAAAACATTGCATGACGGGAATTATATCCCGGATATCTTAGTACAAATAATATTATGTAACTAAATGAAGAACAGAGCTTAAAACATAAATTATAATAGGCTCAACACAGGAAATATTTTGTTAATACACTGAATATCAAAGACTGTAATTATCGAGATCTGTCGAGACCAACTGCCAGTTATTACACTCGTCGACTCATTCTTGCATGTAACACGAAAATGACTAGAACTTCAATAGCTATCAATATTTTGACATTCAAAGATATAATTAAAACTTAACTAGTCTGAATGTAGTCCGACTAAAGCAATTTCAAAAGGTTATTTGTTTTGTATTGTTACGGAATCTGTTACTTTGTCCTCAAAAAGTTATAGAATTTTATATTAAATTTTTTACCTAATACGGATTAGCACTGCCACGGGCGGACATTAAAATTCAGCGACATATTTTGGTCACGCAATAAAATCCACTCGCTAACTGGCAACTCAACCGCGGCAATATTTTATTTTTTATCAGAAAAGTTATTTTAAAGTACGAAAAATATTAATAAACTAAAACGAAATTTCAGCTCTAACTCTTTTGTATTCACCACAGAAGAAAAATAACACAGCTTCATAATAAAATTTACCTACATTATTAACATTAAAATGTTATTAAAGTTGTATAATTATGTTAGTGATACATTTACTGACATACACTTATAAAAACAAATATAATAATAGGTATATCCAATTATAGTTGTAGTAAGACTATTGAATATGTTCGTGGACGTCAAGTGTGTCTGGCAATATTAATAAAAGGCTTCCACAATCAAAACAAAAGAGTGTTCAATATGATCCGTACGAGCTACGCGCTACGAGTCCGCACTACGAGTCCGGGCCCGTCATCGATATCCCATTGCATTCCTTTTGTTAGTGCACCGTGTCCTATGAGAACCATTCTCTGCTTCGATCCGCATTTCGCATTATTTTCTTTTTACCGACTAACGAATCAGTTTCATTTGTGTTTCAGCGGCGATATTGATGGAGAATGGAGGAAGCTTACACGAGGATTTTATATTCGAAATTTCCACGATATGATTTTTTTCTGTCTATCATGACAATGGTGATGGTATTATGTTATTTTTTATGATATTTTTAGCAACATATTGTCTATTGTCTATAAATATAAGCAGTATCAATTATTGTAGTATTCTATTAATCTGTGATTTTAATTTATTTCGCTAAACATGCGACATTATCTTAAATTTCATCAGCGAGTGAAATTTAAATTAAAATGTAAATGTTGCTAGCGGCGACCCTCTCTAATTGCGTCCTCGCGATCACAACTTAACCCATCCGAGGCCTGATCCCGACCTCACTTCATACATACATTGTCTAACCAGCTTACCAAATATATATATTTACTTTTACTCATTAATATGATATCGCGATTGACTACTTTTCAAAGAAATAAGAATTGAGAAACTTATCTTATTATGATAAAGTTGTCATGTATTAACTTCAGGAATTATTATAATTACAAAGAGTAGTAATTTATTTGAATAAAAATAAATTACCTCAATACCATTACTTAATATTTGAAAACATCTCGTCTGATCTCGTCGATGCTCATTATTCTAAAGAAAAATATCAAAGTCTGATGCTATTTTTATGAAATTGACATAAAAAATGAAATATTCAGTTTGACACTCCAAATTGGTTGATTAAAAAAACTCACATCTTACAGCTATTATTTTTTTATGCCATATATTTGCTTTAATAGATTTATGAATCAATATGTAAGTAAAATGTGGTTGCATGTTGTACTCGGCACACATCATTTCTTAATAATATATTTTAATTATAATAATATAATATGATAATATAAGTGATACATCTCTTACTCCCAGGATGAATTTTAAATGCCCCAATGTTATTATAAAGTGTTATCGTCGCCCATATTTCCCCTTCCCAACTTTTATCTAGAACAATTTAATATCAAGATTTGATCGAGTACGATAAACCAAACAAATTAAACCATTTATGGAGATGTCGTCTTTACGAACACGCAATAATGTCTAAATCGGCATCATATACGCTGTAATGCCCTAGAGATTTGTAGGTACCCTCAACCGATTCCATCGGCACATTAGAGCGGCGAACCTTCCGACCGAGAGCTTTGCCCGGAGACCGCCGATCGCCGATAGCCAGCCTTTGAGTCTGTATAAATGCTGACGTGAAATTATCGAAATGAGCTTCGGTTGCGAAGTTTTTATTTATTTTACATTCCGTTCAGACATTCCGAGCGTCTAATTAATACTTAGAGTTCAACAAACTCGACCGGACTGCACATTAGCGGTTTGTTAAAAATCAAATATTAGTTTAATTTTAGGAAGCGTTCTAGAACGTTAAGTTAAAATATTCATCAGATTTTGCTGGACTGAAATAAAATTAAGCCCAACTCCATTCCAAATTTTAAACTGCCAGCGTTCATTTAGCGGGCTTAACATTCACTTGAAAAAGCAGGTAACTAGTGGGATAATAACGTGCCAGTGTAAATTTCAAGTAGCACGGGAATTTGGATTTACATCTTCCACTTTACAAAGTTAGAACTCAGTCAATTCGGAAGCAATCCGTCCCAAACTGTTTAATTGCTGCAAGAACTTCAAAGAATTTTCCAACTGGAACTGTGAATGTTTTGCAAATATTTATCTCGTACAAGTAGGTATGTTCCACTCCACGTCTCTCGAACTTTTAAAAGTTATTTTAATTTCTGTTTAAGTTTGCTTATTTTAGCATATGTTTATTTTTTATCTTGACAATTATATTTTTATGTACATTATACAGCATCGGTATATATTCTGCAGGTAATTTGGTTATAATTAATATTATTAAAATTGTACATATTTGCTGATATAAAAAAGATAATAATTTAGAGTTATAACTCTAAGTCTATAGACTTATTGAGATATTCAAAAATATATTTATATTATATGGTATTTAGTTTCACAAGCAAACTTTAACTGAATTTTAAGACAATAATAAAACTATTAATGTTTTTAAATTTTCAGAATCTTTTTACGAACGAAACAAGTAATAGATAAAAACCTTATCAATTTAACAAATAAACTACAAACCTTATTTAACTATCAAAAGAGAATTAATTAATATTTATTCTTAATACTTACTTCGATAAGACATTCCAAATATCAAAAGGACATAATAAATCCAACAACACATGAACGTATATGAACTTCACTATTTATGAGTCCTGCGGCATGTCAAGTTAATAACGATCAACTCGCAACCCCTGTTATTGTTCATCGAACTATAAAAGTATTAATAACACCCAGCCCCCGACACGTCCGGCCGCGACACCGCGAGCGCTTCAACTGACAGCTTTTCCGAGGAGCACATGATTTTCTAAAACAACCCTCAACCCTTGCCATAACTCGGTCGAGAGTGCAAAACCTTCACACAGTGACACGAGGGACCCACATAATAGCAGTTCGTTAGCATAACTCCGCTCGGAGCCACTCGACCTTGCCGTAATTAAATATTTGTTTATAATACATCATTTTTTGTCCGCCTTTCAGGTGAAAACTAAGCCTAGCAAAGTTAAATGAAAATTCAGTAGATTTTTGCTTTTACCATATTCGCTTTGAACATTCACATTAGTTAAAAACGTATTCCTATATTAAAAACATAGCGATTATCTTTGGAAGATTAGCCATAATACGTTATAGTAACGGTACATTAAATAACTGAATGAAATTAACAAAGTGTTTTAAAGCATTGAAAGTATTCGAATCACGCCTTAGTTAGGACCGTAGCTAAGTAAATTCTATACGTGCTTGGAGCCGTGCCGAATGGGTCGCAGGAGGCGCGACACGCAGCACCAGATCCGTATCTAAATCTTGATATATAGCTGCCAAAACTGTAATGCACTGATTTTGTTAAAAGGTAAAAAGTGATTTAAGAGCATATTTCATTTTTCTAAATCTCTATATTTGACTTAAAAAATACTGCTGAAACAATTTACAACATTGTTTTATAAATTGTTTTGAATATTACACATAAGAATACAAAAGATGACAAGTCTCGTTTTCCCGTTTGTAATTTGACGTATAGAAGAAAAGAAATGTCTACACGTGTCTACAGCTTATTATATATACGTGTAATAAAATGAAATTAATAACTATCTGTGCAGGGAAGGTATTTAGAAGAAATTACTGGGGTCTTTAGTAGCGAATAGAATCTAAAGCGAAGATTTTTAGAATTTTTGCCCAATTCTCTGTACGTTTGTGCTCGCTTATATGAGGAACGGTTTATCTTTGAAAGCAGTTTGCACAAATATATTATTGTAACTTCACTTAAAATTTAGTGTTTTTGCTTTATGTCAATAGGTAAATATATAAAAAGATTATGTCAATTGATAAAATACCTTTAATTTACTTTCTTAAAATTTAGGTTAACCAATTTAAGATGACCCCTAATCAAAATGTCCAACTTACAACAGTGTCAATTAGTCGTGACCAGGCGGGTTTATGAAACGCTGAATACCGTCATTAATAGAGTTATAGAGGAGGGAGAGTACCAATTATCCAGTGCAGTTTTTGGAATCCCTCAATGCTCCCCGAACTAAACGAGACATAAGCAGAGGTATAACTGAGGGCGGTGTAGGTGAAAATGTTTTTATACTCGGAATTTCCTTTACTCTAGTTTCTTTAATATATTGAATAAGTTACAAGTTCGAGTCCTGCCCATATCGCTGAATTTTTTTATTCTACATTTATTTAATAAAGAACCCATTAAATTGTTGCGTTTGAAACTAATCGCTATAATATTCTAAGTTTGTGTATTATTATAATTTAATTGTAATAAATTAATTCTTTTCTAAATCAAATGAACTAGGGCAAATAACTATTGCGTAAATCGATAATTCCCGCACCGGCTGCGGGACGCCGGTAATGTAACAAAAATATAATGTTGTGCAATTAGCGAGACCCAGAACTACCTGAGCTATGATATTTAGACGTAGAAAGTTTCAAACTAAACGAATAGCACAAAGTGCTCAACTTCGCTATTAAGAAAACTTCAGTAGAATTGTTTATGCGACTTATAGTTTCGTCTTGCTCGAGCGAGCCTACGAGTAGAGGTGGAATTAATAATTGAGCTTTGTCATGTTATGTTAAAAGTTTTGAAGAAACATAACATATCGGAGTTAGTCGTTTTATCGACTTTTCTACCAATAACACAGTTTATATAGATATCGTTATATGAACAAACCATTTCGATATTCCAAAGATCTTTTATACAAATAACACTTAACTAAATTAAAATGTATATTTGTAGGCTTATTTCTTTAGATAATAAATTGACTAAATCTTCTAAAACGATTTGAAACTGGAAAATCGATACTATTTATCTGTAAATTGAAAAGCAAAGTATTCTTCTAATAAGATTAATACAAAAAGTAACTTGATTTTGTCGAAAGTCTAATTTTATTTGGGTGATACCGTGAAGCTTCGACCGAGGCGTTATTCTTTATAGTAGACGTTCAATCAAGATTATTCTCTTTACAAGATGTTCCCGACGTTTCAATGGACGCTATCGTGCACAAGGACACGGAGCCACGAATGGGATCTTCAATAAAAAAATATAAAAATTATATTATTTATTAAGCTCACAGACTAATGCGGTTTCGTTACGTCATACAATGCAATACAAGGAAAACGAACGTCACCGGCGATACCCGCCAGTGACAATCTGTGGTTGAACCGTAAACAAAGGAAACTTTACAAGTTTGAATGTATTGCGGTGCGATTTTGTCAACAGGAAAATGGCGGACCCCGCTGTCGCTTTCGTATATTTATGACCAGGAGTCGACAAATTTTCGCATCCTTTTATTTTCAGCGCCGGACTAACCGAGCGTAAAGGTACATAAAGTAGAATAATAAACAAACGCCGCCACTGAACCGGCGGCGGAACTTCACCTGAACGTTCAGAGCATTCTTACGATATCGATTTGTTTTAATAAGAAGGTAAATGAAGCTTAATATTAATTTGGATTGTTGTTAAAGATAACATTTACTTTGGCAACGCTGGGAAGAAATTATCTTCCGTCTATTATTTATAAACATAAATATTTTCTATTTAGATTTTATTATGAAAACAGAACTGTTATACCTATTGTGAGCCAATAAGGAGATAGGATAATACTATAAGCATGTTAAAATACGCAGTTTTGTATTTATCATCAAACATGAAATAACTTTTTAAATTGTCCTGGTAACATGCAAATCGTAAATGTAAGTCAAGATTGAACCCGGGCCGTAGGTGAGTCGCGAGGCGAGGCGACGGATTGTCGTTTGTGACGCAGCCAGGTTTAAACGCCGCGCTCAGTCACCCGGAGGAATGTTTTATGTCTAAGATATAGTATATTATACTAAATTATTTGATCTATGTAGCACCCCTTAATACGTGGAGTTTGCTCAACTATTAATGTTACCAAAACTGCATTTACATAATCAATATTATTAAGTAGGTGTTGTGGTTTAATCAGCCTCTGTTTACATTAACACATGCATTGATTTTTACACCATACAACTTTATTCTTATTATATTACCTTCACGCTACTTCTATGTAGCATTAGCATTTATACTTTAGGTAATTTTACTCCAATACATATATTTAAATACTTATATATTAAACAAAAGATAAAAAAAAACTTATTACAAACAATTTATTCTTAAGATCCAATTCTAATGACCTGTTATTTATCTATAATTATAGCAATGAGACAAAATCTATACATTCAATATTTAAAAAAATATTTATGTTTCATTATAAAAATCTCAAATTTGTTATAGTTATAGAGCAACATCATATTTTGTCTAAAATCACAATGCAACAAACATTAAATAAGGGAGAGTCCCTAGAACTAGTTCAAACAAAATTTTCTTTTTTAAATATTTCATTCATTGTTAAAAGATCTTATAAAAAAAATATCCATTCATTTAACACAATTTATAATATCATAAATTCTCATTATATTGATATTAAGTATTATATATTATATATTGTATATTGTATATTGCATATTCTACACACACACTGAGACTTAAAATAAGCAGGAACGCTCTCTGAATGCATAATTTACCTTAAATACAAAATTATTAACTTACATAAGTTACGTGTATGAGGATAAAGTTCATGAAATATTTGTTTGTTTATCACTAAACCAATACATTCAGATTAAACTGTTGTTTATAGTCACTATTGTAATATCTCTGGTAAGGTTTCATTTCTATCACCATATACAAATGTAAGTATGATAACAGAAAACGTAAATTACCATAAATAATGCAAATGGACGAAATTTAATAATAAAAATGTGTTATAAAATAAATTTCTTATTTTATTTGTCTCAGTTATATTTCCGCTGTATGACCTGACTGACTGACTCTCGCCGGCAGCACGTACTCGTATGCGGTCAGAGTCGTCTGGAGTACAACCCTCACAAAAGATCGGTGTAAAGTAGCTAATAAGCGTACCGTGAAGAACCTATTATACACAACCCCTCCCTTCAAGTGTTCAACTCTCCTTCATTTTTACCTCTTCCTTGAGGGTGGCAACGCTTCTGCGACTTCCCGTGCGGATGTCTATTTAAAATACTGCAAAAGTTACAGTTTAGTCAACAAAAAGATGAAATAATAGTTATACAGGCACAAAACAAAACGTGAAAACGAAGTTATAATTTCACAATACGGATATTACGTTAACATTGTGTGTAACATTAACCAAATAATCTTAAATTGAACGCAGACAATATAACTATCCTCCTAAGTCAATGGCTAAGCCACGGATACTTATCCAACAAAACCTCACGTAGAGAGTTTGATCTGCAAGAACCAATTACGATTTACTAGCAGAGCCCGTTGGAAGATTTACTCTACCCGCGATACCGGGAACTAATGGCTCGTAGCTGACGCCCGGAGATTTGTACGCAATGCTGCCTTTTAATTAAATATTTGTACCGTTCATTCCGAGTGGTCTTTTTAAGTCATTTTATCCTCAATTGCCTCATTTATAAATTATCTTCAATTAATTTGATCAATGCTTTGAAGGCTTTTTTAATACTATACACAGATTTTTTCACGAATGAATTCATTTGAATTACAAGTGTTGAACTAAAATCAAATAATAGTCACAAAATATGTATGTAATTATGAATATTACGAATCCTACGCATCTTAAAATTAGATTGTTATTAAATCGCAACGAAAAACAAATAAATCAACTTAATAAATAGTTAGTGTTAGCACTCCTGTGGATTGTTTGTGAAGTAATATATTTCCCAGCAGCACCGCACTATCGAGTTCTCAGGCGGGCGTGCAAACACGAAAGTTAGCACCAAATCACACCGAAGGAAACAATAAAATTTACGGTTCGATAAAGACTTTCCGTCTTCAAAAATACCGGGTTTCCGCTCTAAAATACCGCTTCGCTTTTACACCAGAACTTGTTGGTCCTGAACTTTGAAGTAATTGTTATGTTACTATTGATATGTCTTCACCTTACGTCTCTTTCGCTTTTGCCTCACAATAAAAACATTATCAATGACTTAGACTTATACAAATTCACAAATATTTAAAATAATTCTAAAGTATTGAGCAGTATTTAAATGTTGACTTACAAGTATAATAAGGGCTATAAATCTGATAACAAGCCAAACTATCCGCGAAACTACGAAATTGTTCAACTTTGACTGGCATTGAACGCTTAAGCACGAACTTAAACTCCAAAGAAGGATATCTCCTCCTTTTGGATTGTAAAAAATAGTTTGTCGGATTCCACGAAGACTTTGACTGAACTAGGTATTAACAATTTAAAGGCAAACACAACTTTTGAAGAATATTTTCAATATAAGGTATGTTGTACACGATTCTGCTATTATTGAAAGATAATTTTAATTAAAACTGAACAGCTGATTTACGCTTGAGGATAAGAATTTAGAATTTAAGAGATGCTCAAATGGTTAAAAAACTGTTTCATATTTGAAGGAAGTTCCAGTATTTGGACGTAAATTAATTAACAAGTGATCACATACAAATAAATAGCGGACACACGCAATCTGGATCACACTGTGATTGATTTGTCCCGGAGAGAATCGAACTCACAACCAAACAAACTTTTCAGTTTAGCGGAGTTGAGTCACCGAGCATTATACAAAAATTCTGACAATCAAATATTATCTCTATTCGAATAAAAGTGTTGTATGTTTTATGGTAATTGAGTGTAAATTAACTAAAAAACTAAACATTTCTTTTTTTTGGTTGTAGTGAAATCGACAACATTAATATAATGAATATTTTAATATATTTCTCTCTAAATGAGGATGGGATACATAAAAATCACATAAATGTTCCTCTCTCGTACATCATTCAGTTAGTCAAAGCGGAGCTCACGTTCAGTTCGCATTTACAATGTGTTTCTATTTATATTGAGCACCGAACTATTTCCCTTGGTATTTGAATCCCCATTTTATGTCCCAAAAACCAAATATCCCGCTACACTCAATTTCATAGTGCAATAGCATTATGTTGTACTGGATCGAATATATTTATGACCAGCTGTATCCATGATTCTTTGTATGAATTATAAAAGTAGCCTAAGTTACGCTTTGAAAACCTCATCTATCTGTTAAGTCCTTTCAAAATCGGTGCAGCCGTTTCGGAGATTAGCCAGGACAAACAGACATATAGGCAAACAAACAAACACTTAAAACTGATTTTTTTATGTGAGTATTGTGTGTATACATTCATTTGCATTTAGTGAAAATTAATTTGGAGTTACAAACAGACACTTGAATTTTATTAATATGTATAGCTATTTCAGAAGTAAGATGTTTAAGTATTAAAATGTATTATTCGTGCTTATATTAAAAGCTACGTCAGTAAAATTAATTCCGAGATGAAAAGGAACAATGACCCGCGGTGAAGTATGACTCGCTGTCGCATTGACAACGAGAGATTAATGACTTTCTATTATTTATAAAAACATTCACGTCATCTAGAATTTCGTATTTATTGACATTAATGAATTACATAAGTCGTTCATCATAAAACATACAATCGTTACCCAAACCCAACTTAGTCTCACAGTGACGCACGGCGTAACAACATGGATCATTTTATAATAGATAGAGTTTAAGTAATTAATTAATTAATGAATCCTTTACAAATTGAAACAACGCTTACTCAAATACTAAGAACCAGTTGAACAATGAACACAAGATGAATATTCTTTGTTTCAATTAACAATTAAACCCAATCCTTTGTCTGCTGAAATGTGATCACACATCCGCTTTCACTCCACGCCGTCCGCGGCCTGTGATATACATGATACACTCTTATTATAATTTAATATTAACTTTAACCTCACAATAATGAAATTTTAATTAAACTTTTTGTAACTTTCGTTAATTAGTTATGTATTTTGAAATGAGGACGATACAAAAATGTTACTTAAAAACTGTTTATTAAAGCTCGTACCAAATTAATTATCAATATCATCGTAATTCAAATATTTTTTGATTAAATTTTATCTCTCATCTCAGTTTACTTCCGCTTTTGTAATCTAAGTTGTTACATCCATTTTAATTAATGCTATAAATTAATGAACGTGATTTAATCTTAAAATAATAGTCAAATACATCTTCCATCGCTGCTCGTTGTTTGTATTACGTAAGAGTATCACTCGTCACAATGGTGGTAATGTGAATCGTTGGTAGTGTTATTGGATTGATCGGACCTACAAAGGACCTGTTACCGGGTCTGGCACGGACTACAAGGTCAAATCACACTCCGCCTCACTGACTCATCCCAGATTTGGCAGTAAAATAAAATTAGAGGAGGGTCGGGATAATAAAATTGTCGAATAAAAGATTTTTTCCCCTCCTTGGATTACAAAATGTTTTCGGGAGGCGTGTTTTGAATTTTAGTGAAGTGAAATTTGACTCTAATTTGAAACATTTTATTGCTATTATCCAAGTGACAAATTAAAGTAAAACATTCTTTGTATTTTGTTCTTGGTTCCCTGTATAACTGTTAACATTTGTGCTTGTACGTGTGTGTAGAGTGCAGACAGATAATATTATATGTATATGTTATTAACAACAAATATCTCACAGTGCTTAAGCAGTTATATTGATCTTTGAACAGGGCTGTCTTGTAATGGATGTGTCGTGTGTGTGTGTGTGTGTGTGTGTACTCGACGCAAACAGTTGTCTTTTTATTTTGACAAAGTGTGTATAAATAATTAACTTTAAATAATAAAATAATAATAATAAAAACAGTTTATCTGTTTAATGGTGTGCCACCATTAGATAGATAACAAAATAAATATGAATAATGTTAACAATGGTATTAATTTACTACTACAATGTGTGACGAGGGCGAGTATAACTGGATGTGTTAGGTGCTTAGACCATAGTTGTTGATATATTTGTTAGTCTGCATGTTTAAAGATTACGATGATATTTGGAGTAGTTATAACTTCATTGATATTTACTTCACACCTCGTACTGGATATATTTTTAACATGTAAATACTTTAACTTATTTTTATGATAAAATACAAAAACTGGTATAGGCATAAGAGTAACAAAACAAAATTACTTAAAAGATATTGACGACATTTACTGTGATTTCAGTCCTTAAGTGGAAAAAATGTTGTAGGTCTAAAATCTAAAAAATGAATATAATTAAAAGCTATCGTTAAAGGTTACAATCTCTTTAGGAGACGCGGAGGGATTATAATAAGTGAAGCGTTGTTCTGTTACAATGGTCGGTTTTACGAGCATCATCAGCCGTAAGGTCCATTGTCCATTGTCCGCAAAGAATTCATTCAATTCCGCAAACTGCGACAATAAATCATGTATCTATTGTTTAAGCGATCGTGAGCGCTGCTATTTCACCGGCGAAAGGTGTTAGGAAAGCTATTTATTACGCTTTGGATATTTGATAATGAAATTTGCCTTAAAATATTTACCGAACAGGGAATGCTTAACATATATTTTTACTTTTGATGTTGCTGCAACATCCGACGTTTTAATAATCCCATAAGACTGTAAGTAGATATTAATATTATCTATTAACAGATTTCTTCTTTATAGATCTGAACATTGAAAGATCGGGTTATAAATGACGAAAGTTATAGTTATGTATTATTATAATATACATATAATCATTGTTATAAATAATAATCACATTCGAATTGTAGAACGAGTGTTTTAAAATGTATAAACATAATTATTTGTCCGTAAAACAACAACCGAGTTATAAATACGTAACTACGTAACTACGTCGGTTGTAAAATGCGAGTTTAACTTTTAATAAAAAATAATCCATTGTTGTGCAAACCGACCACTTTACAGAATTTTGAACATTACAAGGGCGCGCTGGAAACAAACTGTTCAAAGCAAATTGATACTCGCAGCGGACTCCAAACTATCGCTGTTCATACAAAAGCACTACAGTTGAATATTTTTTTTTTTAAAAGTTTCCTCTTTTCAAAAAATATTTGCAAGCTATCGTTAAAAACTAACCGAAATATGTGCAGCGAATGCCAGAGATTTTAAATAAAAGTACATTTGTTTGAATCAAACTCTGTGTGTGGAGCGACCTCTGTTTACAATACGCGATGCATTATACGCTTTATAACCTGACTTATGTAACTTATCAGACTACTCACCCGTGTTGAGGATTTACCCGCTTTGTACAGCTTTGGTATTACAACTTGTATCTTTTAAACAAATTTACGGGAGCTTTGTGTAGAACAAAACAAAGAAAACAAAACTCTGAACACATAATCCGAAATATGTAAAATATAGTCTCCGACGCGAGCTGACCTCCAGTCAAGTATCAATTAAGAATGTCGGATGTCTCTCGACGTATAATCACCAATTATAACAGTTAACTCTTGACCACAATTAAACGGTTTAATATTTTAATTAAGTCTTAAAATACATCTAGTAACAAGTAACACTTTTATTGATTTCATATCTACCTATGTTTGAATATTCACTAACAAGATCAGAATATATCACAAACGAAACATTGGTCACAAATGATAGAGTTGTTATTAAATACTGGAGGCCGTTGTATCGTATTTATAAGAAGGTCCTGTTTTATTTCTCATTAATAACACTTTAAATGTTGACCCTTTGTATATTTAGGAAGTGGTAGAGCTGGTAAATATTTTGTAATAATCTATTTTAGTACTTCAAAACAATTATCCTTTAATCATTTTGTCTATTATTCTTTACCTATGATGTTTTTTTAATAAAATTAATGAATTATAACAATATTACACTGATATCTTAGAAAAACTGTTAGCTGACAATGAATAAAATATATATAATAAGTTTTCTCATTACATATTTGGAACGTGCTTCTGGACGGTTAGTCGACATTGTGAGCGACGCTTAGATCGGACATAACATGACAACATCACCGGAGCCCCACTTAACGTTCTAAGCCTTTATAATTGCGAACTCTTTAGAACATTTAGCAGGTCCGGGCAATAGATTCTCCATATACGGATACGAAACAAGAATACGTCAATAGAAAAGTAGCTGCATAATGATCGGTCACACGAGTGAGGAACGAAGCAAACCAGTCCGTAGGCAGCGTTGAGCGTACTACCGATAGTCCTATCGCCAGTCACGCGTCGGAGTCGCCGAGCTGCGCGCGCGCACGCCTCTCGACCCCACACACTTCTAACGCGGTGCAAGTGTCGTGACTTTGTGAAATATCAATACCATTTGTAAATATCAATCCGTGTCAGTTTGTGTGAGAATATGTGAATAATTGCTGTGCGTCGGTATTTTAAGTGGATTACCATTTATTTATCACGGTGAGTTACGCTTATTTGTATTTATTAAATGTGAGATATATGGATATTTAGTACTTTAAAATATTATACATACATATTATTAATCTCACAAAACTAGATACTATTTAGCGTAATCAATATTTTTCAATCATACGTTGACTTAAACTCAGACAAACTCTTAAAAACTTTTAAGTATGTCAATAGAAATTTAAAATCATTGTGAGAAAAAATGAAGACTTTCATAAATAATTAATATTATATTTTATTAACAGCATAATCGTACATAAACGTATAAACGAATGCTCAATGTCATTGCATTTTTCCTGGTATAATAATATATAATATAAAATAATTCAACACGTACGTACTTATATTAAGACAACACATATATTTTGATTAATAAATGATTCTATATGTTGTTTAATTGGAATTATGGAAATTCTTTATCGTTAATGATGTAATGGAGTAGCGTCGTAATACGTATTTAACTGATAAACAAGGACACATATGTTACTTCACAATGCTTACAGTTACACCTGACTATGTGACGCGCTTCGGCCGTGGCCTTAACGATTTCGTATTCGACAAAAAATGTGGATTAAAAGCATACAAATAAATCTATAAAATGCCTGGCTACTCGAAATCTTCTTATTATTATACAAAACTAAGAAAGAACTTCGGTCGACAACCCTTATTTCAAATGGTGTCAGCCCATATGTTGGATTCCATTTACCCAAATAAAGAGCTCCAGAGAGAATACATACTACGGAATCCCGTTCTCCGAGAAGTTCAAGCGACACTGCCTCTATCGGAACATGATACCAATACAAAGATCGTAATAATCAACGAGCAGGGTATAAATCATACTGAAGGCGGCTGGCCTCGCGATGTCCACTTGTACAATGAAGAGCATCTCGCTCGCCATCGCCGGCGCGTGCAGCACGAAGAGAACTACGTCCAATCAGTGTTGAGACTTCACCCACAATTTGAACACTTTATTGACCAAAACAATGCCATTGACATGTACCAAAATTACTTTCATGGCATGAAACCTCAAGCTCCCGTTGAAAATTATAAAGTGCAAATTGCCAATACCTTTCGAGACAAATTTACGCGACCAGTGTCTTGTATTGTATGGACTTATGAAAAGAACTCAAAACTAGCAGTAAGCTATTCATACAAAACATATCCGACTCAAGCCGATGCAAACCAACAATATGTTTGTTATGTATGGGATGTCAATAATCAAACTGAGCCAGTCTATGAATTTATTCCAAAACACAGTTGCTGGCAATTAGCTTGTTCGCAGACAGAATCTGATTTAATAATTGCAGGTCTAGATAATGGTACAGTAAATGTTTTTGATATTCGTAAAGGAAGCCAATGTGTAGGAAGCAGTTCTATCTACAACTCTCATTTTGCACCTATTACTGCAATGCTGTTTACTCACTCACGAACAAACACAGAGTTCTTTACCGGTTCTCCGGATGGCCAATGCATGTGGTGGGATATAAGAAACCTTTCTGTTCCCATGGATCTACTTCCAATGTCAGTAAAATATACCTCAGATCAGACGCCTAACTTGACTAATTCAGAAGGAGTAAGTAGTTTACAATTTGATCGTGGTCTGCCAACGAAGTTCTTATGTGGTACAGAATCGGGATTAGTTATAAACGCAAATCGCATGGGAAGAAGTCATTCAGAAATACTAACCTCATACTGGGAGGCTCATTTGGGGCCCGTGAGAGCGGTTCAGCGTAGTCCGTGTACTCTAAGAATGTTCATTACTTGCGGAGACTGGAATGTCCGAATATGGAGCGAAGAGGTCCGAAGTGCTCCAATTATAGTAACTCCACCGTATCGTTATCAAGTCACAGATGTCGTTTGGGCACCTTTACGATATTCTAGCTATATGGTTGTATCTGAAGATGGCGTATTTTACTGTTGGGATCTTTTAAGAAAACATAAAAAGCCTATTGCAACCCTACGCGTCTCTAATTCGGGACTATCTAAAGTAAGTCCTCATTGGGAAGGTGAATTGACTGCAGTTGGTGACAATAAAGGGTCTATTTTTCTGCTTCACTTATCTGATAACATGACAATACCTGGTTCCAATGACAAACAGCTGATGCACCAAACTTACGACCGTGAAACAAGACGTGAACATATTTTAGATTCGCGTGTCAAAGAATTGCGTTTGAAAGCACGAGCTGAAGGAGATCCAGTAATTCAACTTGATGAAAATACTGATGAGGAAGATCATGAGAAGGAAACTATGGAATATTTCGAGATGGTCAAAGAAGAAATTACTAAAATGGGCGGTCTGTTTGAAAACAACTCTAGTTTTGTAG
This sequence comes from Melinaea marsaeus rileyi, assembly GCA_918358865.1. NCBI lineage: Eukaryota > Metazoa > Arthropoda > Insecta > Lepidoptera > Nymphalidae > Melinaea > Melinaea marsaeus. The sequence continues at coordinate 1,071,122 of OU911089.1, forward strand.
AATAAAATATATAAATAAATAGCTTCTACATAAGCATTTATATACTTTACTCGTTAATAAGATATTTAATAATGAAATGCACGTACATGTGTAAACGTACAATATCATAAATAAATTATACATGGAATTCAAAACAAAGTAGATATCCTCCTGAAATAAGTTACACCAAACACAAATCTGGTAGCCCGCATGTGTTGGGGGAACACATCCGGCTCATTCATAGAGGGTCACGTTCACGCCCTAAATGTATCTTAAATACATGTACAACCAAATACTAAATTATAATATTTTTGTTAAGTGTACAGTTGTAAACAATTTATCTTCTTACTCATTTTTATATTATATAAGATATTAACCTCATAATTTTGGCTTCAACTACTAACACAATTATAAATATTATAATTAAAGCAATTATACAATAAGTTTAATGCGTACTAGTGCGTATCTCATCGTATGGAGCACATTGAAATTACATCATAAAATATTTTGTTTATGTTCTTGTCGAGAACGTGGTTCTACTTTGTGTGAGCAAAAGTGCGTCATGGCAACTTTCACCAGCGCCGAGTCGCTGCGCGCGAGTGTGTTGTATAAAATGAACCTATTTTCTGCTTTGAAGTATTTAATCTCATAAATTCCCTATTCTTGATTATAATTGTTACGATAAGGATTAAGTATTCAATGTATTATTGAAAATGTGTAGATGTTATTTATGTGTATGCTGTTTTTTGCAATTTACTTAATATAAAGCATTTATTTGTTGATAAACTTGAATAGTATCAGTGATTAAAATAATAGAAAGTGAAGGTCTTCAAGAACAGTTCATTAACATACGGACTGCATAAATGTACATTTTAAAACAAATAATATTAATAAATCGTATTTGTCGCCGGTATTGTGAGTAAAACGAAACAGCGTTTCGAAAACTAATTATTTAAGTAGCATTATAAATCCGTCGCTCACTCTTGGCTATTTCAGAACATAATGACAAACTTAATTACAATATTAAATTAGATAATATCAAATTAACTTGCTAATATAATATACGAGAGTGTCTGTTTGTCCTTAATTAATTCTCTTCAATGCAATTAATGCGGAATGTTGCGTCCTGGCGATGTAGGCTAATGTATATCACAGATAGCCTTCATTTTTCTATATTATTATGTTCCGAAGATTAACATTATTGCGTATATATATATATTTACCTATTATATACTTATTTCATGTACAGTATATATTCTTGTCATATTAGAAATCACTCAATAATGAGATGTGGTTCACTAACTCGCTAAGATATTACAAAACCGAATGTAATTTATACAAGTTTGTTAAAATAAAGTTAGTGAGTGTCGTTCATCACAGTGAGATCATAATCAATGCAGCGGAATGTATTAGTTTGAAGGTTTCCTTTATCACAGGCACGTTCCTTAGACAGCTCGAGTCAAAGAATAATAATGAAAAATAATAATCTTAGTCTCATTTTATAATTCCTGTAAGTAATATTATTTCCTTAATAGTTGTAAATATGACTATTTAGAGCACGTTATATAAATTTCTTTATCCACCTCTCAGAATGGTAGCTGAATGTTCTAGGAACTGGAACTGATGACCAGTTGTTGCTCCACACAACCCAGAAATTAATAAATCTGTGTAAATGTTATGTATGATGAAATGAAATGTTTAATATTTTACGAATCACCTTGAAGATGAAGCGAGTATAACAAAAATAACTTATGAAGATGGGAAAACGAACTTAATCAATTATGTGGTTCGAGTTAAATTTAAGTAATAAGTAATAAAATGTTAAAATTACGTAAACAAAACCCAAAAAACGGTTACCGCGTGCGTGTTCCGTGAAGTAATTAGATAACTTATACGCTTTTTGAATTTTAATTCTGTAATGATTACGGCGCGATGACTTACGAGTGCTTATAATTGACTTACTTTAATGTTTTATCGTTTGATCCAGTTTGTGTTGCCTTGGAGGAAATTACAATCCACTTGAATACTGCCGCAGTGAACAGTCATGGTAATGTAATAATTTATTTACTGGGTATTCGTTGTCAATGCGTTCTACAAAATTCATTTTTATTAAGATAATTCTTATTTATATGAATGTTTATAAATATAGGTAATATTAATTTCTACTGATTAGAAAAATATTGTAGCTCTTACAGTGATTCGAAACGTTCAAACCTCACCGTTACTACTTGTAGTTAACTCGATTCATTCCACACATCCTTGTTGGAAGTCTAAACTAGTTTGATAAAACACTTGTGACTTCATAATAAAACTAACTTAAATTCTAAAAACTAACGCCCTTTAATTAATTATAGAGTGTAATAGACACATCAATGATAGATACGAGAGTACGAGCCAATGGAATGTCAAAGTCGAATGCCATTGTCAACTAATTTGCAAACCGGTCCTTACTGTTATGTGTGACCAAAACTATTTGACCTGCACTATTATAATCAGACACCAAAAACTATTGCACAAATAAAATGGTCACAGATAACCTTATTCGACGATTTGTGTCTATTTGAAATTCAAATTAAGCAAAGTTATTTTATTGGGCTCCACTCGTCCGTAGGAATTAATTATTATATTTTATTAAAACATTTTATTCCATATTCAATATTATATATAAAATAAATATTATTGTACCAACTTCAAGTCTATATTTTTTCTTTTATAATCTACGGGTTTACATTAAGAGCTGCTCTTTAGAAATTAAGAAAGGGAAGGGAACTGAAGTGCTCCAAAAATATACGTCTTTATCTTGAGATCTTACGTCTTTATACTTTCAAATAATTATATTTGAGAGATTAATAATTACGTGTTTTTTATGTAAATTAATATTATTTTAAAAGTAAAACACTAAGATTGCGGCGTCGCTTCAGTCTCTTGAAGTTACATTTGAGTCCATTAATCATGATAATATCTTAATGATAGCGCCGAGGTCTGAAATGTAACACACGCTCTGCTAAAATTGCAACATTCGCCACAAACAAATTACTCCGGTAAGTAATATCGCTAAGAAAAGGTATTGTGAATGACTAAATTTGTATTTTGATTGGATTTGGATCGGATCGGATCGGATTAGATTCGATTACTATTTTTAAAAGTAACCAGCCACGTGATGTTTTATTTCTATTATTGTTCGTCATATAAGAAACTCGTAGCTGTGTTTGGATCTTAAACTTTCTTAAAGAAATGCCGAATTTAAATCCAACTAACAATTTCATATAAAATAGTTAAATATTAGTTTAATAGATTACAGTGAATATTAAAAACATATATTTATCTCATTCTAAGACTATTAACTAATATTACAAGAGAAATAGTGTTTACGTTATTATAACATACCTACTACATTATCATTATCATACAAAGTTTTTTATCACCTTCCGCTGTTGACACAACTGGAGTTAAACACAAGTAAAGCTGTGAAACTGTACCAAACCTTACGGTATTTTATTTATTCTCTAAGGGCTCTAATGGTTTTCACTATTAACCGTGTTACACTAAAGGCCGCGATAAACTATTTAGCACATTTTTTGCGTCGGCCACAAACACTCGGAGTCGATTAAACGTTCCATGATTTACAGTAAATAATATTTAACTACTAACAAATGTAATTGTGTGCGCAGTGCCGCGATGCGGGTGATGCGATGAGCCGGGTGGTGGTGCTGGCGCTGCTGGTGTCGGCCGCGCGGGCACAGCTCCGGCCGGCGGACGCGCCGACGCTCAACCACACACGTGAGTGAGTCCTGACGAGTCCCCGACTGTATCTACTGCTTCATCGATTATTTAACATGCATTATATCACTTGTATTATATTTAGTTAACAGAGCGCAAGTACTTATCGTATTAGTAAGTAATTCTTTATTAAAATCTCAGTTCGTGAATTCATCTTCTTGTCTCAGAAACATTAGACTACAATATTATATAGCTTTTCTCATCTCAACTCAACTCAATCTCAACTTTATATATTTTTATTTTTGATGGATATTTTCAAATAATGAAATGAATTTGTTGTGAAAGTCATCAGAATAAGATATTCTTAAATTATTTATGAAATAATCATACATTTTCTAAAAAAAACATTCAAACTCTCTTTTGATATAAAAAAATTGTGAAATTCATTTTGTTCAAGAGAAATATTTAATGATTTATTATTTATATTGTGTATCTATCGCTTGTCTACCTCAGTGTTTATACGATGTACGACACACTGGGATAAGAATCTCAACTCCTAACGCTCCACAACTTTCAATTTCCACGATGTCAATAAACCTTATTGTTTCAGTGTTAACAAAAAACACGGATAAATTTAGTACACAATTATTTATAGTCGGGTTCAAAGTGTAATGCAATAAAGCCTGTATAGAACAGTGCCCGTCTGTTTGATCGGTCAGTCCCGTTAATTGACGCTCGCTAATCGCACACCGCGCGCTTTCCCTTTGGAAAGTGTTCAAATTATACATTACTTGCAGAATTATCATGTAAGAAATAATGTATTCAATTTCCCCGTTCTCATTTCAATAATCTTGATTACATTTACGGTATTCGATATTGAGACTGATGCGTCGATACAGCTCTATGGCGCGGATAGAAAACATCATTTAATTGAGTGGAATTCAAATTAAATATTGTTAAGGTAATTATAAATAAATTAAATTACATTTCAAGTAGAATTACAGTTATTAAAATAACAGTAGTTTTGTGAAAACTATTATTATCACCCGATTAGATAACGGTATTTTTTATTACGAGACTTAGCTTCGCAGCGAAACTTAATGTTTCTAATTCACTTACAAATCATTAATCAAGTAAATATAATGTTGTAAAATCAGTATTTACATTTAATTTGAAACGGCTTCTCGTTTTAATATTGGTTCAGTGTACGTTTTGAATAATGAAATCCTCAAAAGTCCGTGTATTAAATTAGTTCGTTAAGTGGAGTGGCTCTTAAGCGCGTGTGTGTGCAGTGTGCGGCGCGCAGTGCGTGCGTTGCTCCGCGGACGGGTGCGTGAAGTGCGCTCGTCTGCTCGTGTTTCCCGGCGGTACCTGTGTGCTCGACTGCCCCCCCGGGACGAGGGAGTCCTGGGCCCACGATGACCACCTCATGGGCAGGGTGTGCTATCCCACTCACACCTACAATGAGGTAATATGTACCACTATCCTTCTTCTTCCCGAAAGGGAAAGGGTGATGAATTCGTCTGGTCGGTAAGGTACTATGGGTTTAATGTGATATAATAGTATGAGAGCTCTTAAAGAGCCGTGTAATTTTTATATGAAAGGTCTTATTGTTTTCAAGGAATATAATTAAAAAAGTATCTCGCTAAAATTTTTATTCTGTTTTAATGTTATAAGAACCTCGTAGACTCTTCATGAAATGAGTTAATATCTCTCTAGATGTAGACGTGGTATTTTGCAAGTTAGTGATTTTATTCTTATGTAAATCTTCTTAAATTACACTAAGCAACTATTCTATTTATAAGTGTAGTCTTCAAAGTTAATAGTAATATTAAAAGAGCACAAAGATTCATAAGAGGCATCGTTGAAGCATAAATAGATTATCATTTAACGTCGGAAGTACTATACTAATAGTAGAGCAGTCCGTCCGTAATACACCTTAGAAAAGTACCATTACAGTTCGTTCATTCATTGCAGTCAAATACGTACGAGGTAATTTGTAATTCAAATGGCGCTCGGGAATAAAAGATACATATACTTATAGCAGATGCAATAAGAACAGAAATAGGTCACAACTTTGGATTTTGTACGTTTCATAAACATGTTACACGTGCTCACATCACGAAATAACTCGGCTGTGAATGTTTCTTAATGCATATAAATGTAAATAAATAGTGGGATTAAATATAATTAATTTGCATCACATCTCATCGAGATGTGGTCGACCGAATACATTGTCACACAATGGTTCTTTGATTTACTATCATAGATTTTTGCCTCTACTTCCATTCATGTTACCTCTTGTATTTCTATACTAAATATAAGACAAAATATACCTCCAGGTGTTAGTGGGCGGTGCATGCGGTGTGGTGGTGTGTATTCTGCTGGTGGCTGCCATAGCTGGCTATGCTCGGTGCCGGAGCGGGCGGCGGTCGCAGGCACTCCCGCTGCCGCAGCCCGCCCAGGACGACGACGCACAGCTACGGGAGTTTCATAAACAACTTGATTGTTTACGAGTAAGTGACAATATATATCTAAGTCATCGATTATATATTAAGTATGGGAGAGATTAGAAAGGTATATACCACATTGGACTATCACTAAATTAATGTGTTAGCAAGCCATAAGCATCACGATAGTATTCATAAGGAGCAGCGACACATCGTCTGTGATATGATACCCTGACTCACTTTCTAAAGTCACTCAGCGGAGGGACTCCCGTCACTCTCGCCGTCGTCTAAACCAGTTCTATTTGCAAATCACATCAATGCTCAACCGCACATATCAAATTGAAAGTGAACTTGCAAATAAAATTTAATCATATCATCGATCGAGTCTCGGTAATGTTCCGTTGAAAACTTTCTCTTCGATACGTTTGAGATTAAAATCTAATTATTCAATGCGAGCGGCTAAATTACTAAATAAACTAAATTGCTATTAGATAACCATAGAATCTTGTTAATGATTTCGGAAACGGGGCAAATCGGTGAGTTTTCTATCAACATTAACCCAGAAGTTTAGATACGCTCTCTGCATGCAGAATTATTAATATTGTAGCGTTAAAGCTGGCCTAAGTGCTATAAAGTACATTTAAAACATATTCGTGCTATAAATTTATTAAACAGCTCGTTCTTTGTGTTCCAGCCCCACGCATACGCTTTGCTGGCGATATTAAATCACACGAGACATCAAGTGCGGGAGCTCTATCAGCTCGGGAATAATGATGCTGCGATGGCTTACAGGTACTTACTTACCACTTATATATCACATAGTGTTTTTGTCGAAAGGCATTAAGTAGTAAAGGGGGTAATAACAGATGACATCCTTAGTTTTTACTCGGTGATAGTCTAATTACAAACTAGTTTAAGAAGCGGTAATGTAACATAAAAGTTATATAATGGATTATTAATGAAATGCGAGTAAACCGTTTACTTCCGAATTACGTGATATAACTCTATTATTTCCTGGCTGCAGTTGCGTGCTGAGTGATTTGGCGAAGCTGCTCATTCTATTGAATAAACAACAGGTACCCGTGGTTCCGAGAGAGTGGCCGCGACTGTCTGCTTGGGCAGAAAGGTATGCTACCTACAAATATAACCTCAAATTTCAACATGTACCCCTTTCTTATATTTATTTCAAATTTTTTCAATCCTATTCTCGTGTCATATTGAGTTATTATCACACAATAAAACTCGATAACCTCATATTAAAATGTACTTTTTACGCAAATTCCGGTCAATGAGCAAAAATGTTTATTTTAACACACAATGAATGAATGAATGAATGAATGAATGAATGATATAAAACTAAATAAAATATTTTCAGAATCCTGAAACGATACAGCCGAAGTATGGCACAACAGCAGGAACAGCTAGTGACGGTCCTGCCCTCATCCCCCAGTCAAGGGTCAGACTCAGACACGGCGCAGTCGTTTACAACGTTCAAACCCCCGTCCTACTCACCAACGTCGTACGAGAGTCACATCCTAGATAAGGACATAGAAACCCAGTGCGAGTGGGGCGACACCGGCAGACCACCGAGCTACTCCCAAATAGAGAGAGACACGGAGACTATCGTCTTGTCAAACCCGTGGGAGAGGCGGCCGATAGTGAGGCGGGAGAGTGTGTGGCTGGAGGACGAACTCTTCGAAATGACGAGGCGTCCTCAAGATGAACTTACCACAGAGCTATGACCATAGACAAATTACATGTTTATAATCTGTTAAGTACAAATCTCATTAGACGTATATAGATAAGTATGTGTAAGTAACGTGTTTATAATAAATACAGAGGCGGTGCTCGTCTGTGTCGCGAGGACCTATTTTATAATAAAGTTCGAATATCTATTTAAAAAAATACCACCAGAATTATATAAATATATAATAAGATAATATAAGATAGGGAAGAAAAATTTTAAAATATCCTAAATTATTTTAAATTGTTATTACTCGGTATTTACTTTATTATTGTGTTATCGATCCATTACAAGTTTTTTTTTAATTTTGAACAGCTTTTAAATCACATAACCTAGCAAATAAGTTAAAATATTCTAATAAATATTCCAAAGCCTTTCAAAATCTCTTAGCCTCAAAAAGTACTATATTATATGTTTGAAATATAACGAACGAAAACGATATAATTTATTAAAACAAAATCAATCAAAAGCTGACAATAATAGATCTAGTCGATGCGAATAAATTAAATTTATTATTAAAATAATTTCCCACTAGATATACAAATTTAAAATACGTTCCTGAAATGTTGTTAGCTTTAACATAGAACGTTCATGAATATTCGAGAGAAATGAATAACTCTTATAACAATATATATTTTCATTTCTAAATAAATCTGTTGCTTTTATAGCGGTATATACTTTTAGAATATTAAAGTTTATCTGCAATAAACATGTTATGTTATATTAATAAAGAAGTTTTTTAAAAAGTAATAACTAATTATACACGTATAATAAAAATTAAATTAAATCTATACAACGATGTATCGGGACTGTTTTTTTAGGTTATTAAATAAAAGCGAATGATTGTTCAAACTGTTTATTTTATTTCTAAAACTAACATTATGCATCAGTACTAACATTGTTTTTATTCGATCATGTACAATTTTGTGTCGTATTCTGTGGTTTCTCGTATAATTTAGTCAAAACTTTCTATATTCTTCTGATGTGAATACTTCTTGCCTGAACTCTGAATTTGCTAGTTATACTTTTTTTTTAGGACTCATTTAAAACATAAGCAGTGAACAATTCAGATTGAAAGGCAATAGACAAGGAGATGACAACTTCTATCGAACCTTTAACCTTCTATCGAATCATTAAAACTTTCTCAGTGAATCGGACTATTTCCAGAAAATTAATTCTAGAGACTAAAAAAGCGCAAATATATTAGATTAAAGTTACCATTTATAATGCTCGTATTAAATATATAATGCTCACATTGCGATAAAACTTGTTTTTTTTTAATTAATTAAAATTAGGTCTTCAAATGCACTTGATTCTGGCCAATAATTTTAATGAAGGTAATAAAACAGGGTGGAAAAGGAGATTGTGTTTCCGGGTCTTAGTAATATAACTCTTACAATAATCTTGCAAGTTTGCTTCGATTATTTATGTAATGCTGCACCACGCCGAATCTAACCCGTAAACCAATTATCAAATCAATTGTGACAGATACTTTTTTACTTATTATACAACTGTGTACTTTAATCTTAGCCTGCTACGACACCACAAAATATATACACTAATATATATATTTTTTTCTAAACGTTTTAATAATTATTTACAATGTCATTGTCAAAAAATTGACGTCAACGTCAAATGCCAATTTTTATTCAGTATTCAGAACTGAACGTTCATAGAGTACATTGTTACGTTAAGTGGTTAAACAAAATGTTATTAAAATGTAGTCATTGTCAAACATACAAATGAAAAGAGGAGTTACTTTAGGCTTTGTGGAAATATTTAAATCGTAATAACTCCTTAAAGTGTTTGTTCATTATTTCCAATCGAAATACAAACTATATGTATATATATATTTCAAATAGCAAGTGAAAAATCAATGCATATAAGTGCTATAGAAACAATCACAAAAATTATCTGGTAAGTAGTGGATTTGATCTATTGACAGGAGTTTGATGTATCGAATACAAAACAGATTTTTGTTAGTGTTAATTAAATCCTAAACGCCGTAATAAAAGAAAGTTTGAATGTCCCAAATACATATTCTCACATCAATGCAAACTTGACATTTTAAATTATTTAAAAGTCTTTGTTCATTTTGTATATTTTCAAATCGGCTTAATACTGCTATCAACAACTTGACTACAAGTAAATACAATATGTTATTAAAGATGTAATGGTTTTAAATTGATTGTTTTTTAGATAACAAAAGAAATCAACTAACAATTTTGGACTTCAATATGAAACACCTAGCTGCTTGGTAAGTTTATTATTTATTTTTATATTATTTGGTTAAGAGAAACTAATTTAAAATTATGAAAATGTTATGTAACATAACATAATATTAATAGTTTTGGAATTGGAAATGACAATTTTTATTTTCGTACGTACATAAAATATAGAGTTAGTATAATACACTAATAAAGAAGTTTTCAAAATTAGCTGTATTTTAGGATTGTTATTTTACAAATATGATATATTGAGGTAAGCAAGAACAACCACGGCAATGATAGATATAAACTAACAAAACTAGAAACCATATCAGTCTTAGACTAAAATAAGAATTGATGTGTTTTTAATGTGTCTTGAATTGTTAATACAATTACAATACAACTATGTGTCTCCAATAAAGCAACACAAAGAACAAACAACAAACATAATTATCTTCTTTTGTTTAATTTTGATTTGTTTATATTAAAAACAAAGCACACTTATTTGCTTTGTCCTTTGTATTATTATCCTTTATATTATGTAAACTGCGAGATACTCTAATTTGCAGTTAAAATAATACAATTCCTTATCTTTTCACCATTTACATGTACGTAACATTATTGTATGTAGGAAAAGTCCTACATATAGTAATGTTACAATATTGCAACACAATTTTAATAACAAACACACAAAATGATTTTATTATATATCTTAACAAATGCTTGAAACACTATTACAATCTTATCTTTTATATTATTATTTCTTAGTTTTGTTTGATTCCAACTTTCCTCTATTTTTGTAGGATTTAATAAATTTATGTATTTAATTTTAAATGAAAGAAAAAGAAATTAGTTAATAGGTTTATTAGGAATATGAACATCTTCCTTACTTATTGAAGCACCTTAGATAATGGTATTATTAGTATTCATGGCGTTGCTTTTCACAGTCAACTTTTGGTTCATTTGTTGGATCCTAACTAAATAATTTCTTGCAAAAAATTATTATTGTCATACTGTGATGGAAGTCTAGTATATCTACAACATAAGTAAAAAAATATTGATTTCTATTTATAAATAATCAATTACTATTTATGTTTTATGAAAAAGTAAATTGTTTTGTAACAAATTATATAATCTAATGATACTAAAGCTAACATTGAGAGACAATGTAAAATCATTCATGAAATTCAATCTCGAAATAGAATTTATCTTTAGCTCGGCTAAAAATATGTGCTGTGGGAGAGATGATAATTGCACTTGCTAGTTTATAACATCCGTTAACATTCAGGGAAACAGATAAACACAATTTCAATCATATTATAAATATTTATATTTTGAATGTTAATCATTATTAGTGTTTCATAATTGTACATGTGACATAATACTTGTAGGTACCAGAAAAAGATAAGTTCATACGACAAAGAAGAATGGGAAACCATGGTGGAGCAACTGTTGATGAGAGGAACGTACAGGAGACGCATCATCGACTTCACCTCACATCCCAGATCATATCTCATTGACGTCGATCTTGTTAGAGGTCTCTCGGAATTAATCTTTTAACTCCATCCTCGTGAATAGTATGCCTTATTTGAAATGGTTTCGCAGGATCGTCATTCCCTAAGGCAAAACCCACTCTGGGAATGCGCAGGGTGGTCTGGTACGCGTTAGTTCGCCTGGTGTTCTTACCGGTACTGTACCAGTGGTGGGCGCAGCAGACGTCGCCCACCTGTGCTAAGTGTCTACTCGCGCTGTGGCTTTTACAAGTTATAAACATCTCCATTACTTTCCTAGCGCCGGTGTCCTTGGATATTGATGTGAGTTTTTAAATGCTAACTAATTTAATGACTTTTTGGTCCTTCGAGTCGAATACACTTATATATCAAGTATAGACATGGAAACTTCATTCCAGAGGAGAGTTACATATAATCAGTTTAGACAGAGATTAGCTTCATCGTCACAGCAATGGCACCTGTCAATTCACAGGTTCGAGTCCCGCTCATGTTGATTATTTATCATTGTACAGATTAAGATAAAAATATTACATATAAAAACATAATTATTCCATGAAGGGTATGCACAAATTAATCAAATAAATTCAAGCAAAAAATTGCATACAGAAAAGTTTTTTTTTATAAATCATTTAATTTGGCACAAATAGTTATTTATCTGTGATGTCATAATAAGTGAATCCACTCGCCGCTGCTTACGAGTATAATATTTAAAATAAATATGTTTTATTATTAATGAATGTATATTTTTTTGCATTAAAAAAAGTTGAATTATTTGATTATTAATGTTTATTGGCTAAACTATTCATTGAAGTAAAACTTCTTTACGCACGTTTGACTTAGGAAGTAAGCTGCGTAAGTAATGCGTGATGAATGTTACGAAAAGTGTGATCAGCGAGGTGAACGGAAGTTGAGAGGGAAATATAAATTACTAAAAATAAAAAGAGCGAAAGAGAGTTACGTTTCGGATATTCTGTATATACTATAGGGGCAAGAGAGAAAGAGATGCGAACACACATTGTCTTTCTTTCTTTTTCTAATAGCAAGTTACATTTCGTATATCTAAGATACAGTGCGGGTCTATTATCTGTATCACACTATAGGATCAAGAGAGAGCAGCGCGCGTTCATTTTCTTTCTCTAATTCTCTATATATATATATCTTAGTCAAAAGCTCGTTTGCGAGTTTGCTAGCGTTACGCAAACGGTGATTTCTTAATTATTGAAATAAAAATTCTTTACGTACTCTTGAATATTTATTTTTAGTTGAAAACCGATAATAAAATTAAATATTTTGAGTAAATTAATATATATATATATTCATATAGATGGAGCTAAATAAGTTTTACTTGAGTCGTATAGTTTAGAGCACAAGCACACTCGTTTGAATGTTTTGTTTGAATGTGCAGGCGTATTCGTGGATCGTACCGCTCGGACTAATGATTGTACTAAGCATAGTCCATTCACAAATTGTCAGCACCACGGAAATGGAGCTCGCGCGAGTCCGACCTCGGTCAACGTATAGGAGAAAACTACCACGATATTTAAGGTAATAATTCATTGGCTAAACTAAATCAGCTTAATTTGGTCGGAATACACCTAATTTTTTTACCACTTATATCACTAGGACTCCTGCACGGATTTTTGTGAAGTACAATCATAATGTTTTAGAAAATCTCGTTCAGATTGTGATGGGGGTAGTGGCGGCGGGTCGGCCGAGAGCGGGGCCACGTCCAGCCAGAGCAAGACACCTCTCACTAAAACATCCAAGTTTAGACGAAGACTTTCGCGATCAGACTCGACGGACACAGGGATTAGGTAATTACACTTATAATTAATAAATCAAACATTTCTTTATTAATTTTCATGTTTTTTGAAAAATGGCGGTAAGAAATGTTATAAGGCTAAGTATGAACCTATGATCTATATCATTTGTTACTTTAAAGCAATAATTATTTGAGAATGAATTTTTTCAGAAAGCGTAAAAAGGAATCGACTAAAAATATTGAGCCAGTCGTAGAACAGACTAAAGAAAAATGTAATTCAAAAGCGAAAGTGAAGGATTCGGACGATGAAGACTACATGTCTTGGAAGAAACCGGACGCGACGGCTCCCATAGTGACGTTCACGCCGCCTCCGGACGAAGCACACGCCGGCTCCTCGTTTAAATACAAGCCTAACATTCTAACAAAGAAATACTTGGAATTTTTTAATGTACGCCAAAATGTACAAAGACCCATTTTTGCGGACGGCGATGATGGCTTCGAGAGCCTCAACGGATATAATTCTCACGGCAGTGACGGAGAAGTGAGAAATAGAGATTTAGAACATAGAAGGCAACGTAATCCCGTCAAATTGAATAAAAAAAATCCCATCGAGCAGTCCGACCCCAAAGTAATTATACTGGACGAAGGAGATGCAAACAACGCAGAGAATAAACCTAAAATAGAAAGTAAAGATGACGAAGAGAAATCTGTAGATCCAGATTCGGACAGCGCCGTCACAAACAGAAATAATGCAGGAAAAAGAATTGGAGTGAGATTTAGAAAATCTTGGGCAAAAAGTTCAATGCAACACGAATCGACGGACGAAGATTTCGCTGGAGTTAAGGCGAAACAAAAGGTAAAATATGTTCACATTGGTCCGAAACATCCTATATAACTAAACTATAAATAAATCCTATATAACTAAAATTTGTATAACACTAAGTGATAGGTGGGAGTTTCAAACACAGATCAGGTATCGGGTCGAGGAGTCGTGTGCATGTTTCGTATTAGCGTGGTTTTGGATATCATTGTAATTTATTCGATTGTTGTTTAGAAATTAGATAATTACCAGTCCTCCTCCTCTGACGGGGAGTGCTCTGCCTCGGCGCCCTCCATAGCCTTGCCCTCCCACCACACCATGTCGGACTGGGTTGGACAAATCACTAACAGTAAGATTCATTGTTCTAACTCTTCGTTTTTAACTGTATCCTATTCGAGTTCGATCTCATGTCGTATCGGTTTCAAGGTGAGGAGAGCAGCTACGGGTCCCATTCTGAAGTGGGTCACTCGGACGTGTTCCACTACACGGCGGACAGCTCCTGGGACCCCTTCGCTATATTGGATCCCTCAAGCGATACAGGTTAATTTTTCATGTATTATCTGATCCCTTTTACAGAATGTAACACTTTTAGATTGACACAGTTGTCACACCTATAAAAAATATCAAAATTAAAGTATTTTGTAGTAGACCGCACAGTAAAAAATTAAATTCAATGTTCGTAGGCGTCTATAACCCGTCGACCGATCGGAACGGTTCAAAAGTAACTCAGCCCCAAATTGTGTATACATCGGGAGGTCGACTCTCACGCGAGATCTTTGTAGGATACATATGGTAGATAGTCCCGTATGTCTATGTTATTTATGTTCGTAAAAAACTCTAGTTGTTTTAAAATGTAACGTTCGCTAATTAATAGTTGTGGTGATAGTTATAGTTATTTGACTGCAGCTCGTATTGGGCTGGACGTGTAGTAACCTAATTAATTTAGTTGTGTTCCTTGGATGAGTGAGAGAATCCGGAAGTCCATAAGGGAATCGTCCATAAGTCCATCGCCTTAATAATTTTGAAGGTCGGAACCTATCAGTACTCTGGATCCGCGTAGACATGGACGATCATGTAAGAGTCTAGGCGTCTCTCTACGGGACCAATAGTGGTATCAGAGAAAAATATCAACTCTTGGGCCATGTCCAGACTAAGATTGATGACCTGCTTTTACCGATTACCGATTACCGAATACGAAGTCCTGCACGTGCACAATGCCGATTGACTACGGTGATGTGCCACCGACTACGGGAAGTACTACTACTGCGGGAAGATCTATGTTTAACTTTTCGCTGGCAAATGTTCGTCCCAGTTACTTAGGGCGCACAGTCCTCTGCCGAACGTGGACAGCCCCATGTCCGCTTTGATAGATCTTCTGACTACAGATCGTGAAAATATTAAATGTCCTGCTCGCACAAATCTTGCGAACCGACGCTTCAGTATAAGTCAACGGATGAGGATGGAATGTGGTCCTTTACTGCATCCTACCCATGGGGACCTGTTTGTTTCCCTTCCAATGGTCCCACTGACTACGCTGCGGCTGTCGCTGATATGATACTAAAAGACATGAAACTATTTGTACCAAGCTCTGTGGTACCACTCCCCTCAAAATCCTGCCAAGTATCTGAATGCTCTGCCTCGATATTTCGAGCGACTGTCGGTTTCGTGGTCACTTGGAGAGTATGAGCAAATTGGCATCGATGAAATTGGGAATAATCAATAAAGTGCGGCAATATTTCAAGCCTGGCCAAAGACTTGGGCTCTATAAGAAGAACCGGACCGGGCTTTCTACTGCGCGATTTTCATAACCTTTTCATCCATGTACCACAAAGACATGGAATGAAATTCCGGCGGTTTTTTCGGGTCGGTGAGAAGTGGGTACCTTCAGAGAAGGCGTATTTTTCCACCTCCAAAGCCGGCAACGTTCATGCGGTTTCCCGAATGGTGTAAAAGTTCACGGGCGCAGTGGTCACTTATCATAAGTGAGTCGCACGCTAGTTTGCTCAAATAAAAAAAATCCTACTCGCTTCGTAGTAAAATGCACGATGTGGGAGCGCGGCTGCACGCTCCGCGCGGAGCTGTCGGCGGTGGATATCAGCTGGTGCGTGGTGGCCCGCGCCGAGCGCGCCATGGGCGACTGCGGGAGCGGAGTGTGGCGGGGGGCGCTGGCGGCGGGTCTGGTGGCCGCGGTAACGCCGCTCTCCACTCTCGTGCAGGCGGCTGCCGAGAGCGACACCCGCAGCGAGGAGGAGCTTCAGAACGTGTCACTGGTGGGATACATTCCGTCCCTGGTGCTCAACTACACGCAGGGCTCCGTCGTCGGCGTCCTCGGCGGCGCCTTCGGGGACAACGTCTGGTGAGTTTGATATATAATGAGGTTTAGTTTTTAGTTTCTCGGTTACATTTTAGGTTATAAAATCCATTTTTCCCTCACAGGCAAGTGTCTTCCAACCTACTATCATGCGTGCTCCGGTTGGCGCTGAGCGGCCTGGTGTTCTTCCTGCTGGCGGTGGCCGAGCGCGCCTACAAGCAGAGGTTCCTCTACGCGAAGCTGTTCTCTCACCTCACTTCCGCCAGACGAGCCAGGAAGTCCGAACTACCGCACTTCAGACTCAACACCGTCAGGAACATCAAAACATGGCTCTCCACCAGGTCTTACTTACGGGTAAGGTTTATGGTTTATGGTGCTAATGTTAAAAAAAAAATTATTTAAAGAATAAATTAAATGAAATATCTGTAAGAATCAAAAAATATATAAATAGTAGTTTCTATAGATAAAAAAAACTTAAAAATAAATTAATAGTATAACTATACTAGTGGTGTATATAATTTCCAGCGGCGCGGTCCTCAGAGGTCCGTGGACGTGATAGTGTCGTCCGCGTTCGTGCTCACGCTCACGTTACTGGCGTGCGTGAGCGCGCAGCTGCTGAGGGTGAGTACTTCTACGTACACCTACTCCGTAATAAACAATGTGTTTACTCAATTCTTCAGAATAGGACGCATTTGGATCTCCCGGAAAATAGGAACCTCGTTCCTTTATTTTCAGTTGAGATTGAAGAGTGTCTTTAAAGGGCTTATTTTGATAGGTATGGTATCAAATTAGTTCTGACACTCCCATTTAATACACTAGTGATCAGTACTTATTCAAAGTGGAAATGATATCTATTAATAAAATAAACAATTTGATCCATATATGTACTCCGACTGTCAGGATACGGTGACCCTGGAGAGAGGTTGGCTGCTGGAGGCCATGGTGTGGAGCTGCTGCCTGGGGGTGTACCTGCTGCGGCTGCTGACCCTCGGGGGCGACGTCAACAGGAAGTACCGCGGCTGCCTCTCCGCCATCCTCACGGAGCAGATCAACCTGCACCTCGCCATCGAGCAGCGACCCGACAGCAAGGAGCAGCTCACCGTCGCCAACAACGTGCTGAAGCTGGCCGCGGACCTGCTCAAGGTGACGCATCCGAACGGTCGCCGCCCTCGAGCACTTAAAAGACTTAATTTCGGTCAATCGTTTCAGGAGCTGGATTCGCCGTTTAAGATATCGGGGATATGCGCGAACCACTACCTGTACACCATCACGAAGGTGGTGATCCTGTCGGCGCTCTCCGGCGTGCTGTCCGAGATGCTGGGCTTCAAGCTGAAGCTGCACAAGATTAAAATTAAATGAATAGATAATACTAACTGTTGTATTACGAACGGTGCCTCATTTTAAAATGTAATGAAAAGTCTTGAATAATCAAGTCAGTCGGTACAACTACTTGTACAGTGTATGCAGCGCGCGGTCCGCGGCCGCGCCAGGGTCAACGAGACAATACACTAGAGAATATATCATTTACAACGTTAAGAGAAAAATATTTTTATTATCACTCGGTAGTAATTTTTCTCGAATAATAAATGTTAGGTGACTAAGTAGATAAATTGAATAGTCCAAATTTTAGTCTCAACACACTGAGGGCATGGCGTACGTCAGGACGCTTAAATGAAATGTAATCGTGTTTTTTTTTATAATTATTCAATTTATTTTGCATATATATTTAATCTGTGTATTATTTTTAATCTGTCGTCTCACGACCGGTGGTTTTGTTATAATTAATGATATATCCATGCCATCTTGCCACTCGCGTAGTCGTAGCCTTGTTTACATTTATACAAGTCTTTACGAAATTGTCAAAATATCGCCAATGACCTCAGCACTCAGATATATTTTGATCTCAGCTAATGTAGTAGACGAATGGTAATGAAGTACGTTTAGTTTAAGAGTGTTTTAACTTTAATAATAGTTGAAGAGTCTGTAGTTCATTAGAAAAGTCAAACTTCAGTTAATGTTCCTGTTCCTGTCTTAGTTTAGCGCAACTTTAATATCATTTGTTTATAAATTAAATGTTTCCGTCGTGAGCTTGTATTTTGTGCAGTCGAGGAGTTTATTTCCTAAACTGAATTGTCCTAATAAATATTAGTTATATTTGCCGAAATGATTCTAAACTCGTGATTATGTTCGTGTAAATAAATGAAATGTAACCTTCGTGTCGTGTCGGTGCTTATTTTGTTTTTGGTTCAATAATTAATTGTAGGGTCTATATTTTATTGTATCGTAGTCGTAAGTAGCATTGAATGCGATTTAGACAAATAAATTTTACAAAATAAATTTGGCTATTATTTTCAATATCTACATACTTAATGCACAATGTGGAAAGTTTAGTAGAAATCGGAAAGGACTAATCATATTAATGTGCTTCAGATATATATATATATATATTTTTTTATGGATGAGGAGGGCAAACGAGCTGGCGGGTCACAGATGACTTGTGATCACCGCCGCCCATGAACTCTTGCAACATCCGAGGATTTATTTACAAGAGTGTTGCCGGCCTTGTAGGTAGAAGTAGACGCCTTTTTTGAAGGTACCCATGTCGTACCGATCTGGAAATACCGCCGAAGGGAGTTCGTTCCACAAGCGAGTGGAACGTGAAAAAAGGTCCTTGAGAACCGCACAGTGGAGGATCGCCACGCATCCAGGTGGTAGGGATGGTAAAGAAGTCGATGGCGCGCTGTGCGGTGATGAAATTCGGCGGCAGGCATCAGATCGAAAAGTTCTTCGGAACACTCCCCGTTGTAAATGCGGTAGAAGACGCACAAAGAAGCCACGTCTCTACGCAATGCCAAAGAGTCCAGCCGTTCGCAGAGCACCGGGTCCCCGACAATCCGAGCGGCTCTCCGTTGTACGCGGTCAAATGGTAGAAGCTGATGTTGGGGTGATCCGGACCAGAGATGAGAACAGTACTCCATGTGTGGCCGGACCGGCGCCTTATAGAGCGCAAGTCTTTGGCCAGGTTTGAAATACTGCCTCGCTCTATTAATCACTCCCAATTTCTTCGAGGCCAACTTGGCCTTGCTCTCCAGATGACCACAAAACTGACAATCGCTCGAAATGTCGAGACCCAGTATTCTGATACTTGGCGAGGCAATGAAATTAAATTAGTTTATAACATGGATGGCTCCATTCCAGAGTTCCAGAGAGATCAACCGCGCCTGCAGTCAATGTAAAAGAACTGTTTACGTTTTTTATTTTTAATTCATGTTTTATCTTTCCTAAATAACCAAATACCATTTTTTTACTTTAAGAGGTCGAAGCGCTGCTCACACATTTTTCATTAGAACTTGCTTCAAGAAATATTTCATTGTCTATAAATAAATAATCTACAGAGTCCTATCTTTGTTTGTCAATTGCCAATTCCCTGATGCCGTATAATTCTATGATGTATTCTTCATTGATTCGAAATTAATAATTTAGTCTTTAATGCTAAGAACGCTTTTTCCTAAAAATTGTAGCTTGCTCCTTAACATTGATCTATTAGAAGTAAGTGACTCGACAAATTTCTTAAGTATGTAGGTATAATGTTAGATAAAAGCTCCAGTGGAACCCCCGTCTCTCAACACTCGCATTATTTTACAAAAGGAGCTGTGCTGTGAGAGATTCCCTGTGAAATGTTTTAAAGACATTCTTACCGTCGCTTTTCAGTATATACATATTTAATAACATATTATTTATACACCAAAATTTAAAAACTTATTATAAAAAACTGTAACAGACACGTAACGCCTCAATTTCATCATCCAAAAGTTAATAAATCCTTCATGGGCTTGAGTGTACGCATGTATATCAAAGTTCCACAAGACAGCTCAGACCTTCCATTTCTTACTTATATCTAAAATCAAGTGTGGAACTTAAGTTGTTGACTTTCAGGGTTGATATTATAATGTATAAATCTAACATTGTTCAATATCTTTTAAGTTTCTGGCAGCTTTTCCACTGCAGTGCAGCATTCCGAGCTGGTAATAGCTTACTCACGGACTGACTACACTTTTGTATTGTAATAATTGACGATTCAAAAGTGCGTGTAAATGCGTACTTGAATAAAGATATTTTGAATTTGTTATAATAGTGCTAAGTAATTTAACTGACATACCCGTTTTCTTCAGGTTTAAGATTTCAAATGTTTTAAAAATTTTATCTGATGTAACAGTTTTATTAACAAAATCTTCCAATCCAATCAAAAAAAATAATCGTTAGTTCCAGGTCTGGATTATTATTGTAATTCAATAACCGTTGTTATTGAGGAAGTCGATAAATGAAACAACATTTTGGAAATCAATTATTTTATTTTACCAATAGAGTAATTTGATATTGATAATGTTATTCATATTTCATCTTCACATACATTGTGTATGTACGTCTGTCGGAATGTCTGTGTGTGTACAGCTCCACACGTGACACAAACCACGTCGAGATTCATCATATCTCATTTCTTCCTTCGTGAATTAAAACACTAATAGAGTATTGGTCATCTCTCAAACAATAAAACTTACTGAAAATTAACCAACAGATGCTTTTTTAATCTCATGAGATATATAACAGTGTAATAGAGTAGCACTGTGTGTGTGTGTGTGTGTGTGCGTGTGCGCGCGTGTGTGTGAGTCATCCTCGTCTCCATATGATGACGAGTCCCGAGGCGTCGCTGGAGGCCAACAGGCTCTCGTCGTAGCTGAAGCTCACCCCCAGCACCGGGGACGCGTGCCCTGCACAGAGGAGGTGGGGGGCTGTTATTTAGACCAAGTATATTGACGTTAGACGGCTATACCTTGCAGCTTGTTGAGCACGGGCTGGTCGGCGCGTCCCTCCACGTCCAGGAAGTAGACGCAGGCGTCCTCGGAGCCGCTCACCACGCACACGCCGCGCCGGAACGACATCAGCGGACAGAACGACGAGCGCACGCACTGCCGCCGGTGGCGGGTCTCGAAGCGGCGCCGCAGGGACAGGCCGCCCTCGCGGTCCGAGATTCTGGACGGAGACACGGGTTTAGAGTGATAAAAATATTGATTTGACGTTTCCTCCCGTGTCGCTTCTCACCCAAACAGGTAGAGCGAGTCGTCCGCGGCGCTGACGAGCAGCGCGGGGTGCCGGGCCAGCCAGGGGCTCCAGCTCACGCACGTCACGGCGGCCCCGAGGGCGCAGCGTCGCAGCTTGCGGAGCGACCCGCCCGCGTTGCACGTGCTGTAGCTCACGATCACGCCCTGTCGGAGGGGGGCGGGGGGGGGGTCATAATAACAATGAAAACAATTTACAATATAGTTCAATATTCGTTACATTAAATTGTTATATCATGTTTCAAGAGGTCTGTTTTCTTACTTTATCATTTGCCGCCCAAAATATTCTACCACTCGACTCGCACGCGATGGATAAAACTTGTCCTCCCAAAATGCTGCTCCCGCCTGGAGACACACAATTAAAGACAAACAAACCAACACACGTTCATATTATCTCAGTGTATGAAAGTGTGTAGTTACCTCGGGGGTAGATCCCCGTTGATACGTTGAGCACCTCCACCATCCCTCTGGCGTTACCCGCCTTGGGTTGAGTTAAGGATTTTATTATACCTACACCACACTAAGTTATAGAAACATAACAATTACTAGGGGTGCCAACAGACCCTCAATTTCGACTCGCTGCGCTCGCGAAATCTCGGCTGCCGTTTGCACATTGAGCAAAGCGTGCCCAGTGTAATGACTCATCGTTTGACCCATTGACTTCAATAGGATATCATTTTTTGACGATTATTTCTCAACGACATGACATTTTTCAATTATTTTTTTTAAAGCCATCACCTAATGTGTGACTTTTGATTGCAATATTTCATAATTTTCCGTCAAGTAGTTTTCGAGCCTATTTTTTTATTTATTTTTTTATTTTTATGAATTTAAAGGAGGGCAAACGAGCTGGCGGGTCACAAATGACTTGCGATCACCGCCGCCCATGAACTCTTGCAACATCCGAGGATTTACAAGAGTGTTGCCGGCCTTGTAGGTAGGAGTAAACGCCTTTTTTGAAGGTACCCATGTCGTACCGATCTGGAAATACCGCCAAAGAGAGTTCGTTCCACAAGCGAGTGGAATATGAAAAAAAGGTCCTTGAGAACCGCACAGTGGAGGATCGCCACGCATCTAGGTGGTAGGGATGGTAAAGAAATCGATGGCGCGCTGTGCGGTGATGAAAGTCGGCGGTAGGCATCAGATTGAAAAGTTCTTCGGAACACTCCCTGTTGTAAATGCAATAGAAGACGCACAAAGAAGCCACATCTCATGAACGCCAAAGAGTCCAGCCGTTAGCAGAGCACCGGGTCCCCGACAATCCGAGCGGCTCTCCGGTGTACGCGGTCAAATGGTAGAAGCTGATATTGGGGTGATCCGGACCAGAGATGGCCGGACCTGCGCCTTATAGAACGAAAGTCTTTGGCCAGGTTCGAAATACTGCCTCGCTCTGTTAATCACTCCCAATCTCTTCGAGGCCAAATTGGCCTTGCTCTCCAGATGACCACGAAACTGACAATCACTCGAAATGTCGAGACCCAGTATTCTGATACTTGGCGAGGGGAGTGCTCTCGAAGAGCGGTAATACGACAAATGGGGTTTTCTTAGTGGTAAACGAGCAAACTTGTGTCTTTAGGGGATTGAACTGAACGTGGTTCAGTTCACCCCCCTCAGAGACCATCCCCAAGGAAGTCTCTATAGAAGACACAAGTTTCTTTCGGCACTCGTCGACGTTTTCCTGAGAGAGACCTGCACGGCCGGAATATACCTCATCCCCAGCCCTGTCATCCGCATAACAATGTATGTTGGAGATATCGAACATATCATTGATGTGCAGGAGGAACAGAGTTGGGGATAGCACGCAGCCTTGGGGTACACCAGCGTTCACGGGCTTGGAGTCCGAGCAAAAACCGTCGTGAACGACCTGTATGCTCCGTCCAGTGAGGAAGCTGGTGATTCCCTTGCATAAACTCTCGGGAAGCCCATAGGAAGGTAGCTTCGAAAGAAGCCCATTGTGCCATACACGATCGAAGGCTTTCGCCATATCCAGACTAACTGCCAGACCCTCTCCCTTGCTTTCAATAACAGCTGCCCAATGGTGTGTAAAATATAAAAGATGATCACCAGCCGATCGACCGTACAGTGTAAGGGTGTGTACACACATCCGTACCGTGTGCGAAGCAGTTCACATCGCTAGTGACAGAGTACAGTGTAAGGGTGTGTACATACATCCGTACCGTGTGCGAAGCAGTTCACGTCGCTAGTGACAGAGTACAGTGTAAGGGTGTGTACACACATCCGTACCGTGTGCGAAGCAGTTCACATCGCTAGTGACAGAGTGCAGTGTAAGGGTGTGTACATGTAGGTACAAAGGATACAATGAGCATGTTGTTGTTGATGGGTTGGAAGGCGCAGCACAGCAGCGGTGCGTGGAGCTGGTCCCGGACGGCCCGCAGCCGCGTCTGGGACCCCGCGTGCCACACCAGCAGCCACCCGTCCAGCCCGCACGTCACCAGCAACTCATTGGACGCAGACCAGTCACACCCTGTATACCACAGACATCTTCGTTACATTCATCGTATATGGGACAAAGGGGTCAGGATAATGATTTTACTGTTTGATTTATTTTGTAATCTAAAGAGGGTAGTCGGTAATGTCGGTCACCGCCCACTGCCCTGTCTTTAAGTCAGAGTATGCACTAGAGTACTTTCCGCCTAAAATATATCTATTGTTATGATTATGGTTCACATCAGTTTCATCTCTGAAAATTTATTATTTAATGACTTCTAACAGTTAACAATGTATGTAGTTATACCGTTTAAAAAATTACAATTAAAATAATAGTATGAATATCTTATTCAGAATTTTCAACCTGACAATTATACCATACCTGTGACAGGTTTAGAATGACCTTCCAGCATGAAGGACACTTTAGGAGGAGTGGCAGTGACATCGCACACCGACACCTTCCCATCATGAGACACGCAGCACAGCTTGGAGCGGTCGTTATTAGCAAACTTTACCATGCTCACCATATCAGTGTGCTGAAATATTAGACACGAAGCTTCTCAGCATTCCATGGATTCACCGTGCGGGTGCCGGGCCCTACGCGTTGCAAGGAGAGGAGCGCAAACAATGCCTGGGACTTGCGACCCAGGTGTAAGTTTAAGGGGCCCCTTTACTATGCGCATATACGCTCACCTTCACTGTCTGCGCTCCTCTCCCTATCTAACCAAATATCATAAGAAACTACTACGGAAATGAACCGATGATAGTTATAAAGGCCGAGATCTTTAAGTAAGTTGTAGAGAGATTTTGCTGTTATTACTCTCTACAGCGTACAAATTAAGTATAAATTTATTCCTGATCAGTGCTTTATTAGTTCTTAATACTTGTTAGCTTAAATGTATGATCTTTGGGTATGTTTGTTTCTCAGGGCTCCATAAGTATAATGTGCCTTAGTTGTTTTGAGTAAAGGAATAAGTCCAACCTAGATGACGAAACACAAACATCCCCAGAGATTTTGTATTGCTTTTCATACGTGTCCATCATGAGAGTCCAATCAAAAGACGCATCTAAGATGGAATAAGGCTTTGGTTTCGATTTTTTTAACGAACCTGCTTTCATGAATTCTATCAATCGTTTGGTGGTTGTTATACGTATGATTTCCAATACCTTATTGTATCAAGTATTTACCTAGAGTAGAGTATTTATCTAGAAGTACCCTACACTCTACTAGTAAGTGTTTGGTTCCTACTGCCTCCCAGATTTTTTGGTGGCTTTACCCCATCTTACTAAATTACTTTGATCTGGGAGAGTCATTGGAAAAGCATTAAGATACAATTTTTACACTGCGCCATCTTAAAGCTAGTGGAATACAAAAATCTCCCATGGTCACCCATTCATTTAGCAATTCTAGGCACATTGCGTGCAGCCTGTAGTTACCATTTCAATCTTGCTGAATAAAGGATTTTATTATTTCTATATGTTGTTCCTTCCTACTTAATCTTAGCGCTACGTGATTTGTTTGAGCACTTATCATAAATTGTTTATGGATTTGAAGTTACGACTCCAGCTCTGTGGCAATATAATTTTTGGGAGAGATGTTACGGTATCATCATTAATTTTGAAATGGTTTGTCTTGACACAGTTGAAATCAATCTATAGTAAAAAAAATAAATCTTTCATATTCATTTAAATATTACTACTTTGTTAAAATGATTTGTGGCATTTAAATGTGATTTTATACTCAGAATATATTATAAATCTACTCATTTGATAGTCTAGTACCATGGTTTGATGCCAAGAAATTATCTATATACTCTGTCCTGATGACAACAAAAATACATAATTTTCTTTACCTGGTCAAATATGTGGTGGACACCGGAGAAAGCATAGTTCTCAGATATTGTCATTTCATTTTTTTTCTTTGGATTAATTGTTACACACTCATCCACTGCAAGGCTTGCCTGTAAGTATTACTAATCATTGTCATATGATATTTCAGTTAATAATTTATGATATCTGATAAATATAATGTAGCACGGCTAACCTTACTGTTGGATCTTTGTCTGGATGAGGCTGAACTGATTGATATATTGTCCTGAACACCATATCTGCGCTGCAGCAGTTGACTTCTTATGTTTATATATTTTTTTATTGTTTCTATGTCCTATATTTAATATGAATATCTCTTTAATTAAGAACACCCACAATTATTTTTATATATAGCTCTAATATCTACCTTAAATTTTGCATTTTCTCTGAGAAGTTGACTTCTTCGTCTGATGTAAAGGGTTTCTACAACAACAAACTTTATTTGTATAACCATTTACAATTGATTTGTTAATGTTTCTTTCTTAAAAATCGTAACAATTAAGTAATTAGGCAAGTAAGGGATGTTAATATTAATCCAGTTTAAAACAAAACAAAACATACTTACTGAAGTTAGGATTCCCTGGAGCGCGATAAGCATTGAAACGAGCATCTAAGGCAAAAATTTGTTGCTGAAATGCTGTGGCCATTGTGATTTTATTAGTCTTAATTACAAATTATCCGAACTAGATTTCTTACAATTATTTTAACGTTTACAAAACAAATTCGTTTCCATCTTAAAGTGTCATTTATTTATTTTGACAGCTGAGTGATGACATATGGCACATACACCAATCTACGTCAAAGTCAATATAACCTAAATTTTCAAGCCAATATTTTAATTTTACGTTGGCTATCTCATAGTGCATGGAAATTCGAATAGCGCTATAGTTTTACTTTCTTCTTTATATAGTTATTACTGACGTATAATATATTTTATCTTTGATTATCCAAATATGTTTCATATTGTTTACAGTGAAGAATGAAAATGACATTTTAATTCTCAACAGACGTCGTGCAGTAAAGATGGTAACTTTTGTCAAATATTTATAGAAAAGGTAAGTTCGCACTAGGTCGTGACTTCTTTATAATATTCAGTTTATTTCCATTATACAAAGAAAATGAAAAGAAATGAAGTGAAATAAACCATCTAAGGAGAGAATGAATATATTTATATAAAACAGAATAAGTAATAACAAAGTTCTTTAAGTAGAATGCAAATTACGTAAGCTCCTTATGACCGCGCGGCGCGTCCTCCAGCACGCGCCGCGCTGAGGCCAGCGATTTCTCGGAATCTTTATTTCCGATTCCGAAATACTCGTCGCCGCGATACTGAGAAATATCAGCGCGTGTTGTTCTGGGGCAGTGCCGCGTAAAACCCGAAACACGTAGCTTTCTAGCGAGCTCTCTGCCGGCTCTCCGTTATAAATAATCACACTGCGTAAAGTCGCTGACCCACGACTGCCGGATTTGCTCAGAACACGTAAAAACCCAATAAAACTTAATATCACAGTCGACCAGCCCCCGTACACTAATATTAACAGCTTTTAGAACATAATCATTACAAAACAACAGTTCAAAGGGTCCGCGCATATTTCGAAGACAAATAAAACAATAGAGAACCGATTTTAATTTTATTTATTGACTTACAATATTGTAACAATTAAAATACATACAACAAACGATGTATACAGACAGACGCTTTACACGATTATAATGAATAAACATTGTATAATAGGTTCAATATATTTACAACATCAGTAACCATCGACGGATTAGTGCGACTTATCATCTAGCACTATCTCAATCTAACAATCTAACAGCTAACTAAACCATTAGATCACTAATCACTAATCCATCTAGACAGTTGACTAAAGCATTGACTATTAAAATGCACTTTATTCCGTAGGTGATATTAAACAATCAGTCGATATAAACTTAATATGTGAAGGCAAGTACTCTAAATACAATAAACTAATTTAATATTTACATTTATATATTTATAAAACACAGTTGCCGATTAATCTAATAGAAAAAGCCTTAATTAAAGTTATATTAAAGTTATATCAGATTCAATTTAGGCAATAGCTTAAAGTAGAATGGCAAAAACATCTATATATAACATCTGCTTACAAAAATTACAAAAAATATTAGTCATGTGAAAGTCACGTGCGAGTCACGTGCGGGTCATTTCATTTATTGGGAAGAAGATTAAAGGACAAAATGTTAACTTTTAAAAGCATTATTAGTGTTTCAATATTTATATTCTATGCGGGTCACGTGCAGGTCACGAGCGGGTCATGGGGGGGGGGGGGGTAATGTGGTTAAGAACAAAAATGTTATCATTTTTTAAATATTTATATTATATTCTAAATAATATTAGACCCATTAGTAAATAACAGCTAGGCAAGACCGGCGAAGTGCTCGTCCCATTGACAGTGCAGGTACTATGTTCACCTGCTCATCATTCATATCTTAATATTTTAGTGTTCCAGTGTTCGGTGGATCACCACACCCTGGTTGATCCACGGAACTAACTGTAGGGGATACTGTACTTTATCCGGATCAAATATAAATACAATCTAATAATATCTTATAATTTCACTTTACAATTCTCAAATTTCATAACATTTGTATGGTTTAATAATCTCTGTTGTGTTTTATTTCATAGTAGGATACACAATATTAATAATATATTATATTAACATGCTAATATATACACACGCGATGACCGGACCGTCCGTCCGTCCGTCCGTCCGTCCGTGTCGACTGTTAATTCATGTCAATACGATCAAAATAGCACCGAATCTTTTAGTATAAAATATTTTAGTAAATTGTCTCTCCATCTACGTAATATATAAAAGCTCTCCATTAAAGCACAGACGAACAAATGTTTTTTAATATATATTTTGTAATATATGTAGCACCTCGAGACGGGCGTGTCTGTCTGTGAATTTAATCACCACATAAGCTTATCATTCTCATTAATTATTGTATCAGAGGACCGTGAAAGCGTGTAAAAACCCACAAGTGGTGTGAGATGAACCGTGAAATCTGATAAATGTTGGTGTATATTTTTTCTGGTCGGTTCTGGAAACGATAAACCTTCCACGAAACGAAAGCGAGACGAGCGAGGCGAGCCGCTCCAGAGAAATGCGATACACTAATAACCTCCCGGAACCACCGCCGGGGCACTTCGTGTTATTATTACGCTGAGCTATTTAATTATAAGGTGACATTGAATACTTGAATACTGAACGATCAGCCTTCATCAGCCGTCCGTCCATTCTCTACTAACATTTAAATCTTCCGAGAACTCGCGACTATTGAGATGCGCAAAAAAAACGAGTTTTATCAATTCTCGAAATTAGCTCCGTTACAATACAATGTATTTCACAGAGTTGACTTTAGTTATAATGTTCGTTAGTCCCAGTCGTCGTCGGTGGAGGAGCGCGGCGTGAGGTCCCCGGGCTCCGGTATGACGCGGGCGAGGGTGTGCAGGACGGAGCCGGCCTCCGCCCCGGAGATGCCCCGCCGCCGCATGGACAGCTTGGCGTGCAGGTCCGCCATCAGGTCCCCCCCGATCGGTTTAACGACCTGCCGGACCCACGGTTATTATCTGTATCTGATCGCTCTTTACAAGTTTAATCAGTGCGACTTATCTATTGTAAAATTGTATTAGTATATTAGTATTAGTCTGCTATAGATCGGTAGATCCCGTTCTAGTCAATGAATAGTAGTTGTTAATAAGTAGTTGTCATTCCATGCAAAGTATATTTTAGAGGTGGCCACATAAAATATTATTATCTTCGTTTACGTAATATTCTTAAGTATTTTTCGCCACAATGGTCGTCAATGAGGGGGTCACTCGATATCACATCTGAGGTTAAGCTAACAAACACGCAGCACTAGCACTAGTACTACGAAATGTTGAATACTCCGATAGATAATACTAACTCCCTTATCAAGGAAGGTCAATGGCACTTTGACGATAAAATTGATAATTAAGAATTACGATATGTACAAAAATATAATATATATAATATATTCCTCGAATTAAACAAATACGCAAAATTATTAAAATGTATATTTTGATCGAGGTGTTGCAATAAGTTCAGAGTGAGGGCCGGCAGAGGTCGCCGCTGGAGCGGACACAATCGAACCAGTTTACGACGCGGCGACACTCAACAGGATAACGCTCAATTGAATCATTTATATCATTCGGGAGTCGGGACTGATAACAACACCTTGTACCAATACAACCAACCCAAATACTGCCCAAATATATAATACAAAGTAATATTTCTTTAGATACATACATATATTCACAGTAGATTCACAGTTTGTACGTAAACAGTAAACATGGTGCGGTTACGCTCAAGATTGCGTCATTCTAGATTCAATCGTTTTTGAGAAATCATTTATACCAATGTTTTTCAACAAAAAGAAAAATAATAAACATTTAATATTTTAAAATAAATATACATTTCTTTGAAAACACGCCAGCGTCCCTGTAGAGGAAGTAGACTACGAAAATTACAAAGTTGTTTATATTATTGTCCTTTTAAATAACTTGATATTTTGTTAAAAAAAGTAAATATGAAAGTAAATGTAGACATTTATAAATTGATATGTAATTAATACATACACACACACACACAAACAGCCAAAAATAATGATATCAATAAAAAAACAATACAACACTGTATTTCGTACAGACTAAGTATTATTACTCTAACGCACACACACACACACGGCCCAAAGGACCACTACATTTAATTACGAGTATTCTGTAAATTCAGAGAAACCATTTATAAAGACGTCTTCAACGAACATTCTATAAAAACAATAAAACCCGCGTCCGAGTATCGAGTCGAGTCGAGTCGAGAGAAACAAACTAATGTTCCTGGAAAGCTCGCGACAAAAGGCGCATTACTCGTAACAGGCGCTGTCGCTCTTCAACGGAAAGCCTATGTGGGCTCATATTTATGTATTGTTCAACATTTAACAACGTTAATAGTGAAATCAAAATATCAGATGATTCACTCACACAGTTAGTTACAGATAGTGAAGATTGAGGAAAATATTACAATATTCATAATAGAAACTTAAGGAACATTTGGAATTACTTTAACATCTTGTGCCAGTAATAATAAAAAAAAAAAAACAGACGTCACTATTAATCAAAGTGACGTATCATCATTGGCGGGAATGACGATGACAATATAGTATAATTTGTCTGAATAGAGACACGTGTAAATGAAACACAAACACAATGGCACAAACACTGATAGTAGTATCAATCGCTATCGTATTCATTGTGCCGTGCTTCTCAGAAGCGGAACAGCGTACGAGTACAATTATCGCGGTTTCCTTGAACCGACCGCTCTGATCCTAATTACGTCTATACACACACATATAGTAAAAGTAATGAAGTCATTAGCGTTATTACTATTTGTTATTCATATATTATTCAAGAAGAAGAAGAAACAATTCAAGTTTAAATAGTACTTTTTGTAAATAAATTGAATGCTACGACAATAAAGTTAAGGAAAATGTAGTTTAATTAATAATAGTCAAGGTTGCGTCCGCGATCAACAATGGACGAAAGAAAGTGAATATTTTAATACAACGAGTGCAGGTGGGTTTACCTTATCCGGGGCGGCGTCGAGCGCGGGTCGCAGCTTCGCCCGGCCCGCGCCGCCCGCCTGCCGGATGGCCGCCATGAGACTCGAGTGGGCGTCCCCGGAGGGAGCCGGCGCGGATGGGGCTTCGGGCCGCGACTCCCTGTTAACAATACTAATACTCATCAAATTTAATCAATATCTTGTTAGTAAACGTACCTTCAACAAACCTAAATATAATCAGTTTTGAAAACCAAAAAGGTGACCTCGGTTTTCCTACGATATTCCATATTTGGGGGACGGTAGGGAGGGGGGTGTATAAAATTTCCCACAAACACGGAAAGCGTAAATGTCCGAGGCCACACAGCGTACGCGGGATCGGTGTCGTAATAAGTTACCGAGAAATCAATATAAATATGTAATTAGGCGGAGCCGACCGATATGCAAACGAACCACACAAATATGTATTTACCTGGAAAAAAATATTCCCTCACAATCGTTAATTGTGAGAGCGTTCATTTGGATCGTCTTATGATTTGTGCACTAGCTGAGGCTCGCGACTGCGCTCGTGGAATAATAACGTGATTTCGTGATACATTTATGTAATATAATTAGTTTAGGGATATTAAAGTTTTTTATTACTAAAATGAACGGGTTTTTTTTTCTCGAAAACTCATTTAGTAGTTAACAATCTTCGAGTTCGAATTTTAAATTTTTTTATGATTTTTTTATTCAAATTGTGTCGGTGGCAGTGTATGTTTTTAGTATTTATTAGTTTTATATACTTCATTAACACTACTGAACTGTATTTTGTGAAATTGTTGTGTGACCGTTTACACATTACGATAAAACTACTAAAAATAATAGAACTACACAAATTTATGACAATTAATTTGTAAACTTGATGTCAGAGTCAATATATTAGATAATTTAGTAAAAATTGTAAACATATGTAATAAAAAACAGAGTAACGAACGATATTTCTAACAGACAATATCTAAACGAATACGTCAACAAACTGATAACACTTACTCTGAATGTACGGACAATATAATATATATATATATATATATATATATATATATATATATATATAATAGATGTATGTATATCTACATACAGCCGTGACCTTCTCAACGCATCGATCGGTCGGTTTGGATTCACTCCGCGTACAGTTAGTTAGTTAGTGTCCGAGTAACGGAGCCACCGGTCTAAGGGACGCTTCGGGAGCTCAAATTAATGTTTCGATGTACCTACTATTAGCTTTGCCCGCGGCCTTGCTCGCCCTAAACTCTACATTGGATAATGTGTCCCAAACTTGTAGCCTATATGTTGTTCTAATATATAAATTATATTACTGTAAAGTTTAATTGAAATCTGTGTAGTTTATTAAAACGGATCCTTCAACCTGACATTCTAACATTAGAAATAACTCTAAGATGATAAAAAAATATCTCTTTAGTCTATAAAAATTACAATTGTATATAAAATATACCACACAATACTTAATATATTTTAGCTTTAATTTAGAAAACTCATTTCAAAACATTTAATCATTGTAAGTTATAATAAGATAATATTTCTTTTTTTTATATATATTTATAGAAATACACATGAGCGTCAGATCCTCAGTAGTCAGTAGCTGGCAGGAGGCCAGTCTGCACGCACACATACACACACCTTCATAAATATCAAAACGTCTAGGAGTTAATTAAAGCGATTCTGACGACTCGTTGAATTATATATGAATTCTAGGCAAATTCTCACCTACACGTCCTCTACCTGGAGCGTGACTCATCGCGACACGAGCGCCGTGTGTCCGGGTCTTAATCTCTTACCGCTTAATCTTATAAACAGTTAAAAACTAACAAAATACGTAATATATATAAGTGTTCAAAAATTACAAAATAAAGTCCTTCTCAACTCAGTGCTGCGGTTAATAATAATAATAATAATAATGCGAGTGATGTATCAACGCGTTCCAAATTTAAAAATTTTCATTAGCCATGAAGCTTGCTATTGATTTGAATTTAGAATTATTTGAATTTAAATTTTTCTTACAGAGGTTTTGTAACAATCGATCAATTCTTTTTAAATATGTTGGTTATATGTAGTGTATAATATTGTTTCTTTTTTTTTTATTGTGAATGTAGGTCAATGGTGTGTAGTATAAAAGGCGCGACGACTAAACATAAAAGGAATAGAGCAGACAGACATTGACAGTGAATACTAAAAATAGCAAACTTTCGTGCGGCGGCGGCGGCTCTCTCCGCGCGCAGTTCTGGGAACACTGAACACTGAACACTGATCGCATCGTAGATGTCCCAAACAGAAATAGCGATTCGTAGGAACGGGGAGTACCTTTTCCTTGACGTGCTAGTGTATTATGCGGAGGGTCGTTGACCCGCGGTGCTGTTTCACTTGTATCGTTAAATTCATTGGTGATAACCCTGCAGAGATGTCATCTCCATAGTATACGGTTGTTTCATGTTAATGTATATTAATAATATTATTATTCGTATCAATGTTATTTTATTTGTTATATTTCAATTTTCCTTTGTTTTATAATAAGAATTTCGTAAATTTTGTTACAATAATTAATTATATATATAATGTTAAAACAGAGTATTATTTACTTCCTCAAATAACGAATTAATCAACTTTACACAACCTACATTAACGATAATTATCAGACATATTTTGCTACACAACTGTGTTAAATGCGTCTATATATACATGGTGTGAAACCTCTGAACCTCTGAAAAGCTAATAGTACAACTGAAGGCAAGCAAGAAAACAAATTAAAATAAAATACAACCCTTACAATGCTAGAAAAATGGCGCTTTAAAAAACATCTTTTTTTTTTTTTATTTCATATTTTTACTCGTAACGAGGTGAAATCAGTTAAAATAATATATTATTTTATACTTAAATATTTATTATTAACCGTATCAGTGAATAACTATCAAATAACATTGTTTTTAACATATAGCATTTTTTTCAAATATGTAATAATGTTAAACTATTGTTTTGTGTAAAATTTCTGAAGAAATATTTTTGATTTGGAACTTTGAATAGCTCTGGCGTAAAAAAAATATGAAAGCAACATTGACCAATCTCTTTAAAATATTCCTGGTTTAATGGCGTTTCTAAAAATATGTAATCTGTCGATATTGTAAAGAAAAAATACTGAACTATTGTTATTAATGTGTAAAATGGGATAATTATTTAAAACTATTAAAATTAAAAACACACGAAAAAATCATAAAAATATGACTTTTCTAGCAGTGTAAGGGTTTTTTATTTTTTATTTTTTTGTCGGGCTGGCCTGTAGTTCTACTATCAGTCTTTCAGAGGTTATCCATTGTTTCCTGGACACCCTGTATAATAAATGTGTGTTGTTGTTAGTTCAAATCGTTCGCTGTTAGAGAGTGCGTAAGTCATCAGATCATAGACCAACTCTACATAAAATAACAAAACTGATTTTAACAAAATGTTTTAAATAACTAACATTTTATAATACAATTATATTTCATTGTAGTATATATATATATATATACCAACCAAGCTGTATATATATATATATATATATATATATATATATATACAGCTTGGTTATTACCATGAGATATTGTTTTCAAATGATATTCTCACATATGTAATAGGAAATACCTCATTGTCTCCGACGTATCCTGGACAAATACTAATAAACAGTTATAATTACAAAGTTCTATGAAACTATAATAATAAATAAACTATAATTAAAATCACCGCAAACTATTTAATAATAACTAATATATTTATTTGGCGTTCGTGAGAACATTTAAACAAAATGGCGGAGACGTCGCGTGCGAGGTGCTCATTGTAATTAATCAAGCAATTAATAATGATATTGATTGTTTAGTGATTACGTTATTATTAATATCTTCCGGTGTTATTATTAATATTCTTAGTATCATGTATAAGACAAACATTTTAGTATATTTTAATTTTGACCTTGAATATGAACGTCTAGACGAGACGAAATATAATTCAATCATTATATATAATTAAAATAAATGATCTGTCCGTGTGTAGTGCTTACGTTCGTGTTCACAGACTGACAGGCAATATATTAAATTATTCCAAATGTACAGTTAGTATCAATAACAATATCTATACATATTACTTGTAGGTATATATAACTAATTCTTTGGCTCGTTTCTCTCAAGAATAATTATAATACAGTGTAAACTCTCTATAACGAAACTCAAAGGACTGAGCATTTTTCATCGTTATAGAGAGTTATCGTTATATGGAGTGAACAAATAAAACAACCAAATTTACAATAATGTTTAATAAAATATGCATATATGTACATATATTGTTATTTACACATGTATTCCGTTAACTTTGTCTGACGTCTTTTGCTATGCCAGTACTTGTTTTGTATTATCTTATGTATCCTATTCATATCTAGATATGTGGTGGAATCATCTTGATTAAACAACAAAGATGAATGATTTTTTGGTGGTGATTTGGCTTCGTCCACTTGATCATCTTCTTCATCATCATTATTGGGGTTTTCCTTACTTTTTGAAACTAAATCAACAATTTGTTCATCTGTAAGTGAATCGGTTGTGGCTACATCCTCATCTATATTTTCGTACGATTGTAGATCTTTGTTAAAATTGTCTGGTATGTTGAACTGGCTTATCCATTCACTCAGCGGTAGATTGTCTTCACTATCAAATTGATCCATTTCTACTGTCTGGCTACTACATAATCCAGCATGACGAAAAGAATGTTGGATAGTGGCTGCAGTTACCTCTTTCCAGGCTTTTGATATAAAGTTCACTGCTTGTAGCATGTTAATCGAGACCTTGCCGTCAGTTTCGATCAGATCCATCAACATTTTCCGTCTGTAGTGACCCTTTAGACTTTTAATCACACTTTGATCCATTGGTTTGTTCATTGTTCAAGGCAATTAAGAATAACAAAAGCAAGACCGACCGTTTACCACCTCAGATGTTTCGAAGCTTCAAAGTCTTTTGTTACCTGATAAGATAACATAAACAATAATACCGATAATAAATATGTATTTACTGTTAAAATATGAACACATTTCTTCGTAATAGAGAATGGCTGAATCGTTATAAAGAGTGTATCAATGTATGGGTTTTAACGCAAACCAACCAAGTTGTGTACACTTCTACTTTATAGGGAGTTTATCGTTATAAAGGATAACGTTATAAAGAGTTTACACTGTATTTATATGAGATTCATATTTTAAGTGTTATTTTGCGTTATAAAATAAGTCATAAGTATTGTATTGAGTGACATCTGAGTAATGGATCTTAGCTGTGAACCATCGCTGGGACGAACACAAACAAAACACCAACTCTATCCGTCCGTGTGTTACACGATTACTAACAAACCACACAAATATAATACATATTGTAAATAACATATTATTCAGTTTTATGTACAACAATAAATTCTAACGTAACACTTCAAAGAAAATTGTAATTTAAGTATATATATATATTAAGGCGTACTTTGCAATGGCACGTGTAATCTTCAAGATATCAAAACAATTTAAACTTCTCAGAAGTCGCAATACCCGAATTTGAGACCCAATTATGACTTGGACCAAACAATTTATTATATATATATATATATATATATGTGTACCATAATTCCGAGAGCACACAGACCATTTATAAGTTACGTACAGACAGCCTTATAGGATATGTAGTTAGCATACTATTATATTGATGCTAATTTATATCAAGGTCATAAGCAAGAATAAGGAACCCCGTATACACATGTAAAGCGCCCCGTACACACGAGGGACCCCGTAGACACGTATGAGGGACCCCGTACACAACTCCGATATCACTACGGATACCTTTCCTGTTATTGTTTGGTTCAAAATATTACATTATTGTTATCTGTGTTTGCGTTTGAAACAAATAGATACTTTATTAAATTATAATAAATGTACAGACGAGTCATTAGTGTAATAAAATAAACTGAACAATCAACGAAAAAATAACGAATCAATCAATCATCAATGAAATAAAATAACTAAACCCAGCGGCGGGCGAGGCCACCAACGTCATATCCATTAGACGAATTAGAGATCAGTGTGGGTCGAGGGTGACCGGGCGTCCCTGTAGAGACCACGGTTAACAAAGCCTATGGAGTCTATGACACCATTGTAGTATTAATTATATGCCTCTACTTTTCTTCGCAATATCATTTTTATATCAGTGATACGTCAGATTCACGTCAACAGTATTTGAAAATTGAGATTAAAATATATTTAACATTTTGTACCTAATCTGTAGTAAATCTGTCGAAAATACCATAAATAATATACATATACAGTCACGCGGACCCGTCTCCATCAAATATTAATTCCACATAACAGAGACGTTTGAATGTTCCAAATACTTGATATTGTTTGATAAAACAAAACAAAACAATATATTGGAGATGATAAACAAACATTGTTATCCTTAGCGCACTCGCCGAGTGCCGAGTGCCGAGTACGGGGAACTGACGAGTTTGTAAACTTTCAAACAAGAGAGCAAACAATTTCATATTATTACGTAGTTGCGTGATTAATTACTATTTTAATGTAAATAAATCACTTTCCTGGAAGCTCCACCGCCGTGACGCTCCAAACAAACGACTAGCCGGCTAGCTGAGAGGAAATTTAAAATTCTATCGCAGTAGCATCCGACTTTACCATTTCATGAAACTTTAATGTTACTCGAAGCACTTGTAGTTTGTTTTATTCATGCGATACCTACTGCCTACTGCGGGAATAACTGTCGCCGAGATACCGGGACACGCGTCCACTGATCAGAACAACAGATACGAGATTTGATAGTTTTAGGATATGTGTGAAAAAAAAATTAATCATATAATCGACTTGACTATGTAATATATTTTTTTAATAAAACACTTGTAATAGACTATTACGATTTTTTCAAACTTTTTTAGAAATAAAATTTAAAAAAACTAGGGTGTTTAAGTGACTTTTATTTTTTTTTACCCGAAGGTTTCGGAGGGTCGTTTCATTTTATAGTTTAAAAATCCAATTCAACAAAACAGCGTTCGAGAGCTGGTACTCAGTCGGTCCAAACTCTTTGATAAGCAAATATTCCGGAGTCGTGCCGTAAATAGAGATTTCTCAACAAAATCGTAAACTCTTCACCCGAGTATGGTTTGAGAAGGCGTTTAATATTCCATCCAGGGTCCGGCCGAGGGTCAAGTGACCCATAACTCTAATCCGACGCGAGTGGAACGTACGATTTACATTTTTCTACGAAAAACCTTTCCCTGCCTTCCTATCGCGGAGGGGAGAGGGGGAGGGGGGGTGCCGCTTAGGATTCACGCAATGCGGCGTCAATTGCGGTCGGTTTACTTAAAAAAGTACGTTTTGAGAATTTCAATAAACGACTACAAGTGCCGCCTCCCTCGCAGACGACTGAACGTTTAGCCTCAACAAAAAATATATAAAAAACAAGAAATATAACATTATGTATCAATGTCAAATAAATAAACACAATTCAACTTAATCATACAAGAGATGTATATATACTTCTGGTGGAGGAGGAGGAGGAGGAGGTGAGTACAATATACTTAATGCAGTTTGTGTGAACCTTTAATATAAAAAGTGGGTCACTTTGTCAAGGGTCCTCCAAAACCGGTAATGATTAGAATTTTAACCGATCCTTTGTATCCGATAACTTCAACCTACAATTTCACGTAACTTACACAACTGACTTAAACATTATTATATTCACTGTAAGAGTTATTATTATTTTAAAAGTAATATAAAACTTTAACTAAATATCGTATATTTATATAAAATGTGACACACATGCTGCGTGACGCCATTATCAAACAGGTACCCGCCGAACTAACGGTGCATCGGCTTATCTTTTGGACTCGGGGTTATATTTATTTATCATTCGGATTATATTTGTTGTAGTCTTATTCGAGATAGAACCAAAGAAAAATCCGATTTTTTATCGTCTATTATGTATTTATATTTCTTACCTCTTATTCTGTGGTGGTATCTCCATGGGTGCCGGTGGCGGTGGCGGCGGCGGTGGTGGTGGTGGTGGTGGAGCCGTTGTCTCCGGCGGTGGGGCATCCGGTGCATCCGATGGTACATCCTCCACTTCCAGATCCTCCAGATCGGGGAGCTGGTGGGGGTCGGGCAGCTCGAGGGATTCCGTCTCGATTAGATTGATCGGATGGGTTGATGGATTGATCGGGAGGACCGGCGACGTCACAGCCGACGGAGCTATGGAACCCTCAGCCGTCACCGAGTACTGGACATCGCCAGCTACGCCCGGTAGATGAGGGAGATCCAGCGGCATGTCCAACTCCGGCACCTGTTTGGAGTTTTGCTTCTTATACGTCATATAATTAAAGTTCGAAAACTCGCTAAAGATGGGAAAAAACCTAAAACGTTGAATAGTATGAAACAATAACTCACCATGCCCATTCCTGGAGCGTACATGTACTCGTCAATTTCTCTTTTCAACAGATTCTTTTTCATGATGGAGGGCGGAGCCTCGTCCAATTCGTCCTTAACGCTCGCGTGCACTCGTGGCTTGTACGCGTCCTTGCTCTTGGTCCCGAAGTACGGGCTCTCGTCGCTGCGGTAGAGGAGCAGGTCCCCGACCGTGGTTATCGTGTTTAATACCGTTTTCAAATCGAAATCTTGTTTTGGTTTACTCGTCTTCGGGTCGGCCACTTTCACGTGGAAGAAGTGAAGTTTCTCCTAAAATAGTAAAATGTATAGAAGGAAAAAAATGCACAGTTCGTATTTGGTGTATTCAGTTACCTGAATCGCTCTCTCGCCGGCCTGCCTCGATGATTTTCCACTGAGACTAACTTTTTTAGGTTCGTAATGATATTGGTTTGCGTCAAAAATGGATTTGTAATGTTCGTGCACTACGGACGTCGGGTACTTGGCGCCGGAGAAGACCTTTATTGCCTTTTGCGTCCCGGCTAGTTTTTCAACATTTCTCCTACAGGTCTCGATCCTTTCCTGAAGTTCGGACGTCTTTTGAGTGTTACTTTTAATCTTGTTCGTGATACGCCCGAATACGTCGTTAATAATTTGGTTGAGATTGTCCAAGGTGTCGGCTATTTGTAACACTGTCTCCTCGACGCCGAGGTCGTTGGGTATTAAATTGACTTTATACAGACCTTCCATAGTAAGTCGTACGCAATAATCTGTAACAACACAATAACACTATGATGATTTAACAAATAACTAAACCCGTAAATAACTTTGTTATACATATAGAAATATAAATAATAAAATAAATTTTAATATAATAA
Source organism: Melinaea marsaeus rileyi (assembly GCA_918358865.1). NCBI lineage: Eukaryota > Metazoa > Arthropoda > Insecta > Lepidoptera > Nymphalidae > Melinaea > Melinaea marsaeus. The sequence goes on from OU911089.1 coordinate 1,112,035, forward strand.
GATAGATGTCTCTATTTTTTATGGTATTGACAGATTTCTCCAAAAATAACGGCTCAAGCGTAAGGTTGCGAGACTACCACTGCTTCAGTGAAACTGATGCGAAACTCAAGCTTAGACAAACTTTAGAACAACTTTAGAGCAATTGTTATATTGAAGGAGTTATTAGTGTAATATATATTATATTAAAAATAAATCTTACCTACAAAGCTTCTTTTATAACACCTAAAATAAATTAATAAGGCACAAGAGTTATCACTAGACGTCAAATAATAATATTAATAAGTTCAATAATTTATGCTATGTAAAGCTAACTTTTATGTTTTTCCTATTTACAATTCAGTCACATGAGTCTATTTATTCATCAGTACCGCGTCACTATTCTAAGGTATAACCGTCTCAATTGTTGTAAGGCCGAGCGGGCGAGTCCCCGAGGAGGGTGTTCAAGTTGTCGTTGGCGGGGTCGGTGCTCCACGAGAACCGACAGTACGCGTCGGGAGACATCGTCGGATCCAATATGGCGGACTCCTCGGCGTGCTGGCCGGCCGCCAGGATGTTGTTGAGGTGCTTGTTGATCACCACGTCGGCCGGGCTGACGTAGCCGCTCGACGGCTGTTTGGTTTGGAAGGCGTTCCGTTCGCTTAACTTAAGACTAGGCAAGGAGTCCAATGACTGGAGCTGGATGTAGCTGTTGTCGGCGCTCTGTTTGGTTGGAGGTGGCAAGGAGGGCATCGCCGGTAAACTTTCGGGTCCGGCGGCCTTGGGATGCAATGATCCCAATTTGTTAGTATTCATCATAAATCTAGCTTGCGCTTCTTCAGCTAGCACGTACCCCGAGGATAGGGTCGGCGGATTGGTTACAGTTCCTGCGTTAGAAGCAAATACGGGCGGCGGCAACCCTGCCATCACGTAACTGTTACTGGCCGGCTGAGTGATAACGCTTGAAGTGGGAGCTTTGGTTGGTACAGGAGCCGGTGCCGATTGCACATAACCTGTTGATGGATTCACGACCGGTTGGACATAGCCACTGGTAGGATTTTTCTTAAAAGCCTTGTCACTAAAATAAGGTGAGCTTTCGGGAGAGCTTTCCGTATCGGAAGACGAAGACTCTTCCTCTTGAATATCATTGCTATCATCACCTTTTTCTGAAGCTGCTTCTAAGTTAACCGAGGTTTCCGAACTCTCCTCTGATGTCGAAGCTTGTCTCTCGACGGGAACTCTCGAGGAGTCCGATAAAGCAGTACTATCTGTATGGTCACTGGCGGCACAGTTGTCATCCTTCTGTTTTGTATCCGTTGATGAAACAGTTGTTTTACTATTAGGTAACAAGAGCATTTCATCAGATGGAGGCTTCTCTTCCTTAGTTGTAGGATTCCAATTACCAAAAGTATATTTAGATATATCCTTTTCTGGAATACCTAAACCACTGGGTAAGACCGGTTTAATATCTTCCATTTTCCTATACTTTTTATATAACTTAATCGAGCCATAAGCAATAGCTATTAACGAAAACACTGCCATAAAAATGAATATCATAGTCAGGCCGTCCTTGCTCTTACACGCAACAGTGCTCGGTTCACTCCACGGTCCTGCATAAGCACTTGCTTGTAGGACATCAATATTAACAGCTCTGACTTGATATGTCTCTGTGGACACTACTCCCACACAATATTCCACTGCGTAGGACAAATCGGTCGTGTTTATCCTTTCAGGCGTTGAATCGTCTTTGATTCTTTGTATTTCATAATAATCTACTCGACCTCCAGGAATTTCTGGGGGTTTCCAATGCAGCTTATTTGGATTGTTCTTTACGGTCGGTGCTCTAAGTTTACTCGGAGAGCCTATTTTGGTGGTTACCGTCACAGAGTCATTGGATTTTATTCTGGAACATAGCCCTATTGGAACGTTACAAGCTTGCACATTTAATGAGTAATTTGTAAATCCTTGAAGTCCAGTTATAGTTACTTGTCTGTGGGATGTGTCCGTCCCAGACACATTATCAACATATAATTGTTTATGATAATTATAAATGACATATTTTCCAATATTACCATTTTTGTGAATCGGCGGATCCCAAGAAATTACGAGTGAAGTATTTTTTATATCCGTTATTGAAATATTAACTGGGTTGGTGGGAGTATCCTCGGAAGTTGTAATAACGGCGGTAGCATTGTCTATAGTTTTTTGTCCATAAATAGTATTCAAAGCTATCGTGAACTGATAGGTTCTAAAAGGAAACAAATTTTCTATTGTGACCTCCATTTGCTTGGGGTTTGATATAAACTTATAACTGTTATTAAAAGACTTATCGCAGTTACTGCTCGTTTGAACTATAGGACAGTAAGTTATATTATACCCAGTTATAATGCCATCTTGAAGTGCACAATCCATAAACAATCTCAATGTTACAAATGTCTTCCCCGGCACATCGTACGTCAAGTGAACTGGAAAGCCATACATAACAAATCCATCCTTTGATATGTCACAGTTGGCCCACACCATTCCGCTCGTCTTTGAACCATTATTAGCGGCTATTGCAAACTGATACCTGTATTCTCTCGGTAAATCAATAACATGATTGCTTTTCTTTGAATCCAGAACGGCAAAATCCATTCTACCCACACATATCTGTGTTGCGTTATGTTGACACCAGAAGAGGGTGTAATTGTCAATGTTTTTTATTGCAACCCATGATAGTTCGTATGTCCCATTCTCATATGCTAATTTAGTAAATGAAGTAAGTTTTAGGGAATGAGTATCTTTTTCTGCAGGTATATAAAGATGACTGCTGTTAAGAGAAGACCCTTTGTCATTGATCGACCACACCGTGATATCCAATGCATTGAGTGTTGCGTTGAGTCTAACGTAACTTGAACTCTTATTTTTATCCGGATATACTGTTTGAGTTTTGTTCCCTTGAGAGACGAGGACCTTGTATGTAAAATTTGTTCCCGCCTCCTCATATTCTTCCAATTGTTTCCAATATACGTAAATCACTCTATTATTACTATAGGCAGATTTATGAAAAGCTCCGGTGATTGTATCGGGTGGTCGTTTTGGTCTTTCACTAGCTGTGTAGAAAACTACATAACTAAAATCAGACCAGAACTCCCGTTTGACAGCTTTTTTAGATTTAATAAACACCCTTACTTCATACTGTTTGTGGGCATAAGGGAGATTTGCCAGTTGAAATCTATAAGTTTTATTTTTTGGGGGTAGAAATGATGAATTGACTCTGTGAAATTGAGTTGTGTTATCAATTTTAGCTATTTGATATTCTATTATGTGGTCCACTCCACAATGTAGTAAGTCAGCCATATTGTCAGGAATGCTCCACATTAAGTCAACACTGTGAGTTAAATTTTCTACGACTTGTAAATTGTAGGGAGGATCTGGTTTCACAATAGAGTAATGATCAATAGTGAAGTTTTGACTATTACAATCAAATACATTGCATGCAGTTAGGTAGAAGTACTGCTTCTCTTCTTGCTGTCTATACCTCGGTTTGCTAGTTGTATTCCAAGCACAATAATTTTTTAAGGTGGCATCTTTTTCAGAAATACAAGAATGATCTGTCATGTAATTATTCCCAGAGAATGTTACAGAATAATTAATTTTACTTAAGGAATCTAAACTTGTCCACGAACAATTCAGGATTTCTAGATTATGAGAAATACAATTAAAATCTGTAACATCTGTTGGGGGACTCTCAACAAGTATTCGGCTCATACATTTTTTTTTGGTTTTACTATTATAACAGTAGTATGTGCTTGATTGCTTTTCTGGCTTTTTAATATACAATCTCCTTGTTGTACTATTTACAACTTCTGATTTAAGTTGGCGCCCGCCTAATAAGAACTGAATATCACTTGAAGAATAATTTTCTGCAACACAAAATATTTCTAATGGTTGACCATACTCTATGATGATTTCACCTGGTGGATATATCGCAACTGTTATATCTACACCGAGGCATTTTGAAAATATACACGGCAAACTTATTAAACACTTTATCAAAAAACACCAAATCCACGATCTCAACTGTGGCCCTTTCTTGGAAATTCTGCACTTCGTTTTTTTACACGTTTCGGGACAATCTGCCATTACTGACACAGTCTCCTTTAAACAGCTTTTATAAATAACATTACGCTTTGCACCAAATATACTTTCAAGCTTCTTTTAAGAAACGATAAACACATTTGTTTTATTTTTTATATGAGGAGCTCAATGGCGCACTGTCCTCCTGTATCGTTGACACAAGGTTGACTAAGTTCGATCACACAACATTACTTTTATTAAACTTCTACTAATTTCTTATACACTGATATGGGTCCGTTTATAAAACTTTGAAAACCGCGTCTCGAATCTCCGAGAAAGCATGAAAATTTAAAACGACTTGCTACTTACATAAAATATAATGAAAAAACTTTGAAGTATTTCTGATTTCTGAGTAACGCCAACTTCACGTCGGTGCAAATTAATCAATAGAATTGATAATGTTGCTATGTACAAATATATATTTAAATATAATTTACAATACTATAATTGGGTAATGTGTATTATATTTTCAATTGAAATATATATACTGTTATCATTATTTCAGTCTCTTAAATGAAAAAAGTATATAATTGACATAATGTTTTAATTTAATTACAAGAAATATACCTTAAATTATTAATTAAAGCTGTAACATTTTATTATTAGATTTCAGTGTGTGAAGAGCTTACTTTAACAGTTATAAACAGTCACACTGGTATAGGAGGTAAATAGAAAGAAGTCAGAAAATATTTACGAAATTAATTCGTCTCAATTATTGAGCGAAGCGAGCGTAGCGAGCGGAGCGTTCTACTGGAGACTTTTTCACATTCTTTGTCACGAATACTACTGGACGTAATATTATAAAATTTTGCAATAAAGGAGAGATAACAAATGAAATAACAAATTGAAAAATTAATTTAAAAAAGTCAGAACTATTGAAGTCAGAAATAGTGTTGCCCACAGATTATTGTGTTGTCTATTGACATTCTTAGCTTAAGGATGAGCGATTAGAGAATTACTTTTTTCAATTTCCGAAATACAAATGATGGATGTTTCGTTCCAGTTGCATCTTCAAGCGTCATTGCTTTCTTTACACAAGTTCTTATATTAAACTTAAAGCTTACAACACCAGCAACACCTATTTTTATTTGTAAAAATGTTTGTTCTGTCGAGTTCTATTTAAATATTTATGACTATTTAAAGTTAGAATCCATTAATCCACTATAAATATGAGTCTGCCAATACTATAAAAGATGAAAGTACATAATAAAAGAGTACCTACCCATCCGTGGAAGTTTGTGGCCGTTTTTTTCATGTATCTTAGATACAGTATCTACGATTTGGAACCGGGCAATTAAAATGAGACTTTTGATGAGGGAGTTGACTTGATGGAGTTATCAGTTGGATGGACTAAATAACTTGAGCTGATAGTATATTTCAGTGGCTGCTACTTGTTCTCCTGCACTGTGGTGCTAGATATGCCGAGTTTAGGTTTATTTAGTTCCTTTTGATGCGATCTTTATTCCAGACTTTAATGACCTGAAGGTACACTGGTGATTGCTGCTGTATTTACGTAACGAATGGAGATTTGAGTGCCATGATTAGAATTGATTTGTTAGTTATGATGAGATCTTACCTCCTAGCTTGAAGGAGAGACTTGGTTTACTAACCAAATTCAAATTATCTTTATTCAAGTAGGCATTACACGCACGTTTGAATCGTTAATTATTACAATATAAAAGGTCAGTGTAGTCGTTCCGTGAGTATGCTACCACCGCTCGATTTGCTGCTTTGCTGAGAAGAGCCGACCAGGCACTCAACAGTTCTCGGCGTTTAAGACCAAATTATTACGAACCAATAAAGAACCCGTGATAAGGAACTTGTTAGGTCATAATTAGTCCTATCACGCGCAATTCTAAAAATAAGCTTGGTATTATCAGCAAAAGAATACAATGTCACAAAGACCTTTTACGAAAAAGGGTAAATTATTAATATAAAGTAAAAACAAAAAGGGGCCTAGAATAGATCTTTGTGGAACACCCATCTTTAGGGTGAGAATCAGCTAATTCAGAGTTATATCGTCCGTGTGGTCCTTTTGATTCAAGTAAGCTGCAATAAAACAAGCGCAGCGCTACGTACTTCATAGAGAGGTAAGTTTAATATTTTAATTGATTAAGAGTCAGTTAAACAAGTGAAGAGTGCATGCACAATGTGATAAATGGAGCACTGCCAGCCCTTGTGAATAGTCAAAATATCTCAAAAAAGGTGTTGGTTCCAAAATTCATGTATGAAAGTGGGACTTTGGTTTGGCAGAAAAAAGCTGTTGAAACGACAGCTGTAAGGAGCATGATAGTTGTGAAATTAAATGAATGTTGAGGAATACTTAAATAGTTAATTACATAATTGAGATATATATAAGAGAAGTATAGAAGGCTAGTATATAAGCTAAGTACATAGCTCTAGCACACAGGGCTAGTAAATTGGGCTAGCACGTATGGCTAGGACGTATGGCCAGGACGTAGGGCCAGGACGTAGGGCCAGGACGTATGGCTAGGACGTATGGCTAGTACGTAGGGCTAGGGCTAGTACGTAGGGCTAGGGCTAGTACGTAGGGCTAGGGCTAGTACGTAGGGCTAGGGCTAGTACGTAGGGCTAGGGCTAGTACGTAGGGCTAGGGCTAGTACGTAGGGCTAGGGCTAGTACGTAGGGCTAGGGCTAGTACGTAGGGCTAGGGCTAGTACGTAGGGCTAGGGCTAGTACGTAGGGCTAGGGCTAGTACGTAGGGCTAGGGCTAGTACGTAGGGCTAGGGCTAGTACGTAGGGCTAGGGCTAGTACGTAGGGCTAGGGCTAGTACGTAGGGCTAGGGCTAGTACGTAGGGCTAGGGCTAGTACGTAGGGCTAGGGCTAGTACGTAGGGCTAGGGCTAGTACGTAGGGCTAGGGCTAGTACGTAGGGCTAGGGCTAGTACGTAGGGCTAGGGCTAGTACGTAGGGCTAGGGCTAGTACGTAGGGCTAGGGCTAGTACGTAGGGCTAGGGCTAGTACGTAGGGCTAGGGCTAGTACGTAGGGCTAGGGCTAGTACGTAGGGCTAGGGCTAGTACGTAGGGCTAGGGCTAGTACGTAGGGCTAGGGCTAGTACGTAGGGCTAGGGCTAGTACGTAGGGCTAGGGCTAGTACGTAGGGCTAGGGCTAGTACGTAGGGCTAGGGCTAGTACGTAGGGCTAGGGCTAGTACGTAGGGCTAGGGCTAGTACGTAGGGCTAGGGCTAGTACGTAGGGCTAGGGCTAGTACGTAGGGCTAGGGCTAGTACGTAGGGCTAGGGCTAGTACGTAGGGCTAGGGCTAGTACGTAGGGCTAGGGCTAGTACGTAGGGCTAGGGCTAGTACGTAGGGCTAGGGCTAGTACGTAGGGCTAGGGCTAGTACGTAGGGCTAGGGCTAGTACGTAGGGCTAGGGCTAGTACGTAGGGCTAGGGCTAGTACGTAGGGCTAGGGCTAGTACGTAGGGCTAGGGCTAGTACGTAGGGCTGGCAGACAGGGCTAGCACAATCCTTGAATTTTGTCAACTGAAGCTAATAAAGATGGACTAGTATAGTTCAGCTGGAGATCAGAAAGAGCAGAAAATAAATTGCGAAATTAGGTGTGAACTGAAGGATTTTGACAGGACTCGTTAGATATTCAAAAGCTATCATAAACAAATGTGTGAGTGTGTGAATGATGTCTCATACTCGTCTAAGTGAAATAAAAGACGCATAAAGTCACAAACTTTAATTATTTATTTTTCATATAAATACTTTTAGAGACTCGACAAAGTCACAATATGAAAAACCTCCGATGCGTTGACGTTCACCAGGTACCTTCCGCAGCTCATACAAAACAACAACTTACGAACAATAAATACCATTACTATTAAACAATTCATTCAAATAATTCCTCCTCACTATTGCATTATGATTATTTAAAGAAATCCATCGGTTCGGGAGATTATCAGAATCAAGTACCATATCATATTATAAAATCTAATCAGTTTAATTATACCAGTGCCGCAGACGACCCCGCGGGCTCCCGAAGCCAAATCATATTCCTTCCTCGCTCTCCTCTAACCCACACACCCTCCGCCGTAATCGCAACAAAATGAACATCTCCCTCCTATTTACAACTGTACATTAACGAAACATTTCAAAAACTACAAAATAATATTCAGAACAATAAACGCGCTACAGTTAATTAATACATTATATTATTAAAACAATTATCATCTCCGAGCGTTAAATTATATTTACAGTACTAACTAAACTAAACCGAGATGGAAATGAGAAGAATTGCACTCGAGGTTCACATTTGGACGTATTGCGTCTGTGACGTCATCTGTGACGTCATCTGTGGCACACGCTTCGTTGGCGACCCGGCGACGCTCACCGTTACGTATAGGGTGCGGTGTCCGTTTGTCTGTCTGTCTGTATACGACAGTGGGCGTGTTTTAAGGTACAGAGGTACAAATTAGGATGGTTCGCGTCGCCGGTCTCAATAATACGCACCGTCCGCTCCCAGCGCTCAGACTAACACTTACCTACTATAAAAGTTTTACTTAACTACGAGTTGGCTTTTAATTTTGAACAATAAATACGAGTGCAGTCGCTAAGCAATAGAAAAAATAGAATAAGAAAGTTTGGAAATTTTTTTTTAATTGACAATATCATAAATTAAATAACAGAGGACGATATTTTAGGATATTTTAAAGCAAAGTATTGACGTAAAATTCTTTACATTAGGAAACGCTTACACTTTAAAGGAAATAATATTAATCTTAAAAACAAATATTCCCCACTCAGGTAAAATATTGAAATATATCAACTGCACTCAAAGGTAAAGGTAAACCATAAAATTTAAGTAATTAATTGAACAGTGCTGCGTTCCCATTGTGCGTGCGACACCTCCGACTATGCGTAACTGACGTACGGACAGACGAGAAAACTTTTCAATATCTGGTAACGGGCGTTCGTACGTATATAAATAATTTTTATCGTGTATTGACACATACGTACATACGATCTAAATATAACTACGATACGATGTATGAAACAATTATATTTTACTAATAACTAGCATCTATTTCATACGACCGTGCGAACCCTTTAGGCCGCGTCTGTGGCGAGACGGACGTGTAAGCAACTACAGGTATACTCAATATCATCTCACGGGCACCTGCGGCGACGGCGTCTCGAGGGGTTTGTTACATCCGCATTGAATTAACGGTATTATTACAATAAAACAGATCTAAATTCGATATGTATAAAATGTCATGCAAAATATTATTAGTGTGAGTGTGGGGGGTTACAGTACCCTAAGTTTGTAAATTGTCGGGTCTGCGGCCGCCGGGGAGGATACACGTTTGGAAATAATTTCATTATAAAATCAATATATAAATCGCTTATTCTATTTATTATCTACTCTCGAAATCTACGACTCCTCCCCCCCACCCCGGGCCGACCGCAGCCCCGAGACGGCGGGCTTATATACGACGATACATGTACCCGCGTGCCGCACTAGGACACGTCGGGGGAGTGTTTGTTTCTCTCGAGCGTGGCCTTGGAACTGCTCTCGATGCCGGAGTCTTCGTCCCCGCTGTCCAGCACCGTGCCCTCGCCCTTTACGGGCTCCGCCACGGCGCCGGGGCCCTCGCGCTTCGTCCCCTCGGCGAGCGCGTCCTCCCGCAACTCGTCCGTGAGGACGATCTCCGCCTCCCGAACCGCGGCGGGCTTGCAGGGCGCGCTCTTCCCGAAGGTGGAGAAGGTGGGCTCGGGTGCGACGTCGTCCCGGGTGTCGCGGGGAGTCGCAGGAGGAGGCGCGGGGTCGTCGGGGGTCGCTTCGCCCGCCCCGGGTCGCCGCGGCTTTTCCAGCGCGAAATTGAAGACGCGACTGTGGCGGGGCGAGGCCGCGTGCGGGCTGGGCGGCAGGTCCAGCTTAAGCCTGTCCCTGGTGTGCCGGAGGCCACCCAGCGCCTCTGCGGCTGGAGAGCCGGGGCCGGCTTGTTCACCGGGACCGGCGCCGTCGGCGGCACGCCAGCACGGCTCGGGCTCCGGGAGTCTCCTAGCTCCGAAGTCCTCGTCGGCCGTGGAGCCGGGCGTGATGTCCTCGACGCCTGAGTCGGGGGTGGTGAAGTCGAACGATGGCGCGGGGGTGAGCGCGAGCGCGGTCGCGGTCTGCGGGAGAGGTGCGGTCGCGGTCTGCGGGGGAGGTGCGGGTACGGGCGCAGGGGCGAGGGCGGGGGTGGGGGTGGGAGGGTTCGCGGGAGGCAGCGGGGACGGGGGAGGGGGGAAGTCCTCTCCGATTTCGTCGGACAGCTCGCGCTCCAGCGTGGGCTTGATATGCATTCCGGGGAAGAACTGGCTGGTTGTGGACATCACCCCGAGGCTCTCGAACGGCCGCGCGGACGACGATATGAAAAAGTCTTCATCGTAATCTGTTAAAAGACAAACAATAAAACAACCGCAATGAAGTAAACGTTCTTGGGTTATCAAAGTACGCACCCGCACCGAACGCTATTCCCGATCGTAGAGGGAACAGGTCCAAGGGGTCTCCGCCAAACAGTTGTCCGTATCCAAACTCCGCTTCTTCGACGCTGGATGGATCCCAATCTGAAATGTATACATATTATTTACAATGGTTGCGTGTTGGTTGTTGTTGCTGGTCGTGAGCAGTAGTCTAACCGGAGTAGGTGGAGTAGTCTGGCAGAAGGGCGGCGGGGGAGTCTCCCCCCTCCGGAGCCTCCCGCGGGTACTCGTACACGCAGTGGTACTTCTGTCTCTTGAACACCACGCGCTTCTTCATGTCCTGCATGTTAACTTCTATGAGATCAAACTGAACAATGAACTATGGTAGGGATGTTAAAACGGGTTTTGAATGAGAGATTTTGTGTATTACTGGTGATATGTTTTAAAAAAGGCCTACAATTAAGTTTCCACCCTTTCCTATATTGAAAATAGGGAATTTATGGTCATAAAATATACCTGATGTGTCATTCAAAGTATTGTCCATCGTTTTCCACCACCTTTTCCCATCTTTCTGGCAGCGTAGGGATGCCTCGTCGGAAGAATTCTTTATCTTTTGAGCCTACCTGTGAATCGACCCAATTTTTGGTTTCCTCATACGATGTGAAGAGTTGCTCAGAAAGACCATGTGCCATCGGACGAAATAGATGGTAATCTGATCTGAGAAACGTCCGGGGAATAGGACGGGTGGGGCAGAACTTCCCAATTAAGCGTTTCCAAATAAGTTTTTACCGGTGCCGCAACATGTGGACATTATCATGCAATAGGATAACTTTGTCATGTCTGGAGTAGTAGTGGGGGCGCTTTACTTTGAGTTTTCGACTCGGACGAGGTGGTCCCCATGATTTTCTCCTTTTTGGTTTATTGTAATGGATCCATTTTTCATCACCAGTAACTATACGGCGAAAAAACCCTTTATTTTATGCCTGGCAAGCAGCATTTCACATGTGGAAAAACGGCGTTCAATGTTTCTCGGCGTCAGTTCATATGGAACCCAATTTCCTTATTTTTGAATAATTTTTTTCCTTGTTTCCTTGTTTCTGATGTCACTCACGACAATTTCTTTTACTTAAGGCAGCCTCACTATATGCTTCTACAAGCAATCGATGAGCCTCAGCTGCAGATTTCTTCAAATGAACGAAATAAATCAAAAGTCCCGCAAATGACGCTTATTAGGCTCAAAAGTCGATATTTTCGCATACAAAGGAATATATCACAGTAATAAAGAATCCCTTATATTTTGAGGTTATCTTGTTCCCAGATGGAAATCTGTATGTCTAACTATAACGCCTAATACTTCATCAGTTTCGACCATAATTAACTAGTGGCGCTACCTTTTATCAAACGGCGGAAACTTATTTGTAGGCCTATTAAAATCAAATGTAGTCTATCCTTTGAACAAATATATTTTTGTAAAAAAATGTGTATTATTCAATATTATATTATTAGTCTGTAAACCGACCGTCGGCTGCTCCAGACTCCTGAGCGACGACTTAGCGGGGGCGGCCCTGCAGTCCCAGGAGGAAGGGACGAACTCCACCTCGTCGCCCTCGGAGCCGGAGCCGGAGTCCCCGGAGCCAGACGCCGCCCCGCTCTCCGTTCCGCCACCCCCTGCGCCCCGCTGGGACTGCGACGCACTATCACGTTGCTACACACACACACTCGTTACTCACCAACAAATATACAATATATTGGGACGATCTGAATTTACGAAAACAAATGAAAATAACACAATCGTTTTACTGATGACGAATTTACATTTTCATATAAATGACCGATGAGAAAATAATACATTAACAAACAGCAAAAAACATATGTTTAATACAAGAAAATAAACAGGCATGATGTACGTATTACAGTGAAATAAAGTATGGTATCGTGGGCACTAAACAACTACAATCTGTAATATACAACATAATAATAATAGTACATATAGTAAGTAGAGTACAAACTCACGTGGTCGAAGAGGGTGGAGGGCACGAGGGAGGTCTCGTGTCCGTCTCCGTCCTGGCGCCACACACACACACACATGTACATACATATACATGCAGGCGTACCAACACCACGTACACACTATACACACACACGTGTGCACCAACGTTACACACTAAAAACTTTTAATTACTTTTAAATTCAAAACAAATGCCATATCGGAGCGCAAAGTTTCTCAATTATACAATGCACACGTGTGTATAATAGAGTGAGGGGGAGGTTATAGGGGTCTATTAATATATTTAATATAAGAGAAGCAAAATTAAAATAATAACTCTGTAACCCATATGTTTGGAACGTATTTAATAAGTTTTTTAATAAGTTTATTGTTAACCACACAATAAAAAAAATTGCTAAATAATAACAATATCCCATACCAAATAAGCAATACAAAAAATATCTACTGAAAGTCCACACCTCTTGTAACGGGATAAAAATGCACCCAAAAAGGAACATTCGTCAAGCGAGTCATTCACTAGGTCATTACTCACGAACAACTAAACACTCAACAACACTCACCTTCCATATAAATTCTCCACTCGACGAGTTAGTGGAGTGCGAGTCGCTATCGCTGTCCCACTCTTTCAGTATCTCCGCCGTGGGGTCGGGTTTGCTGTCCTGCTCGCACTCGGGGGACGTCGGGTCGGTTGGAGAGTCTCGCGTGAACGACGTGCTCATTATTTCCGTAGCGGGACCTACGTCACATTCAGTTATTAAAATATAAACGGTAGCCATTTATATTATTTCAATAGTAAATACTGACCGGTAAATCTTATGTCGCTGAGGAGAGGGAAATAGGAATCGAGTTGACAAAAATTCTTCTCGTTTTGTAAGAAGTTGTTCGTTTCGAGAACTATCTTTTTATCTTCTCCGTTGCTTTTTTTATCCACTCCTCGGACCGACCCGTCCGTGTGTTCGTTCGTAAGTAAAGCCTCTTCGTGTATATTACTTCTGGTGGACTCCGAGTCCGTCACGATGTCGGTAGATTTCTCGCAGCTCGGCGTCTGATCGTCTCTGTATTCGTTGTTTCCAGAGTCGTTATCGTCGACGTTGCTCTCCAGGAGCTCTTCGAAGGTCTCGTTCAGAAAATTTACTGTCGCATACATTTCGTTGCCTCCATTGCATTTGATGCTGCCGTCCGTTGTGGGACTTTTTCCGTCTAAAACGTTTGTCGGTGTAGTTTCGTGAACACTTCTTTCTAGTTCCGATACTGATTCCGGTTGAGATTCTTTGCCGCTCCGTTCAGAGTACATACTAATTGATGAATATTGTATTTCACTTATTGGTTCATTTTCGCCGATACTAGATTTTATTTCGATTAGGCCGTTAAGTCTTTCGGGCTCAAAACTCTCATTTATCCAAATGTTTTTGACGGGCTGATAGCCACCTCCGTGTGAATCGTATGAAAAATTCATTTCTTTGCGATTCGATTTTGCGTGAGAATCGAAAGTTCTATTGGGACTCACTTTAGAGGCTAGCAAGGGACTTTCGGTTATGATAATTGAATGCGGCTGTTCCGTCTCCTCCTCCATGTCCAGATCCGTGATAAATACATCTAGTAGTCGATTATTAGATATGGTGTGAGATTCGAGTAAATTCGATAAATTTGTAGAATTATGATTGGGAGATTCCGTTTCTGAGGTTTGTTTCTCCGAGTGACTAGTGCTATCGTAATCTGAGTTTGTGATGCTGCCCATGGCGATTTCACTGGATCTTCTCTCGCTTTTTAGCAGAAGAGAGCTGGCGTCGATAACCGACGATAGATCTTGGGGACGGCTTTTAACTGAACTTTCAAACTGCTGAAAACTGCTAACTTCTTCGTTTTTCTGACTAGAATTTTCCTCGGCCTGTGCCGAATCTTGAGGCTTCGCGGTCGCCGAATTTTCAAAATCAGAATATCCGGGTGTTTTGTCGGTTAAATTATTACTGATAGATTTGCTTTCTCCCTCTAAAAGTATCTCCGAACTGACTTCTTTGCTCAAAGTCGACGATATGTCTTGAGGTTTCATCTCGGCCGACTGAAAGAACGTTAAAAAATTGGGTAGACTATTTACAACATACTCGGAATTGTCCGATTCAGTATCGGGTAGCTTCATTGATACCGACTCCACGTTGTCCGTGTCTTCGACCACAACTGTGATCGGAGTGCTGGTTACCGAGTGAGCCATGTTTCTAAAATGAATATTTGGACTCCCGTCGTTGTCGTTCTCTTCATTCAGACTCGTTCCTTCTAAACTTTCACATTTATTGATATCGGATGTATCTTTCAGACAAGTTATTTCAACACTCTCCATTTTTCTAAAACGTGGCTCCGCATTGAGCTGCGGACTGACATTTTCATTTTCACAAAGTTTCTGATTCACAATATTTTTAGGTGGAGTAAATTTGTCTTCATCTCCAATCGGAGATCTCCTCACTAATTCCGGTTGCTGAAACTTCCAAGAATCGTCGATACCGGAAGCCAGCTCCGTAGTACAGTGCGAATACGTCGGTAGACCGGACATCAGAGTGCCATATGCTAAATCTTTCGTTTGAGTATTTTTAGTGGATTCGTTCAAATCGGATTTGGTGATGACAGAGGGCGTGGCGCCCGCCACCTCCGATTTCACTTTCGTATATGTATAATTATCGTTGGCAGTAATCGAGTCCGGTGTGAACGTTTCACAAACTTCAGATTTACTGTCGTGAATGATGTAGGTCGAACAGTGACTCAGTTCCTTGTCGTCGTCGTTGTGAGTTAGGGTGTCATCACTTTCGCTTTTATCGTTCTCTATAGCTCCAACATCCACAGGAATGTCCGAATCCATCGCGAGATCATCGAAATTTTCTTCGACATTATACAGCGTGTCATTAGAACACCACGAGTCTATGCTGGTGGCCTTCGATAAGCATTGTGTTTCGGATGGTTTGGAACATTTAGCGTCGGTGGGGATGGTGGTTTTGGATAAAGTGGAAGCACCGGCTACATTATCGGATTCCGGCACAGAGGTATCCGTGGTGGGACTGAGGAGACACGGAGACACCTGGGACAGTCTCTCGCAATTCGCATCTAGGTCGTCGTCGTTCTTATTGTAAGTTCTATCATCGATTGGAGATTGTATCTCCTCCTGCTTCTTTAGCGGACTGGCGTTCAAGCTGTCGGCGCTCATAGTCATCCTGAACAATTATGTTTATTAATGCACAGCTAATTATATTAAATCAATATAATATAGTACTCACTCTTTGCTGCTGGGGACCTCTTTATGTACAGTGTACGTGTGGTTATCCTTGGTGATGGTGGGGAGGTCGGTGACCTCGTCGGACATGTTGCAGGGCTCCGGATAACTCGCGGAAGAGTCCGTATGCGTTGATGCATTCCCTGGTAGAGTCATGCAATAAACATAACTACTGTTTTATTAATTCTAATTCAAAATATTTATTCAAGTATGCATTTACAAGTACTTTTGAATCATAAATTATTAAAAAAGGTAGTACAGTAATCAGTTCGTGAGTAATTTTGACTTTTTACATTAGGAATTTTAAGCTTTATGCTTTAGTTTTCTTAGCATTTTAGATTGAATTATTAATTTTAAAATAATAAAGAACAGGTAACACAGTGCTGCCTACTTCGTCATTATTAGTTCTATCAAGCTTGACATTAAAAAAAGGGAGGTGTCATCAACGAAAAGTAGTACATAGATCTTTTACGAAAAAAGAACAAGTTATTAATATAAACTAAAACTAAAAAGGGGACAAGAATAGATCCTTGTGAAATACCCATCATTAGATGAGAACCACGCAATTTAGAATTATTTACGTAAACCGTCTTTGATTTAGGTAAACGGCAATTCTGGTTTAGAATATTTTTTTAAAGATCTTACTTAAGGTAGGTAAAACCGAGGTAGACTTCTAATTCCCGGGTTCTAATCTATCGCGACTTTTAAACAAAGGAACTACTTTACTGTTTTTCATCAAATCTGGGAATATATCGGTCCCAGTACATTTTTTAAAAATTAAGGATAATTGTGGGGCAATATCATTTATAATGGTACTATGTAATTTAACTGACATACCCAAAAGGTCAGCGCTTTTTTCAGATTTAAAGTTCTAAATGTTTGAATAATTTCATGTGATGAAACAGGTTTAAAAGCAAAACATTTATTACTGACTGTTACTTAACGTTATCAGTCGATTTGGCCAACGCATCAGATGATGAAAAAATTAAATTACTCGTGTCTGTTATTTCAATTTAAGTAAAAAGTCTCAATAATAGCTCCCACATTTGTATCTGTATTTATTTCAATATTATCAATTTTTAACCTTAGGTCCATTGGCAGCCCCGAAAGTCACCGCACACTAACACCGACTAGTTTAGTTCCTCAACTCTAAGTAATTAAAATTGTCACTAAAAGTTTATTAAAATATTTGTTTTAGTATACAAATTGCTATTTACAATATATTTAAAGCTATATGCGGTTAAATGAATATATTGTTAGATGTAATCTTACAGTGGTCATCATTATCGTACGCACACAGCTGCATGCGCGTCTCTTCGGCGATGGGTGAGAGCGCACCGTACGTGAGCACGAGCTCGGGCGGGGGGGGAAGCTCCGTCCACTCCCCCTCCACTGCAGGCTCTATTCCCGCTACCTATTAATATACTATTATTAATTTTATACTACGTAAGACGAAAATGGTTATTTTTAAACATATATGTAATGAAAAATGTATCAGGATTTGAACCTGTGACATCTGGTATACCGTGACCGTGCTCTATCGCCGCATGCTACGTACGTAAAATTGTAATTACCTGAGCCAATGGCAACTTCAATTCCAGTTCGTTTCTCAATTCCTTCATTCTCTCCTCGTCTATGGCGAGACTGTCCCTCAGGTTGTCTGCGGAGCCCTTGTTACCCGCCAAGTACGACTCTGGTATAGCATCGTTATTTCCCATTGAAATATTTTCATTAAACGTTAGACCTTCCTCGCTTAATGGACCGGAGTACTCCAAATTCAAATTGTTCTCGTTTTCCGCCATTGCTAATTTTGTTGTAATTTGCAAATCTATTTGGTTCACGTCCACGGCGTCTCGGCTGGAGTCGTTCGGTGAATTAGAACTATTTATATCTATATCTACTAAGTATTTCTGATGGGTTGTAGTGGCAAGAAAATTTCCTGGCGAATTCGGTGGAGTTAAAGGCGAGACACGCTTCTCAGTGGAGGACTGATCTTCAGTCTCATCTGTGTTAGCTGTGGCGGATTCCGGCTTAGCCTCACTGACGGTAGCTATATCATCGAAATGAAACTCATCCGGCACAATATCGGGGACTTCGTTTAAGAAGTTGCTATCACGCAAAGGAGAAGGCGTCTCTAAATTCATTTCGCTAAAGTTAGACGAGAGCGCAAGTATTTCCTCTCTGTGGAGGTCGCTGAGGTCGGAACTTGATTTGATTCCCTTAAAAAGGTCTAGGGTACAGTTCTCGAAGGGACCCAACACCACGGAGCTATTTTCGTCGTAAGTATCAGTGTGGTGACTTTTCGACGGGGACTCGAAGGGACTTGCATTTTCCGGGACGTATCTCTGCTCCAACTTCGTCAACGTCACCGTGCCGTGGTTGACTTCCGTCTCCTGATCAGCTTCCAGAGTACTTTCAATTGAAGCTTCACTACCTTTGGGCGTGCTTGTACAAATATTACTAATGGCTACATTTTTACTACTAAAGATTTTCTCAGAATGTAGAAAATCGTGAGTTTCTTTAACCGTACTAGGGAGATCCAAATACACCGTGGAATCATTCTTAATTATACTCCACTGCGCCAATGCGTCGGAGTCGGACAGCTCTAAACAAGATCTAATAACATTCTTAACATTACTATCTAGGGATTCGTCTTTTAATATTTCACTACTAGTATCATTAATGAGATCCATATAAACAGTGCTATCACTACGCAGCTCTGTTGGTTCCTTTTCAGAACTTATCTTCAAATTTGAAGATTCATCTATTGTTACTTTTTCGGGACTTATCTTAGGATTTGTAGATTCATCTATTGTTACCTTTTCAGGACTTATCTTAAAATTTGTTGATTTATCTATCGTTACCTTTTCAGAACTTATCTCCAGATTTGTAGATTCATCTACTGTTACCTTTTCAGGACTTATCTTAAGATTTGCAGATTCATCTATTATTTTCGTTAGATCGTTTATCTTTCTACTAATTTGAATTTCATCACAAGTGGACAATTCGTGATTTTTTTGAGCATCAACTACTACATCGTATTCGGGAGTATTTAAACTATTACTATTTTGTACTGTTTCAGGCTGCTCCGCGCTGGTTTGTTCTAAGAACTGTTGTTCTAAATATTCTCCAACTTCGTTAGTAGAACTGTTACTTGTGATTTCAGAAACTGGCAATATTATATCATATTTATTATCATCTTTATTATTAAGTGAGGCCGCATCGTTCGTTGGTTTTTTTGAAAGAGAGACTATTTCATTGTGTATTTTTGTACTTAAATCATCGGTAAATGCCGTCAATACTTCAGGTTCATTATCTAACGTGCCGTTTACTTCTGGCAGAAATTGATCACTATCATATAAGTATTTAAACTCTGTATCAATTGTATCTATTTCATTTGTAACTTGATCACTTCCAACATCATGTTTGTCTCTTGTTGCATTTTCTATTTCATTATTTATAAAAGCGATGTTGAAATCTTCAGAGTTTTTTTCACTGTTTTCGTTTAAAGAATTTGTATGTTTATTATCCAAAGGTGGTTGACAGTCTTGTTTTAAAATCACTTGTTCATTTGTTTCACTTACACTAGGCATTGAGGCCGCACAGAGTTCCATCAATTTCGGGACTACACTAATGTTACTGGCTACATTATTTCCGTTTAGCGAATAACTATTTGTTTCAGTTGAATTATTACCATTTATTATACATGTATTGTGTTCGTTAATTAAATTCGTAATACTAGGGGTCGAGTCCTTGACGGGAGTCTCCGGCGTGAGGTTCTCTAGGGTACGTTGACTCACGGTATCGCTGTGTCGTTCGAACGAGTGGCTGAGGGTGCCTATCGTGTCCCCGTCTCCCTCATCCTCGTCCCCTCTATCCGGAGTCCCCTTTGAATCTAGGCCCGCATCTATAATATTCTGGAAGTTACTTATACCGGGCGACTTAACCATACTCGTCTGCATCGGGTAGTCCTTCTTACATTCTAAGCTCAAGTTATCCCTGGATGGACTGGCCTGGTGACTGGACTCGGAGCTCGATGTCTTCTCCGAGTTCAAAATATTATCGAGATTCTTTATCACATCGCTCACATCTTTATAATAGCTAACGTCGTCCTGGCTCCCGTTAATAATATCTTTTACCCACGGATCCATTGAGCTGTCGGAGCGGTCTTGATCTCTATCTCTGCCGTCGTCCAGGTGTACGTTACCTTGGTGGCACTCCAGCGCGGCCGTCTCGTTGTGAGTGAGGTAGATGTTTCTAACGTCCTCCAGAGACCCGTGCAAGTTCGTGAGGCTGTCGGATTTGATTTGGATGGAGAGGGGGTCTCTGTCGGACATGATGCTGCTGGATCTCGATACGGCTGTGTCCAGGTCCACGCTGAGGGAGTCTCGTGTGGTGGGCGCCGTGTCCAGTTCTTCGGAGACCGTGAGGTGCGAGGTGGAGGCGGAGGGCGCGTGCACGATGGCAACGTGCTCGTCCACCTTGGGTATGGTGTTGGGTTTGAGTCTTTGCCAGCGCTCCTCGAAGTCGCTGCTGGAGTAGCCGTCGTCCCTAGCGGGGTCGCTGGCGCGCGAGTGCGTCGAGTGGAGGTGGTTGATGAGGGCGTGCACTTGGGCCGCCGATGGACGACCCTCGGGCTGCTGGTTCCAGCACAGTTGCATCACTTGATATCTGTAACATATATATAACGATTACGAACTGCAGAACATTATCCTAGCTCGCCATACTAAATGCAACACTGGTTGAAAAAGGTGTACATACAGATGGTTCCTGTAGGGGCAGGGCAGGTCGGGGGCGGGGGGCGCGGGCGCAGGGGGGGCGGCGCCCCACGAGCACACCTCCCACACTACCCACCCAAGCGACCACACTTCGCTGCTCCACTGGAACAAACATTTATTATTATTATATATAAAAAGTTAAATTCATCAAAATCGGATACGGACACGGGAAGTTCAGTTCGAAGAGGGCGGGTCAGAGGTCACCAATTCGAATCCTGCTATTATTAGTGATTTTATAATTTTTTATTTATTAATATACACACTTATTGTGTAAAAGCTAAAGCGATTTAACTAGGGAGTATTATTTCTTTTAAAATGTCCACAAATCTCTGCAACACACCCTGTGAGGGACGGCCTCACATAGCAAAATTAATAACAAAAAAAAACAAATTTGATATGTATATACAATATGAAGGAGTTAATAAATATACTACTGACGGTGTATACGGATGGCTGTCTGTCCGTCTCGGGCGGGACGCACTGGGAGGGCGGCGGGCTGGTGCTGTACTGGCCGAGGACAGCACGGACGTTATCTGTCCCACGGATCAATATGTTTCCGCTCCAGAGGTTCCTATAAGCATGTGTACATAGGAGTTATCATAAAAAGAAACACGTGTTTTTTTCTTTCTTTAGATAAGTATCTAACACAACGAGGGACAACACACCCACCCGTATAAATATCCCCTCGAGTGGATGTAGGCGAGGGCGGAAGTGACGTCACACATGAGTTGGAGAGGCACCCCGTTCTCGTTCAATATGGCCATCTTTGGACGGTTCACTATTAGATACTGTTGGAGATCCTGAAGGACATAAACGTATGATTACTTAAAATATATGATATTAAAATTATATATAATAATTGGGTACTCACCATCGGACATAACTCGAAGAGGAGGATCCAGGGATCCTCCTGGAGACATTTCGCCACAAAACCCAACACGTTCTCGTGGTTCATATCTCTGTACAGGCGACCCTCGTCCAGGAAGCGCGCCTTGTCTTCTAAGCTGGCGTTTTGGTTCAGAATCTTCACGGCCACAGTTGAGGTGCCGCCTCCGTCGTCCACTTCGCCTTCGACCACCTGAAAATATAAACATACAATTATAGAGAGACGTGGTTAACGTTTTCTTTGTAGTTACAAATCAACTCACTCTCCCGAACCACCCGCGACCGATTTCTCGAAGATATTGCAACTGATCCCTCGGGAAATCTTCTCCGGCTGTAACAAATACACCGTTATATTAAAAGTGTAACTTATATAACAAAAACTATTATTTGTTACGCTCACCAAACCAATCGGCACATCGCTCCAGGGGGTCGACGACCCGTATATCCGAGGGTAGGGGTTCAAACTCCACCACCGACTCCCTGCTGAGGCGGTTCCTCTGCTCGTTGTCGCTGGTGATGTACACCGCCGCGTTGTTGTTGGCGATGTTCTGCATCTCCCGCATCGATATCGGCCCGTTGTTGTTGTCCTCGCTGATGTTGTTGTTGATGGTCTCGGAGAAGCCCGAGTCGGGCGGCTGGGAGCGCCGCGCATCGTGCAGCTGCGACACGCTCGCCGTGAACAACTGGTAACAAATACATTCACTTCACTACGAGATGGTTATTAAACTAAAATGTTAATCAGAGGAACGCTTTAAGAGCTTCGTTTTGTTTTATTGTTAATTTACACTTATATTATGTTATTCTTTTATTTTTATAACCTCTTCATTACAGTCAACATGCGGGTATTTTTAAAACTAATGTTACAAAAACTAAAACATAAAAACTACATATACATATACTTATGTTAATAATAGATAGTTACATATAATACAACTGATAAGTGAAGAACACGTAAAAGGAAAATATAATACTGTTTTCTTGATATTAAAAATAATATGTATAATATTCTAAGAATATATAATGAAGACATCACAGCGCTGACGGCAAACAATAAAACGCTATAAGGATTATCAACTACTGTGTACCTGGTTGTCCGCTCCCTCATTCGGCTGCAGACAAGAGAAATATATATATTAATTGTTTAATACTTAAATCAAACATTTAATAAATCTATAACATTACGTTAATATGGAATTATTGATCACTTGCCACGTGATTAGACGCTGGTGACGGTTGTTTGACGCAAGTACAATATTTAACAAGACTCATAGATAACAAATGCTATGCGCCTTTAAAAATTATAATTACTGCATTAAAGTCAATACTTTCTTAGCCAAGTGTATTATCTGTCTTAGTGTTAGGTGAGGGGAATGTTTTATAATGTAGATGGGTCAGGTCAGGATGAGTCACGTTTCACAAATCGACATTGGCATAATGGATCGCTTCAGTGTCCACGGTCAGTCAATTTGGTGAGCCGCACCTCCAGTATTGTGGAGTATTTAGCAATGCGAGTACTTATTATTATTACAAACTTTATATTTTAATACAGACTGTTACATCTTATATTTGTTTTTAAATGTTAATTTTATGATGTTAGTATTCTCTCGGGAATAATTTAGATTCAGAAATTCAAGACTAGAGATATTATAAACCGAATAGAAGTAATTAAGTATTGAAATTAAAAAAAAAGTGAATTTATAACAATTATTACAATAGGAATCAAATGGTTATGGGGCCATACTTTACATTAAATATATAAAATTGAAATGTTACCAACAAATGTTTGTCTATTTATCTGTTTGTACACTCATTATGCGATAACTTGTAGTTTAACAGCTCATTTGTCGTACTATACATATAGGAGGATACTTTTTATTAAAAGACTTATGATATTTGACAGTGGAAGACAGTGTCCTCCATAATTTGGACAAAAAATGTACTATGACTTAGTAAATGATACTAACACTTATTACAGTCGTGTTCTGATACTGTTGCTACTTAGACCACGAATTAAACTATCGTGGCAGTACTCTTCGAGTCTAATAGACCCTTCAGCCCTTAAACGTAACTACTAGAAACGGAACGCCCTCGACGCGTAACTGTGTGACTGAGACATGTTTCAGATGCCCTATTACTTAACGAAAACTACATCCAATACTCGTCACGTCCGTCGCTATATAACTTACACGCAGACGTGACATTATCTCTTGGAGCGCGCACATTCTTTGTCATGTTCTCGTTACAATTACCAACTTTACCACGATATCAAACCGACCATTCATAATAATAGTAAGCTGGTCGTATATAAAATTCCATACATTATTAGTCATCGGCGGCGAGATAAGAGTGATTATAAATAGAGGGAGATCTTTAAATGCAATAATATCCTGCAGTGTCTGCGTCTAACGCACGCGCCCGCTGACTCACCGCCGCTCCTACGGGACGCACTGCAGGGTACACGTCCAACATACTTACCTTATTATAACGGACCTCCAAGTACTGTCAACATGACCTAATACATTTTGTCAAAAACCTTTTTATATAAATACTTGTAAATATATAATGCGATGGTTTTGTTAAAGTGTGTATTAATGTATAACGGAGTAAGCAGATTAGCATCTACGTAAAGATGACATTATACAAATTAATAATATTATATTATACATATTATTATTGTATAAATGTATCAAATGTAATAATATATTTTAAAGAACGTGAACGTGAACGTCCACTCTGCTATTTCAATTATTTTGGCACGAAAACAATATCGTACACAAAACAATATTGATACTATTTTCACTTACTACATACACATATATATATATATTATGTATGCATTGAGTGTCTGTGTAATTATATTTTATTGGTACATAAAAAAATATATATTTATAATTACAATTCTCCGGTCCTTATATATGTAGTAAGTTATGTATTATGTATATATATATATATATATATATATATACATATATACATTCGACATATCAATATATAACAAATATTTATTTATAATTTTAAATCAAACAATCAGTAGTATTACAGATTTATTATTTACCAAATATAGTATCTGTTTCCCGTCTTTGTCTGTTCGGTGTATGGTATTGTGTAGATGTCTATTAAATGTTCACTTCTCCATTGTCAAGCGCTCATTGATGGTTCCCGTGAATCCTACATAAATGCCATTCATTGTATATATAAAAAACTGTATTTACAGTACAAGTTGGTTCGTTTGTCCGTGTACGGTGCGGTGTTCGGATGACGACTTTAATACTAGTGGTTTTAGCGTTCTGGATTAAAGTACATTTTTTATTGTAATTAAAAAATATATAAACAGAGAGGCGGGCCTGAGGAGACACTTGGACTAGTTTCACCGACAAGTAGCCATTGTGGTTTCAACTTGAATTTTATTACTTCAATTAGATATTTAACAAATCTCTTTAAGTTAGTATTCATACCTGTTATTTAGTTTACGTAAATCATAAAAGGCGTCACGGTAATCGTTATGTATTAAAGAGGTGATGTAACGTGAAAACGTCTTGGTGTAGTTCCTGAGTGAGGTGTCCCCGTTCACACGGCTGATTGCGTGCGACAAGTGGATAAGAGTACACCCGGACCCGCCGCCGTCACCACCACTCACCTCACCACCACTAACTGTGCTCACAGAGTTGAGCGTATTGACAAATAGACAAGCTTTATATGTATGTATATATATATATATATATATATATATATATAAATATATATATATATATATATATATATATATATATATATATATATAGATTTCTAGACCTTGAGATAAAGTGCTCATATACTTTGACTTATATTAAATTATTTTATTCATTAGTGACTTAAAGGATTATTTTTTATTGTTGATATTTTTATTAATTGTATTGATAACATAAGCTAAGATATGAGTTATTATTTATTAATAAATTTCTATTTCTATACAGGCATGATGAACTGTGTATGTGTTCGTGGAGCGTCATGAAAAGACATGGGATCAGTTTCTCTATAACAATGACGTTAACGTACTCCTCATGACAATGGCCGCTCTGCGCAACGTTTTTATTTATTAAAACTCTTACATTATGAATATAAAATAATTTCAGGTTTACATTTAGTTTATTACTAGTGTTTCGCCCCGGCTTCGCCCGAACATAGATGTCACATTATATACCTTTTTATTTATTGATGGAAGAGTTTTTAAATCGCTCCAGTAATTTTAGGTTTATCTATTACGAACAATTAAACAAATAAATTTTTCCACTTTATAAGTAATTTTAGTATATATTATTTAAATATTACATAAAACAAGACGATTCAGTATACGTTACATACATTATTTTGGTCCACTGATATATAATGTGAATAAATAATAGTATAATTTTTTTAATAGTCAGAGGTGCAGTCCGATGCAGGCACAATACGCTGCACTTGCTCTTTATACTGAGAAGACATGATGAAAATGCATTGAAATAATACATTGCTGGGTGAAAAGGGTGACATTGTTTGCGTGCATTAGCAGGAGTAGCAACGGGGAGTCTGAGAGGAATGGAGGAGAGAGGTCTAAGATCGCTGTTTTTAGGCGCCGTGCCAACTCCAAGCGCCACTGCGCCCGCCTCATACGTCACCACACAACAATATTCACTTTGTAATACTTTAGTTGGCACTTTAAGGGTCATATTCGGATAAAATATTATATCACCTAACCCTACATATATATTACAGGTTAGTGTTACGAATTAACTACAATGTTTAAGCCTCCATCCTTACTGCGGAAAAATGGCTCGTGTCCCAGTTATATTTTAACTCGGTCATTAACCTTGCACTGGGGGACTATTTTTTTATTTAAAATTTTAAAAATTATTCTTAGTATGTATGTACGAGTGCGACAGATTGGTGTCGCGTGTTCGGGGTCCAGATGACCAGACCCCTGGGATAGTATCTCCCGTGGTTAGTATCATATTAATCTGCGGTTTATCCCAGAGCTAAAAGTGCATGCGTTGCGGTCGCTACACGCCAATTTATTAACGTCCATTTTCTTCTTTTATCTCGCTCGCACTCCTATGTTAGAGTGAGTGAGTAGATAGGAAAAATTGAACACAAACACATAGATAGATACTAAATTATTTAAGATGAATAGACTTGTAATAAAGATGTGAAGTTACATCGATGACGCAAACAGTACTCAGTATTAAGCTTAATTAGTGTGATTTCAAATATACATTTTCATGTTATAATAAAATATACAAGATTGTCTGTACATTCTTTTTATAATTACCAAATATCTAAATGGTAGTTTTTAAAAGGGTTGGTGTTTCCTTTGTTCGCAAAACACGGAAAAAAATAAGGTAAAATTTTTGTGTTTATTATTAAAAATATATATATTTTTAAATACTTACATTATATTAACAATAAAGAATACTGATTTTAATTTAGTATGGTATAGTGATAGCTTAAAGTTTCAACAAATGTAACGTCAAAATGTCATATTTCTATGTAAAATATTATCCAACCACGTTATAGAGAGAATAATTGCATTCACGACTACCTCGGTCGTACATTAATGCTGTATTTTCAAGTAGAACCGTGTACACAGTAGGGATCTAATAAGGGCCGGGTTTTTAAAATTCTTGTAAATCAATTTCAGCATGTGTTAATTTATAAGACATCATTGTCATATAAACTATTTGTATTAAAAAATAAAATATTGTACAAAGAGGCCCTAATGGTGTTAATTATGTATTTTTTAACTACTTTCTGGCCCTTGCTGGGCTAATCCATTAGGGTTCTTAATAAGGTCCATAATTGAACCTCAATATTTAAGACGTTGTTTATTTATCATATCTAAAAAGCAATGTCTTTAATAAATAATAAAACAATTTTATAGAAATTAGTGTCTTGGGTCTTATAAAATGTACATGAGTTATAAATCTATTTTCTAGTTTTAAATGAAACATATTGTGACACGAACAATCGAAAGCAATGAACCTCGGTGCGCTTTTGTTCGGTTAGTGGGGAAGGATCGCACGATGGTCGTTTTGAAATAAATATTAAATTCGGGTAGTTTGAGAAGATGGATTATTTGGTACTGGTTCTTATTAGGTGGAGACACCTTAACAAAATTCATTTAAACTCGTAAGGTCCGACCAAATTAAATAAATATCTCTGAAATGACTTACGTACGTACGTAACTGTGTACGGAAGAGAGTGTTTGATACGAATAAATAAATTGTCGACCGAAATTAATAAATTGATTGATTCAATTTCTTCTATTAACATTTTAAATTACACATAATTCCTCGAGTTCCGACGGCCATGAGGTATATTAAGTCTAAGATGATTTTAATTTCGTCCTCTAAGGTGTTAGATGTAAAATAATATTTGTTGAAGCAATATACCTACATACGTTCCATATTTAAGAAGCCCTATGATAGTCGGAGGTTGTGGTACGAGACGCGAATATTTTACTCTCAACACATCTTATATATTTGTAGTTTATACAGATTGTAGTAAATAATCACCGACAGGAAAGAAAGATAAATCAAGTAATATATAGAAATTTTATGAATAAAAAATGTAATCAATATAATGGGGATTCGAACCTGCGACCTTACAGTATAAAGTGTTTATAATAAGTAACACTTTGAAATCCAAAGACCATTATTGGTTTGTCTAGTACCGAGAAAGCTGGGTCTTTTTTTTCCCAAATCTTAGCCACTCTTCAAAATAAGCATAGTTAAATATTTTTTTCGTTATTTGTTATAAATATAAAATAAAGTTATTAAAATATCATAAAATTGGATTAACTCAGGCGCAGATTGAATCAAGAAAAGATGGAATATTTTAAAACATTTTAACGTAAATTCTCTTAACAGTACCTAGAAGATGAAGAAAATGATACTTTAGTTCTAAAGAAGCCCCGTAACACCAGACGGACGGTGACGGGTGGTCACACACGTCATAAATATAATTATATTAAAAGTAACGTCTTGGGGACAAAAATACAATACTTATATCATTTACGTCATAAATATATATATATATATATATATATATATATATATATATATAGATAAGATTGAAGTGTTTGTTTGTAATTACAAATCTACAGCATTTCACTGAATGCGTATGAAAGTATATACGTCACTTACATAAATTTCTCTGTTGTCTGTCTTATTGTTCCGCCTAATATCCGAAGAACTTCACTAGCTTCACTAATGTTATAACGCGCATGCAAAGTCGCGGGCTCGGCTAGTTCAGCAATAAATATACAATGACAGACATCCGATACCAATCAGTACACACGGCGATGCATCATAGCAAATAATAGATTATATTGGTGCCAAATATTATGTTAGTGAGTAACGTCGCGGGGCGGCCCGTGTCGATGAGTCGCACAGACAGACTTTGGATTAATTAGTGGACGCTGACCCTCGCGAGACACGAAACATGATATCTTTAGTGCTTCCATGACATTACAGGATACTTATATACGTTGAGGGTTGTGTCAATAACTGTCTAATAGTTATATTATGTATATATATATATATATATATATTATATACAATGCATTTCTTAACCAGTGTGTATTTGTGTGTTTGTATGTCTGCGTGTGTTATAATAGCTCCAAAACTGGTGACTCTAACATGGTTGTGTTTTTAATTCGATACCCCCCCTCACCAATATATCTGTCCAATGACTCCAAAATATGTATCTCTTATAGGAACTAAGGAGAACAACCAACAACCATATATTGACCATAATATTGAGTATTATGCCTCATGTACACTCAATTGACGTGTGTTTGTAAACAAGGTCTCCACTATTTGTATGTTAGTCATCGTGCAATATTCATTTGAAAAAAATAAACATGTTGATAACTTATAATGAATACTAAGTGAGGAGTGAAGAGGATCCTTCATATCAGTCAAGGACATGTGTTTAATTGATAAAAATGATCAAACCATCAATGGCTTAGAGCCGTACTCAATATAATGATAACGGGCATTGCATAGGGGCACCGAGTTCGTTGACCCCACCGGCCGCAACTGATTAGATAATTTTTATTACAACAATAATGTTTATTTACAACTTTAGTTATTCGTGATTAAATAAATCAGTGTTAGGTGTGATCACGAAAAAAAAACATTAAAGATTTTATAGGAAGACCATTCTTTTGTTATAGTTATAATGACTCTTTTTTAGCGATAACTTAATAATCAGTTTTAATAATAAATACATTGTTAATTAGTTAATCAATAAAAACTAATTGCAATTTATAATTAATACTTATTGGATAACGACATTGAATTCATTAATTTATAAATAAATTTCATGAACTGTTAAAATATGGTTTGATTTCCGATTAATGAAATAACATTGACATGTAAATAGGTATTAATTTTCTATATATATAGTATGAAGTTTGAATAAAATCATATAATATTTTAACTTAATAATCTGTACCTTGCAATCCTTGTGCCGGTAACACCAAGTACATCCAAAGAGCACACCGATAGCGGTGAACACTACCGCCAGTGCTGGCACCACAGCACCTCCACTCCATGCTTCAAATCCTGACCCACTTGCCTCTATAATTACACAAATGTATTAAGAAAATATTTAAAATTAATCTTCTTATAAGATTGCACTCGCAACATTATTTTAAAACTACCCTACTTTGCATTTAAAAATATTTTATATAATAGAGAAAAATAGAGTTATTATGATTCTATTGTGGAAAATATTTAAGTAGTTACAAAATAAATATTATTATGTTTACTACTCTATTTGTATGAGAATTCAAAGATTTTATAACAACATGATGAATATATTTTCTTGTAATATTTTAGATAAAACGAACGATATAATGGTTTTCAGAGTATTTTATGTTGTTATAGTTAATATTTAAACGCACAAACAATAAAATAATGCGAAGATAAATAATTATTTGAAATAAAATATGTTCCATCATTGTCTTTAATTAAATATTATTTTAATTAGATATGAGTATCTCGTAAGTAAAGTATAAGAGAAAACATTATTAGTATTGCATATTGTCGCTTACCGTGCGGGTAGGCCCGCGGCGTTGGGTTCACAGGCAATCCTTGTGCCAATTGGAGGCCCGTTGAGGCCAAAATTAAAATCACCCATAACACAGCCATTATAATTACATTATTTGCACAGCCGTATTATTTTCCGTTTCATTATTTATTATTTTAATACATCACCATAACACAAAAAAATACACGGTCCCTGACAGATTTCCACTGACGAAAGAATACTAGAGCACTAAAGAATATTGAAGGTAAAAAATGGACACATACAACATTTTATTAAACTAGATTTAATTATTACACATTAAATATAAAATTAATTACGTTTTTCGTGCACATTTACATATAAATTGCGCAACCCACAGCTGTACAGAACGCCATTTTTCGATAACAATGTTACCTATTAAAATTATTGTCATTGTTTCATTGTTTTTATAACTGGTTACATTCATACTTTAATCTCGTGCCTAATTATTTTCAAAATTAAGAAAAAATATATTCTTAACCTATTCATGGTAACTCCTTTTTATGAATCTTGTATATTTTTATGATATAATAAATTCAGTTTTTTATATTTACTAAATAAAACTTTTATCTATTTTTTAGAAAAACTGAAACTAATATGCTTTTATGTAAGTAAAAAAAATCTCTTTTAATGCTGTTTTTTTTTTAATATCTAAACTATTTTTATAACTTTTTTCTTTTTTCATTGAGTAAATAAAAATTGAGTAAAAGAATCGTCTTTACTTGTGCTTGTCAATGTCAGTTGTCAAATTATTAAAAACTGATTCGGCTGATGCAAGAAAATTATAATTCTAAATATAAAAATGTGTCAATAATCATAACATAGTCTCAAATAATACAAATGTCTTATTTTAAAAGCTTAAATCCAAGACAATATCATAAACTTTGAAAGTAAATACGATAACCTCAAAACACATGTACGGTAAAAGTTTTCTATTGAGTAAAGTAGTTATAGTAAATAGTAGTCGGTACTATAGCAAGAGAGATTCTAAGAAGCTGTTGGAATTTCTAGCCAGTATGCCGAAAGCAAATTCTACTAGGATAAGTGAAGCTCAACGTCAGCGGCAATTTATATCTAAAAAGTTTGAAAAATATGCACCGAGTACAGTTTATTTGCAAGTACTTGGGTCTGGAGCAAGAGGAGCACCTAATACATTATACCTGTTCACAGATCAAAAACGGCAAGTAAAGAGTAAAATATTATACATTGGCAAAGTATTGCTATAAATACTATTAACTACTTTAGTTGGTAAAGATCTCAAAAAAGACACACTGTTCATTATATTCATTACAAAATTTGTTTTTGAATGTTATTTGTTACATATGGATAGGAGCAACTATAAGAGAGCATATTTTAATGTATTATAATATTTCATCATATTTTAAAGTATTTCTCAAAATTGTTTTCATATGGCTAGGTGGTTATGATGTTATAAGATTCCTGGTAAACACAAACAGTGCAACCTCAGTATAATGATTTTGAAGGGAATCAGAAAATAATTATTATATCAAATAATTCTTTACAAAGAGATTTGTTACATAGAGGTTAATTTAGCTTACAATACATTTTAGCAAGGAAAAAAAAATTATTAATCTCAACTTAGGTAGTAGGTAGAAGGTACTAATCTGCTAACTCTGTTATAGCAAATGAATTTCACTAATTATAAATAAAACACATTTTAATAAAATGCAGTATGTTTTATATTTAAAAATATTTAATTTATTTGACAGTTGTCCTTCACAAAATATGTTTTTGTAATGTAAAGTTATTTTGTATTAACTCTTGTGGGCAGTTTTTTTATTTAAAAAAAATGTTAAATAGAGAAAATCGTTATATTGAGATCCATTATATTAGGGTTGCACTGTAGGTTTGATTTCAAGATTGTCATTTTACACAATGTTTTAGCGTGAAATATTGTATTTACTATTGTACCTTTGACATTATTAACTTGGCAGTGCAGGCCAAATGTTTTTATTTTTTATACTATGTTTCTTTATAACACCTTCTAAATATTTATTTAATGTAATATTACCAATAGTATTCAAAATATTTATTATTATTGAACAAAGCGAGCGGAGCGCTCTACTGGAGACTTTTTCACATGCTTTGTCACGAATAGGCTCCAAAACTGCTTAACGGAAAATTATGAAATATTGCAATCAAAAAGACACAGAATAGGTAATGGTTTTAAAAAAAATATTTTGAAAAATGTCATGTTGTTGAGGAATAATCATAAAAACACTGATATCCCATTGAAGTCAATGGGAAACAATGAGTCATTACACTGGGCTCGCTTCACTAAATATGCAAACGGCATCCGAGATTTCGCGAGCGGAGAGAGCCGAAATTGAGGGTCTGTTGGCTCTCCTAGTTACAATTTAAAAGAAACACAGTAATTAAAGAATAAAAAATATATATAATTTTTACAAATATAGCAGTATTGTAATAAAATTTAAGTACATTTTTTATTCTTGATTACCAGGTACATGTTCAACTGTGGTGAATGTACACAGAGGCTCGCACATGAGCACAAAGTGAGACTTTCACGACTAGACCACATTTTTATCACAAACAAAACATGGAGAAACATTGGTGGCTTGCCGGGATTATCACTGACGCTGCAGGATGTGGGCGTACCCAACATTACATTACATGGACCAGAAGGCTTGGTAAATAGCATTCATTATTGATAAAGATTATAATTCAATATTTTGATTATTTTAATTTATTTAATTGTATTTCAGGATGAACTTTACAATGCCACAAGACGGTTTGTTATAATGAAAGACATGAAAGTGACAATGGCAAAGTGTAGCCCCACTGAGGACTTTGAAGACAATGTAATGTCGGTGAAATATGTACTTATGTGAGTAATGTATATTTGTCTATTGTTGTAGACCTTAGATTGATACTGAATTGTGATCTGTTGAATGCAGGTCGGGTTCAAATGACAATATACTCCAAACTGAACCAAAACCAGTTAATAAAAAGTCAAAATTAGCCGAATCATCACCAGAAAATGAATTTGAGGAATTTCTTCACGACGATACAGACTATTACAGACGGGACGGTGTGAAGGGAGACGGGAATAAGAGCAGTAATATTAGACCAAAACCAAAACCCACATTCGATAAAGGTATGCTGGTTTATTTGTTTGTTCATATATTTTTATGGTTATATAATTTTTCTATTTTCAGACCCGTTAAAGAAAAAGACAGAAAAAGTTTTGTATGAACTGCAGAAACAAACGCATAGCTGTGTGGCCTATATATGTACACTTAAGGTAAGAAACATATCTGTAACCCTCCAATTACTTTAATATTAAACTGTACAATATTTTGAAATAACAATCAGTTAAACTAATAATTCATGTTATTTATGGATTTTACCAGCCTTGAAATTTACATATAGCTACAATTTTAATGAACTCAGTATTTGGATCGTATATACGTGATATATATTGTCACAGAAACGTTTTGGTACCTTGGATTTGGAAAAGTGCGTAGAGCTGGGAGTCAAACCCGGCCCAATGCTGGGTCAGCTCAAAAGCGGCCACGACGTGGTGCTACCCGACGGGACACTCGTACTGTCCAAGGACGTTAAGACACCGGATGATCCCGGTCCTGTTTTTATTGGTAAGTTTTATATATATTTTTACAAACAAACAAACTAGTATTTTGCATGTGGTATTGATTTTACTTTTTTCTCCTAGTGCTGGAAGTACCCGAACTCTCCTATTTACGGGAGGCCGAATTCTCACTGCATTTCGACAATGGCACCAACCCCCAGGAAAACATTCCAACACTAATAGTACACTACACCCCGCCCCACGTATTCCATCACCCCACGTGAGTATTTGACCCTAAACCTTTATTTTATATATTAAGTATTGAACCAATTATTCAATGAAAAAATATCTTTATTCAAGGAGGCATTTTTGAATAGTCAATTATTACAATAAAAAAGGTCACTGTATTCGGTCCATGAGTAAGCTACCATCGAATGCTCTACTGAGATGAGCCAACCAGAAACTCAATAGTTGTTAAATGTTGCAATGTATATTTATCCCCAGGTACCGCTCGTTCATGTCCAAATTTGGCTCGTCGGTGCGTCACCTGGTGCTGAACGCGCAGAACGCGTGCCTGGGCTCGGAGGCGGTGCACCGCACGCAGCACAAGCTGCACCTGCTCGACGCCGACATCTTCCCGCTGCTGCGAGACGTCAGCGTGCCGGCCACCTGGGCGCCCGCCCCCTCCGCCAGTCCCGCCCCCGGACACGCCCCCTCCAGCCCCCTGCGACTGAGGGGACTCGACGAACTCAAGAACAAGGTACAGACAGTGACAGTTATTTATTATTTTTTTAACACAAGAACTAATGTCTTGGCCGTCATGCTTCTGCTTAGCTTACATATTGATTAATATTATTCATATTATATAGTCATAGACCTAATAAATTTGTTAACTTTTGAACCGGTATGTATGGTTATGGGATGTTATTAGAGTTACAAATGTTTTTTTTTTTCTTGTTTTTCTTCATAATACATAGTTTATTATGATGTGACTTACTTACATTGAAATTAATTATCCTGTTATTTAAAGTAAAAACCTTTATGTGTAATAATTTCAGAGTATTGTATATTGTATGTGATTAAAAATGAACTTCAGGTGTAAATTTTTATCTTTTAATATATGTTAGTATGTAAGTGTCTGCAGTAACATGTGTTTATATTCAGCTACAGATGTATTGGACATGATAACAATCACTATATATTTCAAATGGCTTTTAATTGTCTTATCATATGCTTTATCAAGTAAGTGTTATGGGTGCATGTCTCGGTGTGGTGACTGGTACTTATTGTAGATTGCCGTGGCCCAGTTCCAGAACATAATCAACATGGAGGGCAGTGGAGGGGACGGGGAGGAGCTGCAGGCCCACGACTCCGCCCCCAAGCTGGACCTCATAGCGGGGAGAACCCTCACTATGTTCCACCTCAGGCCCCGGAGGCAGTTGGATAGGTATTACTGTCTGTATTTTTTTTAAGAATGGTTCGTATGTGGTATGCAAATGAAGAGAGAAGCAGCAAACTAGAATATTTTTACAGAAAAAAGTAACATTAGGCAGCCAGCATTCTCAGTCACCATACTAAATGTAGTTGTAATACACTGATTATCCCCAAGAAGCGAGGCACTGAGGTTCAACGAACTCTACAGATAGGCTATATATGTAGTCAAGTTGAATTCTGGCTCCATCACTGGGCACTCCGTCCTCCATAAATAATAATAATAAGCTTTGTGATTATTCCGTGTATAAGGTACATATTCAGTTTAGTTCTGCAAGTTTTGTATTTTCATTTACCCCTGTTGGGTAAAAGCCTCATCCATCTTTAGCCATCTACTTCTATATATGGCGACACTCATCCATTCCTTTCCCGCTACTTTTATAATATAGTCTGACCATCTCTTTCTTTGTCTTCCAACGCTCCTCTTTCCTAGTGGTCCATGCCATTTGGTTATTAGTTTAGTCCATCTCTTGTCCTTGTATCTTGCCACATGTCCTGCCCATTTCCATTTTTGACTCATGGTGTATTCTAGTACGTCTGTCAGCTTTGTTTTCTTTCTGATATCTACATTTCTCATTATTGGTTTTCTCCTCAGCTTCAAGATGCTCCTTTCCATAGCGTGTTGGCATGATAGGATTTTATTTTTGGCTTTTTCAGTGAACACCCATGTTTGGCTTGCATAGGCTAGACTAGGGAGTAAGCAGGAGTCCATGATTATCTTCTTCATACTCAGACTGTAACTTCCTTTTAGAATTTCCTTTTGCGCCCAGTATTTCTTTCAAGTGATGTTTATTCTTCTGTCTATTTCTTTTATGTTGCTGTTTGCTCAAAGGAGATTAATTTACCTAGGTATATTTATTTGACATATTCTATGCGAATCCCATCGATTTCTATTGTTTTGAGGTTTGTTGGGTTATTTCTCATAATTTTGGTTTTCATAGGCAAACCGACGTTCTTCCTCCATAAGAAGAGTTAAATTTCTTTTATTTCCTTACTATTTACACTTATTTATACAATTTGAAGTTTTATTTAGATTATACTCCATGTAATAGATTAATAGTTATGTGGTCTATAGCTTTGACTATAATATCAATAACTATATATATATATATAATTGAATATAAAATGATTAGATCAGCGGAACCGAAGCTGCACATCCAGGAGTACATCCAGGAGACGATGGATGTGGACGGCTTCGTCGGCAGCCTGGAGCAGTTCCGTCGGCTGGTGGAAGGGCTGCGGTACTCCAGGAACGACCTACAGCAGGAGTACCCGAAGGTCGTCTTCCTGGGAACTGGATCCTGCATACCCAGCAAGACCAGGAACACCAGCGCCATCGTGCTGCACATTGAGTATGTATCGTATTTACATTACTTGTAATATATATATATATATATATATATATATATATATATATATATATATATATATATATATATATATATATATATATATATATATATATATATATATATATATATATATATAAGTAAAATTAAAGTGTCTGTAAAAATATATTTAACGAAGTCGCTTTCACATCCAGTTACATAGTAATATAATAATATGTGTTGTATGCAGTGAGCGTCGCTCGCTGCTGCTGGACTGCGGCGAGGGCACGTTCGGTCAGCTCGTGCGCTTCTACGGGCCCAAGAGAGTCAACGCCTTCTTGAGGACTCTGAAAGCTATCTACGTATCGCATCTACACGCGGATCATCATATCGGTACGTGTACTGACTCTACACGGTGTTACTCTACAAAATAGAATCAAAGTTTTAACTCTACAATCACTGACTTTGTGTTAAAGGTCTAATCGGAGTGCTCCAAGCTCGTCGGCAGGCCATGGAGGAGGCGGAGGGTCCATTGGAGCCGCTCTACCTGCTGGCTCCCGGTCAGATCGTGTCCTGGCTGTCCGTGTACGACCAGCACTTCGAGGGCATAAGGAACGACTTCACGCTCATACCTAATCAGAATTTGGTAAATGTAAATCTATACATGTAAATAAAATTTATGTGTCCGTTCGTAATTCTAAATTAACAGCTTTTCACTAAATTCATATGTAAGTATATAGTACAAG
The DNA here is from genome assembly GCA_918358865.1 of Melinaea marsaeus rileyi. NCBI lineage: Eukaryota > Metazoa > Arthropoda > Insecta > Lepidoptera > Nymphalidae > Melinaea > Melinaea marsaeus. Next base: position 1,149,710 of record OU911089.1, read on the forward strand.
TGTAAGTTTTAAAATTTTATTTTGTCTGTCTGTTCCGGCTAATCTGAAACGGCCATTTACTCAACTCAACGACCATTTACTCAACAGAACATTTACTGGCGGATAGCTACAAGGAGTAACTTGGCTACTTTAATTATCCCAGCCAGTCCGTAATACAAAGGAGTTTGTGTATGATCCAGCTGCAGGGTAAACCGAGCGACCCTTCAAACACGGAGATGACGTCGGCAGTGCTATCCAGTATGGGCGTGCAGGGCGTGGCCACGTGCCTGGTGTCGCACTGCCCCAACGCCTTCGGAGTCGCGATCCAGGTGGACCAGCAGCACAAGGTGACGTACTCCGGGGACACCATACCCTGCGACGCGCTTGTACAAATCGGTGAGGATATATCTTTATATATAATTAAACTGCATGATTTGTTCCCTTCCAGTATGTTGTTGAGTAAAATTGTACTAAAGGGACGAATGCAAAAATACCTTTTAATCAATTCATGTTTTCAATCACTCTCCTAAATATATAAACAGTTTTAAAACAAAGGAAACCACTGGATCCATATTAAACACCTCCGCGGAAAAATAATATAAAAACCATGTAAAGACTATTTATTGACTCGGAAACGAAGTGATCAGTGCAAGTAGTTTTTTCACGAGAAAATTCAAATCATTTCATCAAGTTCATAACCTAAAAGTTGAGATCATCACCATAAAAACAACGTCGTCGCACAAGTAGTGCCAACCTCACGACATCTCGACAGTTACACTGACCACGTCGGGGATATAATTATCAGACATGGATAAAAATAAAAATTCGAAGAGAAATTAGAAAAACGAAAAGCTCTTTAAAAAAATTAAGGCCTCTGAAAACCTAAATCAGACAAAATATGTTACAACAGATAGTTATAAGCAAAAACAACAAACACACCATTCCCCTACACGGCTGGTTCCTATGGCAGTACTAAACTAAAACCATCCAAATACTCCAAAAGCACCAAAATAAATAAAAATCAAGTCACACAAAAACATACTTGAAATAAAATCTACAAGAAAACAAGAACTGTACTTACAATGTCAGATAACTCACACACCCTTCAGATTAATTAACTTGACATGCTTGGTTTAGCCGAAGTTCGAAGATTAGGGTGCAATAAGAACATAATAACATTGGGCGGGTCAAACGCAAACCACTAAGATAACGACGTTCTGATCATGGTCAAACATGGATATTTCAGAAGGAACGATAAACGAGAATTGCTGATTACCTCAATATAAATTATCCATAACGATAGGTTCATTACTTTAAGAAAAGTTTAATTACAACCATAGAGCAGCATATAATAGACCCCTATATGTGGCCTTCATTGACTACAGCAAAGCTTTCGACAGCATCAGCCACTGTTCAATCTGGAACGCACAAATATAATCAAATATTAACTATAAATACATTAGTATCTTGAAATATATCTATACAAACATTACGAGCAGAGTCAACTTAGGACGAAGAGGAGACGAAATAAACATAGAACGAAGACTAAGGTAGGGAGATTCTCTTCCCCCGAAGCTGTTTATAGCAATACTAGTAAATAAAAATATTTCAAAAACTAGAATGGAAAAACAAGGGAGTGTATATAATAGAACAATATTTAAACCATCTGAGGTTCGTCGAAGATATTGTCATAATTGCTGAACCTACCAAAAACTTAGAGAAAATGATGAGATCACTAGAATGCAAAAGCTCCACAATCGGCCTGGAAATAAATGTAAATAAAACCATGATAATAAACAACAATCGCGAACGGCCGGTAGTGATAAAAGGCAACAATATAGAATGCGTCAGCGAATACATCTACTTGGGTAAGCAAATGTCATTCAAAAAGTAATAAGAAGAAGTAACAAAAAGTAACAAGAAGAGTCAACGCACCCTGGACGAAATTCTGAGTATTAAAAGAAATCCTAAAAAGACATTACAGCTTGCACATGAAAAGGACAACATTTTATACATGGCTATTACCCTGCTTGTTGTGTGGTTGTCAAACATGGATATTTACAAATAGAATAAAACAGAAATTTATTTGCAAATTGCAGTCATACAGCAATGGAAAGAAGCATATTCAGAATTAGAAGAATACATAATATTAGTAATGAAAACATCAGTAAAAAAAACTCTCTAAAAAAACTCCTTGCTCTCAGACACGCACTTTTACTTAAGTGGAGATCGGCAGGACACACCTCACGATGAACAGACGGGAGATGACCATTGAAGATACATGATGGAAAGGACCAGGGGGGAAAGGGACTGTTGGCCGACAAATAAAACGGTGGGCCGATGACATAACACACATCGTAGGAAAAGACTGGATAAATTCAAACAAGTACAAAGTCATGGTAATGGATGGAGGAGGCCTTCACCCATAAAGGGTTTCAAATCTTATATAGTACAAACAAATAAACTAAGCAATAATATATTAATAATAATTATTATTATTATTAATTAAACACTTATTTCATTTTTCAGGCAAAGATTCGACTCTCCTGATTCACGAGGCGACTATGGAGGACGAACTGGCGGACGAGGCCCGAGTCAAGATGCACTCCACCACCTCCCAGGCCATAGACATGGGCCGACAGATGGGCGCCAAGTACACCGTACTCACGCACTTCAGCCAAAGATACGCCAGGCTGCCGCGACTCAACGCACACATACTCACCGACAACAAGAGAGTGGGGATCGCCTTCGACAACATGCAGGTACTTATAGTTATTTATATCGTTCAATGCACAACGTACCTACAAAGCTTCTCGAGAGTTTATGCAAGTGGATCAACAACTTCCTCACTGGGCAAAACATATACTATGTACTTTCTCCACTTTTTTTGCTCGGACCCCTAGCCCGTGAATGCTAGTGTATTCCAAGGCTGCGTGCTAACCCGATCTCTGTTCCTCCTGCACATCAAAGATATGTTGGGTATTTCCAACATACATTGTTATGCCCAATATCAGCTTCTACCATTTGACCACATACAACGGAGAACCGTTCGGATTGTTTGAGACCCGGTGCTCTGTAAACGAATGAACTCTTTGGTATCTTTGTGCGTCTATCCGATCTATCACATTTACAACGGGGATTGTTCCGAAGTTGTATGAAGAACTTTCAAAACTTTTATAGAAAAAATATGTAAAAGCTAAAGCAGCTAAAGCTATTTAACATTATTGATTAATTTCATATATTTGTGCATGTAAACAGAAAACTTCATTTATTGGTACGTATATGTATTATATTCGTCCATAACAGATAACAATGAGCGACCTGGAGCTCCTCCCTCACATGTACGCGCCGCTGCAGCTGATGTTCGCGGAGCACTGCGTGGAGCTGGAGCTGAAGGCGGCGCACAGAGCGAGGCAGAGGGAGAAACGACCTTCCCCCCCCGACGGAGACACACCCGGTATCAAACGAAACCATAGACAAGACGCAGATAGTATAGACCTAGAGAGTCGGAGACAAGTTGATCTTAAGAGTAGCGATTGCGGTAGATGAGTTGGGACTTAGCTTGGATTATTGTTAGTTGTTGTTACAAATATGTCCGACGTAACCTTTGTGAAACATATTATTATATATTTTCATTAGGCTTAAACTGAATTGACTGTTAAATGTTATGTAAAGTTGAAAAAAATAAATATTTTTTTTAAGTTTGTATCTGTATTTATTATTAACCCATTTTAAATTATTTTAGTTTTTAGTAAAGATATTATTTTCCATAAATTATACATATATACCCGCTAGTTACAACAGAAGTATAAAAAAACTCAATTTTGCAATGACATATCTCTCTTATATTTTATTTGGTAGGGTAACACTAACCACATTTATCATTCGTTGTATGCAATGTTGCCAGCAGCCAGCGCCAAATTAATATCTGTATTACATTTGTTTATATGAACATTTTATAATTTACAAATAATATTATCTTTTGTTTGTTACATTTTTGACAAGTGGTTATTGATCCTAAGTCTTCAAAGATCGTGTGTTTGATTCCCGCACCGGACACAGCGAACGTTTAATTCTTTAGAGATTTCCGCCATTTCTCTCTTGTTCGGCAGTTTTTTATTATTACGTTACGGTTGTACCAAATTAAAAATATAAGTTCCAGTCAGTACGAAGAGGTCGCCATGTTGTTTGGACGCTGCGTCCGCACCAACACCGCACTCCACCAACCTCAGAGAGAAGAGCATCACCCGTTAGTGCGATAATAAAATATATAACTACTGCTTTTAGTTTACAAATAAATAAATCTATTTAGATAGTTGGATTGGGATATCCCAAAAGAGTCCAAATTTATCTTCGACTTCGATTGTAGTTTCTATATGATAATTGTTATTTTGTAGGCATAGGTTGTATATTAAAAATATGGTTACTTGTACGTAATATTAAGTACGCATGTTTGAATTCAGGTAGTTCAGGTCAAAAGCAAGTCATCGGTAAGAATGTAAACTCGAAGCAATGCAGCCGCAGCAAGTCGTGTTCACCAACAAAGAGCTCTAATCGTAAGGCTAGTGAGTAGGCATATGTCGTATATGTATCTCTTTATATACATTCAACCTATTCATATATAGTTGTGGGAACCAATACATGAGGTTGAAGTTGTTAGGAAATGGGAGGAAGGCAGGGTTTGGTAATCCAGTCTTCTCACTCACTGAATAAAACTTAAAATCTGAAATTTTAAATCTAAAATGTTTTTCAAATCTATTACAGCCTCGCCTAATAGCGACCGAAGATCGGGGTTTAAAGACGTTGAAAATTGTGAGTGATTCCACAAAGCTACAAAGTATTTAGAAAATAAAATAAGATAACACGAACTTACAAATAAAATAAAATTATCTATATTATATTTATTAAATTTGGGTGTTACTGCGTTTGTAATTGTTTTTCACACAGACGCACGCACGCACGCCCGCACATAGCATGCACGCACGCACGCACACATACACACTTAAACGCCCTATTATACGCTCGTTTACAGCCTCAACAAGAGAAACATCTGACATTGACAAAGTAGAAGTGTTAAATGCGAATCCAACTATTACCAATGCGTATGTTGTCGACAGTAAGTATACAAGTATCAAATCATTTAAAATATTACTATAAATTATTACCCAAGTTATCTTTTACACAGCGCGCTCAAAAACTCTTAATACAACATTAACAAAAGAAACCAAAGATAACAATAGATATGGCAGTACTAACTTTAAAGAAAAATCTTTAACGTCTGGTCTTTCGCCGTCTCGGCCCGCGTCTATCGGTATGACAGACATTTTATTTTTGTTTTAGGTTTCTTTCTTAGTCTGTCATTAACAAAATTATTTGTGTATAGTTAATTCAGAAATACCAAGCGGATACGGCAAACCTATGGTTACACCGATCAATAAACAGTTAGTTCTTAAACGAGATTACAACGGAGTGTCGGGTAAGTGGGACTACGGCGGTCGTGCAATGAATATAAATGATGGAAAGTAGAATTAAATTCATATGGTAATCTTGTTTAGCATCAAATGACAAATCGCCAATATGTTTTGGAAGAAAACAATCGTCTGTACCTCCATGGAAAGGTAAATAATAATCCACATACTCCTCTTCTAGATATCTTTTTTGGTAATAGTCAATGAGCCCTTCTAACTTTTTTTATAATTCAATTTGGGTTCTAGTTCCTTATCTTATCTTTTATTAAAGCAGAGCACAGAGGTTCCTCCAGCCCAACTCCTATAAGTAGTCGTGAACCAAGCAAACCTAGATTACGTTAGTATTTTTCAAAATGTAATATCGTTAACGAGGACAAATAAGTTTTGGTTCAGCATATCTTTAAAGAAACGCCAACTTAATTAAAAATGTAACTAAAGTCTTACATCTGATTACAAATCAGTTGAATGAATCTGCGCCTCCATTTGATTTCAGTTAGCCCCTCCATTATAAACATAATCACGAGCGTTCTTTACCACTTCATTTTTTGGAAGCTCCATCACATGGTCTCGTGGCTATCGTATGTCCAGTTGCAATTTCTGATAACAATAATCGCAGTTGGTTATTTGTTTTGGACAGCTACAAGGGACATATCGAGTGCGAATGAGAGGGCCCGAGGATATGTAAAGTCTGATCCAAAATATTTATACGCCAAAAGTACTACCGCGAATAGACGTGAGACATTTACGTTTTGTTGGTGTAAAGATAACTTAGTTTATGTTATTTATATATGCTCCATCTTTGTTTAGCATTAAGTCGGTCGACAACACCACAAAGGTCCAGTTTAAGCCCAAGAAGACCATCCGTGGAACGGAAATGTTACGGTAAATTGTAATATAATACCTATCAACTTTCTGTTTTATTAAATGTAACTTACTATGTTTTAATGGTAGTGCAAAATCTATTGTGAAAAAACTTATATTTTCATACATTAACTGTCTTGAAACAATTCTTTACTCGAACAAATGTCATCAACGACAATTAAATAAATTGTTGATCTAACGCCGATTACCTTTACCTTAGACTAGAAGGTGGTCTGTCTCTTAAACAATTGGCTGAACTTCAATTTGATGATTTTTTATTTTTTTTTTTTAAGATACAAGAAACGAATCGCCCAATACAAAATTAAAACCATCGCAAATGGTTTATTCCCAAAATGCAAGAATTCCTAGCTCTGGTACGTTAAAATGATTATATTTGCATATAATAATCTGAGTCAAACACATTAAAAACAACTAAGTTTTAAAAGCTTTTCAGCTTCAGTAATTTCATCAGAACGAAGTCTCCGCTAATATATATGTATGTGTATATATTCACTCTTTGCGCCTAAATTGTGAATCACGGTTTTTTTCAGGTACACCTCTTAGTAATAACACAATAAGAAACAGAATGGCAGTGGTTAGAAAAAGTAGTTCTACAAAAGAAAATTTAAGACCCACACAAGGTACCAAGGTATTTGGTAAAATAACCAATAAACCGCCATATTTGTAATCAATAGTAAAACATCATAAAAAAAGTATTTCGGGTAATTGTTATCTGTTTCTGTAACGACCTTGACATTTTCAGCTGTTAGTCAGTCCCGGTCGACCTCACGAGAAAGCCTACATGGAAAGTTCCAAAGACCATCACTTTGTAGGAATATGAAAACCCCTACAACCAACAGTACGGCCAGCAGCTAGTATCATTACCGTTTTGTTCATGTCCTATGCAAGCGTTGCCTTCGCACACGCGAATCTGAAGCACCTTCAGGTGCTTCAGAACAGATTCATGCGGCTCGCCACCGGGCACCGTGGTTTATGCGTAATATCGACTTGCACAGAGACTTAGAGCTACCGACGATCGCACAGTATTTCAAGGGGCTCTCCAAAAGCTACTTTGACAATGCTATGGGACACCCAAACCCGCTGGTGGGTAAGGCAACAGGATACGCGGTCCGTAAGACTCCTAAAGTCAGAAAGAGAAGACCCAAGTCGGTACTTTTCGACCCGGAGGACGCGATTATGTTAGGGAAAGCTACGTAAAAGCGGCAAAGCGAACATAAACACTACACATACACACACAGCGTCTTCGCCGGCGAAGACGAGGCCCCCACCCAAGCACGTTGCTCCGGCGTTTTGCCGTCGCAGGACGTTAGTGTCAAGTCCTAACCCACATCCAACCCTCGCTTGCCACTTAACGGCGTCCTGAGCCCTGGTCCGAGCCTCACAAGAGATGCCCTCAGGACACGCGTTCCCCTGGGGCCCTTCAGGCTCCTCTTTTTAAGGTCGGGTCTCTGCATCCGTCCATTCCACCGGTGACGCTGTCATGGCCAGTAGGGCTAACAGCAGAGACACATGAAAAAAAAAAAATCATTGCCGTTTCTCAGAATAGTACGTGAAACTAATTTATTATACACAATTTTATTTCTCAAGGAATAAAAAGTTCTCGCAAGCATTTTACAAGAAACGATAATTATTGTTGCTTAGTTATGTTTCTAATAATTAATCGAGTTAATAAATTCAAATGTCAACATTGCCGGCTTCATTGTGAAAACTCCATGTGCACCTACAAAGCTTTAAATATATATTGTAAAGATGCTGTGCGGTTTACGAAAGCAATAAAAAAATAACTTCTAAAACAATTATAATTTCTTAATACTTTATTTTGACACGAAGTACTTTATTTTTTTAACTTAAATATCAAATGTACTTTCATTACAAGCACAAAGGGTAGCAACCCTAAGGGTGACTGATTTCTATGGTAATTAGTATGGTAGCAGCTCATTGTCCAATTTATTAATACTCACGTAATTTTTAAAACCAATATGTAACCTGTAGTAAAATCCCTATTTATTTATTTTATAAGGTTCTCCAACAATAGTTAGATTATTACATCCATAACCATAAATTAAATCAGAAAATACAAAATCACTATCACTTACCAGAAAACAATAACAAGCTACATCTTTATACTACATGTAGTAACTGTGCCCGATACAAATAATTATAAACCATATCAAACCACAGCCGTACAATTTTATCTATTAACACAAAGTTTGTATATAATGAACATCAAAGATAATAACAACTACTGATGGGTAAAATACCTCGTTCGACAGGGTCGATCGTGTTAGGTAGATTACCGTCGGTCGGATCGACAAAGAAAAACTAGCCAGCAGTATTCTACTGGTCATTACGACTCTTATGACGGGTCACTCTGCATATATTGGGTGAGGGGGGAACCACCCCCCACCCCTATCTCATAAACCGGGGGTCGCATCAAAAAACTTTTCGGACAAAAAAGTTTCCTCTTTTAATTTGTTAATTTTCTAAGATTTCTTTCACTTTTTTCAAAAAAACGAGATGCTACGTTTGTCCTACTAATTTATCGTATCGACCTGTGAAGTCAGGTTTCGCCTACGATGAATTTGGACTGATGGATCAAATATACATATGTATATATATATATATATTTTTCGACGTATTCTCAATCTCCAGTTCATAAACGGCGTAGCGCCCCTACTCTCGGGTCTGGGTCCCGTCATCGCATCGATTGCAATAGGTAGATTCATCTATGGAATCTACCTAAAATAAATAGTATATTTCGTAGCACATCAGTGCCTTCTTAAAGTATAGAAAAGTTGGAAGTGCCTAAAAAAATTAAAGTGCAATTCCAGGTTCGATTAGTATTTCTGAATTTGAGACGCCTGTATTTAAAGCCCTTCTGTGATCTTGTCTGTCCTACATTGGACATAAATGATATTAAAGAAAATAGTTATAACGACAACACATTGCTTAGTTTAGACACACTAAGCATTCAAACAGCTGTCTGTCTGATAGCTACTTAAGTTTTTTACCATTTAACGATATTAAGTAAAATATATTCTTTCAGATATAAATCACAGCAACAGAAGCTTCAAACCACAACTAGAGGACATTAAGAGCTCATATTTATTATTAAATCATACAGCGATTGAAAAAAATATAAAAAAGCGTGTAAATAATGGTAATTAATTATCTGTAATAAAATTGGGATTCTTTTTACTTAGTCGTAACTAAACCTAATAAAATTTCTATTATTTTAGTGAAAAATGAACTGGGTCTTCATTCTTATGAATTTGGAAGAGTAACTGATTATTGGCTTGACATCAAAGTAAAAGAAATAATCAGGGGTAAAAGGCCTTAGTCTCATTTTCACAAGGTAATAGATATTTTATATGAAATCATTTCATCTGCAAATGTATGTCAAATATATTAGCATTTCAGATATGAACGTATCAAAACCTCCACTATTAAATGAGGATCGTAGACAGGAAATATTACAGGCGGCCATTAAAAAGTTTAGAACAAAACAGTTTTGGAATGACTCAAGTTAGTTATATTTTCAGAAATAAAAAAAAAATTAAATTGACCTAAACTGTATGAGTTACACTTGTGTATAAGTATAAAAAAAATATATAACTAATTACATAGTAATTGATTTTTGATTCAATAATTAAACTATAAATGTTGAAAATGGTTCATCAACCTTAAATAACTTAAAATGTTTTAATATAATTATCTGTAATTGTTTGTATGTTATTCTAGCACACCTTTATTTCAAGTACTTTTTCTTTGCACATTCCAGAGTATGAAAAAATTGAAGGACTAAATTGGATATCATGGAAATGAAACATTAATTGAATAGACCACATTTATCATTGAAATTAATAAACACGCTTATGAAACATTCCAAGCACTATGTAATATATAAATAAAAAAAATGAAAAAGATTCAATTATCTTTTGAACTTGAACCTTTTCCGTCTTTATCCTTTTGATCTTTGTCATCTTGTTCGTCTTTATCCTTCTTGATAGTCGACATTGCGTTACGAATAGCTTCACTTTGTGGGTCCACTCCCGGTAAATTCTCAAGAACACTTTGAAGAAATGCTGGATCATTCATCACTTCAGCATACTCTTCTGAAACGTCCATGCTTTCCTCAGCTTGTGGGGCATCTTGCTGCATGCTCATTTGCATAGCGAGAGCAATTTGTTCTTCTTCGGACAACTCCATAGCTTCTCTGCCCAGAGACATTGCCAAAGCTCTCTCCATTCCAGTGTTTTGGGGTTCTCCAGTTTTACCTTCTTCTCCCTCCGTAGTAGTTTGTTGCCGACGAGACTCTTCTTCTTGTCTTTGCCTTTGTTCTTCCATCGACACTCTTAAAGCCAAGGCCAGCTCGGGATCTTCGTTGGGATCCACACCAAACTCGAAAGGTGATAATCCCGAACCTGAAGGGCCAGCACCATCACCACCAATGATGGGACTGGAAATCAATGCTTCAGATAAAACAACACATCCACCCACTGGTACTGAAACAAGATGACTGCCTCCAGATGTATTATCCTTTCCATTTAAAGTGTTTATGAAGGATGTTAATAAAGGATTATTTTCCGAATCCTCTCCAAATGATACAACATCGCAAGTAACCTTCTCTTTTTTAAGTCTTTTAGCAAGCTTCACTAGTTCCTTTTCGTCGGTATTAATAGGAGAGCCTACAAATACTACAATACGCATTTTATGATTTTTTCCCTGTCGATGTTTCAAAGCTAAATGTGCAATTCTTATACCAGTAAGGATATTAATGTCTCCATTAGGTTGAACACGGTGGAGTTTTGATAATATTCTGCCGACATCACTGGTTAAAGTGGCAAGAACTTCCACATTAGCTAGTGTTAGTAAACCAACATTATTTTCTGGATTAGACCGTGTTTTGGAATGACAAACCAAATTAACAGCATCTTGCTGAGCTTGCAGTCTTGTTGGAAGAAAATCTCCATTTCTCATATAATCACTGTTGTCAACACAAATCATAGTACTTTCTAGGACCATTTTTAAGCTTTTTCACAAAAAGCAGTAACAATTAGAATTCACAAATACAAAGAAAATGAAGATTCGAATATCATAAGATGATCAACCAAATTTTGCTAAATAATTATTGTAACAGATAAAGAATAAAATATGAATAGACTTTAAGGAACAATGTTACTAGTGAAATAAAAATTTAATTTTTCAGTCACAGCTACTAGCCAAATATTTGTAGTACAAAAATGTTTAAATCTTGGTAACGACCAATAAAACATAGGAGATTAAGAAAATAATATATTTAGATGTCCTATGATTTTACTATTAATAGTATACACACTTTATTTTTATTTATGTTGATTTTTATAAATGACAAGAAGAATAATAGGTATTATACCTAGTTATTATGTAATATGTAGTTAATTTGTCGTATATTTTCGAAAATTTTTATTTTTATTTAATCTGTATCTTTTAATCTGTCTGTATTGGTCAGATATCAGAATACAGATTATAAAATAGGAGAATCTCGATCGACAGTCGACATTGCTTCAAATTATCTTTGATTCTTCAAATTCGGTATAAATCCGAAAAGCCATGGGGTTCGGAGATTATCCTAAGGAATACAATCCATCAGTTCACGGGCCCTACGATCCAGCCCGTTTCTATGGAAAGCGTAAGGATATATGACGGAACAATGTTCAATACCCATCTTGATTCGGTTATGTAATTTTCACTTGTTTTCAGCTGATACCCCATTTGGACAGGTTAAGTTAAACGAACTTGGATCATGGCTGTCACGTAGAAGCAAAACTCCTTCGGCATTTATGGGCGCTTGCAGTCGAGGTATCATGAATTATTATTACTGATAGAGCTGTCATTAACATTTATAAAATTTTACTTTTAGCGCATTCCTGTACTGTAATATACATAGTTTAATGAAATCTAAAATGTGTCCAATAAAATATATATTATTAATCGTTTAGCTTGGTGGAGCTGGCAGCACAAGTATGTGCAACCTAAACGTGTTGGTGCCGCTCCATTCTTTCAATTGCTGGTTGGATCTATGACTTTCTTCTATGTGATCAATTACGGAAAAATGAGTAAGTATATTTTATATAGTATTACAATAAATAGCTAGTTTTCCAACCACAACATAAACAAAATAATTGAATTATTTCTTCTAACATTTATAATATTTACTACTTACTAATATCTGGTACTTAGTTCTACATAATAACTAGGATCTGCCAGCCGTGCAAGGCGGGTGTTGAGCTGAGCCCCGCTTCTTTCTTCATTTCTTGATAACTTTTGAATGGCTAAACATTTTTTCAATCCATTTTCACTATAACATCCGCATTCGGCACAAACATACATGTATCTAATTATCTCGTTGCATTCTGGAGACAACTAAACATAAAAAAAGGTCTCCCATACGGTTAAGACCTTCGCTTACGCTCAGCTCAATTATGTTCTTAATGTGCTATAACTCATTGATGATAAAAAAATAAAGGAGTATAGTTTAACCCCAATATAATGATTGAAAAAATTAATAGAAAGTACAGAAACATAATGTACATTATCAATAATTATCAACATACTTAATTTGTGACAGACAACTGCACTATTTGTAAATAGAAAATACTATTCATTTTAATTAAATATATATTACAATTATTAATAGTACATCGTTTGCTATAACAGAGTTATCAGATTAGTACCTACATAAAGTAGAAATGAATAAAATTATTCAAATGTATTTTTTATCTTTTTAAATGAACCGTAGGCCTCCTTAACCTCCATGTAACAAATTATTTGGTTTAACAAATATTTTCTAACTCAGTTCACTATTGTTATATCAAGGTTTCACTGTATTTAAAGCATCATGCATAAATCATTTTAAAAAAGGACATTAATTCTGTTTGTTTTAATATTTTTTTGTTGTTTCAGAGCACCACAGGAATTACAAGTACCACTAATACTGCCTCCTCGGAAACATCATGCAATTGTTTAAAATAAATAATTACAACATCTTTGCATGAATTACTGTAGGTGTTGTGTTCAAAATCAGTTAAAATAAATTAATACAATAGTTTATTAGTGTTTCATTTGAAATAAAAGGATGGATATTCAATTTTTATTTTATTGTTTTTTACATTTGAATCCCACATTACTTAAATATTTAGATCGAGTACATTATATTTATTTGAGAGGAGGACCAATGTGTGAGTGGGTCACTCATGAACTCTGCAAGCTACAGGGAATAACAAATGTTGGAAACCTTTCTTATAAACTTTCAGCTGTAAATTTAATATATAAAAGGTAACCATTTCTAAATTATAAAGTGGGTGGATAAATATAATCAAAGATTGTCTGTGCAAAAATTATTTACTTAATTACAAATAATTTATTCTACTGTAAATGCATACACCTTCTTGAGTACACTTTCAATCACGACAATACAATAACTTATTCGTTTGGACTCCTGCTTCTGCCAAAACAGTGTTGACTGGGTATCACATGTCCAAAATTATATTTTCTGAAACAATAAAGAGTCATTTTAATTTTATAACAAAAATGTGTGTAAAGTAATTTGGATGATAAAATCTGGAACTAAATCCTTACCTAGAACTATTATTTTAGTTGGGTATTACAAATCAGATCTACCCATGTACTTGGGTTTCAATTCTTCTATCCTCTTAATGAAATCTGTCTTCTCAATACAACCGTCACAAACCTCATCCCAGTCGTTTAAAATCTTTTTCAGGTCTCTTACTTTAAGTTTCTTAAGATCAACATTGTTTAAATCAATTTGTTTGTCAAAACGGAGGTCGCAAATTTGTGCGTCTTTTTTCCTGAGTTTTTCGCATATTTTATCAGAAGGCATTGACCAACTGAGGGGTTTCGAGAGTTCACCCAAGATACCGGTCGCCGACTCCTCTAAACCTCCTAAATAGTAACAAAATCTATTTTCCTTATTCTTGCTGCCTTTGCAGAATTTCTTAAACTCGGTTTCGATTTTTTTGGTATCTTTTTTAACATTATCCGATAGAGTAGATGCGAACTTGTCGATAGTTTTTACACATACTTCACATTCACCTTCTTTTAAAGCAAATACAACGTGTAGCGTGGCTACAAATAATATTAAGGCAAACACACCAAATCTACACATTTTGTAAAATGTATGAATTAAAAGTAACTTTAAATTATATGAAAATTCCGTTAACACAGCGAAGAAATAATAATTTAACTAAAATGAATTACTAACTGATGAAATAGATGAAACTCGACTCTTCATATAATATGACGTGTGTCGCCGACGTTGACAGCTTTACTTGGCAAAATATGATTGGTGCACGTTTAGTTCTGAAAAGGCAACGTTTCATTTTGTCTTCTAATCATATTTAAAATGTAAAAATACACTGATACATATTAACAAACATTTATAAGATTTTTTTTTAATGTTGTATATGAAAATATTATTCATTTGACAAACAAATCTTAAATGATTATTATAAAAATCTTACGTAGGCCAATATGGGATATTCTAACATATAAGCCGAATAGATTTATATTTGATGTCTCTATGTCGGTTGGACAAAATTCGTGATTAGACAAAATTTCGGTTGTACGTAGTAATTTACATGATTGATGTACCTAATATTATAAAATATTAATAAATAAACAAATAATACTTTAAATTTTCATGACATTTCTTAATTACGATTGCAACAAACAAGGGTATAAACCGAAATGATTTAGAAATTAACTTTAATTATATTCAAACTTAATATAAACTAACCCTATGAATGGTGATTTCACCTCGATGTGGGAATATGGAATGAACGTTCTTACAAAAATTATTATTATATAAAACTCATGGGAATATAATACAACTGCTGTATCGACAAATTATTTTATTAAATACAAAGTAATAGAAAGTCAACGTAGGCGGATTACATATAATACTGCGTAACTTCTCCCCCCTTAGCAAGGCGACTATTTTAATACGTTTAGTGAAAATGTTGCCGGAATGCTCTCGGGGTTGCCAGGTGTTTGCAGGATCTTGAGCGATGGCTGCTTCTTTTTATTCGCATTTTTGTTACATTTCCATAGGTAACGTCGATGTCGGCTACAATGATACCGAGTGCGGCTGCACCTAATAGTATAGTGTAGAGAGGTATTGTAGTGTGGTACAAGGCGTCTTTTTGCATTTCGTCAATTCGGATAGGAGTCTGGATCATAAGCTGGTCCTGGATATTATGTGGTCCTTGAAGATCAATAGATTTCAGATGTATGTAAATAACTTTGGTGGTATGCTTTATGGCGTTATAGGGTATTTTCACTACTTTCAGGGGTGGTCTTTTGATATCGTTATAACCATTTGCGATTGTGAATTGTTCCGATTTAAAAAGACATTCAGAAGAAATCGTAGCTAGGTAACTCCCTTGTGGCGATATGTAGTCCTTTTGGTTACAAATCAGTTGTAATTTCGTTTGTTGAGAAAAGGACAGGGCGTAGTGTTGGTCATCCACTTTCTCCATTGCTTCTTTAGTCAAGGTAGGACTGAAGTAAATTCACAGGTTTCTTGTTCATACAACATACATACTTGATTCTACTATATCAATATCCTGGATGCAATCTGGTTTGGTGCGGATCTGATGATGAATTTTTTTCTCACATAGATACCAGTTTTTTACCTTCGGGCCTTCAACCTCCATGTACACAAATGATATCTCGATTGTTGCCAGGAATGAGAAAGGTGGGATAAGGGCCTGGTCGTGTTTATTCGGCACTACTGATAATTTATAAAAATCATAAGTTTTTTTAGAATAAATTGGAAATTTGAATATAAAAACTATTTGTTTATTTACAAAATATCACCCTGGTTTAATAATATTTTAATATTCCCTGAGTTCCAAATCTAATATTTGCTCTTCTGAGTAGATTGATTTTAACTTCATAATCATAGATTCTTAAACTTCAACCTCTATAATAGAATGATGTGTATTAGAAGCATGGAGTAACGCTAAACTATTTTGTATTCTAGGTAATTCTAAAGATAAATCTTCATTATTTTCACTAATTCTACGAATTGGGCAAAATTTACGTATTTTGTTAAGCTGCCGCCACTTATAGCCTTATTTTGTAGTATTAATTCTAAGGTGCTATTTAACATATTCTGGTTATCTTTTTTTGTCTGTCTAATAACGTTTCCATGTTTTAACATTCACTCCTTGCTCAGACTGATGTTTATTTATTTATTTATTTAAACTTTATTGTATAAACCTAAAACTAAGGAAAACAAAGGGAGGACTTAATGCCTATTGGCATTCTCTACCAGTCGACCCGTGGTGGCGGTGAGAGGGTGTAGTAGGTGTAGTAGGTACACAATAGAGGTTAGTAACTAACGAAAATTAACTTAATTAAAAATACTAGTAATAATAACAATAATAGTAGAGTATTATTAAATAATAATAATAAATAATAAAATATAGTTTAATAATAATAAATAATTAAATAAAATTAAATGATAATAAATAATAATAAGATTAAATCAATTTAAATAAAAAATAAATAATTATTATTATTATGAAAATAATATAATAGAAATAAATACATTACTTTAGGAGTTTATATAAGTTTATACATACGAGTACTAAGCGTCTTGTATCAGAAGATGTTGTCGGACCTGTCGCTTAAATGATAACTTTGTCGATGATTTTCTGATATCTAAAGGCAAGGAATTCCAGAATAATATAGACTGCACAGTGAAAGAGTTATGAAAAAATGCCGTTCTGTGCGGTGGAATAAAAACTCTAGAATTAGTAGATGAGCGTAGCAGTCTGTCGTGTGTTGAGCAAAGCAACTGAAAGTTTGCCAATAAATAAGGAGAAGTTGAATTATTAAGAATAGAATATATCGTGGAAAGTATTTTGGAGTTACGATGTGATAGTTAAATTCAGATAATAATTTTATTTGATTATTTTCTAATACTCTAATTGCCTCATTATATTTCAACACATCATCGTGATCGTCAAATTGGATATCAAGGTAGTTATTTGAATTTCGTACAGGTCATAGGTTATATTACTCATGCGATTCCTACAGTCAAGCAGTTGAATCTCTAATGAAGGAATATTAGTCTCGATGTCATCTAATTTTACATACTGTATGAATGTATGAAGGTGCGTAGTCAGTTTCATGGATCCGAGTTTGAAAGGTAGTAGTCCTGGTCCGTCATTAAGGCTCTCAATTTTTATGTCCTGAAGTTGGGTCATTGTAAGGGTTATTGCTAGGAGAATCTTAGGCTAGCAGTCTTTCGTCGACTAGCAAGTGGGTTTTTTTTATAAAAAACTGACTGTTGGGGTGCATATTCCTTTTCAGTTTCGCAATTTTCATTTATTTTTTCTATTAATGCAGTGCGTTTTTCTAGTGAGGATGAATTATTAATATCGTATACTTGTTTCATTTTATTTCTATGAATTTGAGTGTATTGTTGCAAGAGTTGTTGCGTTATATCTATATTCGTACAATCCCTAGAGTCAAAATGTCCAATCAAAAGTCCAACAGGCGACATCTTGTGAGACTATGTATGGAGCTGTTATAGGCTATTATAGCATAGGGTTGACTATTGGTTCATCTTTATGTTTTAATTTGAAAAGTCTTAGTGAACGTTGAAGGTGTTCTAAGAGGGTTGAATGGAAGCGTTCTATGTTACCATTTTCATTAGGTAAATGAACTAATATTCGATGGTGGTTAATTTTATGAAGTCGGGTAATTTCCATAAGTAACTGGTTAGTAAATTAGGTGACATTGTCAGTAATAGGAGTCATAGGTATGCTATGATGGGTACTATATTGTAATAAAGCATGTAGTATACCTAAAGCTGTGCCGTTACGACGATGATGAGCTTGGCCGTATTTCGAGAAAACGTCAATGAAATTTATATATTTTTTATTTTGACCTGTGAACGAATCCATATGAACTATTTCAAATGGTTTAGTGGCAGGTGGAACAGCATAACTGTGGTCTAAGTGGGTTTCTGTCGTTGGCTTGGCCGCAAATAGTACATTCGTTAAAAAAAAATCTCATTTTTGGCTAATAATACTTGTCTGACAAAGCTGAATAGCATTCGTTGATACCACGATTGTTTTACGGTCGTGGTGGTGTTGGATGATATCTTGTTGACGCAAAATTCTTTAACATTCTCTAGTTCTTTTTTAACTAGAACAAGATTATAGGAGGAACATTTAAATTTATCTTGCAGGATCGGTGTTATTGAATACATAGCTAAAAAAGGGTTTATTAAAATTGCTGTTTTAATCTTAGAACTAATTTATTAATTAACAGCATTTATCACATTTTCTTATTTTTTATTTATTTTATTTTATTTAAAACTTTATTGCACATAACAATGTTATAAAAGATTTATTCTAAATATTTTCTTCTAAATTTTATTCAGATAATAGGATACTAATACGTGTATGAGTGTCCGAATAAGTAGGGTCTTTAATACTTTTTTGCCCATATTATGGATAAAAGTTCTTTTTTCCGTAATACTGTAATTTAACTCGCTGTCATTTAAAGTTCTAGAAGGCTAGGCTTATCGGAACCTATGGGTCCTTGAGAAAGAACCGCGCCTATGACTACGTTTGAAGCGTCAGTTGTTAAGACAAAATCTTTGGTGAAATCTGGGTATTGTAATATAGGGTCGTTTGTCAATAGGGTTTTACATTTTTTAAAACAGTTCGTATATTGTATAATGTAATTTTACTGGATTTCTTTAGGCACTTAGTCATAGGTTTCGTAAGGCGAGCAAAGTTGGGGATGAATTTCCTATAATATCCTAAGAGTCCTAAAAATTGTTTTATTTCTTTATTATATTTAGGTAATGGGTAATTTTGGATGGCTTTAATCTTATCTGGATTCGGTTTAGTGCCATCTTTATTTATTATGTGACCAAGGTAGGCAGTTTCCAATTAAAAAAAATCTATTAAAAACTTTTTCGATATTCATTATATGTTCCTGAAGCGACACACTAAATACTATAATGTCATCAAGGTAAACTAAACGTATTTGGTTTTGAAGGTCACGGAGTACGTTATCCATTACTCGTTGGAAGGTTGAAGGAGAATTTTTTAAACCTATGGGCATACGAAGAAATTCGAAATGCTCATGTTCGACATTAACTGCTGTTTTCGATATATCCTGTGGGTTCATCTCGACTTCTTAAAACCCACTAGCTAAGTCAAGGGTAGTAAAATACTTACATTTTCCTAGTTTGTCAAGAACGTCATTAATATTGGGGATAGGATAGTTGTCGTCTAACATCTTCTCATTAAGTTTTGCTTGCCAAAGCCATTTTTGCTTGCCGGAGACATCTACCATTTTTTGGCACTACCCAAATAAGTAACTCCAAGCTAACTCGGAAGGTCTTATAATTTTCTGATCTAACATTTTTCTATTTGGTATTTTACTTCCTGTCTGTTTACAAAGGGATATCTGTAGTTTTTAGAACATACAGGTACATCGGTATTTGGTATTTAATTTTATTTGTCAAAGTTAAGCGTTCACCATCAATATAAAATAAGTCGGAGTACCGAGAACAAAGAGCTACGAGCTTTTTATTTATTTATTTATATATTTTCCACTTTGTATCCATATCAATGATCACTTGTGTACGTCAAATGGAAGTGACAGGTATTACGTATATGTATACGTACGTATTTTGATATCGTATGTACTAAAATAAGCCCTTCTGTAAAGACACTTTCCAACTTAAAATAAGGCTACGAGGGTTTCAAACGCACCCTGGTCTGAGAAAAAACACACAACAAACACAGCCGGGTTTTTTTTTATTGTGATCACTGTACGAACGACTAGAACCATCGCAATCAATTCGATAAGCCGTAATAATAATAATTAATAATAAGAAAAGGGAAATCCGTGGCCAGCAATACGACCACTCACCGCAAGCAGCATCCGTTCACGAGCATAACGCAAGGGTCAGCCATCACCCCCTTCGCCATAATTGAAGGAAGGGGGCAACCTGGCCCCCATCGCTACCGCAAGTAATGACTTCTAAGGGAGCGGTGTGATGCAACCAGTAGATTGGACAAGATTAACAAACAGCGTCAGAAAAAATTGCGTAGGCACTAGTTATTCGCTAAAATACAATTTATTCCCAGGCCATACTGTCTTTTATGTATTCCTTTAGACTATAATAACTTTTTTCTATCAAATTTCTTTTAATGAATATTTTGAATTTATTTAGAGACAAATTTAAGGGGCTTTACTGGGGAGTTTATTGTAAAAACGTATACAATGAACCATAAAAGAATTACCTATTTTATGGAGCCTAGTGATGGGCATAGCAAGTTAATTTTTATTTCTAGTAATAATTTTGTGTACATCACAATTTTTACTGAATTTTAAAATATTATATGTGTACATAAACTCAATTTTCATAAATATATTGATTGTACACAATCATTATTTTTAATTCTTTGAATTTATTTTTTAATGACTCTCGAGGCCTCATATTGTAAATTGCTCTAATAGCCCTCTTCTGCAATACAAAGATTGTATCTATATGTGATGCATTACCCTATAAAAGTATGCCGTATGACATGACACTATGAAAGTAGCTAAAATAAACTATTCTAGCTGTTTCAACGTTTGTCAATCGGCGTATTGTTTGAACCGCGAAAGTGGCAGAACTGAGTCTGATCGACAAATCACAGATATGAGGGCCCCATTGCAATTTTGCATCTAAAGTAATGCCCAAAAAACAGCAGAATTCACTAAATCCAGTTCCTCATTTATTTATTTATGTAACACCGACAACACAGACGCCCACAACAGACAGTTACAATAAAATACAAGATATCATACAAGCTAAGCGTTGTCTTAATTATAGGTGTTAACATCACTCCAATAATTAAACACGTATATACAATAAAAAAAAATACAATAATTAACAAAAATTTAGACACAGTAAAATGAGTTAATTAAGAAAAAAAAAACAGAACAATAAAACCAAAACAATACAATACAAAACAATAAGAGGGAAAAGAACAAAAAAATTAACATTAAGGATGCAGTATCATGCAATTATATATCATTAATAATCATATTTCTAAACCTTGACAGTTCACTTGAAAGAATATCAACATAAGCATTACATTCGGGACGCTTTACGAATTCTTTATAATAAGAGTTGAAACTCATCACAAACTCATTATTTAACTGTACATTGGTTTTGACTTTTTTTCACATTAGGTAATGTAAATTTAATACACTTTGTTTTTTTTTCATTAAGTAAAAGATTATGTGCATTAAACCATTGTACAACATCAGAGAGAGCATTGTTTACATCGTCCATTACTTATTGTTGTCTATTTATTTTAGCTATTAGCCTTTCCCTCTGGGTTTAGGTACTCTGTACGTAAACTTGAAATAACGTCTTGTGTGCGAGTCTTTAGTTAAGTACTCATGCACTCATCGTTAAATAAATCCGCGTGAGTCGGGCGATCGAGCGGGAATAAAATATTCGGTGTCGGGTATTTAATTTCCAAATAGCATCGATTATCTTTTACAGAAGTAATGCATTGGTGCATGGATAATGCAATTACATAGTATTTGTTCTCTATTAAAAGCATCACTTTCTGAAATAAGGACAGGAACACGAATAATTTTAGAAGTGTCCGCGGGAATAATGTTCGTATAGGTTAACATTACACGAGTTATACATACAAGGAGCTGGTTTAGGGTTTTCTTGCGTTTTAAGGTAGTCACAATGTTGCAAATACATTACGTTAAGTTCCTGTTGAACGAACTCAAGAGCTTTCTCAATCGTATCCGGACACATGAATCCACGTACAAACGCCTGCATAGTCACTTTTTTATAAAGCTCTCGTTTCGCTTGGACTGTGGTGGGTAAACTCTCATGCAAGGTCACGTACGTCATAATTGTACTAAATAAAGTTTGGCAATGGTTGTAAAACTCCTGCGGTGTTCGATTATCTTGAGTTGCTATGGAGAGGTCATTATATAAAGAGAAATTATTAATGAGGGCTGTTCGTATGCCTAGCCAGCTTTCGGGTATACCGTTTGCGTTTATAGTGCATGCAGCTCTCCCTGTTTTCTTATTTAAAATTCCGTTTATCAAACATAGGTCAGAAAACTCGCTACCAGGGCTACTATTAAGGTATTGTGTAGCCAATAAATCACCATCTTTTTTATAAAAAACGAGTAAGGATATTAGGGTTTCCATCAAATTCCGAGACTAGCGTAGGACTTTAAAAATGTCGTCTGGGTTATACTACGTCATTACCTGTTTTGACTTAACGATTTCTGATTCTAAATTATCTAATTCTAAATTGGCTAATCCTACAATATCTCTATTATTATCGACTGTCTGCGGGCCTGGCGCGATTCAGGCTCCCGCGAAATAGCCCTGTGGAAAAGGTCTGATATATTCTCATAAAAATATGGGCTATCAGAAAATGCTCTGCATTTGTCCACGGAAAACCTCGTATAAACTTATAAGACAATTTTCTTATAACGAGAACTTCAAAGAAGCGCTGTTTTTCATTTTCTTATAAAATTTATCAGAATTTTAAGAGATAAATGATTGGACTTGGAGACTTATGAGCATTTATAAGCAATGAAAATAACAGTTTTTCTAGTCATTGCATGAGATTTGATAAGAAAATTTTTAAATTATATTCATAAGATTTAAAAAATAAATAAAGTTGAATACGAAATTTCGCCATAATTACAACGATAATTATTGAGTAGATTTATAGATTTTAGCCATCAAATTTTCGAAGGTAATCATTCTAATTTATTTACACCAAACTTTTGACAAATCATGCCCAAATTTCAGATGAATTATTCTTGATTATAAGAATTAACTAGATATTTGTATGAGTATGCATTTCGCAAACACTCATACATTCATAAGTCTCGAAAAAAATTTATGAGAATTACTAAGTATATCGCTATCAGTTCCAGAAGTTAATTATTTTTCCGATTTTTTATACATAATCTCGAAAGTATTTGAGAAACAGTTTCTACAAATATTTTTTTATATGAAATTGATTCAGAAGTTATATCAGAATGTTTAATTTCTCTATGCCCCTGTGGAAAAAATCTCATGAATTCTGATACAATACAACGAACTGGGTATCAGAATTTATCAGTTAAAAAAATATCTATAAGATATTAGAAAAATTTTCTGATACAGATTTCTATAAGAATCTATCAGTTGATGTTGAGACTGATTTTGTATCAGAAATCAGTGGCTATTTTTATATAAGAACCATTAAGATTAAATAAGTCATGAGATTTTATAAGTTAATACTATTGGAGACTTATAAGAGATCGTATGAGAATATTTGTTTAAATAAGTTTATATGAGTTTATTCTGGGGTAAATTTAATGAGATATAGAGAGAAAATTGACGTAAGTATGATACTTATGAAATCTCAGAGATACGATTTTCTATTTAAATAAAGGAAGCTTATAAGATTATTTAAGAATTTTCACATGCGGAAGTATCTGATAGGATACTAAAGATCAGTTATCATTTTCTATTAGAAATTTCGCAATATTTCTTACGAGAATCATTAAGTAACTTTACTTAGAACAACTTTTACGAGAATTATCTAGTAAATTCTTTTAGCATCACTACCAGCTTTTAAGAGAAATTCAGAATTTAAAAGAATTTCCATTGTTTTCATCAGTATATATACAAAAAATTCTGATAGTTATGACGAAACTTAGAAAAAATTCTATGAGACTTAATAGCAGTGATTTCGTTCGTTGCAGTTACCAGGGAATATAAGAAATTTTCTTTAATTCTTAAAATACAGAATTTCGAGCGAAATTAAGTGACGATTTCAAAACCTATATTATTTTTAGAGACTTAATTAGGTAATTAATTTAAAAGATCAGACCAATCATATTCAGGATAAATCATTTATATCAAAGCTCAAAATTGTACTACTTTTACTAATCGATCATTTCTAAATTTGTTTATCTATAAATAAGAAAATGAAACATTCCTTATTCGATTAATCAACAACATAGTCATAATTATTATAATATTTATTTTCTCAATGAAACTTGTATTAAATAGTTATAAGGTCTGTAATCCTTGAAAATAGAAATGTTTAAAAAGTTAAGCCAGTAAGTCTACTATAAGAAAAATAAAAAACATTAGAATCCGTTTGTAGTTAGTACACTAAACGTAAAATTACAATAATAAAAAATTATTTCGATTATTCTCTTTTGAACTAACAGATATTATAAAATAAATAAATACACTTTATAATTTTAAGAGTTTTAATCTGTGACTTTTTCCTTTTCTTCACCCTGGGTGGACATATTGTTGAGTTCACTTTCGTCCTTATGCTCACTTCGCTCTTGGTTCAATTTTTCCTCAGCTGCATTTGAAACTGCTTCTGTAGTCTCAACTTCATGGTCACAATCAGTCTCTTCATCCTTCTTTTGGTGACTCATTGTATTATCGGACTCTGAGTTATCATTCCGTTCCCCCTTGTCTTCATCGGTAGATTGTCCACTATCTTCCTCTCCATCTGAAGCGACAGTATTTTCCTCAATATCTGAGCTATCAATGTCTTCTGTGTCAGTGTTTTCCACCGGTTTAACCTAAAATAAATATTCATACCCTTCAATACCCATACTATTGTTTTTTAATTAAGAATAAATTAATTATCAATCAAATTTGGAAAACTATAATTTACTTTAAAACAAATTGACCTGCTTTTGAGTTCAAATTTTTTAATATTTTTTATTTCTAATTAAGCTTCTAAATTTTAATTACCTTCGGTACACGTTTGACTCCAGCGCGAGTATCTGTTATTTTACTAGATACATATACGTAGAACTGTTTCATTTGTGCATCATGTTTCTCTTTGTCGAACTCTCCTGATTCTTTTAAATAAGATTTTCATATAAATAATAAGGGAGTAAGTTTAATCATACTATCAGATACATACCGCTAGGTACATTTCATAGAATTTTATTATTTAGAACAAAATAATGTAGAGGATAATAATATTCTTTTCCGAATAAAATAAGGTGTATATTTATATATATATATATATATATATATATATATATATATATACACGAATAGTTTGTTTATTCTGGAAAGAATGGTTTTCGTACCTATTTTCTTTTTCTTAGCAGAATCAGCAAATATTTTTTTCCAGCGAGATACTGTTCGTTTGCTTACACTGCTTTCATCACATGATGAATTCAGCAAACGGTTATTTAATCTCTTCATATTGATCGGTTGAAACAAATTACTGATCCTAGTATTTAGAAGGAAATTTGCAACATAAAGTAAAAATTAGTAGCTAATATTTTCAATACGAATATGTGATGAGAAAGATTTTATAATAAAGATGAATCATTAAAAAGTACACAATAGTTAATAATATATATATATATATATATATATATAATATATATATACAAATATTTCAATGAAACACTTTAAATTCCGTATGCTTTCTAATTTTGAAAAAATTATTACGAAGCAATGTATAAAAAACAAGTTTCAAGGAAATTCTTTTCACAATTTATTTTCAGGATTAAAAGTTAGTAATAAATTGTATTTTAGGACTGGAATTGAAAAATTTTCAATGAGACCATCAAAACAATGAATCATTTTTTCAGTCTGAAAAAAATTTTTCTGTTGTTTTTTGTTTTTGAATTTTCATATTGATCGTAGCATTGTTTGAACGCTTTCAAATCAACTCACGAATTATTGCAGATGTATATATACATATATATTTATTCATAATTTGATTTTAAATTTTATATTTTTTGACTTTGAATTCATTTCAAAATTCTAAACAAAAGGAATCTAAGAAGAAAGGATAAAGATATTATGGTCAAGTTAAAAATAACTATGTTCTAAATGTATAGATGTTTTAACAAAATAGCACCACAAAGTCTTAATAAAGTAAAAAAAAATAATTAGGAGGATTTGTATAGAACATAATTTGTTCGTAAGAATTATACTTATGACTTTGCTCTACGACTCATTATAATATAATATGATTATTGAGTTTCAAAGTGGTTAATAAAGCTATATATACCTATAATTTATAAATGCATGAATTCTTTCATAGCGTATACTGCATTATCAAATGCTGTTATAATAGAAGTATTTATGAGCAATGCTATCCTATAGTATTAGCAAATTTTGCTATGTAATGCCGAAAAATTAGTTTCAAACAATATTCTTACAGAAAACACGGCTGTTAGAAAATTAGGTTTCGTATAATGATAATACTACCCAGCAAATTCAGAATGGTTTATCTCTAATCATATTTTGATAAAATATTAATATATACATATAATAATAATACTTGTTATTTTTGGTCAATTTTTTAAAGTTCATTAGTAAAAGTTTGGCTGTCAAAATTCTTCTGTAATAAATAATTTACGAGTGAAGTATAAAATAACGATCAAATAAATTACAAACTTTGTCACATCAACTACTTTTAAAATTTAAAACAAAGATAATCATCAGATGAAAAATGGAAAACAAAATTTCCATACTTCAAATGAAAAACCAAAAAGATTGACTTCTGCTCCTTAGATTACAAATTTTAAGTTATTAAGAAAATATTTTATTTTTCTGAATTTAGGATATTTTCCGTCATTATAGATAGTCTCAAAGAAAATCGAAGTCCTGAATCAAATGGAAGTATTGTTCAAAAAAAGTTTAAAAATCAAAAATTTTGGAGAAACATACGACTTAACAGATTATAAATGAGACGGATTTCAAAAATTTATCGGTTTAAACCGATTGCCACCATCAAAAGTTGGAGTTATTTACATGCAATGTCAATTTTACAAAAAAGACTCGAAACTTCACGTAGCAATACAAATGAAAAGATAAATTTTCCCTTCTTAATTGAAGAAAATTACATCAACTAATTTAAATTATAAATAATACCTTATTGATTGCTGCTAATTTTTTGTTTAAAATGTCACGGGTGTTATCTTCCACGGGAGCTTTTTTCCCTTTAGAACGAGCTTTCTCCTCAACTTCGGATTGTTCAGATAAATCTGATAATAAAGCTGCTGACGGAAATCGGATTCGTCCACCTTTATTTATCTGCTCTGTCAGTCCGTCTTTGGATTCTAGAATAAAATATTTTTAATTAACAACAATAAATCGGTAAAGATCTTATAAATTCTGATAGAATTTGGTAGAATATTCACACGAGATCTGATTGACTTATAAATTCTATGCAAAAGGCAATCGAAATTTAATCAGAAAATTTTATTCTCAATAAATTTCTCATATTCTCTAACAAACATACGAAATCTGATAATAACTTATAAATTCGCAACCAGTAGCTGTCGATACATTATCAGAAATTTTTATTTTTAATACACTTCTCATAAATTCTCATTACAGTTTTTTTCTTTCTACAAGATTCTATGAGTTCAATTGAAACAAAGGATTCTAAACTTTGTTACGAATCATAAACACTACCGAAAATATTTATCTCCTATGAATATTCTATGAATCTGAATTATTTTACGAAGTAATATAATTAATAAATAGTAAAAAATTAGCATTTAAATATTGAATCCTACTAACAAATGAATAACAACTTATAAACTTTAGATTTTACTACTTGATTGCAATATTTAACGATGCTAAAAAATAAATCCTAATATAATATAATGTAAAATGTAATAATACGTAAAACTTACCATTTGTTAATCCAACTAAACACAGATGGTAATCACCTTTTATTTTCACTTGAAAAGTTTTGTTAGGACGATTCGGTTTGTAACCTTTAATTTGGTTAATTCCAACCGTAGTACACTTCCCACTGCTTAATAATTTCACGTAGGCATACATGAGGATACTTATATCATTCTGAAATTACTCTATAATACTAATTAATTAATAAAAAAATTAAGATGACAAGTAAAATTACACCGCAAGAAGTTAAGGATTATTCTGGAACTTATAACAAAAGATAGGGCGAAAGACTTTCTGAACCGTGCTGTCCTATGCGTAAGTCGTGTGTATACTGAGACCTCGAGCCGCGTTTTGTCATATACTGTAAGCGGGAAGCCCTGTGATTGGTTATAGGAAAGGGATACAATACTTACCCATTCCTTTTATTATAATCGTAAAGTACGTTGTGTCGGTTTTCTATCAACAGTCTGCAATATCTACACACACGTGTTCAGATATAAACACACATACACTTAAAACATTTTTTTGTTTGTCAATTCTAAACAAATAATTATTCATGTTAACATAAAAGTCACACATTAAACTCCATTACCTTATGCATTTTTAGTTATTTGTACTTTAATGTTCATAATTTCAATTTTAAATAGAAATTTTTCGAAAATAATTATCTTTTACATTTTATATTTTCGCAAAAAAAAACAAGTCAACATGCTCTTATTCCATCAAATCATTGATAATCATAAATTTTGGTTTTCTCACGATTATAAGAAAGTGACTACTTAAAAATTTATTCACAATAATTATAGATAAGAAAAATAAATTTGTTGTGTGGGATATTATTATTTTCTTATAAAGTCTGACATATTTTTATAAGAGACGGATACACCCAAATACTTTCGTACTTATGTTCATATTTTTACAGATACCAAAAATACCATTCCTAAAGCTACAGCTACAGCTACTGGTAGCGAGTTTAGGGATGCGCCTAATAACTTAAGGTTTCTTCGACTTATGATGAGTAATAAGTACAACTTGAAAAATCTCATAAAAGCTTGTGATTATTTAAATTAAATGATATGCTTTAAGTTTTGACAAGTTTATACAAACAATAAATTCCTTATTAAATCTGATAAAATCTTTATCAGAAAATCGTCTGCATTTGTCTTCGGAATTTCATGTATGGACTTATAGAATTTGAGAATAAAAATATTGCAAAATTTCTTATAAAAACTGATAACTAATCTTAAGTATTCTATCAGATACTTCAGAAGTGAAAATTCTTAAATAAACTTATAAACTTCCCTTATTTAAATAGAAAATCGTATTTCTGAGATTTTATAAGTATTATCTTATGTAAATTTTCTCTCTATATCTCATTAAATTTACCCCAGAATAAACTCATATAAACTTATTTAAACAAATATTCTCATACGATCTCTTATAAGTCTTCAATAGTATTAACTTATAAAATCTCATGACTTATTTAATCTTGATGGTTCTTATAGAAAAATAGCCAGTGATTCCTCATACAAAATAAGTCTCAACATCAACTTATAGATTCTTATAGAAATCTGTATCAGAAAATTTTTCTAATCTTATAGATTTTTTTTCAACTGATAAATTCTGATAACCAATTCGTTGTATTGTATCAGAATTTATGAGACCTTTTCCACAGGGAGAGGCTCTGGGATGATAGATCTTGAAGTTTAAGATTCGAGGAGCAACACGAAAATAATTTAAGTGTACTTGCATATATAGCATTTCTGGTTTTTTCTGTGAGTCAACTCGAGTGAGTCGATTTTCTGATTCCTCTTCTGGTTTGCTGCAGGTCCATAGATTCAGGATATCCGGAACGGTGCTTTATAGCCAACTCGGGTGACTCGAAGATATGGCCTTTAAATCTCCCTCGAATATCCTATCGACTATGCCAATTATGTTTGCGACAGACAGCAGATTAAAAAAAAAAAGAAATGTTTTAGAAATTAACTTTAATTATATTCAAACTTAATACAAATTAACCTTATGAATGATGATTCCACCTCGAAGTGGGAATATGGAATGAAGATTCTTACAAAAATTATTATTATATAAAACTCGTGGGAATTTAATGCTGTATCGACAAATTATTTTATTAAATACAAAGTAATAGAAAGTCAACGTAGGCGGATTCCATATAGTAGTACTATGTAACTTCTTTGTAAAGGAATAGATAAACAACAACAATAGTTATTTTTGACTGCAGCAATGTAATAAAACAAACACTTTAAAAAATTTACTCGTACTTTACTAACATTCTAAAAGCTAAGTGCTATAAATATTTTAAAGGTTTTAAATACGAGCTAGATCATTTTAAGGAAAGTGAAAATGTAACTTTGACGTAATAGAATTTTACGAAACCTTTAACAGATCTTTATAAAATTGGAAGTATTTCAGAATAATTAATATTTCATATAATTTATGGAATTTTCCTGCGTGGGCAATGACAACCCACCTAAAAAACAAAACTTCAAACTAAAATATGTTGTCATGGAAACAATTCTTGTTTGTCAATACTTAGGTAATTTTAATTTATAATTCCAATTTTGTTTGGAATTTTTCAGATATTGATAATTTGTTGTGTACGATAAAATGTCTGAGACAAAGAAAGTACTAGAAGATAATCCAAGAAGTACTTTAGAGCAATACATTATTGGCCTACAGAGTGAGTCGAAAGTTACCCGGAAACAAGCATTAATTAAGATAAACGAAGAAATATTTGAAAACCCTTTCAACAAGGATTGTGATCTGACCTTAGTTTTTCCTGAAATTTATGCTTACGTATTAAAAAGTTTCTCTGATACCTCTGAAGCATGCCGGGAAACTGCTATTTTAATAATATCCAATTTCATAGATAGACTGCCTCTAAATGACTACTATTTGACATATATACTTCCTGTTATTGTACGACGTATAGGTTGTGCCGAGACCTTAGAAGACTGTGAGGAAATTAGATTAAATTTGACAAAGCTAGTTCATAACATATTGTTAAAATATAGAGGAACACACTTGCTAACCTCATTTATAAATGACTTTACTAGCATTTTAACCAAGATAAGCACAGATCCATTTCCAAAAGTAAAATTAGAGGCCTGCGATTGTATTATACTATTAACCAAGGTTTTGCAGAGAGACTTTCATTTCCAGTCGGAAAGTTATGTAAAGCCTATCTTGTCAAATTTTTCCCACCAGCACTTTAGAGTGCGAGTAGCTGCTGTAAAAGCCATAGGTATGAAACTAAACATTACAACAAACAAACTAACAAACTTAACATTAAATTTTAATATCTTCTATTAAAGGCTCAATTGTAATGGCGGGCAATGTGAAATGTTTTGAGCTTGCCGTCACCCCCATGGCAGAAAAATTATTTGATGAGAATGCACAAGTGAGACTGCAGGTTACCTTAGAAGTTGGTAATTGGATGTTAAGCTATAGAGATCGTTACTCATTTTGGCACCGAATGATACCACTATTACTTACCAGGTATGTATTTTACTCAGTTACTATTCTTTACATGTCCAACTATTATTTATATTTAAAGTGTTGTATATATATGACAAAATGTAAATTGCAACTTATTTTTTTAGTCTCAGTGATGTAATGGCGGATGTTAGAGAAACTGCAAATAAATTGTGGAATGATATTGGACTTCAGTATATGGAAGAAAATGAGGAGGACTTGAAAAAGAAGACTGATTTTCTTAAAGATGTTCCATCTCACTATCCAGATGTAAAACGCCCTAACCTTGGATGTCGGATATTAGTTCAGAGTAACATTGGAAAAATTGTACCAGGAATTGGTCATGGTATTGCCACAAAAAAATA
The DNA here is from genome assembly GCA_918358865.1 of Melinaea marsaeus rileyi. Taxonomy (NCBI): domain Eukaryota; kingdom Metazoa; phylum Arthropoda; class Insecta; order Lepidoptera; family Nymphalidae; genus Melinaea; species Melinaea marsaeus. The sequence goes on from OU911089.1 coordinate 1,181,665, forward strand.
TGTTACCCACATATTGTCAGAGTTCTGCCTCTTAAAAACAATAATATATTCATTTATTTCATTCTGAAATTGTATAACAATTATGTATTAATACTCCATTAGAGATGGACGGTTGGCAGGCTGATGCCAGGCTCCGTTGTGCTCAACTCTTGTGTTGGCTGATACTCAGTGCTGAAGAAGGAGCAACCCAGCACGCTCACACTATTGTGAGGACGCTTCATAGAGGGGCTGCAGACGATGACCAGAGAGTTGTTATGGAGGTTTATTTTATATATCATTTAATTGAAAAAATAATTAAACCACTATTGATAACAAACTATCTGACTTTCTTAGTTATTTTTAATATTTTATGTGGATTTGTTTTTGTTCAGATTAAAAGAGCTTCTGAACTGTTGGGCTACTTCATAACACCAGACACTTGGTGGCCACTTCTTGAAGCAGAGGTTGATTCCTGGGGAGCTCTGTTTGTAATTACGAATATCCTAAAAGGATCTCGTTCTGAATTGGTCAAAGAAAAGGTCATGGTTGAGCTTTGTAAGGAACTGTCCGACCCAGATAGGTGCAGGTTAAGAAAGGCAAGTTTTTTTTAATATTTTATTTTATTATATTGTAAAGTAACTACTTTTACTTTTATTCTTGCAGCAAAAATATCAGATTAATCTCCTGCATGTAACCGAGGCTTTGATGGAACTATGCAAGGGGGACTGCAATAATGTGGCCGAACAGCTTTTCACTATTAATTTCACTGTGTATGCCATGCCTTACGATGAAAAAATACAATTTATGTCTTTATGTAAGTTTTTTAATTTGATTGATATTAGAATGTTAAATATTTCAAGAAATAATAATAAATTATAAAATTATTTTTAGCAAATTTAGACAAGCTCCGCTATATACAACAGTGTGGACGCACCTTAACCTCATTGTATGAGTGTCACATACATAAAGTTTTAGGAGACATCACAAGTGATGCTGTCACTTGGAGTCTGCTCACTCCTGACCGGTGTTTGTTGGAGTGCGTGTTGCTGCATGCTGGTGAGTTGAAAGAAATTGAGATAAAAACTTGAGATGAGAGATAAGAGATAGAAGAGATATTCATGTCAGTACGGTCCAAACATCCCAGTGTTGTAAGTATGGTGGGATGAACTCTTTGTAATAAATACAGATTTCACATCTGAATAACATTACTTTGAACAGTTATAACAAAAATATGTATGTATGTATTTATGTATGTAGTGTATAAGTGTGCCATACACCTACAGGATCAGCGATGGGTTCTCAACTGCATCTCATAGCTCCCTTACTAAAGGAATGCTTGGCTTCCAAAGTAGATCCCGAAGTGAAGTTGAAGGTTTTCACAGCTCTGTCCACTGTGTTATTGAGACATCAAGATAACTTTGGTCAATGCCATCCTGATAAGCTGGAGGCATTTCTTAAGATTGTTATTGAAGGTAAGTATTATATACTTACTTACTTACTTACCTTCACGCCATATCCCTTGCGGGGTAGCCAGAGACGACGGAGCGCCAAACGCTACGGTCCCTGCATATCTCTATCGCCTCGGCCACAGACATCAACCTCTTCATACATGCCCTCCGGGGGGTCCTCCTGCTTTTTACGTGACCTTCCTCCAGTATCATAGATACTGTTTTTTCGAAGGTCACTCGAGGCCACAACCTGTCTCTCTTACCGCTCACTTTGCCTGTATAAATCTTTTTTACCATTCTTTCATCACTTATTCGCTCGACGTGCCCAAACCACCTGAGCACGTTCTTCTTCATTTTCACCGTGACATCATCGCTAGTACCTAGTAGCCATTCTGTGGATCTCTTCATTGCGGATTCGGTCAGCTAAACTGACTCCGCTTATTTTGCGAACTGCGATCGCAAATCCACAGCATTCAACTTTCTTACATTCTTCTTCTGTGTTACCCACGTTTGGCTGCCGTATAACAGCGTCGGTAGCAAAACTGCATTGTGTACAGCCAAACGTACAGCTATGCTGACGTTTCGCCGTCTCAACAATGCAGCCAAAGCACCGTTAACTCTGTTACCGGCAGCAATACGTCTTTCCACATCCATTTCGTATCGTCCGTCTCTGCTAAACATACTTCCCAAATATAACACTTCATTCACTTGTTCTATTATCATATCATTCACGTTAATCTTACATTCTGTTCTTTCTTCATTTCTTTCAAATATCAGAACCTTCGTCTTATCTGCATTCAGGTTTAGACCATTATTTTCACACCATCTTTCAGAGTGGTGTCCAATGCCTGCAAATCGCATTCTGATGATGCAAAGAGCACTGCATCATCTGATTAAAGCAAGCAATTGACCTTAAGGTCACCTACTTTCACTCCCATGTCACTGTCTTTCACGCCTTGGAGACAACTATCCAAATACAAATTGAACAACCAAGCTGACATAGCGCAGCCTTGCTTAACACCCGATTGGATGTCAAACCAGGGCGACATGTCAGCACTACTCGCACTTCTGTTCCATTCCTCCTCTTACATTTCACGTAGCTATTTGTAGCTCCGTCCTCCACCTCCCGCCGCTCGGAACATGGCGTGTTGGTTGGCGGGCCCCAACGCCGCAAGTATTATATATATTTTTTTTATTGTTTAAAAAAAAACAATGTGATTGCTACTTAGGTAGAATTGTCAAAATAAACCCGGCAGATTTGTTCTCTTTTGTACTTTTTTTGTATGTGAATAAAGAACTTTTCCATTGCAGAAGTTATAATGCCAAACCTCATCTGGTCTCCTGGTCGTACAGCAGAAGCTATCCGTACAGCGGCTGTGGCTTGTTTGTGCTCCGCGCTGCAGGACTCGAGGGAGGAACAGCTGATTGTAGATAAGGGTGGGGATGGAGATAAAAATAAGGTATATTTAATCTTTTAACGTCCAAATTTAACCAGCGATATATTTTTTCTACTTAAATTTGATTTTATTTATTCTTAAATTTTCATAATTCAAAGTGTATTTTTCAGGAAGTGAATCTATTCCCTACTAAACAATCTCTCGATCCCTTCTTGGACCAAATGGTTCCCCTGCTAGTGGCGCTGACGGACGACAACTCGATACTCACTCGACAGCATACCTTACGCGCAATCTGTTACCTTGTGTCACTCGCGAAACAGCGTGATTGTTTCACAGTTGAAATACTGCATAAACTGTATTTTGGTAATATAATAATACTCGCCTAATTTTATATATCATAATAGATTTCTCTTTTTTGCTACTTTGAACTAAAGACTGTTTTTATTTCGTAAAACATGATTTTGTTGTAATTTAAAATATAATTTTAGTGGTGTTAAAACGGTTGGATGACAGCAGTGACAAGGTGCGATCGTTCGCTGTGCAAACTCTAACCGTGCTGTTCAAATGTCGTCCAGAATACAATACGGTCGTTTTTGCCGCGCACATTGACGCCTTGTACAGCGCCATGCTCATTCATCTCGACGATAGTGATGAGAACTTCCGGAAAGAAATACTTGGTACAGTTTTTTATTTTATTTTTCAGTTTTAAAGAATATGATAACCGCTATTTTCTTTGTTTTCAGATGCTTTAATTTCATTGAGTGAAATAGATCCTAAACTTCTTTTGAAAAAAGTGAAGGCAAATATTCATCTCTATAGAAATAAAACAGCGTATGAACGCTTGTCTGACCATATAGATAAAATAATAAAATGATGCAACATAATACAACTAGTATACTACTAGAATTTATTTGGTATTGCCATGTAATACTTGTACCTTTGTCCTCTGTTATTTTTAATTGCACCATTAATTGGGTTTGTTTTTTCCTCATTTGAGCACACAATGTTTGAAATAAAAATACTTTACATAATTAAACGTTTATTCTTTTTTAATTTATTTAGACTACGTAGGAAAGAATGTATATTAGTATATGTTGTTTGGACAAAAATAAATCCAGTACTCAAAACTGTTTATAGGTAAAAAATGGGAAATACGAATTTAAAAATAAATAATTATATTTTAAACTCGATTTTAAAGAAAAGTTAAAGAAATGAATAAATGGAACGATGAGGACATATATGAATGCATAATAGAATGACAAATCAATGGGTCAAATATCTCCATTGATTTGACCGTTGACTAAGTAGACTTTATTGAGCGAAGCGAACGAAGTGAGCGGACCGTTTCAGTAGCGACTTTTTACATTCTTTGTCACGAATTGGCTCGAAAACTACTTGACGGAAAATAATGAAACTTTGATATCAAAAAGACACACATTAGGTGAAGGTTTAAAAAAAAAATGAAATATGTCCTCAAAAAAAAATAACTGATATCCCATTGAAGTCAATGGGAAACGATGAGTCAATACACTGGGCTCGCTTCGCTCAATATGCAAACGGCACCCAAGATTTCGCGAGAGCAGCGAGTCGCAATTGAGGGTTTGTTGGCGCCCCTAGTAATATCTATATTCGTCCAGCGTTTAACAAATACATAGCGAGGTAGTTCTTCATATTATCAGAAAAGTATTGAACACCCAGTTTTGTGGATATTAATATGCTACGATGTAGATAGCTATTTTAGGGTCAAAATAGCTTAAATAAGAGATATTTTAAGTAACTACAATCAGTCAACCTTTGGAATTGGATTATTTCTATCATAGATTTCTATTAAAGTCACGATGACTTTATTTATTTAGAATAAATTGTAAATGTATGTTTCCAGAGTATTTTTAAAGTTCATTCAACTTCTTTGTTTCATCTAATATTGAGATATATTTTTTAAACCAATCATTTTGATTTTAAACAACTACAGTTCGTGCACGTGCAAAAAAATTAAATAATTAAACTCATATAATAATTTATAAACTTCAGAATATAATAATATTCTAATATCACCGATTAAATTTTACCGATTTAATTGCATATGTATCTTTTTTTTTTTGCAATTTTAGTGTTGCCACTTGCATCACTATAAATCCTTAATCAATGCCATTTTCAATGGAACCTGTTGTGTTATGTACCGTTGTATAATAACAATAAATAATTAATTATAATATATGGGAAGTTGGTTGTTTTTGTTTTTTTAATTGATTAATCATGGAGGTTACTCGAAAGAGTAAGTTATAAACTATGACTTTTATGTTTCTGCATCAATAATTATATGTAATATAAACAAAACTTTCAGATTTTAAGGAGGTTTTGCCTCTAATACGCGAATCTATAGAATCAGCAGATTTTTTAGCTATTGATACTGAATTTACCGGCCTCATGAGCGGCCGAGAAGTATCTATGTTTGACACCCCACAGGAATACTACACAACATTGTTGAATGGAACAGCAGATTTTTTATTAATTCAGTTCGGATTATGCACTTTTTATTGGAATGAAAAAGATAAAGAGTATATGAATGATGCCTATAATTTCTATGTCTTTCCTCGTGGACGTCCCGGACCTGATAAACTTTTTATGTGCCAGAGTTCCAGTTTAGATTTTTTGGCTGCTCAAAGTTTTGATTTTAATAAGTTAATTCGAGAAGGTTAGTTTTGTAGTGTAGAAATATTATTTTTTATATAGTTAGTGAATAAACATAATTTCATTTTCTTAAGATGTAATTCCTATGCAATTCTCATTCATCTGCAATGCAAACTTTTTTTACATATGTTTTTATATAACCTATTGTTTGCATTATTATTAACCTATATAGCATAATTAGGTATAATTAATAATTTATGCAACATTTGAACTGTTCTGGCCACTCAGTTACTATATTGATTAAAATATTTAAGGTATATCATATATGACGGAACCCACAGAGGCCAAGCTGCGGGAGGAGTTGGCCGAAAAACAAAAGAAGGCAGCAAATGATAAAGATTGTATTCCAATACCAGATGAACATAAAATACAGATTGATAATATTTGGTATTCAAATAATTTATAAAAGTCAATATATTGCAATACTCTTAACGCATAATTTAATATTATTAATTGTGTCTTAATTTTACTATAAACATGTCATTAACATCATCTTTTAGCAAGAAAGTGCGACATTTCATAGACTTTGAATCTGCTGATGATATGGAGATCGACCGCTGCAATGCTTTTATTAAACGACTGCTGTACCAAGAGCTCGGCAAGAGGTTTCACAATGAGGTCTTTGTTGAGACCAAAGTCCTGGAGAACAAGAACAGGTCATACAATAAATGTTACACTTCTAAAAATGACAAAATAACATATTTTATAATATATGAGTGTATAAGAATTTAGAATATTTCTACTCAAATACTAAAAGTTAACTAAAATTCATTCTTGCACACTTCTCTGTTAACTGTTCTTAATTTGATAGATCTTGTTCATGATTTGTATGATTGCCTTTTTTATCTTTTGTACACTAAATCACTTCTATTGAAAATATGAATAAATTATAAAATGTACAATATTTATGCTAAATGCGACTTCAATCACATTAAATTAATATATATATTAATGAAATAGACAGGAGATGTGTTGAGTTCTACAGTGTCTCTGTGTTTGATGAATGAAGGCTCCTATTATGTTATGGAACCTTCCATTTTTAACTATTTAATAGAAGTATTGCACTGTTATGAATTTATAAAATTTCCTTCTCATGTTACTAATGTATCTCTCTTCATCGGTGGTCATTAAGAATTTAAATTTATTTTCAATAGGGTATTAAAAGTCAGCAGAATAAAGAGTGGCAACGAACGTACGAATAGAGAAATGCAGAAGAAAATGGAGGAATGGGAGCAGTTTGAGGAGGCCGTTGGATTTTCACGAGTCGCCAGGATGATCAGTCAGTCTGTGAGTTAGTAGTATTTTAAAATTAATTTTAAAGATCAATTAACCCTTTCGCTACCAGGGCCTCGGGAGACAAATCGCCACCACAGCCCAGACGTTTTATTATTTTAATATTATATCAATTGTCATTAATTTTTGTGGGATGTATTTATAACGTTATAACTAAGTGAAATTAGCAATTTTACACCACTAACATCCTGTATCTATTTTATTGTTTTATAACATAACCCATCCATGTACGGTACGATCTGGGATAAACTATTGTCATAAACTGGTAATGAAAGCCCGTCACATATTTGTGACGCCGGGCTCTGGTAAGAAAATCGGGTCGTCACATATATGTGACGCTGGTAGCGAAAGGGTTAAGCAAAATTAGTTTTAAAGCTCATTTTACCAGTTGATGATAATTTTTTTAAAAATTAATTAAAATAATTAATATATATAATTTAACATTATTACAGGGCAAATTAATAATAGGTCACAACATGTTGCTGGACGTGATGCACACACTCAACCACTTCTTCCAGCCGCTGCCGGCCGATTATAATTCCTTCAAAGAGTTTGCGCATTGCATGTTCCCAAGGTTAGTTTATCTGTGCCAATAGATGGACGATGGACATATTATTTATGTATGTATGTATGTATGTATGTTGTCACCAGGATGCTGGACACCAAGTACATGTCGAGTCTGCCGCCCGTGAGCGACAAGGTTGAGTCCAGCGTGCTGAACAACTTGCTGTTGACGGTGTCGGAGGCTCCCTTCTCGTTGCCCAATGCTTGTGAGTGTGCTTTGCTTAATATGATATCCTCTGAAGTAATACATATAAGCTAAGTAAGTAATAAGTGTAAGCTCGAATTGTATTGCGCAGTGTGTCGCTCCGGGCGCGGGTACTCCCGGGCTGATGACAGGCAGCACGAGGCCGGCTACGACGCCTACGTGACGGGGCTGTGCTTCCTATCCATGATGGGGCACGTGCTGCGGCTTCGCGGGGAGCACCCTGAGCGCATGCCGCCCGCCGACGCCGCCGTCTGGAAGCCCTTCCTAAACAGGCTGTACCTGGCCAGGACTGCGCACCAGGACTCACCGTGCATACACCTAGCCGGAGCCGACCGTTAGCTTTTTTATTATTATTCTATATTTGAAAATTTGTCTTACTCGTTACGTACTAATCTTCAGAGAAGGATGTTATTTGCTGAATATTGGTAATGTTAGTCCATATGAAATAGTAATAAGTGTGTCATTACATCAATTTAAAGGAGTTCAATGCTCTTTTAATATAACGAGCAGATTATTACTTATAGAGGGCTATAAATGAACATCTCAATTTACCGTTGATTGTCTTAACCGTTCATTTTGCTGTTTTACGACATCGTTAATTTTAAAACCTATAGATGTATTTTTTTTTAATTTGGCACATGGCTAGATCTTTTACTAAATATGGTTCTGCAAAAAACAGAACTAAAAAATTCAGTCTAGAAAAAAGTTTAAAAAAAAAATTGAGATTCATTTAAAAGACAGATATATCGCTATAATTTTATTGATGATGAACTGATTTTCTTTTCAATTGAGATTCTAAACCGATAGTTGCTGAGCATGTTATACAGCAATATTATATGCTAAGTTTGTTAGCATGAAAGAAGGGGAGGGTGCTCAGCTCAACTCCCGCAGCGCACGATGGCGGATCCTAGTTATATTTTTTTTGTCAGTTTTTAAGTGTATCTCATTTTTAATTACCTTCCCTCAGCCTCCCCGAGCAGAGACCACGTGTTCCACGTGACCTTCCCCAAGGAGTGGAGGAGGAGCGACATCAACCAACTCTTCAGTCCATTTGGTAAGTTTGTTGTTAATTGTAATAATTAATATTTTAAATGTTGCTACACTTAATTAACACTGCAAACTTTTTAATATTTTTTAATATTAGATATTTAACAGATTAGTTATTCGAATTTCAATTCAAAGGGAGACAATGAATTAGTAAATAAATAACAATAACTGTTTCTACTAAATTTATTTTTATTATTAAATATGTACTTGACTAGTAATTATTATATGTATAAAAATACATTGTTAATCTTTCGTTCATTTTTAAAATTGTTTGCCAGATTATCCGTAACCTAACCGTAAATAAATTAGTATATTTCTGTTTTTATAAATTTATACCTATTCGTAGGTGTGTTTAATAATTTATGTTCATCAAAGATTCTGGTCCAACTCTACCTTTTAATATATTTTTTCCCATATCTTTCGCTTATACATTCCATAAAAAACTTTCATATTTTTATGTATTCTAATATTAGTGAAAGATAATTGTAGTATATGAAAATGTGTGCTACATTTATTTATACTCGTGATCGACTGTTGCAAGTTTTTAATACTTTTAATTTTCTTACCTCCAGTTTTAATGTTAATATAGATGACATTGACAATGACAACAACAAGTGACAGTGACATTGACAGTTGACAAACAACATTATTAATAAAGATGACATAGTCATAATGACGTAGAAATGACAGAGCAGAGTCTAGGTTTAAATCTCGGACTAGATTGTATCTTTTTAGACATTACACTGTACCAAGGAACTGCTTGCTTAATTCTATTAATCAAACAGTATTTGATATGAATGAAACTTACCAGCACATTGAATACATTCCAGGTCAAATAACGGTGCAGTTCTTGAACGAGACGTCGGCGTTCGTGGCGTTCTCGAGGCGGGACCTCGCCAAGAACGTGCCGCGGGCCTTCGCCGGGGACCGCCGCGTCTCCATCGTGCCCTACGGCTCGTACAAGGTGCTCCACAGGGTCACCAATAAGGTATACTTCGTACAATGGGGCATGTTCTAAAATCATCGGCCCGTATTGAGCTTCTACTTCTCCCCGTCTCTGGATGTATTTTTTGACATGTGTTAATTGAAAACGTCTATTTCTAATATTAAAGTATTGATGTGTGCTTTAAGGGTTTCATTTATTTCATATGAATCCCTCACACCATCATGGATTATGAGTTGCCATAATGATAAATGAATGAAATAAAAAAAAGTTAATTAATAAAGTAGTAGTTTTAACCCTAAAAGTGTGACATCTTGCCTTATTCAAAATAACTATCTACATTCTGAAGTCATTCTTAATATTGATACGAGGTTGAGATTCTCTGTTAATGTGAATTTTGGATTATTGTAAGACTTTATATAAAAAAAATGTATTACATGGAATAAATACATGGAGCCTGTTTTTTTTTATAAATGGCCAAAAGTTTAGTTTGAAAAAAAAAACCAAGCAAGCAAGCATAAACAATAGTACAGCAGTGAAATAGCCACAACTGGAGACCTGGAGACTGGAGACCAGATGCTGTTCAAGAAATAATTATAAATATATTATCTACAACTCGATGTTACGTTTTTTAATAAGGGCATTCTATTATTTTTTTTTTCTTTATATTTTTTTTTATTTCATTCGTTTTCTTCATTTTACTAATTTTTTATATTAACTAACTTGAATGTATGAGAAAAGTTTGTTGTTTGTTTGTCTATTTGTTTCTTATACGTAGGTCTGTCTGTCTGTATTAGTCAGTCCGTCCGTCTGAGAAACAAAAACTAATGAACAGATTTTAATAGTGTTTAATACAAACGGTGAAGCTGTGAAGTGATAAGCTCCGATAAGCTGATCGGTCTTATCAAACTGAGATGTCTCTTTGTCCGCAGTCTCACTCGAATCAGTACCAGCTGGACCGACGAGAGGGGGACAAGTATAGCAAAGTGTATGTAGTACTTATATCCATTTTGTTTTTATTTTCTCTTCAATTGTTATTTTATCACAATGTGAATGGCGATGTGGGGGGTGAGTTGTGATTAATGGAGGTAAGGGTTGGAATTTAGAGTTTATTCATAAGTATTAAGTATTATTATATGCTTCTACTTATATAGCTTAGCTATATAACATTGGATGATTTCGATCAGAATTTTTATATCTTTTTTTAATTTTTTTAACGCTTTTAATATAGCTTGACAATAGCTCAAATATCCAGCTTTAAATATCTTTATTAACGTAATCTTTGCAATAATATTAACTGTACGTAGTTCCTAGATTCATTTAATGATAACATTTTGAATGTAGGACAGTTAGTTAGCTTTTAGCATTTTTTCAATTTTAAATAATGGCAAGACTTCAATTTTTTGTTTTTCCTGTGTGGCAACCCCGATGACTACCTCTAAAAGCTCCCAAATTAAATGATTTATATTTTATTATTATAATAGTTAAAGAATATATCATATATGAGGCTTATAATGAATCAATTACTTAATTAAATTGTCCCGCAGACAATTATGAATCAGATAAAGGAGATAATAAAGTAATAGAATTTAAAATAAAAACATTCTATTCCGTAATCATTATAGTAATAAAAATACTGCAAATAATTCAATACATCCGGTGCATCAAAACATTTAAGGAACTATAGATAGCGACATTGAACTCTATGATAACAAATGAAATTCATATAATGTTGATTTAGAAATCGAAATAGAAATGTTCATTGCCAATCACCAGGTCGCTGGGTCCTTCAGTTATGAGGAACGCACTGATATGTGAGCTTCTATTGAACGTATTAGGCCTACAACTTTGCTCCCGCCGTTTTTTTTTTTAATTTTAAAACTTATATAAAAAAAAATTGTATCTTATTTATGTTTCAAAGTATTGTCCGTCACTTTCCACTACTTTGGCCCATCTTTCAGGCAACAAACGAATCCCGCGTCGGAAAAATTTTTCATCCTTTGATAAGATTTAAGAATCGATCCATTCTTTCACTTTTTCAAAAGAATCGAAGCACTGGCCCGCCAGGCCGTGTGCCATCGACCTAAATAAATGGTAATCAGATGGAGCAACATCTGGAGAGTATGGCGGGTGAGGTAGAATTTCCCATTTCAGTGTTTCGAGGTACGTCTTGACTACTTTCGCCACGTGAGGTCGAGCATTGTCGTGTTGCAAAATTACTTTATCGTGTCTATCAGCGTATTGCGGCCGTTTTGCTTTTAATGCCCGACTCAAACGCATTAATTGCGTTCGATAAAGTGCACCAGTAATTTTTTCAGAAGGTTTTAGCAGCCCATAATAAATTACGCCAAGCTGATCCCACCAAATACACAACATGACCTTGGATCCGTGAATATTCTGTCGAGGTGTCGCCGTAGGAGTGTGGCCGGGCAATCCCCATGATATGCGTCGCTTAGGGTTGTCGTAGTGCACCCATTTTTCGTCCCCAGTAACAATACGATGAAGAAATCCTTTTCGTTTTTGTCTTTCAAGCAGCTGTTCACAAGCAAATAAACGTCGCTCAACATCTCTTGCTTTCAACTGATACGGTACCCAGTATCCTTGTTTTTGGATCATCCCCAGCTGTTCCAGGCGTTTTGATACTGCTTGGTGAGTTACTCCCAATGATTTTGCTAGCTGTTCTTGAGTTTGGCACGAGTCTTCATTAAGTAAAGCCTTCAGTTCATCATCTTCAAAAGTTTTTTCTCTGCCACCGCTATGCCGATCTTCAACAACAAAATCACCGCTTTTAAAGCGCTGGAACCACTCGCGACACGTTCTTTCACTAATAGTATCATCACCATAAGTATTTGAAATAACCCGATGAGCCTCAGCCGCCGATTTTTTCATGTTGAAATGAAAAAGTAAAATCTCCTGCAAATGACGTGAATTCGGTTTATAAGTTGACATATTTAATTAAGTGTATGATGTATGAACTATATGACGCAAACAAAAATTAACTAATATCGATGTAAGGTTATATTTATAGATGTCAAAACTGATGGAAAAGAACTGTGATTTATTTATTTGAACTATTACTGGCTACTAGCGCCATCTCTTGGAAAACGGCGGGAGCAAAGTTGTAGACCTAATACTTTTAATAAGTCTCACAGAGCTAGAGCGTTTCATTGTTAGTATTGAAGTTATCCTTGATAATATTTTGTTTTAACTATCTGCGTCTTATATATTATTGTTTGTGGTGATTTTAACATTAACTTTTTAGATTCCTCAGATCATTGTTAACCTTTTAACTTATTTCTGGAACCAATCACAGTAACTACTTCTACCTGCATTGATTATATTATCACAAATCTTATACCGTCACCAAAGTAATGAATATCTTAAATTCTGATCGTTGCAACTAGCATCATTTCATTACAAATCATTGTTGTAGTAAAGAAAAGTTGTGTTTGTTGCCCTGATTGTGTGGCGTGTGCAGGAGTTTAGGAATAATATTCTAACTAATACAATATAATAACTTGAAGCCAATGGAGATCGGTTGGAGTTTAACTTGATATGAGTGTTCCTCAAGGTTCAATCTTAGGACCACTTTTTTTCCTTATTTATATAAATGACCATTTGTAGACAAACATGTATTATTTGATGCTAGTTCTTTGATATTTAAAGTAAAACTGCATCAGGTAAAGTATGACGATAAACGAGGCTCTCTTTAATAAAGCGCATCGGTTAAGTTTTAACAACATGTTACTCAACAATGTAAACTAACTTCTCAGATTCATAACTCCTAATGTAAAACTAAATTAGCTGGATTGGTTAATAAACTTAATTCTGCCTCATATGCTTTTTAAAAATAAGGCTCGTTACTGACGAGACTACTGCCAAGGTAGTTTATTATAGATTTTTTCATAGCGTAATGTCGTATGGTTTCCTACTCTGGGGCAATGCTGGTGATATACATATTATAAATACGATAAACTAACACAAGGTCGCTTTATTTTTTATTGATCTTTTATGACCTTCCTAAACTTAATAAACTAATTGCATTGCTAATAATGATTCTGTTTTTATGAATATATTAAAGCAAGTTACATAATGTTCAGTGTCAAAGCCCATAGGAAATTTTGTGTCGTCGTTTCTCGATCGCATCAATGGTGTGTGATTAAATTGCGTGTTTTAGCATACGTAACGTATCACCTCATAATCCATAGGCTTGTACCGATGTGTGTTTTGTATCCTTGGTTCACTGTATGAGACATTGTTATCACCAAATTCCTCACTAACATTTATTTTATTGTTAATTTTTGTTTTTGGTTGTGTGTTTTGTCTGTGTATAAAATGTTGAATAAATTCTAGTACGAAATTTAAACAATGGGACTACATTATATTTAAAATTAATATACAATATTATATATATTTTTTAATAAATATTATAGTAATGTGGTCGTTTTATTTTCTGTATAGAATAGGTCGTATTATTTAAATTTCAATTCGACATATCCTAACACATATATGTATATGTTCATATGTATGTAAATAAGTATCAAAACACATCAAACATTAATGTCAACAAAAATATCTAAATGAAAACTAACACATTGACTATGATGCATGAATTGCGACTAACAATACGTATTTATTTCTCCCGTCATAGCATGCGCTGTGCGGCTCCACACGCATGGTGTGTCAAAATATTTGGCAACGGCGATGCGGCTCTTACATGGATGTGTTAGCTCGGAGCTCGGAACTCGGAATTTAACTATTGTATTGTAACTTTGTAAGTTTTAATATGCACATACATTAAAATAAAAATACTGTAACTATTCCATTGTAAATAAAATAAAGCGGGCCGTTTGGGATCACGGCAATGTTTTATATTATATACCAGGGGCGCCAACAGAGACCCCCCATTTCGACTCGCTGCGCTCGCGAAATCACGGGTGCCGTTTGCATATTGAGTAAAGCGAGCCCAGTGTAATGACTCATAGTTGTGGACAATGTCGGTAATGTAGGAGATTTCATTGTAAACCAAATTTTTCGAGCCAATCTTTTTTCCCATTGACTTCAATGGGAAATCAGTTTTTTTACTATTATTCCTCAACGACGTGACATTTTTCAAAAAAGTTTTTTTTAAACCATCACCTAATGTGTGACTTTTGGATTGCAAAATTTTATAATTTTCTGTCAAGTAGTTTTCGAGCCTATTCGTGACAAAGAATTTGAAAAAGTCTCAAGTAGAGCGCTTCGCTCAATAAATTTAAACCTTATGTCGTTAGACTTACTTAAACAATAATTCTTAAAAATCTTTTGTTAAATTATCGGAGTTTATAATCTGTTGGTTTCTTTAGCTTAGTGATAAATGTTCGTTTAATTTAGGGCAATCATAAATAATTTTAATTCTATATTTACAATTTCTCTTTTCCGAAAAAGATATAACATAAAAAATGATCCTTTACTAGTAATAAAACACCTGGTACAGTAAAAAAAGATTTTATCGCTACTTAATCTTAATTTTTGGGTAAGTCTTTGTTTTTGTACTTCCTGTTTCAAATTTTATGTTTCAGTCTACTTTAACAGAGGTTTGTAACTATTATAATACCAAAAAGTAAAAAAGTATTAAAAGTCCTGAAATGGGAGTATTATTAAAAAATAACGCGAGGTTTGCCTCAGTGCGCGCCAGTAGCGATAACACGACATGTGTGTTTACCGCATCCCTGTTGTGAGGTCACAGTATGTGAAAAATATTATCAAATATTATGTAAATACAATCTTGTTGACGCGCAACGCAACCTCGATATTTCTGTTGTTTTTTTCTTTACGAAAAAGCTATATACAGTCAAAACCGTTTATAACGACATCGAAGGGACCGTATAGTTGCCGACGTTATATCCGATAGTCGTTATAAGCAATACAGTCATATACACAAGTACAGTAGTTATATTATCATAGTTATCTATCTAGTATAAGTATAGGTTAAGTATTTAAACGAGTTAGAAAAGAAATTAAAATATTTATTACGAAATAATTAGAATACAAAATGTATTTAACTGCTTACAGTTACGAGTTATAAAACTAAACTAGTTTTCGAAGTACATATAATCAGTTATTTTGGTCTGTCTTTTTTTTAGGGCAGTCTCAAATATTTTTTGCATTTTACATTTCATACGCCTCAAGGTATGAGTATCTTCAGTATCAAACTGTTCGTTAAAGGCAATAAATTTTTGCAAAACTGTTACAGCGTTGAGAGCCTCGGAAATTGTTGTTGGCTGAAACTGTTCTTCAGGGTCTTGCTGGTCTTCGTTTTCTTCGTCAGTGTTACGGTTGTTACTTTCAGCTTCCGCGAGAATTTCTTCTTCGGTAGCTAAGGCGCACACGGCGACACTGTCATCTATTCCAATAAATTCCTCTATCTCAATTCTTTGTTCTGTAGCAGTAGATCTTTGCAACTGAGTAAACAGCTCAGCAAGTGGTACGTTGTCATCTTCATCTGTAGATTGTATCAGTCTCGCTAGAGGAATATCATCGTCGTCCTCCGCTTGTGATGCAGAGAGTTCTTCGAAACCTGCATGGCGAAAACAGTTAGCTATAGTGGTCTGTGTGACCTTTTCCCAAGCTTCCGATATCATTAAAATTGCATCCAGAACAGAAAGACTTTTAATACCTTGGCTGTTTTCAATATTCTGAATCATTTGTAACACTTGAAGTTTTCTGTATTGTGTTTTTAAAGCTTTTATCACACCTTGGTCCATGGGCTGTAAAACAGAAGTGACATTGGGCGGTAAAAACACAAGCTTTATGCATTTCAGATTGGAGACTACAGGGTGAGCGGGACAGTTGTCTACTAGGAGAAGAATTTTATTTCCTCCAGACTTCAATTCCGCATCCCAACTACGCAGCCATTTTTCAAAAATTTGCGATGTCATCCAGGACCTAGTATTGTTTTCATAAACTACAGGCAAAGATTGAATGTTCTTAAAGCAACGAGGTTTTCTAGATTTCCCTATCACCAACAGTTTTCTTTTACATGAACCAGTCATGTTTGCCGCAACCAATACTGTAATTCTTGTTTTGGACAACTTTCCGCCCTTGCATTCCGAGCCTTTGAATTTAAGTGTTTTGTCAGGGGTTAAATTATAAAACAATCCTGTTTCATCAGCATTAAAGATTTCCTCTGGCGTGTATCCTTCGCACAGTGCAGGCCACTTATGAGAGAGCCACTCTTCAGACACTCCTTCAGGAACGCCAGCCGCTTCACCGCAAACTTTTCCTGCCACAATATTATGACGAGCACGAAAGCGCTGTACCCAAGACGACGAACACTCAAAGTTTTCCTTACCCATAAGACGAGCAAAGTCATTGGCTTTTTGTTGCAGAATCGGACCACTTATTGGGAGGTTGTTTGCCCTCTGATGCTTAAACCATGTTAATAAAGCATCTTCTATAATTTTATGTTCACTTGTCCTCGCGCGTTTAAGTTTTAAAGAGTTGTTTTCGAAAAGAACTTTTATTTTATCTCTATTCTTCCAAATTGTTGATATTGTCGAGTGCGAAACTCCACACTCCTTTGCAATTTCACTATTAGACTCGCCATTTTCTAACCTCCATATAACATGACATTTTTCTTCAATAGAAAACGTTTTCCTCTTTTTTTGTGACATGATAACACATAAATGCACAGTCTAAACAACACCAACAGTCCAACACTTTAAATCAAACTTTTACTCACGCAGTCTATTAGCACACTAAACAATTGGTGTAAAATATGTAAGGTCAAATGGCCGCGAAGAGGTTCGGATGTGGTGGGAGAAAGTGCTTAGGTAATAATATGCTCAAATATTCCTTCAATGCTTATCAATAAGATTTAAAATCGTTTGTATTATTTTGTTTTGCTGAGACAAAGAGCGGTTGGTCGTTATAGCCGATGATCATCGATAAAATTTCGTCGTTGTAAGCGATATGTCGCTGTATCCGATGTTGTTAAAAGCGGTTTGTTTACTAAAGAGTTTACTAGAGATTCGGACGGGACCATACAACCTAGCTGTAATAACCGATAGGTCGTTGTAAACGATGTCGTTATAAACGGTTTTGACTGTATTCCGTTTTATTTAAAACTTTTTAAGAATTTTTACAGTAATTAAGAGTTTGAACGGAAGTTCAACGAACATCAACGAAAGAGTATCAACGAAAGTTCGGTAGAAAAATAATCTATTTAAAAGTAAATATTATATGTACTTGGAATATTTGTCGGTGTTATTGTAAACAATTAATGTTTCAAGGTATCAATTTATCAATTCATTGATTAATAGAAGATAACTTGCCTAGTATTAGTTATGAAAATTAAATTTAAAATCTCATAGCTGTTAGTTTTTAAAGGAATAAATAATAAGTTGAGTGCAAAATCAAATAATATATTCTCGTCCGCATTTCGATTGGTTTGGTGTTTCGAAGCTTTCTAGTCGCGAGGCAGCCATTGTACGGTGGTTTAACGGATCGGAGGATATCACCAGGGCGACCGTGCACTGCATCGGAATGTCGGACTCTTATTTTAATACGATTACCACTTTTTGGACTATTCAATTGTATTATTCTTTGTATTGTGAAAGTTATGTTAATTTATGACATTATGATTTATAAATCAATTTTTAAATTCTAAGATCGTGTTTGTTTTATACATGAATGAAAACGGGGTACAACAGTGTTACGCATTTCAGAAGTGTTTATATTGACATTAACTTTCATGATATGAATTTAGCTGTATAAGTTTAGAGTCAGAGAACAATGGTTAGGTGTGACGTTTTCAATCACCAAGTTAGGAATTCTGATCTAGTATTGAATATCTGGTGCCGGGTAAAGGTTGTGGTTACCCGGTAGCTCGGACAATGGCGCGTGGACACCGCGACCCCGCGACCTCGCGTGCGCTTCCGCCATCTTGCATTTTAATGCACCACATTTGCATGCGACACGTGCTATCATATTGTATTCTCATTTACGTTACGTTTGAATGGTATTGTATTGTATTTAAAATATATTTAATATATCTTAAATTATAATAATTATTGTATTTAATTCTAAATCTCAATGGAATTTTTTATACTTTTATTATCTTCGTATGGTTGTATGTAACGGTAACTTTGAACACGATTCTGACGTTCAAGATGTCGGATTAGTTTGAAGCTTTACATCCTTATCGTAGACCGATGACAACACAATAATATATTAATGTTTTACAAACAATTTATTAGTAATTGAAATTTACTTATAAATTGTAACCTTTGTGCAATTGCGAGTTTGCATCGTATATAATGAGGTCGCACGCTGCATATAAATAAGATCGGTTATAGAAACAATCTCGGCACGCGTCGATCGATTCCAAACACTGCCTTCTCGTCGACATCTCTCGTGTCGATGCTATCGTGCTGTTACGTTGTCTGCAGATTAAATAAACACAGAGACGGACATATATTTTATAATTGAATAAAATTGTTTTTCAAAATAATGTAATGTAAAATTTTAAATATTTTTTCTCGGATATCAACATTGCTTTACAAATTAATATAGGTTAACTTAATTTTATGATACGTTTAATCTGATTGTAATAACTCTGAAATAAAGATAAAATCTACGCCTTTATGTTAAAATTATTAAAACGTGTGTATCATTACTCTGTGGGTGCGCACGCGCCGCGAAATAGGTCGAAATTCTCGCCTGCAGCCTCCGATATCATCACCATCACCATCACCACCACTGATTTAAACCTTCGTACACATGATTCATGTCAAATACCATTTGATTCATGATTATACATACCATGCATTATGTATGTGCCTTTATAATATAGAGAATATTTACTTTATAGAGCTAATAATTTTGATATATTTATTATACAATAGTAGAATATAATGTATATATAAATCGGTATAATAATAAACAAACAAATAAATTTAGTTAAATATAATGGAGGTGGCCGTTAGCGATACGGATCGCTCACCTTTCTTCCAGTCCAGTTATCTGTTTGAATATTATTGAGAAACTGAATCCATTCCAGTGTACGCTCACTGTCGTGTTGGATTAACACTTCGCAGATAGCATTCCCGTCTCTGACTCTTACATTATATCCAGGATAATTATTTTTGTTCGCATTAATGCAGATTGATTCATTCCATTTTACAACTACGTCTTAACCAACTTGTATGTATAGTAAATATTTTTTATTATTAACTAATCGTATTATCGAATTGATTGCGATGATTCTAGGTCTCTATAATTTGCTCACTAAATATTGAGGTTTGTGAATAATGATCACAATAAAGAAATACCCACTGAGTTTGTTGTGTGGTTCTTCTTAGAGCAAGAGCGTTTGGAACATGAGTAGATTTAATATAAGTAAGAGTGTCTTTACAAAAGCTTATTTCGATAAGTATATATCAACAGTCCTGACACTTCCATTTGATACACAAGTGATCACTGGTGTTGATTCAAAGTGGAAAAGATGTAATAAATAATTTACATTATCTATTATATTGTGTTAATGTCGTCTGTTCATATATTACGTTATATATATATCATGACTTTCACAATACGACAACACAAAGTAGCCAATTTCTCAAAGCGACAGGGAATTTCGCGTGAGTTTAGACAAAGGGTACTGATAACCCTGCGCCTGCGCATTGCACTACCTCTACGTAGGATCTTTATTCCTGACGGGGTACTAATAGCGCCACCCGACGATGCCCGCAGCTTTGTATAACATCTTAACGACGCACCATCAGTTTGACGCCTTTGTGAATGTGTATTATTTAAAGTGAATGGCTCCAAGGGAGGCCCCGACGAGATATGCAACTCCTATATAAAGTCTTTGCTTTCTCTAGTTTAAGTCTGAATTAAGAAATATTTCAACATTCGTATATTTATTCTTGAACTGTACGGACCCAAAACACGCCTTTGTTCTATCACACACGTGAAATATCATCATTTAATTTTGGCTATTTTCCGTTTTCATCACTTACGGGTGATAATTGCACCCAAAATGACCGTAGACCCAAACGGCGTGTACGGTTCGGTCCGGACGCGTCATTGCAATTGACCGCCATTAGTTAATGATATAGAGATTGTATCTGGTCGGCGTCCGCAAAGAGAATCGTCGGATAGCTCCTGTTAGGCGTTAATCAGTGACGGACGGGCGACACGGGATTCAATCCGACCGGGATTTGAGATTCAAACCGACGTCCGCGATCGAGATACTGACGTGTGAAGCCGCGGGCTGCGTCTTGCCTATTTCGTTTGATATGTTCGTACAAGGAGCGGCCGCGCCGCAAGTAACTAACACCGCCAATAACTGGTACACTCATGTTTTTTTATCTCGCTGTGTGTATATTGCTTACATTATATATTGATTTATATATTCTTATAATATATAACTATAGATATACAGATATATATATAAATATATTAATAGCTGTATCGAAAGGTGAAGGAAGCTACTAAAAGTTATTAAGTAATTGTAATTATTGAAGGTTTAAACATTACAAAGATAAAGTAAAGTATGTAAGTAATATATAAATGATATATCTTAATAGGACTGTCCATATATTAGGTGTAATTGATGCGATGGAGATATCACAATTGTGCACAAAAACGCCCGGTGTCTGTCCATACGCAGTGCCGTAATAAGCCCCGCGATGGATAAGGCGAAAATCATTATACACTCCGGTTTTCTCTACTTTAAATTCGCGTAAAAACTTAACGTTAACTGTTCAAGATGTAAAGTCGCTGTGATCGACCGAGAGCACGCGACACGCGCCTGGATCAGGTTCACATGCCGCTGTCATTATAATTAATATATCATTATGCCAATTCGATAAATTAGTAAAATATGTAAGGCATTTGTCTAAAATAAGGTCCAACGAATTGAACATTTAAATTTTATCCAAATAAAGTAATGTCTCATGTTTTATTCATATTTTCTGCGAATTTAGTTAGTTTAGAAATGATATTCATTACCCATTATCGCTCCAAGTACAAGTGAGTCGTGATATCTCAGAATGGGATGAAATACAACTCACATATCCATATTTGCGACGAAATAAATTTACAACCTGGACTTAACCATATTTTCATAATCCTCTATTCGTTGACACCAAAGCGGGAGCGGACGCCGTGTAAGCGGAGCCTTAACAACTCTCACCCGTGATTTACTCGCGCCGATATTCGTGTAGTTACAGCACCGATATATACTGGTAGTGTATTACCAGAGCCATCCTGAAGTGCGTTTAGTTTAACTAATATAGTATTAAATTACAGCCGTGTTAAGAACTCTTCCGGCCATGTTTATCTGTGTTTTCATTGATCTGTAATACAAAATGTAGTTTTTTTTTGTAATTAAAATGCCATCCACAACATGGTTGCTCTATAAATTTAAACCCATTACTATAACCGAGCCATGTGCCGTTAAATATTCTATCAAATGTACAAAGGCGGGTCACATAATGAAGTTAATAAACCTACAAACGTCAAAGGCTCTATTGTGTCCACGTTGACATATGTGACGGCGCGTCACACACACGTCGCGTGCTGACACTGACGTGTTCTAGCCTCGGGATAGGATCAGGATATAGGGCTCATCAGAAAACAAAAGAATATTACAATTTAAAGGAATCAACGAACAACCTTCATCTGTTAGAACAACCGCAGTATATCAGAATTGCATTGTATAGGTCGTTACGTTTCGCGGTATTCCCTTTACATTCAATTAAGCCCGAGTGGATTATAATTGATAATTATAGTAAATTCTGCAATTGCACAGTATGCAAGTTAACTGATTGTCTCGGTCTCGTCAACCTGCGGGAACATAGCTTATTAGCGGAGTTAATAAAAAATGCAGTTACGAGTCAATCAATTGCCGCTCGCGTGTCACTCGGCGCGTCGGGCGCCTTGTTTGGACCTCTGATAGATGGACCATCTCTCTGAGCTTTGACTCAATATACCATTTTATATAAAAATACATTTATTACTTACATTATAAGAACATAACTATCGAGATAAGTAATTCCTCGCCTCCGAGAGAGCTATATAGATGTTATGTTTCATTATTTCTTTATATGGAATCATTTTATTCCACAACGATAAAAGAATATATGTAATTTAACCACCTTTAATACAAATAATACATTTAGTTGAAGTAAAAGCTAAATAAGTTAAAGTTAAATAAAACTAAATACGTGGGTGTTAAGGTTTTTGTGTGATCTTTAACCCGCGGGAAGTCGTGACCGTCCAGGAGTAATTCGGTCCCCTTCAGCGTGTTCCTGTTCCAGACAGTGTTCAGGACAGGTGAATGCGAGATGTTAGTATTGTAACTAACGCGGTACAATTAGTGGATGAGTTCTGTACCAATTAAACTGAACATCACCACGGGCATGCCCTTAACACGACACCTGGCTCGTTTAATGTATGAGCGGTGCCAGAGGTCGAAGGTTCGAGTTTCGTCGTGATGAATTTCGTTTATATACATTTTTAATAAACTTATTATTGCTAAATATGTTTATATATGTCTTTAATCACATAATGGGAGTTTAAAAAAAAACATTTTGTTGTTTTTGTCTGATTTTAATTAATTGTCACTCGCGTGAGTTTCTTTAATTGCATTCATTATTAATATATTCTATAAATATTAATAGTGTCCTCCGGATTAAAAAACGTTGAATAACTTAACACTATGTATGTATATGTTATAATTGCTTGTAACCGTAAGCGGTAACTTAACTTAACCAAATAAACTCAGCTGTGATTCTGAACTAACCATTACTATATAACAAATATATATTCAATATATTTGTCGTGTTCATTTACAGTGTGCATTACGCTTTATTTAATTGTAAAACATTGACTCACTTGACATTTATTTTTTTATCAATAAAGGTAGAAAGTGACCTTATAAATATTATTGAGTCGTCCTTTGACCGTGTACTTTCATTGCAGGTACCACACGACCGGCCGAGGTATGTCCTTGTTATCATTTAATTATATAAAAACTGTCCGTTCATTGTTATTTTATTCTGTAATATGGTTTGTTCGTGTTTTAAACACTCTAAATACATTATACTTACAACTCTGAAATGAACTAGTTCTATACGTTTAAAATGCATTGTATGTATGTCTTCGTTGATTGCTTAATAATGATTCAAGACAACGGTCAACCGGAGGCACGTTCTCCAGCACGATCTAACAGCGTCACCTCGACTACTTTGACAAGGAAAAGAACTTCTTCTGGGGTCTTCAAGGTATTATATTAGGATTAGCGAGATTTACCAATTTAAGTCATACCACAATTGTGGATTTTTTAGAATAGACTTAATTACATTAAAAAAATAATTTATCTTAATAATAGTAAAATCTCGTTTCTATGACATGTTTTTTATACAGGTTGATAACGTTGCCTCCCCTCCTAAGAAATTAGACAAGGTGAAACCGAAGGAAGGGAAGAAGGAAATAGAGAAAATAGAGAAAACAGCAAAAATAGAGAAAATCGAGAAAGTAGAGAAGATACAAGAAATAGAAAAAATACAAAACATTTACAAGAAAGAAAATGTCAAATGTGTGACGGCTTTCAAAGAAAGCGACAGCTGGGATTGAAAAATAAATTTTATTTAGTTACGGGCGAGTTTTATTTCATTAATATATTAAATTTCATATAAATATATATAAATCCATTCTGTGTCACGATGTTTGTTTTCGCTATTCTTTATGGATTTTAATAATATTTCATCTCGATTATTAATCTTAAATTTTAATAAAAATACAATTTTAATTGAAGTAAAATAATATATGAAGTAGCAGACGAAGTCACCGACAAGAGCCAGTATATATATAATAATATTTTTTAAGTCTTCTCTGCTATTAGTAATACATAACTATTAGTTTTTAATTTCATTATTGCAACATCACAAGTGTCAGCTCACAGATAATTGATCTACAAACCATTTTGATACTTGACACACTTTATAACCAATGAGAAAACAAGTCTCAATGCACAATATGACGACGTACTATAACAAATATATAATCAAATATAATGATAATATTATCTTCTTAGAAATGTCAATAATATTACCTACTTGCTTATTTTCCAAGTATATATCTCCTATATTAAGTTCATTATAAGAATGGTATGGTAATAGTCCCGACACTCCCATTTGAGACAAGTGATCAGTGTTGATACAAACAGGATAAGATACCAATAAATAAAATTAAAAATAATAATAGGCAGTATTTATTTAATATAACAATATGTTTAAATTATTAAACACCTTAACATAATAAACAGAATATATATAAATAATTAAAAAATCTCCATAACTAGGTGGTTTCTTGGGATGGCGTCGCGAGGTGATGTGGTGGTCGCCAGCACGTTTGGGATTTCCAAGGGCATTGCATGAAGGAAGGCACATGCCGCTAGGAAACCCCAGTAATACAGCGACACTCCAAATACCTTAAAATAACTCTTAACTTGCTTTTGGACTTAAATTACTTGACTCTGTCCCATAAATTGAGATATATATTTTTAAAACTTAAATAATATACACATATTAATATAACGATTTCCTACATTTAACAAATTTTCCAAATCCTCAAGCACTGTCAACAAGAATTAATACTAAATATAACTTTACATGATACGTGCGACAGAAACATTTTAATAAGGAATTATGATTGCAAAATATTAACACAGTGTTATTAACCAATTAACGAATTAATCAACTTTACATAACCTATATTATTAATAATTATCAGAGTTATTTTGCGACACCGCTGTGTTAAATGTTCTAAATATATAATAAATGTGTGTTGTTGTTAGTTCAAATCGTTCGCTGTTAGAACAGATTAGAGAGTTCGTAAAGGTGAGATTAAAAATAATTAATATTAATTTATTACTTCGTTAAAACGTATAGTATTTAAGCTCTACATAACAAATCCCATTGATAATAATTTGATAAAACGAATACTTTCTAATTCCCTTCAGTATCGTTACATCAAAGTTGCACTGAACATGTAAAATACAAACATAAGTATATAATGGAATTAATCATAGTTTAAAAATACAAAAAAATCTTAATAATAAAGCACATTTGTTTGTATTTAAATAATATCACATGAGATTGATTAAATTAGATAAGGGAACGCTTTGAAGTCGCCGACGACTTTTACAAGACTGGTGTCGTAGATTACTGTCGGCCGTAATTAATAATCGATCTGCAATCTATTTATTCCATCTACATTGCAATAATTATATTTTTTTCCATACACTCAAACAGTTCATCTATTTTCATTGATGACGACTTGTATTTTGAAACTATGGTAGAAAAAATTGGATTAGAATCAATTATTAATTTCGATCGTATTAAACCATCAAGTGATCCAAAATTAGGACTAAAAACCGTCTTATTATCAATAGACGACTACAGTAACAATCAAATTATTAAATTATGTAATATTTCTATTTTAAAAGTTGTCCACATAATAATTAAGTATAATACAATTGTTTTAGAAATAATTCCTGGATTATGAGTAATTCTACAACCCACACGAAACAACATCCGAGGACCACACAGATTGTCCCATCTGAGACTAGAACCAACAACCTTAGGGTCATTCAAATATATATTAATCAAATTATTAATTTGAATTGAAAATAAATGTAAATTAAGTCGCATAATAGAACTGAAGAGATTCAATATTATTTTTATTTAAAATATATCTGATAACTGACCGCTTTGTTGAACTTTAGAGCGAGCTCTCTGAGCGAATGCGACGCGGGCGTCGAGTCCGGCGCGGCTACTTCACGTCACCTCTAGTTAGTGTTATCCAGGTTACATTACGATTGTTGCCAAACAGTCATCGTCTCTTGTTAGCAAGTCACGCTTACGACGTAAATTCACATTATATTTTTTATATAAGGATTTATATGTAGCCCGCCCTCAAATGATGGAGCTGTTAAATTATTTAAGTATAAAAGATGTAGGATGGGTAATGTAACTGAAATTGTAGGCTGTTGGTTGTAATTAGGGCATCAGAGATAGTCTCAGTGCCGCTTATCGTTTTTGACACGCTATTACGGCGGGCAGGTGTCAGCCTGTTAGATATCATTAAAATGAGACTCACTATTAAATAACATTAAAACGTACAACGTAATTGCGTTTATTATACATTAAGTGCTTAATCTTTAAGTCGTTTTAATTGGTTCGAAATGTAATTATAAATGAGATAAATTGAAGAATAAATATACATTAATAATAATTAAGTTACGGACGGGAGACACGGTAATTACTAAATGTCTGAGCCTGATGGTCTGATGGTCTGATGGTCTGATGGTGCCTTCGCGCGGTGCTGCCTCACCGCGGCTTGGGACTTAGCAGGCCAGTAAGGACTAGACACACTAGACCGCTAAGACCCTCGCCACGGTTGGGACTCCCATCTTCTTTTCTTCTCTTCTCATAAGATGGGCAATATATTCAGTTACAAAGTTGTGACGTCCAAGCTATTTATCACATAATACGTATACATATATGGTGCAGGCCACCGGCCTTTGCTGAGTACCTGGAACAGGAATAGTAATAAATATTAAAAAAAAACATTTTACTAATACTAATATGTTTAAATATTACATGTCATATGTTTTATAAACAGTTAATCTTAATATAAATACTATTATTGACTAATAATTTTGATACGGCTGTATTAAAAGGCTCCAATCAATTAAAATTAATTGTCACGAGTCGCAAGGAGACTAAGTTAATATTAAAGGATTAATATTTCGCCTGTCACTTATTTATTTGAACTGTCTCCGTGTGTGTTAATGTATATATCAATTAAACTTTTTGAAGCGAACACTTAACAAGCGCACATTTACGAGTACTTGACTTGGTAATTGTCTGAACTGAATATGATAAAACTAATACGTTTTAATTATGAATTATGAAGAAAAAATAAATAATTATTACGTGAACTTTATAAGATATTTAAATTAATTAATTAGATTGATTTGGTTAAAGTTTATTTTTAATTTATCTTTGATATAACGCTATAAGGAAATTAACGAATGACTATATTAACAATGATAATATAACATCCATGTAAACAATTAATTTAACATAATAATAAAATAGTAATAATAAAAAAACTTCTGCTTAAACTGGAGTCAGTTTAAACATCGTTTTAATTGTCAGATATCTCTATACTTTTTGTAAAATTACCAACACTTATTAAAAGCCAGGCGGACTGCTGGTGCTGATCCAAACCTGTCTGATGAGTGATGGTGCGATCTCTTTGAAGTCCAACACGTCATAAAAATACGTGCAAATGACTCCCGATCTGTGGTGTGTGCTGGAACAATCAATTTGTTATCGGTAAATAACATTACCCACATACAAATATTCTGTTACACTGAATATGGACGCGTGCGGCTCAACAACTGTGTATATGAACTTGAGAAATCATTACTGAACTATTGTTTTAAACATTTTGAAGTAATAGGCATTCTATTAATAATAAAATACAGAACAAAAATGTAATGTGTTAATTATGTTATTAAAAGAAAATGATAATATTTATTGAAAATAAACATAACATGACATAGATGTTTAGAAGAATTTCAATTATTTATCTTTATTATACGCAGCTTCACAGTTTTCGTAGCTGAGCTGATAGCGATTCTCCAGCTCCCAGCCATTAGCCGGAGATAACTCCTAACTACTCGCGAAATTAATAAACCACCTCAGGACGCTGTTACCATCCACTTAAATAGATTAGACACGGACTGGTTTTGTTAATTATATTTCTGTGTAGGAACGATTCTTTTAAAAACCTTTGTTTAATGTCTAAATCCTAATCTGTGGTTGTTTTAAAATATGTCATAATATAATGTAAAGTTAGAAACATTTAACCCTTTGCACTCGAGGTCGTTTCCGCGCGGACTTACTAAGTATATTGTTATGTTATGAAGCTCTTCATTTAGGCAGATGGTTTTGGAACAAGACCAAACAAACAAACATCACCAGATAACAAAAAATAAATACATCAACATTTCTATAAAATATCGTGTGGTTTTGAATCTTGTAGTGAGCGAGAGTAGTCTTTCGATTATAAAGGGTTAAGATTTGAAAAAAACTTAATAGATGCAGCATCTTTTCGAATAAAGATTAATACTTAATTCGTTAAACGAAGATACGAAAGGCCCTTTGGTCCAAGAGCGATGGGAAGATTTATCAAAGGTTGCAGGTTCGAGTCCTGAACATTTTGTTAAGTTTTAGTGTACTTTTATTTAAAAAATTAAAATTAAATTATATTTATTGTAAATATATTTGCAAATGAGTCACTTTTATTAAATCTAGGTTTCTTATAATAATAAATAAATCCAATATCCTAAATGTAAAATAGGAGAAATATTTTGGTTTAAATCCAAGTTATTACATGTATCTTAAAATAAACATGAAGTGTAATAACTCTCAATATCAAGGTAATCTGAGTAAAATAAGTAAAAAATATTTTCATAAATATTAAAATTAGAAGAGACCGTCAGAGATATACACTGTATCGATTTAAATCACTTATTCCTTTAAAATAAAAAGGTAACAATCTATAAAATAAACAGTCAATCAAACGCGCAGACGAGGCAACAAGAACCCGACGTGTGATAAAATACCTTTTTAGGTGAGGTTTTTTTGTAAACAATTTTCCTCAAAATCAAAATCAAAAATCAAAAATCTTTATTGAAAATAAGTTTCATACAAAACATTTTTTCATTGTCAAAGCTACCACCAGCTCGGAAAATTATTTCCACAGACCTGAGAAGAGCTGGCGACAGAAACTCAGCGGGATTGTCATTTGTTTTTTTTTTTTTTTTTTTCCTTAAATTCAAAATAACATAAATACATTACACAATATTAAATAAATAATCTTGAAGCAGCCTAGCAGCGATCGCTTCATACCCACGGTGCATTATCCTCTAAGTATTCAGATACATTGTAATATCCTTTTGCACACAAACGTTCCTTAGCTATTCTCTTAAATTTGTTAAATGGTAATACTTGAACGTTTGCTGGGACTTTGTTGTAAAACTGTATACATTGCCCCATGAAAGATTTACTCACTTTTTTAAGTCGAGTAACAGGTAGCGCGAGCTTGTGTTTGTTCCTGGTATTTATAGTGTGTATATCACTATGCTTAATAAAATTGTCAGTATTTTTATGTACATATTTAAGATTTTCAAAAATATACTGACTGGCGACCGTAAGTACATTAATTTGCTTAAACTTATTTCTTAAAGAATCTCTAGGGCCCAGATTGTAAATTGCACGGACAGCTCTTTTTTGTATAACGAAAATGGTATCGATCTCGATCTAAAATGGAAGATAAGCGGAGATCATTATCACAATATCAATATTATGATATAATAACATGTGGCGTGTACTGTGTACTGTGTACTGTGCACTGTGTACTGGAGTGAGGATACAATCAATAAATTGACACAAGTGTGTTGAATCATTGATATCTGTTTTTTCAACGCACCGACGTATTCATCGCGGGAGTGGACCCGACGGGGCGGCAATTAAACTAAACAAGATTACTATCAGCGGATATAATAGTAATCAAAACAAATACATATTGATGGTTTTATTCAATGCGGATGAGATACTTGGAGTTATTACGACAAATCTTAATTTGCGGTTCATTTATAAATGCACTCACACGGACCGTCTGACGTACCTACTTATATAGATATGTTTTTTTGTATTGAACATGAGATCAGAATCTAGATTTTTTTATCTAATATTATATAATATTAAAAGTGTAATATAATGTCAATCTGTCTGTCTTATTAGATTGAGATTTCCTTTATATAACTTTGTCTACCTTCGTACTAAGTATGAACGTTTAATTTAATGAGCTCACCGCGAGAAGCCATTAAAGGCACATACGCCATTAACGGCTCCTGTACACGTATTTATTCTTAATATAGTTATTTATTTAAACCCCCGAGCCCTCACGCTCTACACGAACTATACCTTCATATATTTCAAGTGTGTTTAATTGATGACTATCTTTTCGTGACCGTAGTAATGGACTCAGATTTGAACCGAGTACCTTTATTGGGACTTGTAGACAGTTTATTGAAAAAGTACGAGGAAGAGCTTTTAAATGTATTATCTAAGCTTCTTATTATATTGCTGCATATTAATAATTTGTATATAATTCTATAACGTTGTAAATTTCCTTACTTTTATATTTGTATATAGAAATCTGGTTTCACGATGTTCGTTTGCGTTAATCTTGAAACCACTGAACCGATTTTAATGAAATTTTGTAGATATTTATTGTTTGGTCCGACTTAAAAGATAGGTTGGTTTTTACCTTAAATTTTATTGTGTCTTTAATTTTTTTATTATTGTTTAATTCACTATAACTTTCCAATAGATAATGGTGTTAATAATACAATTTTAATTGAAGTAAAATAGTTTGTATTGTATCAGACCAAGTCGCTGGCAATGCCTAGTATATTATAATTTTTAAAGTATAATATTCAAGTATGACTATTAAGATGCTAGACATGTTGTGATTATTAATTAACACTAAACCTACTAAGTACCGGTCAAATTGACCGTTCTTAAACTTTTGTAAAACTTACACATTTTAAAACTAATATCGTTATCAAACTGAATGACAGTTCTTAGAATATGCATATATTTTCTTCACTCTTTATTTTTAGTTCCATTATTACCTGCGTTATATAATAAAATAACTTTTAATTACCGTTCAATTCGACCGCGTGCGGTAGGAACAGGTATACAAGAATTGTCGGTAGGTTTCGTGTTAACGATAAAAATTATTTTAAACTGAAAAATATAAGAGATGAAATTAGTTTATCTTATTTACTGAAACTTTAATATTTTTTAAATAATCATGAAATATATATATATATATATATATATATATATTAGTAAATCAGTGTATTATTGTTTAATAATTACTCAGTGATCCGTGAACAGAGGGTTAGTTAGTTGGACTGCTTTCATTATAGACGCGACGAGCCTCCCGCCTTTACTGTCTACTGACAAACAAAATTAAATTAATCATATATTGTCTTATATAAATATATACTAAATAATACATATACACATTATGAAATCATCTATATAATGACCGAAAGAGCATAATTTCCATGAAGAAAACATTTAAATAATGTAAATAATACTTACTAATTACCTGCATCTGGACAACTGATATGGACGTACGCGTACATGTCAATTAAACATTTAATAATCGTGTTCATGATAACTTGCTTATAAAAAGATAATGGTTGGAATATAATAAAATATTCTAATACATAATTAGTGTTATCTGTAATACTATCAAATAATTTCGAGTAGAGTGGAGAGTGTAGTTAAAAGCAAGCTATAATACAGATATAAACTTACTTTTTTATATAGCGGTACAATAGCAAGCTTAAAACATTGTTACATTTGTGTAAAATGCACATTGTAATAACATAGTGTACATATAAACTTATGAAGAGACAGCTTTTAGTATGTAGTTTCATAAATCATATTAATTTAAATATGCCAACGGTATTCATAAAATTAAGGTAAATTTGAGCGGACGTCGGCGCGTGGCTTCGTTTATGAAATGTCTAAACTAAACACGGAATGTCCGCTCGGAGGCGCCCACTCGGCCTCGCGCAATCACCTCGCATTCGTCTCTAACAAGAGCTAGCTTTACAGATTAGGTTATAAGGATAACCTGGATAACACTGTTCTCTGTTACTATGGTATATATAACATAATTTTATATAATAAATCAAAAAGTCAAAAAACATTACAGATATTAAAATAAACTGTAATTATCGAGTAATTGTAATCAAAAGTTAATTTATATATCATCGTGGAGAATTGAAAAAGTGATTTAATAAATCTCCACCTACTGTCCGAGGTATTCCACAATACTGATAAAATATTCATGGCCCAGCAATAAGGTACTTGGACTTGATTTATTGGTTTGTCTAATATGGAGTTTTGTGGACGAGGAACTGGCTTCAGTCACGATCCGAGGAATTGACGTTACGTCGGATTAATTATATCTCACAGACGAAGTATTACTGAAAATGATTTAGAATGACCGCTGGATGTGTACTTGAATGAAAATTTAATTGAGTCTGCGGGCTTTATATTACGGGATATCTAAATATATTAAACATCTTCATAAATATAATATTATATTCATATTAATGATAACATGTACTCTGTTTTGTGAAACATATCGTATGTCTAAAATTTATTTCTCAATCCCTCGGGAAAGCACTTTTTAATGGATAAAAGACGTGTTCTTTTTTGATCTCCTGACAGCGTGTGCTCGATATTGCGTGATGATGGATGAGTACTTAAGGCGTGAAAGAGCAACAAACAAACAAAAACAAAGAAAGACTTTGGCATATATGTATACTACTAGCGTTTGTTCGCAGCTTTGCATGCGCAATTTAAAACAACTTTTTACAAAATCTTTATAAATAACTGTGTTATTCTGTATAAGCTATGTATGTACGTATTGTGAAATTTCGTCTAAAACTGTTCAATAGTTTTTGCATGAAAGAGCTGCAAACATACATCTACAAACGTTTGCATTTATAATGTTAGCGTGATTAGTTATTTTACCCTACTGTTCGTTCGTTCCGTTCGTTATGAAACCGAACCGATATTGAGTTCTAAACCTTTATTTATGATTTTGTTCTGTATCGTTTTTGTACATAATTCTTGTTTCACAGTTAGTCTTGCATGTCCTTAATTTAAATAGTTGTCTGTTTTGACTTACAGGTTAAATTATTTATATATATTGAACACCTTTGTACGATGTACTTTACACCTATATGACGGGTGAAAAATGTTTAGTGTCAAACCCACCTTTTATTTCGCTATAATATTTTAAATAGATAACATATTAATTTATTAAAACACTAGCTGTGCCCAGGACTTTGTTCGCGGAAAATGTTATAAAAATAAAACTACCCTAAGTTACTTTTTTAAACATCAGTTATCCAATTGAAAGTTCTGTTAAAATTGGTCCAGCTGTCTCAGAGATTAACCGGGAACAGTCAGACAGAGAGACACATTTTGATTACGTAAGTACCGTCTAAACTTTCATATGCATTTTGAAATGCTGTAAATATGGAATTATAAACAGACACTTCTATTTTATTTATGTGTACATTAAAAAACCCTCAATAGCAAATTTATTTGAAATATAATATCATGTTAAAAGGCAAAGGCGTATATTAGAAGTACCCCATCCACCTGCGAGGGTCAGCTCGGGTTACACAGGATCTGGTAACGCTGCAGGCGACGACTTGCCGATAACCATTTTCCTGTTTCTAGACTTTGTTGGAACCTTCATGTAAAATATTTAAGTTACTAGAAATGGTACCGTCTGATTCTATCTTGATAAAGTGAGCCGTATAAATCTGTTTCAATCCTTCGTATGACAGTATATATGTTTCAACTTGTGAGGAATGTTTAAATATTGTTCTCAAAACATTATTTTTAGTACAATATTTTTGGTATGATGACTTGATTTAGCTTTATTTATTGAATAGATAAAAGCGAACTCAACTTTTAGATTCTTATCAGACCGTTGATAAATGAAGAGTTAGTAACTGTTTACATTTCAAATTTCATTTATTATATTATGTGTATTTATTTAGAATTATTTTAATATGTTATCAAAGCGGAACACGTCTGTTTACGATATTTGGATTATATCTGATAGGTTACATGTTTTAGTTAAAGCTCCCGTTAGTGTTGTAAATAATGCATCAGATGAA
The DNA here is from genome assembly GCA_918358865.1 of Melinaea marsaeus rileyi. NCBI lineage: Eukaryota > Metazoa > Arthropoda > Insecta > Lepidoptera > Nymphalidae > Melinaea > Melinaea marsaeus. Next base: position 1,216,088 of record OU911089.1, read on the forward strand.
GCTAAGGCATTGAATACTCATCATAATCTAAATCTACAATTGCATGTTCTAGATACAACTATTGTTATCTTGAGTTACATCTCTACTAATATTAAAGAGTAAATTTTGTTTGTGTGTATGTTTTGCTTGTATATACGAAAAAGCTCATTGCTTTTGCTTGTATATAAATATTAGCTTAAAAAAAAATCATTCTCATATCGTAAGCTACATATAATCATCGGTGAGAAAAAAAAATGTGGAGTCTAAATTACAATAACAATTTAAAATAAACTTTTGGGTGTGAGATGTTATATTATATAATCACGTGCGGGAATGAGCAGGCGAAGTCCGAGGTAAAAGCTAGCATATAAAAGACTTGTATCCAAACCTTACTTCAAATCCAACACAATCCTCATTTTATATTTTTAAGGCGGTGTATTTAATAATGTTCACAAGGTTGTAATGTACGTCCACATAATGTTTCACGAAAGTCAAGTATCAAATGTGAATATACTGTTTTAATAACGGATTTATCTTTCTTAAGATTACTTTAGCCTAAAAGCCATCATTTTTAATATTAGGACTGCCTTTTACACGCAGTTTCACTCGCATTGTGTAAGTTTCTTTCTTTTTTCTTACAATACGCGGTCCTAACAATATTTTAATGCCGTATAATTTTAAGTCAAAATTTCAAAACTAGTTATTGTGACCATAAGTGAACTTTAAGAGATAGAAATGCTATCGCGGACTTTTTGTAGTATTTTTATAGATCTACAATTCTCTAGTACATAACCTTAATGCGTGTCGGCTGGTTTACGCGCGCGAGTAAAGCTCCCAGCGGGAGCGCGCTACCTCCTTAACAGTAATCGTTATATTTCAGTCAATTTACATAAAACCGTAATACTATTTATCTTTTAGTTAAAATCCGTTAAGTAGTTTTTCAGAAAATCAATTACATTTGACACAGCTTTTGATTAATTTGTTTATATAAATAAATTAAAAGAAATATATTTCTGTTGACTATACTTAGAATTGAAACTAAAATTCAATACATTGAATATAGTAAGTTCATAAAGTTATCAGTATTTATAGGAATGTTAATTGTTATAACATAATTGTGTATAAAATAGAACCTTTACAAAATAATCCTGCAAAGAGATAAACCCTTTGTCTCCCGCGCCACCCGCTGGAGGCTGAATATCATTATACAAACCTATCGAACAGTGAATCATTGGAGACATGATTTCTATTATCCGTATGCATCGAATCCGCCGCCGGCGGCCGACAATTCATGCAATTGTCACATAAAGTCCAGACAGCTTACAGTCTATGAAAGTGTTATAACCAATTATATAGTCCTTGATAGATTGCTTGTCTCCGTTCAGTCCGCTTACTTGCTTTAACACATCTACAAGCTAATTACTCACTACTTGAATTAGAATATATGAGGTATTGTTAGATAGTTAGGAAGTTATTTAATTATTCCATTAAAATGATTATTGAATTACCTTTAAAAGGATTGTCTCCTCATTTTTGTACAGGTTTACGTGTAGATTTTAAATTAAGTTATCTGTTAACGATATGAAGCTGAAAATGGCCATTTTCGTTGTAAATCTCGGAGGTCCGGAATCGGTTTTATTATCGAGTGTTCTCAGATTACGACGTCCTATCGTAACTCGACGGCGAGCCTCTCGAGTATTATCTTATCCAGTTTGATTAGTGTATCCTTGGCATCTTTCTATTTCCAACATGCTCTTAACTTAAGTCCAAATAGAGATTACAAATATAGTGATAAAACACGATTTATACATACTTATGAGGATTAGAGTTCAGACTGTAGTTAACTTACTATTGTATAATATATTTTTTAAACTTCTTTTTAAAATAAAAATTAGTTTACGGAGTAACAAACGTGTAGTGGTGGTCCAAAATAACGTATTTTTTCATCTCCCCTCTCATGTTGTGAGGTTTGGACTTTTTCCCCCTCCTCTTTTCATTTTTTCAACTTTTATATTCTTTTATACAATATACCTTAATTATTTTATATTATTTTATTATTAGCAAAGACTTTCTGATTGACAAAAAATAATAATTAAAATACGTTCATACACTTGATACTCCGTGATTTTTAAACCTTCCCCCCATCCCCTAATAAGGTTTACGTGATTAATGAACAAACCCTCAGTTAAAACTAAATTTAACAGTAAAATAGTCAACACATTGCAAATTATTGAGAGGGTAATTTACAAATATGTAAATAAGTTCTGAAACAGTAAAATAATATATTTAAAAGAAGAAAGGATAAATAATGTATTACCAATACTGTTGTGTGATATCAAATAGCGATTTAAATCAATAATTCCCGATCGGGAAGACGATAAGGTCCCTCTGAGTCCCTCGGGACACTCGTTACGTGTGTTTGAAATACGCAAATACCTTAACGTCATATAAATTTACTTTAACCTTTAAATTGTTTAAATTATGTGTATTGACGTTAATAGTTTATTGATTTGCGTTCAAACGAATAACTAAAATACGCAGGGGTCGTGTCGCGTTCATGAATCACCTTTATTGAAACACACACGCTGTGTGATAAGGCGTGTTGAATTTAATTTATGTTTTAATAACGTTCAAAGTAAATATAAGATTGTATTAAGTTATTGTTTGTAGGTGATTGTTATATTTATTATATAACATTGCACATCTGTCCTTATTCTAATTATTTGGTGGTTGGATATTTTGTAAAACCTTTAAAGAATAGGTTTTGTCGCCATTCGGTATGTGACCTGTTGTAGGCAAATTGTGATTTTCGGTGTTATAATTTGTTTATTTTATTACATTTATTACGCGACTTAACAATAATTTAGATATTACAGTACATACAACTGTAACTTCCCGTCGCCGCTCGCTTATGTCATATTTTGCTTTTATAACTCTTCTACGTTAAACTTAAATTAAAGCTTTGCTACTCACTTACTTACTTAAGTACTTACACTCTTTCATAGCTACGTCTTAATTATGAAGTATTACGAAATATCAGTGCGTATTTTTGTTTATAATTCGATATTTATACTATGTTAAAGGTGTTTTAAAGAACCTTTAACATGGGATGGATATATGACTCTTACACGTAGGTGATAACACACGGACATTTTATATAACATTATTTTTTACATAATGTAACAAATAATTAAAACAAATCAAAAACTATAATAACAATCAAAATAAGGATGATATTTAAAAATATTATAATATAAATTTAACAATTTTGAACACCATCATTTTAAGTTGGAGTGTTTTTACAGAGACTTATTATATAAATACGCTATCAAAATAGTCCCTCCTACCTCTCCCATTTGATACACAAGTGATCACTAGTATTGATTTAAAGAGGAAAAGATATTAATAAATAAATGACTCATTCAATAATTATTTTTATGATTTTTGTGAATAAAAGCTAAGAACACCAGAACCATTTGGAAGCTACGATGCCTCAGCCGGGTAAACGCATGTGAGTTTGTATATTGAACTATAACAACCTTCTTTAGTGAGTTAAACTCAGTTTACATCTGCAATTAAGGTTTTCTTATCACTTACATACAAGAGTAAAAGTAACGATGAAACTAATTAAATAGTAACAGTGACCTATTAATAGAATTAACCCATTAATACTTATTACTGTTACTGTTAGTTACTGTTAATAAATGTGGTCAAAATTAACAGACGACATAACCGACTTGGTATTTTGTTTGTATATCCGTTTGTGCATACACTCATTACGTGAAAACTGCATCAATAAAAATGTTTTATTAAAAGTAAATAGTTTTAAGTTAAATTTGGCGTTTATTTTATCCTAATCGAAATTATCAATATTTTATTATTAACACAAAATGTCATTTTTCGTATTAGTTACAGATAGCACTGTGTCGTTAAATTTCATAATATTCCAAGACAATTTAAACTATGTTTGTCAGCTCTAGAGAATATCTCTATTTTACAGGAAAAGGTTGGTTTATATAATTACAAGACTAAAAGTGTGTCTGTTACGATTTGAGCCGGGCGGGAAAGATAAGGGCAGACGAAGCCGCAGGCCCCACTTAGTTAACTAAAAATAATTAAATAAATCTAGGCACTGAACACTGGCACACATTTAAAACTCACCCGTGAACTAAAAGCTAAGATAATTATACAATGGATTGACTCAATTATTGTTTAATTAATTCTCTCCAGTTATGATACAGCATTATTATAAAACACTGTATGATATCTTAACACGCTTTTAGAACTTAAATATTACTTTAATTGATAACACATTATCATAAACTAGATAAACAGATAGATATAGATAGATAGATTGTCATATTTTTAAAGCCACTTCGTTCGCGCGGAATATATTTAATCCTTGTCATATTAGCTATGTCTGTGAAAGTCCTGTTAAAATCGGTTCAGCCTTTTCAGAGGTTAGCTGGAACAAACAGACAGATGAACAGCATTTTTTTGTAATTGTTTTTTTTTTCATGCATGTCCCGTATATATTTTCATATTAATTTAGCAGAAAAACTGTTAATTTAGAAGTACAAATGGACACTTAAATTTTATTTATATGTATATATAATTGTATATTGAAAAGCTGTTTAATAATATTGTAATGTTATTTTTCTTTGACATTTATAACCTAACTATCCTGTCGAAGTACAAGAAATAAACACTTACATAAAACAACTCACCGAACAGAACTATAAATAAAATTACACTCAGAGCAATTTTTATAAAAAGTTTAATTCAGCCATTATCGTTGTTAACATTACAGTTTTTTTCGATAATTGAATAAATACCGTTAATGCTCTCAAAATATTTTACGTCGTTTTCGTTTGAACTTTAACAAAATCGCTACAGCTGCTTCCGTGCGGCGGTAACAACATTGCTATTCTGCTGAAGTAGCTTTATCTTATCTGGAATACCCTTTGTAATGAAGTAAATTTTATATTCCAAAATGTTTTTGATATTTTCTTTATAATTTTATATAGAATAAAAATACTTTTGGTCTGTGTGTCCAACTTTGTACTGGTATTAAGATATACAACAGATTTAATATATTGTTTTGTATGTTATAATTGAACGTGTGTCGAAGTCGCGAGCTGTTAGAGTATTATATGAGTTGTAATTCCCAAAAAAATCTATGGATATAGTATGTATTTAGGGTACTTACATAAAAAAAAATTGTTTGTCGGTTTGTTTATTTCGGGTAACCTCTGCAATGGCTGGACCGATTTTGACAGGACTTACACTGATAGCTGATGTTATAAGTAACTTGGGCTACTGTTATTTTAAAAAACATTTCGCGCGAGCGAAGTCGTCGGCGCAGTTAGTATAATAAGTTTAAAAGCAAATAATGTATCTGTTGCCTCGCAGTCGCACATTCTATAGTACTTATTAACTCTTTGGTGTCACACCTTGGTATTTGTAAAATGCTATAAAGATAAAATTTATAAACATTTTAACACCACGTCGGTATCTTAATGTTGTGTACTCGTATGTGTGTCATTAGTTCAGTGTCACGGCTAAAAAATACATTAATATGACATCGGCGTTACAAATTATGTTAATAATAATATATTGAGGGAATACACTTTGTAAACTTATTGTATTTCGAGTTCAAAGTCGAATACCTCAAGACTGATCTCCGATTTAGTTTTGATGAGGAATGATGGGATAGGGATAGTTTGTTCTATGGAATTATACGTAATAATTGTAAGTATGGAAGGCTGTTATTAGGTCCGTTCTACACACTCCCTTAAGCGTGTTTTAACATGATTGCACTATTGCCAATCTCCGGAGCAATTGCGGCGAGCGGACGCGTCCTGGTGTATGGAGCAAGTTTACAAATATGATAAAACGAACTAAAGTTTTGCTGGTCTGTCATTTTAGTATCTGTATAAATAACAAGTTATTCAAACTGTATGTTAATAATTTGAGAAAATATAAGATTATCGGATTCTTTATGATAGAAAGAAAATCAGGCGAAAAATTCAAAATATTATGGGCATTTTTGTATGAAAAACTCAAACAATTTGACGTTTTGTTAGTAAAATTATATAATTATAAATAAAAATTCATTTTCTGTATTAGTTAATAGTAGCTTATCAACAAGTTGAAACTTTTACAACTAATTTTACCAACAACTAATTAATTAACAACAATATTATGGTATAATCTGGCAGTATTTTGTCCCCAACATTTAAAATCCATAACTGCCAATCAATCAATCTTATAAATTAATTAGAAATGCTATTAATGGTAACAAATTTAGTGAAGTAAATTTTTATCAAATCAACAATAACAATAGATAGGAACTGATCGTTTTTATAATCTTAATTATGTTCAAATTCAAATTCAAAATATCTTTATTCAAGTAGGCAATTACACGCACTTTTGAATCGTCCATTATTACAATAAAAAAAAGTTGTATTGTATTGTAATCAGTCCGTGAGTTAGCTACCGGCTCGGAATGCTGGTGCTGCTAATATGAAGAACAGTCGGTCAGAAACTCAACAGTTGCTCTTTTTAAAAGAAATATAACAATCTTGGATGATGTACATTATAATATAAATCTTGCAAATGATTCAACAACTTAAGTTCCACATATTTCGATCCACTAAAAACTCTTGAACGTTATAATAAGATTGATTTAATAATAAACTTTTGATTTTAGATTTAAAACTAAGAAAAGGAAAGTGTAATATATTATTGTACACTAGCTATATGTTGATTATTATTTATATTAATATATATATCTATAATATACGTATAAGTTAGTTGTAAATGAGTACTTATTAAAATATCTGTAGGCAGCTAGAAGAAACGTCAGTGGACATCAGCGTTCAGTTGTGAGACTTGTAAGTAGTTTATTACGGGGCCGTATAATAAATACAATAATTATACAGCAATAATGATTCCGATAACCGCCTTATATTAACTGGTTAAAGACAGGTGGCGGGGCGATGTATGAAGATAAGCCGACGGACGAGTGACGATGTAAAAAACTATACCATTCAAAATGTTTACAGGAGCGTGCGTCTGTGCGTCTGTGCGTCCGTCCGTGTGTATGAGACACGTACTAATTGACGGTTTTAACGGTACGCTCGGACGATCCAGTGAAATCCATGTAATACAATATATATCTGTCCGTCCGGTTGTGTTGGATATGCAGCAGATATTGTGCTTTATTATCTATTTATTTTATACTTTTTATTATTTCTACCGCCGTAATGAATCGACGTCTCGTACATTGTACGTTCAACTTATTAATACTTGTATTAAGGAAGTGTTTTTTATAAATCATACCGTTTGTATTATTTATATTTCTGTATAAAATTAACTTTATTATTGAAATGGAATTAAAAAATATTAAAATAATACATGAACCGTACTGACAGTGTCAGTCGTCCAAACACGCGGTATCTTTTGAGGTATCTGAGGTTGGTACTGATCTGTCCCCGATAAGACGCCGATCCGGACACGATAGAGGTACACATGTACCGGACAATATAAAGTAGAGTCTACACTGCTGTAACCTACTGGTTTATGGTTTATAAACGTTTATCTCGAAATTCTAACACAAAACTGACGATTCAATACATTCCCTGGATATCGAAATTTATAGTATTCACATTTAGTGCATAAAATAACGCTTCGATTCTGAACTTATTCGACGTCGATCGTAAATTTGACTCGATGTTTATAGAAATCTATTGGTTTTGACTATTTATTATTGATATTTGATTAATGTCTTCATCTCGAGGGAGAGCGGTTGATATAAAGGCAAAAAAATATATCTATAGCACAATTAATATTAAAATACTGACAATATTAAATTTATTCAATTATTTTCATATTGAATGGCTGTGCAATGTATAATTAATGAGTAATTAAGATATGAAGTGGACTGAGGATGGTCTTTAAAAGGACAAGACGAGACTGAAAAACAGCATCGCCTTTTATTAAAACAAATTCGAGACAAGAACACGAACACGTGGCTGTGACATAAATCAAAGAATGGAATAAATCACTTCGATAATATAAGGAGAGATCGGGACGACCGGGAACAAAAGAGTTAATTAATTATACCCTAAAGGGTGTATCTCGATATGACAAGATAGATAGCACATCCATCTCTCCTTATCTACGGCTATCTGCCGGTTATCTGCCGGTTATCTCCGTTATCTTTGCCATCGCGTCGCAAAAAACAATTAAACCGACCGTCCCCATACAGAGTGTTTGAAACATAGTGTTTTTGAATATTTCTGTAATGAACTTTAAAGGAATGTAAAAAGTGTTCTGTTACGGAATGTTCATGGCAATCAATTAGTTATTCATACACGCACATTAATTAGTCCAATGCTTCTGAAGTCGTTTATTTTTTTGTCATTCTTATGTCATCTATACGTCATTTATAATTCATTTCACTTATTAATTTTTTAATTTTTTTAATTAACATCATTTTTTTTAAAGTAATTGCTACGACTAACCCTAAACAGAGGTTCCAGCATGACACAAAAATAATTGAACTGATTTTGATAAAAATTTTAGGGATTATTAGGTATAGATAAAATATGAAATTTGGTTGATAATACTAATAGTATTCTAGTAATTTCTAATAATAATTCTATCATATGATAGAACTAAGTCCCTTTTTTGTTGAATTAATATAGATTTAACACTAAACCTACCGACAATTCTTGTATACCTGTTCCTACCGCACGCCGTCAAATTGACCGGTAATTAAAAGTTATTATTTATATATATTTTGTCATGTAGTTTGATAACGATATTATAATGTTTAAAAATGTGTAAGTTTTACAAAAGTTTAAGAACGGTCAATTTGACCGGTAGGTACTTGGTAGGTTTAGTGTTAAAGAAAACCTTTCAATCGATAGGTTATTGATTGAGAATCACTATTAATGAGATACAGTTATAGTGTTGTAACCCTGCAGACATATGTAAAATGTAGTCTTATTAATAATTCGAGCAGGAAGAGTCGCGGGCTACAGCTAGTAACATAAATGGCAGCAGGTATGCGTAAAAGCAAAAAAAACCGATCCTGCTATTATTTTGTTTGAAAATGGTAAAAGTTACTAATTGTGTTAAAATTAACAAAATGTACGAAATATTATGTAATTAAATTAATGTTTTTGAAGTTGTCGTTCTTTTAAAATTATAAATTATTTTGATTTTTATGAATTCTGAAATAGCGCGTTATTTATTATTTATTAAATTATTTTTCGTTTGTTATGTTCATAATGTATAATTTGATACGCATAATTGAAACTACTAATTTGAGTAATATGAAATTCTATTGTACTATAAATAGAAAATCTTTGATGTCAAGATGTTGGTCGGTCAGAAAAATATGGCATAAATTAGTATTAAAGTTAGAATCAAATACACACCAGAGGGCGCTAATATTGTATGAATCATAATAGTTTTTTAAGTAATTGTTTTTTATTTCCTAAAAAAATGAGCAGAGTCGCGAGCTATAGCTAGTGAATTACAAACTTGGGTTGCGTTGAAAGTAATCTCTAAATACAGCATTATAAATATAAATATCAAACACGTTACATTACGATATTATATCAGGATATATCGCCAGGGCCGGAGTTGGATGCCTGGAGGCCTGACAGCGAAGCAGTGGAGTCCCCTATTTAATTTATAAGTCATGGGTACAAATTACATAAAAAAAAATCCACTGAAATGCCCGATTTCTTGCACAAATTTAATATTATATTTGTGCAAGTATACTTAGTAGAAATACAAAAATGTTTGGAAGAAAATGTAAAAGTTGTCAACCCGACAAAATTTTGGCCTTTTTTCTATCTTTTTTGTGAAGGCCCTTCTCCTGTGCAGGCTCCGGGGCAGTGGTACCGCTTACCCTCACCTAAATCCGGCCCTGTTTAACGTAATATAAAAAGTGGACATGTTCCGCGCCGCTCAGCTAATTAATCTTTATTTCATTGATTTATTTATTAAACTGACACGTAAATTGCTTTTATTTCTTGAGATTAAATTAATTACTTGCTTCAATTGAAAATAGTATCAAGTAGATAAGAAAACCTTTTTATAATTAATTATATCACAATATTGTTATTTATATTACACTATAACATTGTAAAAATGGTAATTTCAAGCGATATTAAGTTTGCAAAACCTTAAAATTTTCCAAATATATCGGAGATATACAATGGCTCAGTTTGCAGTGTGATGATATTCTGCAAAGTTCCAGGTTCATTTACTATTTTTGTGAAGTTTATCTTACCTCGAAATAAATATATCTCATAATTTTAATAAATTAAACCGACACAGACCGACAGACAGAAATGTTATTAAATAACAGTAGTGACATTTCATAATCAACCCCCCGTGAACTATAAATACATAACGGATACTACATTAAAGACGCCATCTTGACGCACGCGTGTCAAGATGGCGTCTCTAATAAACAATATTAATTCTGGCAGATTTTTTATAAAGCAAAGAGGAGTTACAAAAATACATTGTAGATACATAACCACAATTATGAGAACCCTCCCTACTCCCCCCTTGACACTTGGTTATACCGGGGGTAAGTTTAAAACAGCACATGTCACATCCATTGAATGTAACTAAATATGTGTTTCTTTATTTATATTTTAAACTAGCTGTGTCCCCGACTTTGTTCGTACTGTTTTTAAAATAAAAGTAAGCCTAAGTTACTCTTTATAACATTAGCTAGCCGCACCTGAAAGTTTCAATAAAATCGGTCCACCCTTTCAAAGATTAGCCGGAACAATCAGACACACAAACAGACAGAATAAAATGTTAGAATTTATTTTGTATGTAAGTATCGTATATAATTTTATATGCATTAAATGAAAAGCAATTCATTCTGAGTTACAAATGGACACTTCAATTTTCTTTATATGTATAAATAATTTTATTCATGTAATTTCTGATTGTCAACATTTATGGATTAAGTCACTTCTGATAAAAGGCTAAATAATTTTTTATATAAGACTAAATAACAGTACACTTTAATATATACTTACCAACATTAAATTATATATATTATATATATAATCTGAATTAATTTAAGAAAATGATAAAGAGAATGTTATAATAATTGAAAAGTAAAGAGATATGTAAAGGTTTATAAAGGTAAAAAAGTTGACAATCATGGTATTAACTCTCTTGATGGTGTTTCGTTATCATTATTATTATCAGAGGCTCGTCTGTAATGAATTTCAAATTGTTCAAATTACAGTTTGATTACAAACAACTAGAACGGATTGTCGTAAGTGTTTTTGGAAGCATCATCAAATTTGGTTTATTTGATAACATTAAATAGTTGTCACAAGTCATACCTATAAGGTCTAGAAAGATTAAATTTAAATACTCCTTATAGCTAAGCTATCTGTCAGTGAAAGTTCTATTAAAATCAGTCTAGTCGTGTCAAAGATTACTCGAAAAAAAAAAGAAAAAAAAGATTTTTTTATGTCAGTACCGTAGGTATATTATATCTTTATATGCATTGAGTGAAGCTGTTAATTGGAATTACAAACACTTAAATTTTATTTATATATATAGATATCCATAGAAAATCAATTGAATATTAACCCGCGGTAGTTTATCGAACGCTACTAGCACTAGTGCTATGATTTATTATTTAATAGTTTCAAATATGTGTATTATGTGAGGAATTAGTTATAACAGTACTTGGTAGGTCGCCAGTGACTTAGTAATTGCTACTCGTAGTACTCGGCCAATCTGCGTGTATGTGTTATATCATTCCTTGTCACGCTACACCATTTATATTTAAACTAGTATTCAGGCCGTTACTTCGTCTGTTTATACGCTTCAAGATGGTATACCAAAAAGTTACATTTCATCTAACAGTCGGATGAAACACGTTATTAAGCCATGAATACAATATAGATTATAATAATCTGTATAAAAAATCTCATCTAATATCAAATCTTTATCTTTGTAATTAACTTTTAAATGAACTCTATGGGTGGTTAAAGAATAAAGATAACGATACAACGGGACAATAAAAGTTATTGTGAAGCGATCAATGTAATATTAACTCATTACGAGACGTCGATAAAAACTTGTTGTTACCTCGAGATAACAACAAATTATTGTTTTAGTATAATTATTAAGATATTTGATACATTTTAAGCTAGCTTGTAATTGTGATGATCAAATGTACCTTAAATATATTTACTACTGTGTGCCCGCAACTTCGTTCGCGTGGAATATATTTCATTCCAGAAAGTCCTGTTAAAATCGGTTCAACCGTTTCAGACATAAGCCGGAAGCAACGGACAGATAGACAACAATTTTAGAAATAGTTTTTTTTGTAAGTATCGTATATAGTTTTATATGCATTAAGTGAAAAGCTGTTAATTTTAATTACAAAAACTTTAATATTATTTAAATGAATGTATTGTGAAAGATAAGTTGGTATAATAGTATAATAATACTACACTACTACAGTAGATTTAACCATTTAAGTAAGTATGACTTTAACGACGGTGTGAAGACTGATAATAGACCACAATAAGCCTTAACCGCTGAAGCGACGGCCATATTTTAAATCACACTCGCTTCATATACGATGTAATTCAAGTTTCTTAACACTCTTCATAGGAATTATGTTTTATTTTACGTTTGAACGACGTGTTACTTAACACATGATAATCGACCGTGCCGTATTAAGTCATCCTAAAATGATAGTAACTTCAAGTTATGTGGGTATTTTCAGTCTCTACACCAAATAGAGCCAAACAATCGAATGCCTACATCGCAACGTCGCGCCGAATTGTTCCAATAGCCACGTTTGTAATAAAGCATCTCACAATAAAGGTATAATAGGGTTATGGAATGAGTCCAAGCAATTTTCCAGCTATTCCGAACACCTACTTGTGGATATTGTAAAGGGACAATGCTTAAACAATTCAATACATACCATACCTAAATTAGGTTGGTCTACAACTTTATTCAGTAGGAATAGAGTCCATTTAGCGCGGTTATGAAGGCATCGGGTAGTTTAGTAATGTCAGATATTCTAAACGGATGGCCGGTGCTGGGTCGGTCTATTATACTTGAGAAAATTGCACGAGATTGCCAGTTTCACGCGTTTCCTTGATTGTACGTAAAATACGATCACATGTTATTTATGTTGCTGTATTATGATATCAGATGTTATAAAGAAAGTATATTAGTGTTATACTTATCAAATTTATGTAATAGGTTACTTTAATGGATATATCTTTATCTGAACTGCAATGGTCGTCGTTTCGTCTTCTTATTCCTTAAAATCTATAATTTTTTATTTAATAACAAGCTGTGCTCACGACTTCGTTCGAGGAGTATGATATTTAAACAAAAGTAGCCTAAGTTACTCCTCATAACATTAACTATCTGCTAGTGAAAATCATCAACATTGGTTCAGCCATTTTAGAGACAAGTTGGAAAAAAGTAAAAATGTGAAAATGCGTAGCGTACCTATGCATTTAGTGAAAAATTCATTTGGAATTACACTTCAATTTTATTTATATGTTAGATGTATAAATAATTTGAGTTGAAACAGTGATTTAATAATTGATAGCAGATTTAATTGGCATATATTTTTTATTTTGATTATAAAGTGATTTATATTTTCACGGGGTGATGGGTTTATACAGCCTCATATCGAGCCTTGTTGAGTCGTTAGTGCTAAAGAGGTATCCGGACTCTTTTTTCCTTGTTAAAATATTCCTGCTTGCAACGCGTGACTGAAATATAAAAACAATAAAATCATAATTCAAAGTAATCGAGCGAGTCGGAAACGGGCCGTTTTATTTCATTAGAGCATTTATATTGAATACTTAATACATATAACAAATCAGAACAACCAATCAGAATAGATAGTATTGTGATTACTTTTTACAATTTATTTCTTGAAAGTGCGTGTTCGTTTTAAAATAACTTGCTTTGCCTTGTTCTTTTAATCCGTGATTGGATTTTGATCTATCTTATCTAATAACTTGAAAAGCTACATTATAGTGTAAATATATCAGATTATTATTAAATTCGAGATCAACTGATTAGGTGTAATTGTTATAAAAGTGAACACCTACCACATTAGCGTTGTCGTGAAATGAATCTGACGTGATTTGAGACGCTGTGAGCGGTGTTTAATATCATTTTAGCGTTCAAATAACTACAACGCGATTGGAACTCTATTTCTTTATTATTAAAGGTTGTATTTGCTTATCAGTGCATTATCTGATAAAGGCACCTTGTCACAGTGGATAAGGTGTGTCAGTTATCACGCAACTAATTTAATTATATTAATATATATTTATGATATTGGTAGTAAATTTTTAGTTTTCTATGTAATGTTATTATATTTTATATAATCAAGTGTCCTTTATGTGATATTATTTATTTTAATAATAAAATTATCAATTATTTATATATAGAAGTTGACTAATATAAACTAGAGGGGATAACAGACCGTTTGCATATTGAGCGAAGCGAGCCCAGTGTAATGATTCATCGTTTGCCGTTGACTTCAATGGGATATCAGTTTTTTGACGATTATTCCTCAACGACATGACTTTTTTCTATTTTTTTTTCTAAAACCATTATCCTTATTTGTCTTTTTGATTGCAAAATTTCATAATTTTCCGTCAAGTAGTTTTCGAACCTATTCGTGACAAATAATGTAAAAAAATCTCCAGTAGAACGCTCCACTCGCTTCGCTCAGATATATGGATTCTTCTCAACAATATTACCGATCACGGACAGGTTGCTTCATGTTAGGTCCGTGCAGTAATTAATGAATGTCATACTCGTACAGGTTGTAACATAACTGGTTGTATTGATTTTGAATGACAAAATTATAGAACGTAATAAGTGTATGGAGCGATGTCCAGCTCGATGAGAACGTTTTTCTCCATAATTGGACTATAATTCGTTTAAAACAATGAATATTCAATTATGTATATGAGGTAATGATCTGATACTGGGGATAGATGAGGGATAGGGAAAATAAGTATCGCATAGACGATGGTAATTAGCTCAGAAGCAGGAATATCTTTTATACCAGGTTAGGTATTAGATAATTTTGTAATTAGTTTTATTTCATTTGGTTATCTTTACAAAACTCGCTCCATATTATTTTTATAAAGGTCGAAGTTCTTACATTAGAATCATTTATGAACCACAGTTACACAAATATCTTAGAGCGCACGTCACTAATCTTATTATACAGAGGATATTGGCCGCTATCGCGATTGTAAATTATACACGGGAAAGGAGAGCTGGCAATGTATTTTATGATACATAATGAAAGATAAACTCCAAAGGAAATTCCGTATTGCCTTAACACCTCTGCGTCTTCAATGGAAATTAAATAATGGAGTCTAAATCTAATGAGCGACTTCGATTGTAGTGACGTGCGTGAAGTTGTAAGTAATTTTATACAGATTACTGTGATTGGACACCACTCGAGTGGGGGGAGGGGGGATGCGTGTCGAGAGACCAATGTACGAGTAACAATATCGTGATGCAGTAATCGCATCTAATGTTATTATTATAAGGGTGATTGTGGTCTGTTGATATCGCGCTGCGGACTGTACGGATCGCGTAAATAGTGTTGTACTTTTTGCTCGGTAACGTGCTAACGTGGAGATCCCGGTGGACTGCACAACGTACGCGCCAGTCTATAATGTGATCTATAGATTTCAGATAATTACAAGTCATGCCTCCGGATAGGGCCTAATTAGCTGGCGAGGATGAAAAAGCAAATACTCTAGCAACTTTATATTGATAAGTCCATAGTTCCGAGTACAGTTGATGTGCGGAATGTCTACAACTCAAAGGGCAGTTAGTTTTTGCTTGTAATAATTATTTTGCGTTTAGTTTTTAGTTATAGGTCATAGTTTTTAAATACAATTAGTGTTCAGGCTTTACACGCCATATTGATATTATATTTAGTTTGATAATCGTTGTAAAATGTCGTAATATGGACGGATCTTAATTAATGTTGACATATTATCAAATTATCATCATGAATGCAAATGAGGAGAATTTTATTACACGCCATTAAACTTTTATCTAATTCGTCTCTAAGATAAATTAACCCGGGTTAGAAATAAATTTCTCAGGGGAGAATAAATCGCGAATGGCTAACGAGTGCTCCGTCACCATGAATACCATAATTCCATCAAACGGACGGCGATACTCACGGATACCGCTCTTATTCACCTCTAAAAACCCGTGGCATTACATGCGCTTTGTACCTCACTCTTGTATAAACATTATTACAATTTATCCATACATATAAATAAGGTTGAAGTGTCTGTTTGTAATTCAATATTAATGGCACTAAATGCGTACGAAAATCTACGGTACATACATAAAAAATCTCAGTTTGTTTAGAACTTATTTAACAGTCAATTTGACGTTTAGTTATATATTATTAGTATTATTTATTATAATTTGTACTAATTAATAACTGGTTGTGCCCATGACTTCGTTTGCCGGGGTTTTTTTTTACTAAAAGTCTAAGTCACTCCTTATAACATCAGCTATCCGCGAGTGAAAGTTCTGTTAAAATCGGTCCAGCTTTTTTTGATTAGTACATACTTCCATGCATTTAATAAAAGGCGTTAATTTGGTATTACAAACAGACACTACTATATTTTTTATATGTATATATTTATGAATCGCGACTTGTTTGATTATTATAAGTGTTATATTTCTTTATCATTGTTTCGGAATCAGAAATAGTTTGTGTTATATAATGATACAGTTATTAATTCGATTCATATATAAAGTAAAAAATCTAAATTAAATATTTTTCTTGTTATAGATTTTTGACATCAAAATGATCACTTAGTTTATTAGGTATGTTTTAAAACTATAATGTATTAAATAATAGTGACAGACGAACACACAGTTATACATATATAACACATATCTTATAAGATTAGAGTGCTCAGCTCAGCTAGCTCAGTGGAGCGTTTACTTTAAGTCATACACAATATCGTACACACTTTATGTTATCAGTTTGTTATTCCAATCAAAACTAGTTCTCAATACATGTATTTTAATGTATCCGTACATATAAATTAATTTTAAGTGTCCGTTTGTAATTTCAAATTAACAGCTTTCATTAAATACATATTAAAGTGTATGCGGTACTTTAATAAGAAATATATTTTTTCTTTTTGTCATTTTTT